>JBBGZY010000242.1:945000-2145000 GCA_037952925.1 Lithobates clamitans | reverse complement strand
TCTACTACCCTTCTGGTGGTGTACACAATACAGTGCAGCCGTAGTACAGTTTCTACTACTTTTCTGGTGGTGTACACAGTACACAATACAGTGCAGCCGTAGTACAGTTGCTAATACAGTGCAGTTGGTGTACACAGTATCTAATACAGAGTGTACAGTTTCTACTATACTTCTGGTGGTGTACACAGTATACAATACAGTGCAGCCCTGGTACAGTTGCTAATACAGTGCAGGCGGTGTACACAGTATCTAATACAGTGTGTACAGTTTCTACTACACTTCTGGTGGTGTACACAATACAGTGCAGCCATAGTACAGTTTCTACTACTTTTCTGGTAGTGTACACAGTACACAATACAGTGCAGCCATAGTACAGTTGCTACTACAGTGCAGTTGGTGTACACAGTATCTAATACAGAGTGTACAGTTTCTACTATACTTCTGGTGGTGTACACAGTATACAATACAGTGCAGCCATTGCACACTTTCTAATACACTTCAGGTGGTGTACACAATATCTAATAGAGTGTAGTGTGGTTTTGCAAAACAAAAAATACATCATGTCCGGAAGGCCATCAAGGAGAGGCAGATGCTCACAGGCCACTAAATGAGGGCAAGCAGCCTCTGTGTCTACAGCCAACAGTGGTGGTCGTGGATATGGTGCACACTCTGCAGGTGGCTGTGGGGCAGACTTGTCCTTTTTTGCTGCTGCTGGCCATGTTATTGAGCCACAACATGCAGAAGAGTAGACATGTGCACACTGAAATATTTTGTTTCAGAATTTCGTTTTCGTCCGAAAAATAAATTTATTTAGTTACTCCCGAAATTCGTTTTTATTTATTTTGTTTTTCGTTAAAAATTGCATTCGTCTGAAAATCCAAATTAGGGTCGAATTTGTCATTGAAGGCTTATGGTGTCTGTCGAATGTTCAAAGAAGATTCGACGGAGCAGCTAAACTGTATGACGCTGTATAGTTTACCTGCTCCGTCGAATCTTCTTAGAACTTTCAACAGACACCATAAGCCAAAGTAAGTGTGTACTTAGAGTGACATTGGGGATTGTTCAGCTCAAGTGGATAGATGCGTTTTGGTGTAGTGAGTCCACATCAGATAGGCATTTATAGTTAAGGGCCTGGTAGCCCACGTTTATTAAAGGGAAAAACAAAAGTCTATCCAGGAATCCCACGCAGGGGTCCAAGCTTCAATTAAATACACAAAATCCAAATGAAAATGCTAGCCCACCTGGCTACTCTTCAGCAGTAATGCTGCTATAGGTACAGGCCCCTCAAACAAGCTGCTTGGATGCACACAGTCTTAGGCTCCTTGGTCACACACAGCTTCAAGAGCTTCAACGTACTTCTGGCTCCTTGGACGCACACAGCTTTGAAGCCCTTCAACGCACACAGCTTCTGGCTCCCTGGACGCACACAGCTTTGAAGCCCTTCAACGCACACAGCATCTATTCTCACACAGAGACACTTACTAGCAGCCATTGCTCCAACTCCACCTTCCTCTACCACTCTCTGCTCTCACCAGCCCCTCGTTATATGGGCTGTGTGCACCTGGGCACACACCCTGCTGGCTGTCTACAAGACCCGAACACAGGGTTGGAGATCCCGTCCCACCCAAGACTCTGAAGAATCTCCAAATTACAGAGCCCCATAAGGAACTATCCATACCAAACTGGAAGGGCCTGGTATTGATTTTGGGGGGTGTCATCCACGCCATTTTTAAAAAATATATACAAATATTTTTATCTATATTTCCGGGATCTGACAATACATTACAGCCGCGAGCAGTTTTAAATGACATTTTTTCCTTTAGAAATGTAATTTTGCTGTGGCACAGTTATAAACATGGGAAAGATGCGCTACTTTACAGGCATACTAAGAACACCCTACCAGGAACGATATTTAAAGGAATATTTCATTTTTATTGTTTTACTTTAAGCATTATTAAAATCACTGCTCCCAAAAAAAGTCAGTTTTTAAAACTTTTTTTTGCATTGATACATGTCCCCTGGGGCAGGACCCGGGTCCCCAAACACTTTTTATGGCAATAACTTGCATATAAGCCTTTAAAATTAGCACTTTTGATTTTTCACATTCATGTCCCATAGACTTTAACGGTGTTCAAACAAATGTTTTGCCTGTCGCAGCAGAACCGAACCGGGGGGTCATCCCTACTAATAAACACTTTACTCGTTTAAAATTAGCGTATTACTCTTCAGGCAACAGAGCGGGTAAATTTCTAGTCCAAAGACTTAGAAAATGACAATCCCACACAAAAAACTTGCATCTAGTCCACCCCACAACCAAGAGTAAAATTATGAATCCTAAAGATATCGCTAATTTTTTTGCCGATTACTATCACTCACTATACAACTTGTCCGGGGAGCATACAACACCCCAACCCATAGACAGTGCTATAGATGACTTCCTAGCTAATCTCAATTTACCCACTCTCTCCGCCTCACAAATTACCTCTCTAAATGTGCCAATCACAGTGTCTGAGCTCCATAAAGTAAAAGGATCTCTTTCCACCGGAAAATCCCCTAAACCAAACAGTCTTATAAATTAATATTACACAAATTTTCAGCAAGACCTCATCCCATTTCTTATACCAATGTACTCAGCCCCGATGCACTTTGCTAAATTCCCTTCTGAAATCCCCCCTAACGTTAGACCTATATCATTACTCAACTCCGATATAAAAATATAGGCAAAAAATTCTAGCTCTCAGACTCCTCCCCATTTTACCAACCCTAATCAACCCTGATCAGACAGGATTCACCTCAGGCAGACAAGCATCAGATGCCATAAGGCGTATTATTAACATTATGCATTTTTCTAAACTCTGTCGAACCCCTTTGGACACTGAGAAGGCGTTCGACAAAGTACATTGGGGGTACATGACTAAGACACTCCAAAAATTTGTCTTCTCTGGCCCAATCCTCTCTGCTATCCTGGAATTATATTCTACCCCATGTGCACAAGTCTATACCTCCAACACTCTCTCACGGCCATTTCCTATAACCAATGGGACAAGACAGGGATGCCCTCCTTCACCTTTCATATTCAATATTCTCATGAAACCCCCCAGCTGAAACGAAAAGATACCCACCCTAACATAACAGGCTTAACTTTTCTCAAAAGAACCCACCATATAAGCCTTTTTGTGACTGATGTCATCCTCTGCCTAACTGACCCATTTACTTCCTTGCCCGCCGCCCATACTGTACTCTCCCCCTTCAGAGATATTTCCTACTAAAAGGTAAACTTTTCAAAATCACTTATCCTGCCTCTAAACTTACACCCCTCCCTCATAACTATGCTCCAAACGTCTTTTCCTTACATATGGACTAACTCCAATAACATATACTGTATCTAGGACTTCTCACAGTGGATCCTGCAAATCTGGTAGACGCGAACTACCTTCCACTAATAGAGAAATATCAAAAGAAACCAAGTGACTAGCCAAGGTAGAGCTTCCTGGTCCGAGCACCTGGCCTCCTTTAAGATGCTATGCCTTCCTCAAATTCTTTACATATTTTGCACCCTACCCACCCCCCCTAAAACTAGTCACATTGGAGACCTTCAGAATATCCTTAAGCAGTTTCTTTGGCAATCCAAACACCCTAGATGCTCCCAAGCTCTTCTTACCATACATAGAAATGCAGGAGGGATGGGAGATATTAATCTTCAGGATTATTTTATGCATCAATGCTCACACAACTTAAACACTGGTTATCTCCTTCTCCTGACACTCTTTGGCAAGAAATAGAAGCAACCACTATCCCATACCCATAGCTCTTCTCCCTACTAATGACAAACATTCTAACACCCTACCCTTTACATCAACTCCCACCGACAATACAAGCCTCACTTTTAGATTGGAGGGCACTGAGGGAAATTAAATGCCCTCTCTACACTAACCAACATCCCTTTTCCCATTAGCATACTAGAAAATATAATTCCAAATATTTCCCTTACAAACTGGAAACGTAAAGGTATCATTTTGATCACATGCATCCAAGATAAAGACCGAATCAAAACGTTCGAAGACCTGGCTAAAACACTTAACCTCCCACCCTGAGACTACTACCTATACCTCCAAATATCTAACTTCCTCAAGACCTCTCAGAGCTTTGAATTTTATATACACTCTGAGGCCTGGACTTTCCTAAACTCTAATATACCCCAATCCAAAGGCATTTCCATATTATACAATTTATTCCAGGATAAACTTACTTACATGGGATTGTTAGTACAGCGGCTCAGACCGGAGCTGTCAGGCTTTTTTCGTTTAACCCACTGGGCTGAACGAAAAAAAAACTAGTGGTGTGTACTAGGCTTTAGTCTGAGCTCTGCTGCATCCAGTACTTTAACCACTTCTGCCCGGCCTATAGCAAAATGACAGCCGGGTGGTGGTTCCGTTATCCTGACTGGACGTCATATGACGTATTTCAAGATAACAGCCGGCGCGTGCCTGCGGGGCGATCAGTGGTGCAGCGTCAGTCTGACACAGTAACACCAATCTCGGTAGAGAGTCTCTGACAGAGACTCTTTACCATGTGATCAGCTGTATTCAATCACAGCTGATCACAGTGTAAACACGAAGAGCCGTGTATCGGCTTTTCCTCACTCGGGTCTGACAGATGCGAGTAGAGGAGAGCTGATCGTCTGCTTATCAGTGCAGCCCCCAGAGGATGCCCACCCCTTGGACCACCAGGACCACCAGGGATGACCACCACTGATGACCACCAGGTATGCCAACCATAGCCACCAGATATGCCAGTCTGTGCCCAAAATGATGCCAATCAGTGCTCACCAGTAATACCTGCCAGTGCCTCCTTTACAGCAATGCCCATCAATGCCACCCATTAGTATCCAACAGTGCCACCCATCAGTGTCCATCAGTGCCACCTATCAGTGCGCATCAGTGCCACCCATAAGTATCCATCAGTGCAGCCTTTCAGTGCCTATCAGTGTTGCCTATCAGTGCCCACCAGTGCCACCTATGAGTGTCCATCAATGCCGCCTATCAATGCCCATCACTGCTGCATATTAGTGCCCATCATCAGTGCCTTGTCAGTTAAAAAGCGACAGCACTGTAAGCTAAAAATTGGCTTGGGCAAAAAGGGGGGAAAGTGCCTAGTATTGAAGTGGTTAAAAAGCAGTCTTTAAAAAAACAAAAAAAACAACCTTTAAGGATGTATAAAGAATAGAGATGCATTCATTTGTGACCCACAAATCTTTCAGGATTTCTGCTTTAAAGCTCAACTTCAGAATGCTACAATCTATATTTTTATACTTGCATCAGCTTGCTGGGCAGCTTGTTGCCCTTATTTTAAAGCTTCATGCACATGATTGTATTAAAACACTCCTATTTGTGCTGGATTTTTCTCCCGGGAGACAACAGGAAAAATCAAGCGTAAAAAGTGTGTTTTTGAGTGTAATTATGCGTGTTTACGGGTGTATGGTGTTGAGGGTGAACACATTCTACTGGTCAGCATATTAATTTATTCTGGCTTCTGCAAAATAATTGTACGTGTTTACTCACATTTATGCAATCAGTGTACACAGGAGAAGGTGCGGCTTGGCAGCTTATCCTTTCTCATCCAGATGAAACTGCCTCTATGTAAGCTGTATGCATCATAGAGGTTGCAGCAGCTTTTGTTGACACCTCCTGTAGCCCAATCAGTTTTGTGGGAAGCTGAGCATCACACAGACAAGAATTCTGCCTGTTGAAATGCTCTTCAATTCAAATTTATAAGTACATAGTAGGGGTGGCTAGGGGAGAAGAATAAAGTGGTTTTAAAGGCTCAAGGTTTTTTACCTTCATGCATTCAATGCATGGAATTAAAAACCCTCCGTGTGCAGTGCCCAACCACCAGCTCCCCTTAATCCTCAACTTAGCCCCATCGCGATCCAGTGATGTGCACGAGAACTGAGCTTCTCCCAGGTCTCTCATTCCTTATTGGCTGAGACAGCAGCGGGAGCCATTGGCTCCTGCTACTGTTAATCAAAGTCAATGAGCCAATGAAGAGAGATGGGGGCAGGGCGAAGTTGTGTCTCTGTGTGTCTTATAGACACATAGAGAGGGGCACCAGTGCCCCCCAGAGCAAGTGGTTTGCTATTGGGGGGCACTGGCTGAAGAGGAGGAGCCAGGAGCACTGGTGGGGCGGGGACCCAAAAAGAGTAAGAAAGAACGGGGCTGCTCTGTGCAAAACCATTGCACAGAGCAGGTTAATATGACATGTTAATTTTTTTATTTATTTTTTTTTAAATTAACCTCTAATGTCACTTTAAGGAACAGTACAGTGTTACACCAAGCACTGGGAATTAAGCAGATCAGACAGAAACAGCTGAGGCCCACCTCACATATTATAGATACAATTCCATCAAAAACTAAGAGTGGAAAGGAAAAACTGAAATTTCCCTAATATACTTTAAAAAGCATCTAATGTCTTGAGAACATGTACCAGTGTCAGAAAATATATCCATGGCAAACAAACAGTGAGTGACTGGGAAAATGAATAAAACTGATTAGCATAATTGTAAATAATTGACTTTATGTTAATCTACAGATGTTTTTGAGTTTGTGTACAGCACCAAAAACAATTCTGGTTATTTTTCTTTCTGTAACTGTCAGTTTTCTATGTAGATTTAAAAGTACAATGGAAAAAGGAAAATTATGATTTTTTGTTATAAACAGTAATGACAGTGGTAATAATTGCCTACTCACCTTCCTTTTTGTTTAAATCAAATAGAGTTTTATTGAAAGAACAATAGATGAAAATAAGCAGTACAGTTTACAAAAGCTTGTACATATTAAGCTTACACCTGCAAAACTTTGGTATGTAGCAACAAATAATTTCTATAAAGTACAGCATCACACTTCTTTGATCGGACAAAAATAAACCAAACAGAGGCCTTCTGTGAGGAGTGGATATCCCAGGTGCCATACTACCTACAGTGCCTATCACCTCCCCTCTACAGAAGTAGTCGGTCCATAATTAGATCAACCAAAGCCAATTCAGGCACATCTAGCCATTGTGCCCAGATTTTGTCATATTTTTTCACACTCCCCCTGTGTTGATAAATGTACTTTTCCAGCCTAATAGTGTCACCCATTTGATTCAGCCACTTCTTTACCGTAGGGGGTTCTACTGATTTCCAGTGTCTCAAGATTAATTTCCTAGCCTGTAAGAGAGTCCTAGCTATCGCTAGTCTAGAGGGTTCCTCCTCAGGGATACTGTCTAAAACTCCCAGCCAGCACAGTTTAGGGTGTCCAATAAGCTGGACCTGAAATAACTAGTTAATGGTTTCCAGCACCTCCTTTCAATAGATATGCAATTTAGGTCACCTCCATAGCATGTGGATCAAGTCACTGTGGTTCCTCATACACCTTGTCCAGGAAGGATCATCTCGCACACCCATTCTCACCAGTCTAGCTGGCGTGTAATGGACTTGCAGGAGTATATATAACTAGGACAACCTTTGGGCCAGGTTTAAGAAGCATATGGGAACTGCCGAAAGAACCTCCTCCCATTGGTCCTCCTCAAGGGCTCCTATATCCCTCTCCCACTTGGATAATATCCCTGCTGTGCTGTCAGGAAGGAATTTGTTAAGCAGCATAGAGTAGCTGCATGAAATGAAGCCTTTGTATGAGGTTACTTCCCTCATGTAATAGAAAATGGGTGTGGGGCTCTGAGTCCACGCCTCACTGTCCAATTGGGCCTTAACCACGTGTTGGAGTTGGAAATAATAGAACTGCATGGAGGCAGGGAGTCTAAATTCCGACTGTAAAGCAGGAAACGGGCGAAGTTTACCATCTCTAAATATTTGTGTCATATGTGTGATCCCATAAAGTTGCCATCTCATGCCATATTGTAGTTTCTCCAACTCCAAGTACCGCTTGTTTCCCTAGATGGGGCTATACCTGGTGAAACCATCTACTTGTTGTAACGCTCTAGCTTTGTTCCATACTTTTTGCATCAGGTTGTAAGTAGGAAATTGCTTATTTGATTTGGAAAACCTCAGAGCCTCCAGGCCTTCTGTCACCTCTCCCCCATTGTGAACCAGAGAAGGTGAGCCATAGGATCCACCAAGTTCAACACCAGAACCCTAGCTATTTGTTGGAGTTGGGAAGCCAGATAGTACAGCCATGGATTTGGAAGTGCAATCCCACACGCCTCCTTAGGACGCTGTAACTGCTCCATTTTTACCCTTGCTGTTGAGTTTAGCCAAATAAGGGACCTGAAAAATGGGATTAATAACTCTAAATTGTTTTAGTGGGATCACAATGGGGGGGGGTTGTGGAGTATATACAGGAGCTGTGGCATCATTATCATTTTTATCCTACCCTCCGGGGATAGTTTCAATCTAGACCACACTTTTACCCGATCCCTGCAGCGATTCAATAGAGGGGACAGATTTAAAGTGATATACTTTAAAGGGTTAGGCGTAACCTGTATGCCCAGATACCTGAACTCCGTGGAAACAGGGATGTGTAGTAGGTTTGTCACCCACTCACCTTCCTTGAATGTAAATTGTAACATAATGATTATTCTACTTTTTTTCTGCAAAATTAAAGGTTTGGCAGGTTCTATACAAAAAAAGATTTCTAGGTCACAGAGTAGACAGAGTTGGACCTAATCATTATACAGAAAGTTTTAAGCTGAGAAGGACATGCTCCGACCTAATTTACCCACCTCTAGAACAAACCCAGCAGTAGAACAATAAAAGATTTTTATTTTGTGATTGAACTTTTAAGACTAATATATGAGAACAAGCCAACAGTGATGGCCAGGACATATTCCATGGGCCCATAGGAGGTACAGTCTCACCACAGCAATAAATGCTGAACTGAGCAGATCATAAAAAAAAAATCCAGAAGTTGAGCTATTTACACAGTGCAAAGTAAATCTATGTCTTTAAACAGACCCATGATTTACCCATAAAACAACAAGTTCCTTAATGCTGCCACCTCAACCCCCTACTGCTCTTTTGACCTATAGGGAGTAAACAGAGAAATCTCAAATACAACTGTTGTAGACATCATCGGTTACCATTAGATGGAGTGCTGGGTATCTTTAAAAACAATCTGTATTTGGTTTATGTTCTGTATCCTTATGTTTATAAATATTTTTAGATACAATTTTTTTTTCTATAAGATATTGATGTAATAGTAATGGTTTCATACATTTGTATATTTTTATGCATGGTGCAGTTAAATGATATGAAGAAAGAAAAGGGTTATTGATTATGTGAAATTGTTTATTGACTTGCTATAAACATTTGTGGGTGTGGGCTATGGCATTCGTTAAGAAAGTACTGCCATTTAGCACAAGGTGTGTCAGATTATTCCTGCTGGCTATAACATAACTTTATTGCATTCTGGTTTTGGAGTGATCCTTGGAAATAAAAGCTCAATAGTTGGGTGTTACCATAGTCAGATTTCCCATTAAGCTGTTAAAAGCTATAAGAGAATAGAGATACATCAATGGTAACAAATGTAAAACATTCTATGGTGCGTAAGATGCTCGCTTCCATTATGAATGGCACCTATGCCAAATTTTTGAAGGTCTGAGATCCGTGGATCATATATAATGATAGCCTGAATCTTGATCATACCCTGCTCTCCTTCTATAGCCCCCTTATCATGCAAATATGGATGAGTCTTGTGTGAATTTCCCCTTCTCTCTCTCCTTATTCCAATTCCCTCCCTTTCTTTTCTCTTTACCCTTTTCAGCTTTCTTCTCTACTCTAGAGCCTCTGTGGCTCCTCTTTTCGCATTCTGGTTTGACCAGTGGCCTTTAGGTCACTTTTCTCCGTTTGTTGAAGCCGTAGTCCGTATTTATGAGGAGCAGGTCCTGTGGAGAAGGGCTATTATTTTTTTTTGTTTGTAAAGCTTATCATTTTGCTAAATTATATCCTCATGACATCGTTTTGATACTGACCTCCTTGCCTTACTCGTTCCTTGTAAATGACTTGCCTAACTTGCTCACCATTTAACTAAGTTTTTTCTTTTATACAATGATATTGTGTTGTATGTAAAAAAAAAAACAAAAAAACTTTAATAAAATTTGCAAAACAAATTTTAAACATGGCAAAAAATGTGCAAAGAATAAACAATGCCAATACTGAGAATACAGTAAATTCTGGGTACAATGCTTGGGCTTCTGAAGATTAACTGGAGGAAGCATTCCAAGTGTGGTGACACTTTGGCACATGTACTCCACTGAGCACTACAGTCCCTCTGCCACAGTGACTGATGGGACTTCTAGTGTTTAATTCAAAACTCTCTGTTAAAGTGGATGTAAATCCTCACATATACCCAGTGAAGTGAACAGCCTCAGATGATACACAGAGATGAAACAAATCTCCCTACATAAGTTTTACATGTAAATCTGCTGTCTTCATCTGTATATACTGTTTAGAAAGTGCACTGCTTAGCACTGCAGCGAAGACTGGGCATACAGCCAAGACAGCTGATTGGAGGAAAGGCACACACCCCCACTCCTCATAGGTAGAGACTTTCAGCTCTGTTTGTTGAATCATGCAGCACTCTGCTAATCTATTTAAAGCATCCTCCCCAACACAAAACTCAGGCTGCTATTATCATATGTGACGAAGAACTTGTCAGGAATTATCAGGCTGATAACAGAAGAATGGAGCAGGAGACATCTACAGGACATAGTGCTTTGAAGAGAGATAACAAAACATTGCAGATATACCGTATATACTCGAGTATAGGCCGACCTGAATATAAGCCGAGGAACCTAATTTTACCACAAAAAACTGGGAAAACTTATTGAATCGAGTATAAGCCTAGGGTGGAAAATGCAGCAGCTACTGGGTAAACAATGCCCATCTGCAGCCCCACTGTGCCCATCTGCAGCCTCATTGTGCCCATCTGCAGCCTCACTGTGCCCACCTGTATCATCAGTGCCCATTTGCAGCCTCACTGTGCCCATCTGCAGTTGTACCTTTGATAGCTAAAACACTGGGTGTCTTCCGCTGTGTCGTGCAGTCTGTTCGGTGGCCCTCCATTGTAACAAAGCCTCACCTTGTCCGTGATAGACGGAACACTGATACAGTTTCCCAGCATTGTATCAATGTTCCGTCTATCATGGACGAGGAGGAGGTGGGGCTTTGTTACAATGGACGGCCGCCGAACAGACTGCATGATACAGCGGGAGACACCCGCTGTTTTAGTTATCAAAGTTACAGCTGCAGATGGGCACAGTGAGGCTGCAGATGGGCACAGTGAGGCTGCAGATGGGCACAGTGAGACTGCACTCTCACTCGAGACTCTCACTTGAGTATAAGCCTAGGGGGGGGGGTTTCAGCCTAAAAAATGGGCTGAAAAACTCGGCTTATACTCGAGTATATATGGTATGTGCCCAGTTCAAATTTCATGACTCAGGTTTACATCTACTTTAATGAAAAACCTGAATGTGCGTGGTATCGGCAAATGAAAAATTAAACAGAGGCTTGCAGGGAGAAAAACCTGACAATTCAGGTTAGTTGTAGGGGCAGTTATACACTAAATAAGAATGTAACATAAAACATGGTCATAATGGTGGATTTTTCTTTTAACACATTCACATATTTATCTAAAAAATGAGAAGACTATACAATCTTAGTGTTTTTTAAGAAAAGAATGAAGAATGCACAAATAGTATTTTATAAACCACTTAGTATAAATTATAGGATGGTACTATAGTGCAATGAAGGCTTTAGAGACCAGATTGTGGGTTACAAGTTTCAAGATAACACTCTAGTAAATTAACATGAGAAAAATCTACATATAATTGCCAATTGTGGGTTTTGGAGCGTATGCTGGGTAAACTCTTCATTTCATACAGCAAGACACAGTACAGTTGGTCTTCTGTGGAAAAGATGGTTACTTTTAGGTAGACAATCTGCTTAGAGATAGACCCACTGTTCCTTAATTAGCAGATTGTTACTAGAAGTTTTGTAACTGGTTACATCACTAGCTACAATCGGACCATGTGTGGTCAGCTATATTTGTGTATTCCAAAATTCAGGACATTTATTCATTGCTTCTTAAAGGGTTTTGTATATATTTTCTGTCTAGTTATGGTCCAGTCTGAATTAAAATTAAAATTGTTTTGGTCATGTAAGATATGAAATATTGCATTGTAATAGTATGTAGACTTCTTTTTTGCCAGCAGGCAGAGCTCTAGTCTTCTTTTCTCTTCAGTAGCTTGATTACTTATCAGTTGTGCTGAAAGAAACCTGTTAAAGTATAACTAAAGTCAAAACTTTTTTTTTTAGTTTTGGATGGAGTGAAGATGGATTAGAATACCTGTCAGGTTTTTATTGCTGTCTGTGCCCTTGTTAAAGCGAAGTTCCACCCAAAAGTGGAACTTCCGCTTAAGTTAATCCTCCCCCCTCCTGTGTCACATTTGACACCTTTCAGGGGGAAGGGGGGAACAGGGACCTGTTTTTGACAGATCCCCTTCCCTACTTCTGGGAGCCTGGGCAGCGGCCCGCTCTCCCGGAACTTCGGCCCTCTCCTCTTTCCTCTGCCGCCAGGCCAATCAGAAAGCGCAGTTGAAAGGCTTCACTGCCGGGTTCCCTTACCTGGAATGGCGGTGACGGCACCCGACAGTCGATCCGAAGATTGGCTGGGGTGCCGACATCGCTGGCTCCCTGGACAGGTAAGTGTCCATATAGTAAAACTCAGCAGCTAAAGTATTTGTAGCTGCTGATTTTTTTCCCCAAGGTGAAACTCTGCTTTAAGGAGATTCACCCTCTCTATCTGTCCTGTTTACCATTATCTGTGAAAGTGAAAGAAGATTTTTTGGGTAGTCCTCAGAATAGTAATAGTTGGGAAATCTTCCAATGGGGACACTAGTTCTGGTGACCTGGGCCCCCCAAAGGATTCCCTTAAAGGATAAGTTCAGTTTAAAAAAAAAAATAATAATAAATTCACATTTTTTTTGCAGGTAAAAAAATGTGCACGTATTATTTTTTGTTGCACGAGCCTGGAAAGCATTGCACCAGCGATCAGCAGATCAGTGATGCCATGCAGGTCTCCTGCACACTGTCAGTGTATCAGCTTACCCGTACATCCCATACAGGTAAGAGATACTTCCTGACAGGAACACTCAATCAACTACTACGGCGCTACACAGCGCCGTGGTAATTCATCAAGAACTACAAGCTGACAGCCGCTAAGGATGTTGGGCTTGTAATTCATTCAGACACATGGAGCTGTATGTCTGAATACGGAGCCCCATACAGCCACGCTATTTTTACAACAGTGGCATCTGGAACAGGGAACTTTCCCCATACTGTTGCCACAGAGAGGGGGGGCAGTGGCTGCAGCACTGGGAACATGTTACATGTTCCACCCTAAAATCGTGGAGAACGTGTAACATATTCTCAAAGGTGAACTTATCCTTTGACCGCTTGGCAACCAGCCGCCGCAGGTATACTGCGGCAGGTAGGCTCGGCTGCGTGAATCGCCGTACCGGTAGTCCCTTTAATGACTATAGCAGGCACGTGTGCAGCACGTTGCCGGAGACAATGTGCGTGGCTGGTGGCCACGATGTCCGCCGGCCATCCGCAATCGCTCCACAGAGAGCTAGAATGGGAATCTGTCAATGTAAACAAACAAATCCCTGTTCTGGCAGGGGAGGAGAGAGAGATCTGCTGTTCCTAGTGATCAGGAACAGCGATCTCTCTCTACTCCCAGTCAGTCCACTCCCCCCACAGTTAGAAACACCTCCTTAGGGAACACCTAACCCCTTGATCACTCCCTAGTGTTAACCCTTTCCCTGACAATGTCATTTATACAGTGATTAGTGGCTATTTTTAGCTCTGATCACTGTAATAATGTCCCTGGTCCCAAAACGTGTCAAAAGTGTCCGATCTGTGTGCCACAATATCACAGTCCTGCTAAAAAATCGCTGATTGCTGCCATTACTAGTAAGAAAAAAAAACATAATAAAAATGCCATTAATAGATGCCCTATTTTGTAGACGCTATAACTTTTGCGCAAACCAATCAATATACGCTTATTGCGATTTTTTTTATCAAAAATTTGTAGAAGAATACATATTGGCCTAAACTGATGAATATTTTTTTTTTGGTATTTATTATAGCAAAAAGTAAAAAATACCTCAAATACTGATCAAATACCACATAAAGCTCTATTAATGGGAAAAAAGCACCTTGATTTTGCTTGGGTACAGCATCGCACAATTGTCAGTTAAAGTGATGCAGTGCAATATCGCAAAAAATGGCCTGGTCATTAAGGGGGTAAATCCTTCTGGGGCTGAAGTGGTTAATTTACAAGAGTTTCCGGTCACTTCCTGCTTTGGCTATGGGACACAGATGGCAAACAAATAAAAGCGATAGGAGTTAAAACCCTCCCTTGTTATATCCAAAATGAAAAAAAAAATGTTTGCCTATAGTTCTACTTTAACTCAGATGAGCCATCAGAGTTGGAGACTCTGACCAGTCAAAAAATATTCTGTTCCGGTGGATCATGACTCGTCACTGTGGGCAATAACTTCACTTTTGTGCTCATTTTCTTGTTTCCAGAATCAACCCCTGTGTAACCTAAATCTCAGCAGTTGTTTATCAAGGACACACTGCATATAAAACACAATAGTGATATAGAACATGACAACCAAGTACACATACGAAGGCCATATAAATGTAATGTAGGCTTAAACACACACTGTAGCTTTCTCCTAAAGAAGATCTAAACTCTGGAAGTTGTGCACAAAAAAAAGACAGGGAGAAGGCAAAGCACCAGTCCTCAGTTGTATGTGGTTTCCCTGCAGCTGATCTTTCCCCATAACTGTTACACGATTCCTTGTTCCACAATGTGACTGTGTGTGGAGGCAGCCATATTGGTAGAGGAACGAGCCTTGCTTCAACATGTCAGAACTGGCCCAAAGTATTAAAAGCATAACTCCACTTTTGTTGAGAAAAAAACATTCTATGTGAGCTATATGATCTATGTACATTGCAAGGAATTTAACAAACTTTAATGCAGATTCCTACTTTTTGTTTTTCTGAAGAAATCATTGTTTGTTCCTCCGTGGCCCTCTCCTGAGTGAGCCTAATGGGAGTGGTTTCATAATGATCAACCAACTGCTGCACCCGCAAAGCTCTAATGAGGAAATCTGCTGGGCCTGCATCCCTTTAGACGTGTTCCTATTGGAAGTATCTCACCAAAAATGAAATTTTTGTTGCAGGGGATGCCAAAAATCTGACTTAAAATCTATCTTAGTGCAAACTTCTGGGAAAATCAGTGAGTAAATCACACAAGCAGGAAATTATGTTTTTGGGGGGCGTTCTGTTCACATTCTATGTACAGAACACCTCCAGGTAGCCATATTGCATTGCATTTTCATAAAATTACAGCGGCTGCAGATTGAAAAGCAAAGGTAATTTTTAATACCATTCAATTACAATTTGACTTGTGTCGCAATCACATATGCTATATTATTTTTTTTTATTTGCTATTTTTTTCCCATGAAAGTGGAGTTATCCTTTAAAGTGACATTAACCTGGTGCCGTCTGTTTAACACATCAGTGCGGCTACAAAAGGGTAGGCTTTAACACCCACACGTGGCACATATGCATTGCTGGGTGGACGATGTTTCTGTGCGGGGAGTGCAATCACTGGACTTTCCCTGTACAAAAACAGAGCTGTCTAAGACAGCTCTGGGCCCCCAACAAAACATAAGTAGGCAGCGAAACCTTCTCCCAATCATGTGACTGCTGTGACAGCCAGTCACAGTGGTCACATGATCACTGATCCTTCCCACTCCCCCCCAGGCATTCATAACTTTTTAAAGGGATGCTGGGGTGGGACAGAAAAAGGGTTAAACATGGTATTATACCTTAAAAGAGAAGTATGGAAATTCTGCCTCTAAGACCTTGAACCGAGTGATCAAAGACAGCTGGTCGCTCAGTTCTCAATCTTCAGTGAGCAGAGAGCCGGTGACTGTCAATCACCAGCTCTCTGCTCTGCTCCCCCAGTGGAGCACTGGACTGTGCAGGGAGCAGGAATAGCTGGCTCAGCCTCTCAGTGGCTCACTGAGAGGCTGAGCCAGCTGCCAGTCCAGGTGGATCTGACCATTAAAGACGGAAAATTGCTCCAGAGCCTGGTCCGGCTGAATGGTGTCAGCCAGCAGCGGACTTTAGCCCATTGTCGGCTATATACAGGTCACAGAAGTGCAGAACTAAGGCTGCTTTCTCACTGAAAGCGACGGCTGTTTTAGCGGCGCTTTACCGATGTTTAATCGGCGCTTTTGCAACGCTTTTTGGCCATTAGCAGGGCGCTTTTAACCCCAAAGAAAGGGTTAAAAACACCTGTGTTGCAGTGCTTTCGTAGCGCTTTTCAGACGCTTCGGAAGTGCTGCTCATTCATTGCAATAGGCAGGGGTGTTTTGGGAGAGCTTTATACAGCGCTCCCAAACCGCCCCAAAGATGCTGCTTGCAGGACTTTTTCTAATGTCCCACAAGCGCACCGCCCGTGTGAAAGCACTCATTGCAAGGAGGCAGTTTTCGGGCACTTTAGAGGCGATATTTCTAGTGCTAAAACGCCTGAAAACTGCCTCAGTGTTAAAGGGGTCCAAGTGCAATCAGGTGACCCACAGAAGAAGTAGGGCCAAAAACGTTTTTCCCTATTTCTTCTTTAACATTTCTAAATGTTCCCTACAACAGAGGAAGTCATCACTTGTTGAGTTCAAGTTCACTTTAAATACTATATATAACAAGTAATGGAAATAATGTGATAAAAAAAAGATGGAAAATTTAAAAATATACACAAAATAAAACCAATATAACACACTCATGAATTCCTGCCGCCTTCTCCCTTTATGACTTTTGCTAGTACTCTGTAATTGGTCAAATTCTAGCCGCAAAATTGATAAATGGGACCCTTTCCCATGCCTGTATGAGAGTAACATGAAGTTGTAGAAGAGGGAGTTCATGCGGGATCAAGGCAATGGTAGAGTATGACATCAGTTTATTTTATTATGTGAAAGTAGATATTATTAGGAACTGCCATTAAAGTGAAAAATTGTTGTCATAAGTAGAGTAGCAATCTGCCATACAGCATTCTGCCAAAGTAAACAAAGAACACTATCAGCACAGATAACATCTGGATGTATGCAATTTGAATTTATTTCAAATCCCTGTGTAAACAATTTCACTGATATCAGAGGGGTCTTTAAACATTCCTCAGCCTGGATAATTGAAACCATCAAGCAGAAAAGTTACCTGTGATTATTAAACGTTTAAAAGAAACTAGCAGAACTCTTCGGATAAAAACATTTGTTAACATAAAAGAGTTCAAAATACCCTGAGAAAAGGGTCATTTTTTCTTTTTGCACGTAGTCTTTTAATTTTGGTAAACACATTTTTTAAATCTAACATAGCAATATATAAAAGCAATAAATAGAAATGTTGCACATTAGCATGAATCAAGTGTTCTCCAAGGTGACCAGTACAATAGCTTAAAGGGTAACTCCAGTTTCGTGGGGAAAAAAAATGCAAAGAAAAAATAAAATAGCGTGTACAAAAGTTATATTGTTATTGAATGTTATTAACCACTTGCCGACCAGCCGCCGTCGTTATACTGCGGCAGGTTGGCACGATCCCGTGAACCATCGCAGCTATACGTCGGCTCGCGGGATCGAGATAGCAGGCACGCGCCCGCTGCACTGCGGGGGTGTCGATGCTCGTGGCCGACGGTCACGATGACTGCCGGCCACGAGCGATCGCGGCCACGAGAGACAGAACAGGGACGTGTGTGTGTGTAAACACACAAATCCCTGTTCTGTGAGGAGTGACAGATCGTGAGTTTCTAATAGCTAGGAATCACGATCCGTCACTTCCTCTAGGTCAGTCCCCTCCCCCTTCAGTTAGAAACACACACAGGGAACACAGTTAACCCCTCGATCGCCCCCTAGTGTTAACTCCTTCCCTGCCAGTGACATTTATACAGTAATCAGTGCATTTTTATAGCACTGGTCACTGTATAAATGTGAATGGTCCCAAAATAGTGTCAAAAGTGTCCGATGTGTCCGCCATAATGTCGCAGTCCCAATAAAAATCGTAGATCGCCGATATTACAAGTAAAAAAATAATAATAATAAAAATGCTATAAATATATCCCCTATTTTGTAGACACAAGCCAATCAATATACGCTTATTGTGATTTTTTTTTTACCAAAAATATGTAGAAGAATACATATCGGCCTCAACTGAGAAAAAAAATTTGCTTTTTAAAAAAAAAAATGGGGATATTTATTATAGCAAAAAGTACAAAATATTGCGTTTTTTTTTTCAAAATTGTCGCTCTTTTTTTGTTTATAGCGCAAAAAATAAAAAACGCAGAGGTGATCAAATACCACCAAAAGAAAGCTTTATTTGTGGGAAAGAAGGACGTCAACTTTGTTTGGGTGCAATGTCGCACGACCGTGCAATTGTCAGTTAAAGCGACAGTGCCAAATCACAAAAAATGGCCCGGTCATTCAGCTGCCAAATCTTCTGGGGCCGAAGTGGTAAAAAATTATCTTTCTTAGAGTTGTTCTGTAGACAGTGTGTACTGACCACTACCCTGAAACACCATTTCCCGCTTGTGTGATTGGCTCACTAATTTTCCCAGAAGTCTGCCTAAAATACAAGTCAGATTTCAGGCATCCCCTGCAACAAAAATGTCATTTTTGGTGAGATATTTCCAATAGGAACCCATCTAAAGGGATGCAGGCCCAGCAGATTTCCTTAGTGTTCTGCAGCTGCATAGCTGACTGATAATTATGAAACCACTCCCATTAGATCCACTGTGCCCAGAGGCACAGACAAACACACATGGATTTCTTCAGAATAAAAAAAGTTAGGATTCTGCAACAAAGTTTGTTGTAATCCTTGCAATGTACATAGATCACCCAGGGGGGAATATTTTTACTCACAACAAAAGTGGAGTTTTATTTTTTTGTGAAACAAAAATAGCTCACTGCTTATGTGCAATGCAGGCTAACAAGAACATTTTTTTAAGTGCTAGTTCACACCAGATGCAGTTCCGTGCTCTTTTTTTCTGCACTAAAAATGCATGCACAGTGTTTTCCATGTATTCCAATGGCTCTAGTTCACACCAGTGCAGTCAATTTCAGGTCAGTTTCTGGCGAAGAAAAAAAAGTAGAGCGTGCTGCATTTTTTCTGCACAGACCTGTACTGGAACCTAGCAAATTGTATCAAAAATGCACCGGAACTACATGTGATGTGAATTGTAAGCAAAAACTGATCCGGAACGTATCTGGAGTGCATTTTTGTGGTGTGAACTGGCCCTAAAAATGAATGCACAGTGTTTTCCATGTATTCCAATGGCTCTAGTTCACACCAGTGCAGTCAGTTCCAGTCAGTTTCCGGTGCAGAAACTGACAGGAAACTGGAACTCACTGCACTGGTGTGAACTAGAGCCATTGGAATACATGGAAATACATTTTTAGTGCAGAAAAAAAGCGCATGGAACTGCATCTGGCGTGAACTGGATTCACACCTATGCAGTTTTAGTGCTTTTTGCATTTTGCAGATTTGCACTACAGTACATCTAACATGGTTTCCTATGGAACACGTTCTGTAGTGCAAATCTGCAAAATGCAAAAAGCACTAAAACTGCATAGGTGTGAATCGAGCCTTATGCCCCGTACACACGGTCAGATTTTCCGACGGAAAATATGTGATAGGACCTTGTTGTCGGAAATTCCGACCGTGTTTGGGCTCCATCACACATTTTCCATCGGATTTTCCGACACACAAAGTTTGAGAGCAGGCTATAAAATTTTCCGACAACAAAATCTGTTGTCGGAAATTCCGATCGTGTGTACACAAATCCGACGGACAAAGTGCCAAGCATGCTCAGAATAAATAAAGAGATGAAAGCTATTGGCCACTGCCCCGTTTATAGTCCAGACGTACGTGTTTTACGTCACCGCGTTAAGAACGATCGGATTTTCCGACAACTTTATGTGACCGTGTGTATGCAAGACAAGTTTGAGCCAACATCCGTCGGAAAAAATCCTAGGATTTTGTTGTCGGAATGTCCGAATAAAGTCCGACCGTGTGTACGGGGCATTAGACTATAGCATTCTTTCCCAAATTCTTTCACATGGAGGGACCCTTTAAAACAACTTTTGGACTCTTTCAGATAGGAGTTGACCTCTAAGGCTGGATTCACATCTATGCATTTTTAATGCTTAATGCATTTTGCAGATTTGCACTACAGAACATGTTCTATAGGAAACCATGTTAAATGGACTGTAGTGTGAATCTGCAAAATGCAAAAAGCACTAAAAATGCATAGGTGCGCATCCAGCCTGAAGCAACCATAAAACGTATTAATGTACCTATAGAATTAACGATTGTTTTGGATTTGTTGTACAGGCATTCATGTTGTGTCAGGCAATACTTCTCAAACGCCTTGTGAGATGTGTTTTTTTTTTTTTTTGTACAAGGCTAAAATGATAAATAATCACTTTTGACGCTTTGCAACCACACCTGAAACGCACTGTAAACGCCATAGGCGCATTTGAATAGAAGTGAATGGAGGCAGTTGCAAAGCATCAGCGCCTGTCAATTTCTGCAGCTAAGGCTACAGTGTCAACACCTCTTTCCCTATTTTACCAAGTGGCATCGATAGACATTCAAAAAAGTGTTAAAAACACAACCCAGCTGCCTATTTTCAATGCCTGTGTGAAAGAGCCTTTTGGGTCTCAGGAAACCCCAATGATAATTTTACATCTGCATGATAATGTTCCCTCACATAGGTCATCAGTGAAGTACCCTGTTAAGTTGGTGGTCAGTGAAAAATGCTATATTGGTAGTAATTAGGAAAGGGGCACGGTTTTTGGTCAGTGGCAGCGTACTCCCTAAGGCTTGGTTCACACTGGTGCGATATGGGAAACCCTGCGAATCCTGTGTGGGTTCCGCATCTGAATCGCCGGCGGTTCACACTGCCCTCTGCAAACCGCTAGGAGTGACAATACAAAATTAATGACACCCCTAGATCAGTTTGCAGATCGCAGTGAGAACTATGAATTCGGACAGGAATTGGATTTCATGGGTGTGATTCAATGCGATCCGATTCTAGTGCGGACAAAAGAAAAAAAGGGTCCTGCACGAGTTTGGTCCGAATGCAATGTAAACTCAGCCATACAGTTTGTATGGCTGAATTTGCATCGCACAGACATTGCAGGTGATCTGCACAGTAATGCGGTTTGAATCACATGCAATGTCTGACATCTCAACAGTGTGAACCGGGCATGAGAGAGAAGTATATGGGCTTGTGAAAAAAAAACATTACACTCACCTAGATGGATACAGCATTGATCGAATTTGCTGCATCTGTCCCCTGCCGGCTCTAAGCCCGGGTTCACACTGAGCTGCGGGAATGAAGCCGTGCGAGTTATTATTATTATTATACAGGATTTATATAGCGCCAACAGTTTGCGCAGCGCTTAACAAAATGAAGGCAGACATTACAGTTACATTACAATTTGGTACAAGAGGAATCAGAGGGCCCTGCTCATTAGAGCTTACACTCTAGGAATTCAGCTGAACTCGCACAATTTCACTCCCGCATGTCAGTCCCGATTTCGACCGCGATTTCAGAGACATCTGTGCAGGTTTCTGCATAGATGTCAATGTAAATCGCAGCCCATACATTGGTTCCGGCATATGCACAGCAGTGTAAACTCTCAACCCATCCTCAGTATCTGTAAGATGCCACAAAGGGAGCTGGGGGATGGGATGATGCAACTTCAGCACATACACAGATGTTAAATCCATACTGGTCTCCCATTGGTCCAATTACGAAAACACCAAACGTTGAAGAAGGAGGGGACAGTGTGCGACCTGACATCGCTGGAGGAAGACGCACAAGGTGATAACTTTGCTATAATGTGCACTTACACTATATTGCCAAAAGTATTGGGACACCTACCTTTACACGCACAAGAATTTTAATGACATCCCAGTCTTAGTCCGTAGGGTTCAATATTGAGTTGGCTCACCCTTTGCAGCTATAACAGCTTCAACTCTTCTGGGAAGGCTGTCCACAAGGTTTAGGAGTGTGTCTATGGGAATGTTTGACCATTCTTTCAGAAGCGCATTTATGAGGTCAGGCACTGATGTGGATGAGAAGGTCTGGCTTGCAGTCTCCGCTCTAATTCATCCCAAAGGTTTTCTATCGGTTGAGGACTTGTGCAGGCCAGTCAAGTTCCTCCACCCCAAACTTGCTCATCCATGTCTCTATAGACCTTGCTTTGTGCACTGGTCCAAATCATTTGGTGGAGGGGGGATTATGGTGTGGGGTTGTTTTTCATGGGTTGGGCTTGGCCCCTTAGTTCCAGTGAAGGGAACTCTTAAGGCGTCAGCATACCAAGACATTTGGACAATTTCAGGCTCCCAACTTTGTGGGAACAGTTTGGGGATGGCCCCATTCCTGTTCTAACATGACTGCGCACCAGTGCACAAAGCAAGGTCCATAAAGACATGGATGAGCGAGTTTGGGGTGGAGGAACTTGACTGGCCTGCACAGAATCCTGACCTCAACCCGACAGAACACCTTTGGGATGAATTAGAGTGGAGACTGTAAGTCAGATCTTCTCATCCACCATCAGTGCCTGACCTCACAAATGCACTTCTGGAAGAATGGTCAAACATTCCCATAGACACACTCCTAAACCTTGTGGACAGCCTTCCCAGAAGAGATGAAACTGTTATAGCTGCAAAGGGTGGGCCAACTCAATATTGAACCCTACGGACTAAGACTGGGATGCCATTAAAGTTCCTGTGCATGTAAAGGCAGGCGTCCCAATACTTTTGGCAATATAGTGTATATTGTGCATGCTATCAAGTTATGGCAAGAGCTCAGGGGACCTGCTGTGGGTTTAACGCAAATAAAAATGTAATTCCAAAGGCTATCCCTGTGTCCTGTGAATATTTGGCATGCACCTTCCTTTTAACATGGCTAGGCAGGCATATAAGAACAAGATAAAAAGGATACCATTTTAAAAATTTGATATTTAACTTTCTCGCTTTATACAACATCAAATTTGCTTTTACCCAAATCTGAGCACTTTTTAACGAGACACAGAAACACTATCATATATACTTCCACTAGACTTTTATTATTTTTAGACTTCTGAAATCTCAAACTTTCCTGATCATAGATATTATTCTGGATAATATACAGTTAAAGCACTTAGCTCTAAATTACCAGACTTTGAAGGGCTGCAAGATAAAAGTGAATGTATCATGTTACTGCAGACTAATTATATACTGCACCAGTCAACCCTGATGTCAGTGTATGACATTAATATATTATCATTGATAATAAAGCTCTGACAGTAATATGAACCATCTGCAAGAAAAAAAAAAAAAAAATATGTGAGGTAAGAAATAGAGACAGTTAAGGACCAAAAAATAAAGCGGATGCAGTTAAGTACACCAAACACAAATTGTGGTACACAGCTAAAGTAGAACCCCGAATCAACAACACTATACTCTACATAGTCTAAATAAACATACCTTTATAGTGTTACCTGCTGAACAAATATGTCATTCTGTTCAGCCAGTCTTAAGGCATACCTCTGCCACAAAATACAGCCAGGCAGGTGACACATGTATTTCCAAATTCAGCAATGCAGCTTCCTGTATGATCTGTAGCTTTTTGCATTGGACACCTTTATTGGCTTTATGTCAGTAATGCTGCATCATGTAACAAAGCAGGCTTCTTGGCTGTGCAGTTTAGTGGCAGTGTGCAAACTGTAATGCTCCGTACACACGGTCGGACATTGATCGGACATTCCGACAACAAAATCCATGGATTTTTTCAGACGGATGTTGGCTCAAACTTGTCTTGCATACACACGGTCACACAAAGTTGTCGGAAAATCCGATCATTCTGAACGCGGTGACGTAAAACACGTACGTCGGGATTATAAACAGGGCAGTAGCCAATAGCTTTCATCTCTTTATTTATTCTGAGCATGCGTGGCACTTTGTGCGTCGGATTTGTGTACACACGATCGGAAATTCCGACAACAGATTTTGTTGTCGGAAAATTTTATAGCCTGTTCTCAAACTTTGTGTATCGGAAGATCCGATGGAAAATGTGTGATGGAGCCCACAGACGGTCGGAATTTCTGACAACAAGGTCCTATCACACATTTTCCGTCGGAAAATCCGACCGTGTGTACGGGGCATTAGACTGTCTGATCAGAATTAAAAATCACTTGGAAGTTAATAAATGTAGATCAACTGGATACATAAATGTATATGCATAAATGTAGATCGACTGGATGCCGGATATCTACTGCAGTAGCTTACCAGAACTAAAGCTTAGAGAAGCCTTTCAGCAGCTTGTTTAGAGTGACTGTGAGTACTCCCAGCAAATTTGGATATTTGTCTTACCTGTAAAATAATTTTAGTGGTGTATATAAAAGGAGACAGGGCACTTCATATACACAACTACTTGGGTTATGTTGCCACCTTCAGGTGAATGGACAATGCACAAAAAAGGGAATAAATCCCCTTCCCAGGCATAACCCCCGAGGATGGCTAAGCCTCATATTTATCAAGCAATGGGGAAACAGACATGTGTCTACTTGCCATGTAGCAAGGCATTGAACATGAGGGCTGGGCAACATGGCAACAAGGCCAACACACCTAAAACCCATAAACAGAATAGAGGAACCCCCCACTACAAGACTGCCTGAAAGACTTTTCTTCCAAAACTGGCATCCGCAAAAATGAATAATCTACCAGGTAGAATTTAGACCTTGAAGAACAGAAGAATGAGGTTATATAGCCCAAAAAGTACTGACACTTCTAGCAAAATGTGCCTTGACTGGGAACGGAGGAACATTGCCCTTGATACTATAGGCCTGAGAAATAAGTGGATATACAGTATCTCACAAAAGTGAGTACACCCCTCACATTTTTGTAAATATTTTATTATATCACCTTTCATGTGACAACACTGAATAAATGACACTTTGCTACAATGTAAAGTAGTGAGTGTACAGCTTGTATAACAGTGTAAATTTGCTGTCCCATCAAAATAAGTCAACACACAGCCATGAATGTCTAAACCGCTGGCAACTAAAGTGAGTAACCCCTAAGTAAAAATGTGGCTCATTAGTGTTACAAGGTCTCAGGTGTGAAAGGAGAGCAGGTGTGTTAAATTTGGTCTTATCGCTCCTACTCTCTAATACTGGTCACTGGTTCAAGTTCAACATGGCACCTCATGGCAAAGAACTCTCTGAGGATCTGAAAAAAAGAATTGTTGCTCTACATAAAAATGGCCTAGGCTATAAGAAGATTGCCAAGACCCTGAAACTGGGCTGCAGCACAGTGGCCAAGACCATAATGCGGTTTAACAGAACAGGTTCCACTCAGAACAAGCCTCACCATGGTCGACCAAAGAAGTTGAGTGCACATGCTCAGCATCATATTCAGAGGATGTCTTTGGGAAATAGACGTATGAATGCTGCCAGCATTACTGCAGAAGTTGAAGGGGTGGGGGGTCAGCCTGTCAGTGCTCAGACCATATGCCACACACTGCATCAGATTGGTCTGCATGACTGTCATCCCAGAAGGATCTCTTCTAAAGATGATGCAAAGAAAGCCTGCAAACAGTTTGCTGCAGACAAGCAGACTAAGGACATGGATTACTGGAACCATGTTCTGTGGTCTGATGAGACCAAGATAAACTTATTTGGTTCAGATGGTGTCAAGCGTGCGGGGCAGCAACCAGGTGAGGAGTACAAAGACAAGTGTGTCTTGCCTACAGTCAAGCATGGTGGTGGGAGTGTCATGGCCTTGGGCTGCATGAGTGCTGCCGGCACTGGGGAGCTACAGCTCATTGAGGGAACCATGAATGCCAACATGTATTGTGACATACTAAAGGAGAGCATGATCCCCCCCTTCGGAGACTGGGCCGCAGGGCAGTATTCCAACATGTTAACGACCCCAAACACATCTCCAAGATGACCACTGCCTTGCTAAAGAAGCTGAGGGTAAAGGTGATGGACTGGCCAAGCATGTCCCCAGACCTAAACCCTATTTAACATCCACAAGCTCCGTGATGTTGTCATGGAAGAGGACTCCAGTGGCAACCTGTGAAGCTCTGGTGAATCCATGCCCAAGAGGGTTCAGGCAGTGCTGGAAAATAATGGTGGCCAAACAAAATATTGAAACTTTGGGCTTAATTTGGACATTTTCACTTAGGGGTGTACTCACTTATGTTGCCAGCGGTTTAGACATTAATGGCTGTGAGTTATTTTGAGGGGACAGCACATTTACACTGCAATACAAGCTGTACACTCACTACTTTACATTGTAGCAAAGTGTCATTTCTTCAGTGTTGTCACATGAAAAGATTTAATAAAATATTTACAAAAATGTGAGGGGTGCACTGCCTTTTGTTAGATGCTGTATGTCCTGTGAAGTATAAGTAAGAAGATCTGTGTTTCAAAATGATTTAGAAGACTTGGGAAACTTAACATTAATAAATCACTGGGACCAGGTGGCTTGCATCCGAGGGTACTTAGGGAACTCATTCAAGTACAGTAATTGCCAGACCATTGTTCCTAATTTTTACTGACAGTCTACTGACTGGAATGGTACCAGGTGATTGGAGAAAATCCAATGTAGCACCAATATTTAAAAAGGGCCCAAAATACATCCCTGGGAATTACAGACCAGTTAGCCTAACATCAATAGTATGCAAGCTTTTGGAGGGGATGATAAGGGACTATATACAAAATTTTAGTAACGAGAACAGTATCATTAGCAGTAATCAGCATGGATTCATGAAGAATTGTTCTTGCCAAACCAATCTATTAACCTTCTATGAGGAGGTGAGTTGCCATCTAGATAAAGGAAGGTCCCGTATATGTGGTGTATCTGGATTTTGCAAAAGCATTTGACACAGTTCCCCATAAACGTTTACTGTACAAAATAAGGTCCGTTGGCATGGACCATAGGGTGAGTACATGGATTGAAAACTGGCTACAAGGGTAAGTTCAGAGGGTGGTTTATAAATGGGGAGTACTCTGAATGGTCAGAGGTGGGTAGTGGGGTCCCCCAGGGTTCTGTGCTGGAACCAATCTTATTTATTTTGTTCATAAACGACCTGGAGAATGGGGTAAACAGTTCAATCTCTGTATTTGCAGATGATACTAAGCTAAGCAGGGCAATAACTTCTCCGCAGGATGTGGAAACCTTGCAAAAAGATCTTAATTAATGGGGTGGGCAACTACATGGCAAATGAAGTTTAATGTAGAAAAATGTAAAATAATGCATTTGGGTGGAAAAAATATGAATGCAATCTATACACTGGGGGGAAAACCTCTGGGGGAATCTAGGATGGAAAAGGACCTGGGGCATGCAATGCCAAGCTGCTGCTAACAAAGCAAACAGAAAATTGGCATGCATTAAAAAGGGGATCAACTCCAGAGATAAAACTATAATTCTCCCGCTCTACAAGACTCTGGTCCAGCCGCACCTAGAGTATGCTGTCCACCAGTCCTCAGGAAGGATGTACTGGAAATGGAGCAAGTACAAAGAAGAGAAACTGAGCTAATAAAGGGTCTAAAGGATATTGGTTATGAGGAAAGGTTGGGAGCACTGAACTTATTCTCTCTGGAGAAGAAACGCTTGAGAGGGGATATGATTTCAATTTATAAATACTGTACTGGTGACCCCACAATAGGGATAAAACTTTTTCGCGGAAGGGAGTTTAACAAGACACGTGGCCACTCATTAAAATTAAAAGAAAAGAGGTTTAACCTTAAACTGCATAGAGGGTTCTTTACTGTAAGAGCAGCAAGAACGTGGAATTCCCTTCCACAGGCAGTGGTCTCAGCGGGGAGCATCGATAGTTTCAAAAACCTATTAGATAAGCACCTGAATGACCGCAACATACAGGGATATACAATGTAATACTGACATATAATCACACACATAGGTTGGACTTGATGGACTTGCGTCTTTTTCAACCTCACCTACTATGTAACTATGTAACATATTAATGCCGCTCTGTATTCATTAATGCATCCCTAAATGTATTTCTGAAATGCAAGTAGTGTGAACACGAGAGTGGGACTTAATATCAGCCCCTTGCAGTCCCTTCACAGCAGAGCACAGATTGGGGTACGCACAAGGAGGGAACAATCCAAGGGAAGGAGAGAATAAAGTAACAGATAGATGAGCTAATCGGTTTACTACTTCTCTTTTTACAGTCCAGTCTCAGGCTACTGGTGGAGAGGAAAATCAGGTCTACTCTGGAGCCATACAGGGATATGTGGTGACGTTCACCACACCCTTCTACAATGAAAAGCTTGGTGGATATTAATTTTAAACACCAGGATTTTATGGGGAAGTAGGGAAATTATGTTGGTACCCTGTCAGGGGATGAGTGGGACACCGCACTCCAAGCCATTCTACTGGTCTCACTTAACCCACCCACAATGACTGACGCAATTGTATATTTTGTTACAGGCACATTATACACCATCTAGGCTCATTAAAATGGGTATTCTCTTGGAACCCACATGTAGTAGGTGCCAAAGGGAGCACAGGGATCTCATACACCTCTTATGGCACTGTCGCAAATTGCATTTATATTGACTGGGGTAGTTAAAACTTTGAATAGTGTATTTAATTTCGCCCCATCTTAGACCGCCTAGATTTCCAGGATTTCATGAAAGAGGCCATTTTGCATGCGCTGTTTCAGGCTCGCGAGCTCATTCTTTGCCACTAAAAGTCGGATATACCACCTACCATAATGAATGGATTAAACAGATGGGCAGTACTTCCTATGTTAAATTCATTATAAACCCTATTGATTTACTCTCTCCTAGTTTTGCACCACAGGGCTACTCGGGATCTACGGAGGCTCCTATTGCTTATTTTATATGTAGCGGTCTCCCCGACTTCCAAGGGCCTGATGGTGACCCTCAGAGCCAGGGAGAATGGACATTCCTCCTCAGGGTGCAGTTTACTAGGCATAGTGGGTATAGTGTAAGGTGGAAAGATTGGGCGCCAGTCACTTTTTGTAAAAGTGAACAAAGAGTTTTATTTCTCTTAACGGGATTGGTGGGGAGAGAGGGTTTAGGGCACAGGACTCTCTTAGGCAAATACAATAGCAATTAAGGCAAACTCTGTAGACAAAAATATAACTAGGCAGACAGCAATACAGATTGAGGGCCTTTAACCTGAATGCAGCAATCTGTATCTGGTAGCAACCGCTGTCTCCTATGGCAACAATTTCTCTCACAGTATCCTACTGTAGATCTTCCAGTTTAACTCACAGTAACCCACTGTAGATCCTTAAGCTCAGCTCTCCGTCTTTCACTAGACTTCTTGGACTCTCAGCTACATGCTGGATTCCCAAGCTTCATCCACAGCTAACTGCTGTACTTTATCTTCAAGCTATCCATTGTACTCCTTCAAGCTTTACTCACAGCTACCGCTGCCTTCCTGGATGAGTCTCCACTGAAACTTTCCCACTACTTCACTGTCCCCAGCTAGTGAAGCGTCTGCTCTGGTACTCCTTCAGAACTTCATCCTTTCCAAATTTGCCTCCGGTAACAGGAGTGGTCGTCCCTTTGTGGCAACTGCTTTACCTCTGACACAATCAGGCTCCCCTCAGGCCTAGCCTCTAACACATGTGGTTCTGCCCCAGGCTTCGGGCTGAACCTTGGCTGCTCCTCCTTTGTGGAACCCCCAAACTGATGGATAGGCCTTAAGTGGACCTAGCAGCCAGCATGCCTCCTGGATAGGCCTCCAGCTTCAGGCCTAGCAACCAGGAGCTTCTCAACACACACACACCCACCCACCCAGGCCACAGCCTCGGGCGGGAATAACCCCGATCACCTGACTCCTACCAAATAAATAACCTATCCTAGCATACACAGCGGTCAAAGTAACTCCTGCTAATTGGCTGAGACAACCTAGTTAGCCATTACGTGAATTTATTGTAATCCATAATTCTAATGCCAAAAGCAACAGTGCCAGCTATTGACAGAAGAGAGAGACTTCCCCAAATTTAGGACTTAGGAGAGGAATCAGTGGATCAACAGTCCAATTATCCAAGCTAGTTACCACCTAGCACAACTAGATTTATTAGCAGCCCTGTTTAGGACCAGGGTGCTACATATATAATAAGAGTATACATTTGATCTGCATTCCATTTTTGTTTATTTTGCTTTAGAGTGCAAATTATATTGCTGGATGTATTGCAATGGTACCTGTATGTTTATTATTGTTTTTTTTATGTATGGTGTTACATGCATAAGTTTTCACCAGGATTCCATCAGGTCCTAATCATAGATTATTGAAGTCATTTTTAATATATTATGTTTAATATGTATGTTAATAATATTCCATTGTGGTCATTCTTTGACTTTCTTCTTCTTGGTGTTATTTTTGTTTGATTTTATTTCAATGGGAACTGCCTTCTTAAATGATTAATTGGGGGTCAAACATTTGTTTTGATAAATGTTGTGATTTGTTCATTTGTACTTATGCTATGAAGAAGACCTTTGGGGCTAAAACACGTTATCTGCTCTCACTGTGATGTTTTAACATATAGCCTAATAAAGATTGTTGGACTTTGGACTTATGCTATGAAGAAGACCTTTGGGGCTAAAACACGTTATCTGCTCTCACTGTGATGTTTTAACATATAGCCTAATAAAGATTGTTGTACTTTGGAATATACCAGTTTTGCGGCTTACACTTCTTACGTATTTATGCTTTGGGGACTCACACTCCAGCCAGAAGCACCGGTCCCCAGCAACCGATAAGTCTAAATACCAGTTGAGCATGGGTAAAGCTTCTCTCAGGGATGCCCACTGTGGAAGAACTGTGTACACCACAGGACTGGATAGAAAGAAATTGTAATTCTTTGGCAAAATGAAACATCTCCCATATACTGTATGTATTTTTTCTGTGTATTTAACTATTACAATATTACTGCCTGCCTTGGAGTAATTCATACTATTTCTTCTGTCCCTCCTTCTGTCTCAACTAGTACCTCTGCAATAAAGTGTTACTAAACCCACAACAGTAAATATACAGTAAAGCATGCTTGTGTAGCGCTGGTAGATTTGCAATCTACCGCACGTTAGGTAAATTTAGTAACTTGTTTGTTAGGAAGGTTAAGTTTGCCTCTGTTCCAGCTTGGCTGATGTTGTGTGTGTTTCCATGCTGACAGGTGGGTTGCGCTGTTATCACTGGTTAGTGTTGGAAAGGCAATTTGTTGAAGCGTATGGATGCTCTTCTGTCCCGGAGACAACTCGGTGGAGGTGGTTCTCCGAGTTGCATTCTGGGCGAGGGTATTTATGGGACAGACGCCATATTTTGGGGTTCGTTTTTCAGCCACCTGCTGGCCCTCCTGGCCAACAGGTATGCGTTAAGGAGCTACCTCGTGGTCCTCCGTTCCGGAGGCCCGCGATGCTACGGTGCAGGGGTGGGTCCAGAGGCTTGTCTGTGGCCTACCACTGCGGCCGAGGAATGGTCCTGAGCTGTCGGTCCTGTGTGACGAAGCTGGACGGCCGAGAAGCCCAGGGGAGGACCCGTCTTGGAGAGATCACGCAGTGTGCTGGTCTGTAGAGGGGCCTGGTGACTCGGTTGGAGGACGTATCCGAAAGTAACTATACAGCACAGTGTTGCCGGGTTGGCTTAAAGGTTCAGGCACTATGACAGACATTCATTACAGAAAATATGATACATCCTGTGGCAGAGGATTGTACGGATTTTGTTCCCAAGCAAGTCTGTGGCAGAGACTTTTATTCGTGCTGCGTACTGGCTGCTAGGCTGGTGAGAGAGGCCTATCCAGACGAGCAAGGAGTGTGTCCCATGAGGGGAACGCATTCCATACAATATCTTAATTCTACCCGAACATTTGTTAAAAGAACCCTAAAGGAAGATGTTTGAGTTCTTCTGCAGTTTCTCTTTCTCTTTCCTGCTATTTCCTAAGTCAAGTGTTTAATAAAGCATTGAAAACGTACTCCAGTGTTGGTGCATGTATCGTCCAGAGGTAAACTCAACGGAACCCTAGACCCGGTGCCGGTGAAACAGAGGGAAGCAGAGTGAAGGTAACAGACCTGCTTAAACCAGCAGCTCCACCGAGAATTATTGCTACACTTGTTATACTCACTATGGAACCTAAGGGGTCAATCCTCTGCATTGTGTAAAAAAGCTGTTTCATCCTGTCTTCTCCAATCCTCCCCTTCTTTTACTACCCCCAATCCATCTGCTAAAGCCTTTGAGGCACTCTGCACATGCTCAGTTTGGTGTGTATTACTACAGATTTTTTTTTTGTGAGGGGGCATGTGATCAGCATAGGACCAATCAGCACTATCCAGACAGAGGGTCGGGGGTTATGCATCCTCATAGGACAATCAGAGAAGAATGAAAACTCCTCCTACAAACTTTAAACAGTGCTCGGTTAGACACTGATAGAAGTCACAAGACTACTATACTGCTCATGAGAAAAGGTATTTAGCAGTTTATATTTACTAAAATAATTGAATTTCCATGTTCTGTGTACTGTGGGAGACCAGATATAGTGAATGCAGGGTCCTGGGTTTAGTAACACTTTAAGGCTCTATATTGCGCCCTTTCTTGTCACTCAGCTCTCTAGCAATCTCTATATAGCAGCTGTTATAACTCAAACTAGATTTAAGACTTTTGAAGGTTCATACATAGTATGACTAGCCACCAGGGGTGGACTGATAACTCATGGGGCCCCCGGGCAATAGGAGATTATGGGGCCCCCGGGCAATAGGAGATTATGGGGCCCCCAGGCAATCAGAGAGTATGGGGCCACACAGTATACACACACACAGTATACAATCACACAATATACACATACATGTACACACAGTATACACAGACAGATGTAAAAAAAACACAGATTTATACATACTGTCCCTGGTTTTACTAAGGCTGGCAACCCTGATGGGGCCCCCTAGTGGCCCAGGGCCCTCGGGCAGTGCCCTAATCGCTCAATGGTCAGTCCGCCCCTGCTAGCCACATTGAATTCTTCCCGCCTTTCCTGTGTGGCAAGAGCTACATTTTTTGCTATTGGCTGAGGTTTGTCAATAACAAAATCCAAACAACAAGAAAAGAAGGTATACGTGGAATTAAAGGACAAGTAAAGTGGATTTTTATGCAGTTTCACAGCTGCTATCTTGAGATGTCTAATATTGTGCCAGGTGAGAGGTATCACTAAAGAGCTTATATCATTCTCTATAGCAGATTCTAGAACAGGAAGAGGAATGATATCAGTCACTTTAAAGACACTCAAGCAAAAGTGTAATTATTAGTTAATGTAAGGATATATAAAGGCTTACTAGATATAACAATGCAAACAGCAAAAACTAAAATATATTTGTTTACTGGTTTGCTTGCGACCCTGGGGCACAGCTGTACAGATGATAACTGAGCGGAGATAGACCCGGAGGATAAAACCAAGTCAACAGGCAATTCGGAAAAGGGGACAGACATTAGTCAGTAACCAGAAAAATGCTAGAGAAAACACAGACTGGAGCCATAGGCTAGGAAATTAAATTATTTCTGAGGCAATGGGTGTTGGCCTAAGCACATCAAAATGGTCAGGTAGATTGACAGGCTGAGTGGCTTTGTAGCTGCTATGTATAAATAAGCAGGTGGGATCAAAGGACACCTATACCTTCCAGTCCTGTGCAGCAACAAGGTAGGAAAGACCACATGGTGGTAAAACCACAGGTAGTGTTTTATTTTTGCTGCTGATAACTGCGACAATTGCTTGTTTTATAAGTCAAGTGAACAAGCTGGTGGTTGAGGAGTAACACAAGAAGCTGAATTACTGAACCAGGAAATATATGTGTAGCTACTAGGGACTGTATGATATGGTGGAACTGTATAAATCACAACATTAGCTCTGCAGACTTCCCAAACTTTTGCCATGTAAAACAGTAACTGTGTATTTAGCAGTTTGCCTGATGTACCACCTAATTATAATGCAAAACAAGCTGGCAGGTGGATCTGAGCTATCCTGTAGGAGATATGGAGTACACTTTCGGCACATCTACTGTACATCAAGGCCAAAAAAATATATTTCACAGCTGCAAGAGAGTTGAGGCTCAGCATGCCATAATGAATATCATTCCCAATGCATTAAAATGTAAGTCCATCTTTGCATCACCCATGCTGATATAGATCATTTAAATATTTTCTGACTTTTCGTTATACCATCCCCTTCAATATTTCATACTTTGGCTTTACAGTTTTCTTTGATTCTGTTTTCTAGTAAAAGAATAATACTATCGCAATTCTGTACATGTATTGCTTTTCTCCTGAGGACATTGCAGATTTCACTGTGCAGCCCTAGGCATGACTATCAGGTTTGAGGGATTCTAGCTGCTGTTTTTTTCTATACATATCATAGCTTCATAAATAAATTGACTGTCAAGTTATTACTGCACCACATCTCTAATTCAAAATAAGATCACCATTAAGAAACATTCTGGGACCTTTTTGACAGCTGTTGGGAGTGAGCTTCTCCCTTTAGATGAAGAAACCTGCATAGAGCTGCTGGATTCTAACAGCTAGGGGTGCTTTTAGGATATGCTCCTATCATTGCACACTGATTATTTTAATGAAGCATTGGCACTGATTTATATTATTGTTTTATATTGACTGTCTTTTACCTACACCTTTGTACAGGTCTTATAAGAAATATTGGGGATAACCTATATTTTCCATCTTGTGAAAACTTACTAGGCTGGTCAGCTCCATCTAATAGCCATAATGCTGTACTTTGCTGGATGATCTCAATTAGGATACCTCATAATTGCTACTAAATGGAGCTGACAGCCATAGGAAATAAACATATAAGACACATTTAATAAATAGACCCCTAAGTGTACATGGATGGAAAATGAATTCAAATTATTATTATTGTACAGGATTTATATAGCGCCAACACTTTGCGCAGCACTTTACAATCTAAATGGAGACAGTACAGTTACAATACAATCACATGCAAGAGGGTTAAGATTCAAACTTGAGTTTCCTTTATGACCGGGTTTTCCATTTACCGGTAAATTATAAAGGATGGTGATTGAGATGGAATATAGTTTTCCTATGTGTAATATTCATTTGTATTACATACTAATTTTTTTAGATCTGATGCTGTGGTTGGCTCCAGCAGCTGTAGACCCTAATTACTTCCCCTTTTATCTTCCTTTAAATGGGAGCTTAGCCTGCATGATTTATGGTGTAATAATATGCCCAAACCATTGTGACTCCATTTTGATATGCTTTGTCATTTTAGCTTTAATCTGCAACTATGAAAGAATGCTTACAAAAAGGCTTGCACAAGCACTGTACTCATATATATCACTGTGGGTTGGTTTGTCCTTTCCTGTTCCCTGTTCTGTAGGCCATAGGATAGGATATATGACATGACTCATAACCAGATGGTCTGTTGACTTTTGTGAACCCATTATATATGTATCTATGTATCTTAGGGGTCGCTGACTTGTATAACCATATATTTTATACAAATACATAATTTACTAACCACTCCCCCCTCCCCTCTTTTGATTGGTACGTTGAACCATATATAAGCTGTAAACGCACCTAATAAAGGCAGACATTTTACGAATGCACAACCTGCCTCTCGTTTCATTCGGTGTCTCCAGATATCTGATGGCTCTGTTGGTGTACCTACAAGAAGGGTGGTCATCCACAATACCTACTATTTCCTTTCATATGGTTTTATACACAAGAATGTTATTACGAAATCTTGGTATATGATGTAACAATATGTTATGTATATTTACAGGTAATTAAAGTAATCTTTTGTTCATATTGTAGATACAGTATGCTCCTCACATTTCCTGATGAAGCAGGCCTATTGATCAAGTAAACACAATGAATATCACCCCCGCCACTGATCAACAAAAATCAGCTCCACTCCAGATAAATTGGAAGCACCTTTGTATATTGGAAATTTTCTGACTGGTGAGGCATTGAGGGTATTTCATGTGAAAGTAGTTACTACTATCTATTTTTTTCCAGTTTGCATTACTTGCAGATATATACCAAGCCCTTTCTATTGCTTGTTTTTTTTTTATAACTTTTTTTAATTGTTTGCACAAAGTGTAGTATATCAATTTAAGCATCAGAAAAATCACAGAATTTCCGATACACATCTAGGCTAATGTATAAAAGATAGAAGTTTGGAGCAGTTTTCCAAAGCAAAATTTAATTTCCCAGTAAATAAATAATGAAATTTGATTGGTGGCTGTGAGTTGCCACTATATTTCTTTCCGTATTCTTTTTGTCTAGCTTACCTAACTTTAGCAACACAAATAGCACATTTTAACCATTTTAACTTCTTTTAACCAAATAAAAAATGATATGAAAGATACAAATAATTGTAGCTCTGTATTAATTTACACATCATTAAATAAATTTATTTCAATTCAAGCAGTATGGGCACCTGCATTTGACCTGATATCGGACTTGCAAACACCTGTAAAGCAGAACTCAGAGTGGGAGAGGGAGAAGCACCACAAGGGGGAGTCATTTGTCCTGCAGTGTTCATGTGCAAACATGGATTAGGAGAGAGCAGAATGTCAGATAGATGAGCCCATCTTTGTACTGCTTTCTTTCTTTAATTACATGCTAGGGAAGGCACAAAACTGAGGATTACTTAAAGTGATATTAAAGTATTGTTTGTTTTTTTGTTTAAAAATAACAAACATGTTATACAGCACCTGCTTTGTGCAGTGATTTTGCACAAAGCAGTTTAGATCCTCCTCTTCTTGGGTCCCTCACCGGCGCTCCTGCCGAGTGCCCGTACAGTAAGCAGCTTGCTATGGGGGCACCCAAGCTGAACCGCTGTTCTTTGTGTTCATTCAGCCCCACCCACTCTCTCTCTCCTCATTGGCTCACTGACTTTGATTGACAGCAGTGGGAGCCAATAGTGCCCACTGCTGTGTCTCAGCTAATCAGGAGGGAGAGCCGAGGCTCTCATGCAACATCGCTGGATCAAGATGGGGCTCAGATAAATATTAGTGGGGCTCCTGCACACTAAAGGTTTTTTATCTTAATGCATGGAAAGCATTAAGATAAAAAAAAGCCTTCTGCCTTTAAAGTCACTTTAGCTACAAATGACAAAAAGGCCTCCTGCCCAGACAGACAGGTCCAACTTAAACTTTTAACTAAACTACTTAACTTAAGGAAGACTTGGTATGTTCTGTTCTTATTGCAGTTAATAAAGACATCTCCTGGGGGACAAGGACAATGAGATGGACAATAATGGCTTTAGAAATATACTTTATTAGTGAATTGGACGTTGTCCTATAAAAGGCCAAGTAAGGATATAAAAAACCAATAGCTGTTATTTAATATGTGTAAAAGTTACAACAGCGCAAGCCAGATCAATCTCTTTTTACACGAAAGAAAAAAAACATTAAGATAGGGTTGGTGTTGTGTCCAAACAAAACAACAGAGCACTAGATTCAGATTTTGTACGAGTCTCCGAAATGGTCTCTGGGCACACTAGCTCCAGTTCGGCTGAACTACACAAAACGGGACCCCCCTCAGGAACAGGGAAATGACCCAGAGTTGGGAATTCACATACATACAGTGTATTGAGAGTGGCAAACAAATGTCCAAAAGTCCAAGGTATTCAGTGGTAAAATTAATTTTTAGTTGAAAAATCGAACGTGTTTCAAGGACTAAACCCCCCCCCATTAGGGTTCAGGAATTTTGACTTTGCTGCATTCACTGCATTTACTGGCTTAAAGAGGTTCTTTACCCAGTTGAAAAAAATACAAATACTGTAGCTGCTGACTTTTATTTAATAAACGAACACTTACCTGTCCAGGGATCCAGCGCTGTCCTCACCCGGGCTGGTTCTTCAATGGTCTTTGGGTCCCCGGTGCCAGCATGTAAACTGTGGGAAGATGGCTGTGACTCCCTGCGGCTTCAAAGCCAGCATCCCTCCACTTTGTAAATGGTCCTACAGACTTCTGTGAGCTATGACTTGTCCCACAGGGTTGCGAGCCTGGAAGGTGGTGCAAGGGGTGGGGTGGGCAGTAATTATTTCAGGGGAATGGCCCCCCCAAAAAAAGAAGAGGAGGGAGCGAGGACGGTGAAGTGCAGCTATATCCTCACTTCTGAAACTGTTCCAAACATAAAATTACACTTCAGATCTATTTGGTATCTGCTTACCATTTAAAGTGTATCCTTGGGTAGCCAAGTCCTTCCTTCTTTGTATCTATGAAGGGAGAAATCCTCCTATGAATAGGAAACGAAACACATATATTTGAGAGAAAAGCTTAGTCTTCTCAGACCTCCAAAAAGATGGGAGACTGGTGTAATGAGGGGTGTATTTCAGGAAGGACAATCTCACAATCACCTGTGGAGGTTTATATTATGCTGTGGATGGTTCTGCTAACCATTTAGACCCCACTTTTTGGTATTTTTTGGGACATCCTCTGTTGAAGTATGTGTCTTTATAGAGTGGTAGGTTCTTATTTACTAGTTGTTTCCAGAATATGCTTGTGGGCGGGGCTGATTTCTTCCAGTGAAGAGTCATGTATTTTCTTGCATAAAACAGTAACAAACTCTCCATGGTGCGCTCCGCTATAGTGGGGATGTACTATTCAACTAGTCCTAACAGGCATACTGACATGGAGGATTATAGCGAGTTGTTACTGATCAAACGAATGCATGATAACACTTCCTCCCAAAACCCCACTATAGCTTGGCAGGACCAGAAGATGTGGGAAAAGTCTCACGGAGTTCCCCCACACCTCCAGCACTCCAGGGAAAGGCGGGGATTCATTTTGTGAAGCCTAAACGGGGTGTAGTAGGCCCTGTTGGTTATTTTAAACTGTATTAACCGGTCTCTAAGAGAAACTAAGGGCTGGAATGGGAAGTCCCAGATATCATCCCAGTCATCCCCATCAAGCTCTGGGGCGTCCCGAAGCCAACAAGCCCTGAGTTTTTCCATGGCTGGTAGTGAGATTCTAAGGAGATAAGAGTATATCTGGGAAGTTGTTTTTTTTGTGCAATCAAGTCTGAGGACATCTTCCAGAGAGGCCTGTATGAGCTGAGGGCTAGAGTGAGGAAATTGGCAGCTGAAGGCATGGGAGAGTTGTAAATATCTGAAGAAGTGTGATGAAAAAATGAAATCAGAGAATCGCCTTCAACCAATTGCGAGAGCGTTTTTGCGTTAAATTTGGTCCATACGTGAGGCTTTGGTATCGTCTAAAATTGGGCAAGAGTGGGGTTGCACCACAACAGGGCGTTCGGGGAGTGTGCATCATTTGGATAATTATGTCAAAATAGTAGTAAAGGTCTTGCGAGCTACCAAATCAAAGATCCCCTATCTTATAATAGTATGATGACAGCTGCTAGCACTAATCATGTCCCATACTAACGTGTGAGAATCACAGATAGATAAATAAATTATTCCCTTAATGATCTGCTGAACCTGCAGCAAAAAACTAAAAAACAAAATTGTTAACTAAAAGTGATGTGCCTATAAATTCAATCCCAAAAATAAAACATATATATAAAAGCAACTATTGTCATCATACAGCTTACAATATCATATAGCGTGAATATACATTTCATAAAATATAAACATTGATACAAAAGTGACCCATAAAGTGTTCAGGTGCATATAGGTCCGTGATACTCTGACCATCCTTAATCTAAAGATAATAAACTTGATAGGTGACTGTGAATATAGCGATCTTCAGTAGTGATTACACTCAGGTGCTCCCCACCCCAGGGTAATGGCTGCTCACCTCAGAGCGTGTGACCTTGCAATTAAGTTTGGTCAGTACACGCTTTTGAATCGTCAAAACGGATTCCAGGTCAGGTTGCATGGTCCAAATACTGCTCAAAGATGTGGCATCCTCATATATAAATATCAAAAAGAGACTTCCATAGTATAATAACACTTTAAAAGATTTGCAAACAAAGCCCTATTATAGGTTACTCACGTGGGTCTGGTGCGTTAGTGCACTGCTCTATAGCATGCCTTAATAGCGCCAAGCCGTGGATGAGATCATGTTCTCCTACTCCATATGACAGACCAGCTGCCTCCTGCACCGTCCAGTCCCCTCCTCTACGCATGTCGATACAAGGGAAGGCGCAGGAGGCAGCTGGTCTGTCATATGGAGTAGGAGAATTTATAGGCACATCACTTTAGTTAACAATTTTGTTTTTTTGCTGCAGGTTCAGCAGATCATTAAGGGGATAGTGCAGCACATTATTTATTTATTTTATTCTTTATTTTGATAATGTTCAAGTTTTAGACCAGCTCTCCATGCTTGTAAGGTAGTACGCATGGATGGGGTTAGGCTATAGTGAGTGTGTGAGCTAAGTGAAGAAGGATTTTGGAATCCAATGTGGCGAATGTCTAAAGAGGTAGGTACATTTTGGTAGAACTTTCATTTTAATCAGGTTGATTCGGCCTAATAGTGATAGGGGTAGGGACTCCCATGCCTTCAGCTTCTGCCTAACCTCTTGGACCACCAGGGATAGATTCAGAGTTATGTAGTCGGTAGCTTTCCTGGAAATTTCTACTCCAAGGTAGCAAAAATGATCCACCCATAAAAGCGGTAGATCCAGGGGAGCCTTCTCCTGGGCTGCTGGGTCAATGGGAAACAGGAGGGACTTGGACCAATTCACCCGAAGGCCTGTGATTGGTGCAAAAGAATTTAGAACCTGCAATGCTCCCTGCAGCAATGGACACGCGTCATTGAGAAAGTGGAGGTGGTCATCTGCATACAGAGCCACCCTCTCCTCCAGTCAGCCATTCCGCAGTCCCTTAATATGCAGGGAAGTGCGGAAGGCTTCCGCCACCAGCTCAATGGCGATGGCAAATAATGCTGGAGAGAGAGGACAGCCCTACCTGGTGCCTCTGGACAATGGGAAGGGCTGGGACAGTCCTCCTCCTAGTTTAATGGCCGAAGTAGGGGCCTTGTATATTGTCTGTAGCCATTGTATAAACAATATCGGGAAACCCATCCGGCGGAGGACCTCCAACAGAAAAGGCCACCCTACTGTGTCGAAGGCCTTTTCAATGTCCAACGACGCCACCACACTAGAGCCCACATTAAGGTGCTGTGCATGGATATTCGTTTGTAGTCTCCTTAAGTTGATGTCAGTGGCTCTATTGGTCACAAATCCCGTTTGATCAGTCTCAATAACCGTGGGCAGTAAGGGTTGAAGTCTCTGGGTGATTAATTTGGTAAGAAGAATTAAGAATTTTAATTCTTTAATTCTTAATTTTAAGAATTTTGAAGTCTACATTTAGGAGGGCAATAGGGTGGTAGGAGGCACAGAGGGTGGGGTCTTTAGGAGGCTTGTGGATCAACACCACATGGGCATGATACATAGAGGTGGGTAGTTCCCCTGATCCTAAACATTTACAATAGAGGGAGGCCAAAATGGGCGCCAATAGATTTCCATGAGTCCTGTAGAACTCAATGGGGATGCCATCAGGACCAGGGAAGGATTGGATGGCAGCTATGACACCTCCAGGGTGATCGGTCCCACCAACCCAGTACATTCCTCATCTGACAGCCATCCTAGAGCTAGGGGGTCCCACTGTTCTGCCAAATTTCTGTGATCCAAACTTGGTGGCAGTATGGATGTGTAGAGCAAGCTATAGAACAGCCGAAAGGCATCAAGTATGTCCTGTGGCGAGGAGATCGACCCCCCGAAGCAGGCTTAATTTCAGAGATTAAAGTCAGTGGATGGTCATGCTGTGCCAACATTGGTAATAGGCGTCCGTTTCAGTCCCCCTGCTCAAAGAATCGCTGTTTGTTGTTGTAAAGGTCAAGTCTGGTAACCTCAGTCAAGTGGAGATGCAGATCCCTCTTTTTACTCTAAAGTTCTCTAAACCTAGCCTCAGAAGGGTCTGTAGCTTATTCAGCAGAACAGGAGTCAACCGTCTCCTGTAAGGAGGTCACTGCTGCCTCTTGTTCTTTGCGGATGGCTGAAATGGAGGACATGTAGTGGCCATGTGTGAACGCTTTAAATGCGTCCCAAGCGATCTCTGGTGAGGAGGACCCTGAATTATGCTTCCGATATTCAATGAGAAGGGGGGATTTTGTCTACTATCTCTGGGTGGGCAATCCATTGGGGCCCAAGTCTCCACAGAGCCGAAGTGTGGGAGCATGGCGAGCGAATAGTAAGTATCAGGGGGTTGTGGTCGGATAGGCCACTGGACAGATAGGTGGCATCTAGTACATCCGACATTAAGGATGGATTGGCAATCTATACGGAAGGCCATTTGTGGGTTGTGGAGAAGCAGGAGAATGATCTGTCTGTGGCATGTTTCCATCTCCATATCTCATCCATCCCCATTGCCAGAGCCCATGTTTTCCGCTCCGTGGAGAGTATTTGGGAGGATTGGGCCTGTCTAAATCTGGGACCAGGATAGCTTTAAAGTCGCCCATAAGGATTAATTTGGCAGGACAGTATGGGGCCATCTTCTCCATGATAGTGTACAATATTGCAGAAGATAGAGGGGAGTAGATATACATTTGTCACAATATAACGTTGTCCCCAAAATTTTAAAACCACTATCACATATTTGCCCTTGGGGTCCATGTGGACATGTTCAATGTCGCATGGGAAGGACTTATTAGCATATATCAGCACAGACACTCCCTGGGCAAAGGAGGAATATGAGGTGTGAATTGTTCTATGAAGCCACGATTTTTTAAGTGTCAGTAATTTGCTGCCCACAAGATGTGTCTCCTGTAACAGTATTAGGTTAGGGGAGTAGGATTTGAGGTAGTGGAACAGCAGAGCCTGTTTAAATTTGAAATCCACGGACATTCCAGGATAGGATAGTGAACGTGGAGCTATTCGGTGGTGCCATTGTGGGGGCAAGTATGAATGAAATTGCGTGAGACATTCAGGGGTCTCCTAGAGCATCCTGGGAGCAGCAAAGACCAAGGGATCCAACACCAGAATATTACATAAGTAGAAAAACAGATCATAAAAACCAACATACAACTAAAATTCAAAACCAAAAACAAAACCCTAAAGGGCACCAAGGTGCCATCCCTGCCCTACCTTTCTCTGAGTCAGCGTCTCACATCAGTAAAGGATTCATGGCATTCCTGTACTTTCTGGGAGAAATCTGGGATAAAAACCAGCCACAGTTTCATATTTAAATTCAGGCATGGTGCGTGCCACCGCCAAGATGCAGTCTCGGCCACGATAATTCAATAATCACAGCAGGAAGGGGCATGCAGGGGCCCCCAGGTCTTGGAGGGAGCGGTGGGACCCTGTGGGCTCTTTCCACTACAAACGTGGGAGGCATGTTATCCAGGTTAAACAGGGTGAACAATAACTGTTCAGTAAATTCAGCTGGTCTAGGGCCCTCCGCTCTCTCAGGTAATCCAAGTATGCGAATGTTATTTCGCCTAAGGCAGTTCTCAGTGTCTATAGCACGCTCCTGAAACACTTTTACCTGGAGCTGCAGGGCCCTTCCCTCCCTGGAATCCGATCGGACCATGTCCTCCACCTCTGCAACCTGGGACCGGAATTTATCCATGTCCTGGCGTATGAGGCCGACATCAATGGTCAGGAAGTCAACCTTGGTCGTCAGGGCTTCTTTACATGCAGTTATGGCTGCTAGAATCTCCTCTCCTGTGGGGGATTCAGCAGCTCCTGTCTCTGCAACCGGTTGTGTGTACGCAGCCATCACAGCAGCAGGCTGCCTTGTAGGCAAGATGGTCGCCGGTGGAGAGGGACAGGGGGGCTTCAGTCCAGATTGCATGTAACGGGTCTTGGGGGTATCCATCCGAAGTGCACCCTGATGTGGAGGAGGGTCTTGGGGAGCCCGTGGGTCAATACCTGAGTCTGGGATAAAAAAAATACATCAGAAGAGTACTGACAGGGGTGAGGGTGTAGCAAGATGGCTGCCACATGTGGCTATAGATCAGGGCCACTGCTGTCACAGATAGGAATGGGGACCCGCTCTTCTCCAAGCCAGGGTGGTGATCCGGCAGGCTGGAGTACTCTGGTGGCTGGATGTGACATGGATCGGGCACAGGTACAGGTGTCAAGAGTCAGGGAGGCCGCAATTGGATGCCGGGTGTAGCAAGATGGCCGCTTCTAACTCAGCACAGTTCCGTGACTACCCCTGCCTTCCGCTTACCGGAATATGCTGCTCTGTGCTGCAGGTGGCGATCGACATGCCAGTTGCCTCCGGTAATCATGTGAGCAATAGGCCGGGTGTAGGAGAGGTAGGGAGGCCAGGAGGAGCAAGATGGCTGCTGCTGGAGCCGGAGCCTCGGCCTGTCCCTCGAGCAGCTGCAGCATAGAGCGACGCAGCAATATCAGCCCAGGGCAACACGCTGACAAGCAGGAGAGCCGTAAGATTCATGGAGAGGATAAGATGCGTCAACCAGGGAAAGAAAACGAAGGGTGTTGGTCAGGAATGCAGGAGCTCTTCAAGCACATGTCTGCTTAGATCCCCATCCGGAAGTCCTCAATAGAATGCCAATTTTAATAAAAATAATGCACCTACATGAAAACTGATAACATATGCCTTTAAAAGTAAATAGGCAGCCGCAATCCGACTCTCGGCTGCTAACTGCGTCACCTGCCTCTTCCTATGCGTTACGTCACCGCTCACGTGACTTCCTCAGGAAAGCAAGACTAAGCACATTTGTCCTAGATCTTAGGTCCACACCCTGAGGTGAGCGCATTGTAGTGAAGGTAGTGGGATCACATTTGCATGACAGCGATAGATACTACAACATTTGTGCACACAGTGGAGGAGAAGTTTATGTGGACTCTCCACTTTGGGACTTGTTTTGAATAAGCTTTCTGTCATACTCCTACAGACTTCATTTGTTATATCATGGATGATTTGATCACATTTTTTTTTTTTGATTACGGATGATTTGATCTTATTACTTGATGTTTACATCTATACAGTGTGTCATTCACACTTTATTATTGTAATGATTCATGTTGCATTTGCATATAAGTTCACTTTTATAGTAAGAATATTATTGCACTATTTATAATCACATAGGTACTTCTAAGGGGAAGCGCTGAACCACTTATATAATTCAGCATACATGCGGGAATGCATTAGTATGTGAGCAGCACCCACCACATACAGCATATAGAATTTCACAGTAAGGTAAAGGTAGCGGAGAAGTGTACACAAAATCACAATCCCTGTATTTGCTGAAAATGTTCTTAACTTGAAAATAAAAAAGAAAACGAATGTAGCCACCACATCTAAGCACTGTAAGTTGCAACATCACTATGTTGTTTTGGGTTTAGTTATCCTTCAATCAATTTTGTCATTGAAAACCTTGGACTCTTGGATGTTTTGTTTGGCGCTCCCTTTGGATTGTATGTAAGTTTGTGCTGTGCGATGGAGCTGTATGAATCTCAGAACTGAAAGGACAGAAATAGAAATCCTACAGCAAGTAAAACAGCTCTTATATTATCATTTCTATATCTGTATTAAGCCATTTACCTGAAGTTCAACTTTAACACATGACTGAAAGACAGTTGGGATCTCATCAATAGCTATTGAAAACATAGAGCTTTTATTTTGTTATGTATGTAAAGCCCATTACATTTTTCAAACATCAGGCTGCTTTGTTAACAATATAAACTGCCAACCTATTCTGAAGCAGCTCAAGATCAAAATGAAAAAAATAAAGTGAAAAGTAATGTTATTCTATCTCAAAAATATAACCACTTAAAGGATGTAATTTCGTTTTTCATGCTAGCAATGTAAAGTATTTAGAGAGATGCTTTTATGAAATGGCTGTAGCTAAAAGGATATAGAGTAGACTTGTGCCTCTATAAATACTCAACTAAAAACAATACAGCAGGCATGTTGGATCAAATGTCTCTCTCTCTGGTTAATTGTTTTTCTTCTCAAGCATTAAACAGTGTTGCTTTAAGGAAACTCTAGAGCACAGTTAATCTATTAGAGTGCAGGCAAGTGGCCTTGGGCAGTTCCAGCGCTAGGAGGTATAAAGCCAGATGGGGATCCTGCTTCCATTGCATTGTCTGAACTTTCAACCCAGTGAAAGAAGTCGTCCAACATGCTCTATAGAAATATATACTCACCACACAAAAAGTCAGGTAAAATTTCAGAACACATACACCACTTTCAACGAAAATATAATGACCATTTAAGGAGCGCCCAAAACAATAGCAGTTAAACAAGAATTTGAATACATTGGATGTGGATGGCCACCCTTACTTCCCTACTTCCCAACTCGCTCCCATGAACCAGTGATGAGAATGGGCACAGATGGCCTATGGCATGACACCAAGCATTGAGCCTGTAGAAAATGCTCAGTGGCTTCTGCTGACATCACATCAGGAGGTCCCTAAGCTGCTTTGCAGACAGCATGGCTCCTGCACCTGTCAATCAAACTGTGAAGGACTGGACAGGGGGCAAAGTAGCTTAATCTGACTACCGGACTACAGGCATGACGTGCATAGACATGGCAGGTTGTAGTTCACAAGTCAGGAGAAAAGACAAAAGCTTACCACACTAGGATGGTTCTGCTTTCATGCCTAGTTTGAAATAGCAATCTGGGAAACTGTCAGGATCACCATTTATTTAATACAAACATAGGTTAGATTTAATTGGGACATTAAGGTATAAGAAAACACATGTACTTTTTTTTTTATTTTATTTTTTTAATTCCTTATTTTAAACTTTTAAAAAGTACATACAGATGATACAATTTCAACAGGTGATCAGGTAACAAGCCATAAATATAAAAGCCCTTCATATTCAGGGACCTCAAACTCCTTGATAAAGTGTCAACTTCATACCAACAATTAGTCTGGACAGTGCATTGACCGTACAGACCTAAAAAAGGTTTAATCAGTGAGCGCTTGTACGCCAAACTGTCAAGCCTCAAGGAGCCTCATATATGCCCAGAACAGGACAAATACCAAAAACAGAGAAGAGAAAGGAAAAAAGAGGGGGGATGGATTAAGGCCTAGATTAATGAGAAGAAAGGAGTAGCCGTGGGGGGGGTGGGGACGGGAAAGGGAACTGTGTGGTATCCAGGTAGTGGTGGCATAATTGAGGTCAAAACTCGGAAACACCAATGGGGCTGGGTGAGGATAGAACATGTCTGATGCTTGAGAGCGCATGATGGCTCGATAGTCGGGGAAGCATGTGAACTGCATCCAGTAAAATCAGGTGTTGTTACATCATTCTTCCCTGTGATTAGCTGAAACACATGTAATTTTATTTTTGGGGGTCACATACAGTGTAAAGCTAAACGCTGGGCAAAAAAAAAAAAAAAAAAAAAAAAACTTTTAACTTTTTGTTCAGTTAAGTACCATTTTGTGACATCTCAATAAAGTAAAAAAATAAGTAAACCATGTCATGCATTGTAACAATGCATTGGACTGCCCCTACACAACATACAGTAGTGCATGCATTTTAGTTTAGGGGTTGGTGCAAATGAGTCTTTGTCTTTCCTCATATTTCCACTGTGCTTCACTGACAGCGTCTGTATCTTGCTGTATACAAAACGTATGACACTGATAGCTCCATCCAAATCTGCAGAGTAGTGATCTGGCAGAAAACAAAGTCAATCTTTCTCCAAAATGACTTGTCCAGAGATTAATTTCAGAGAGCCCAGTGAAGCAGAGTTGTAGCTGGAGCAGGTGGAGAAAGGCAGGCTCTGAATTCTGCCAGATCGCTACCCTGTTGCCTCCGATGCAGCTGTCAGCTCTTTATAATGATATACAGCAAAATACAGATGCTGCATACCTCCTTTAAGCATTAAAAAATAATCAACAAGTACAACAATGCAATATTTCTTCTCCAATGTTTAACTTAGTACATTTAGGAACTTGTATGCATCTGTCACTCTGCAGTTCATACATACAACATACGATAGGGAGCTCTAGGCTTGTTTCCTTTAGAGTGTCCCATGAGGCTTCGCAGAGAAGACCTCCCTGAAAGGGTGCTTGCCTAGCTAGTGCAGTGCACAGAATTGCCCCAGACCAGAGGAGTGGAAATGCTACTAATGACCTGTTCCAAGACACCAGGTAAGCTCCACAGATGACCAGGAGTGTCCCCAACTACCCTAATTTAACAGGAACCTGTCTCTAATGCTAGGCCTCCCTGTATACATGAAACTTTCCACACTATAGGACACCCCAAAATGACACATCTGGGGTTATATATAACTGCTCTGATTTAAAGATGGCCACCCAAATCTTGAGAGAATTCTGCATCAAGTCAGACACAGGCTCACTCAAGGTGGCACTGGGAAACCATAGCAGAGGATACACTAGTGCCATTACTGATCCCCCTCCACCCCTACCTAGAACAAAAGGGCAGAACTTCCCCCAATAAAACAATTTCGGCTAAGAAATTAAGGACAGGTAGGAAAGTTTACTGGTAGATAGTGAGATTCACACCAAAATCTCATTGGAAGGGAACAATAGGAGGCTACCAACCTATTACAAGTCTGCTTTTGTCTCGCTGTTCACTAATCTTACCCACAGCAAAACAAACCCCCAGTCAGTGCATTTTGCATTCCCATCGCCACTGATATGAATGCATTGCGATATTTGGTGCACTCTTAGCCTTGGAACCCTGATTATAGTGCTTCTGACATGCATAGTAGCAAGAACCTTAAAGTGATATTAAACCCAAAACCAAAAATGTTATTTATTGCAGCTTACCAAAAGGTAAGTATGCAGATCTTTCTTTTACACAGGGTAGGCAGGATAGGTTGGGGGAGCAGATATTTTGAAGCATACAGTTAATCTGAAAAAAAAAGACACAAGTACATCTAGTTCAACCAATAAAGGCATAGTTAATGTTAGGCTGGAATTCCATTCAAGAGAATATTTGCATAATTTATTGTGTGAAAATTCTTAAAAGAGTTGTAAAGTCTTGAGGTTTTACACCCTAATGCATTATATGCATTAAGGTGAAAAAACTCTGTGGTGCAGCTGCCCCCAAGAGCCCCCCTTTTACTTACCTGAACCCGATCTTTCCAGCAACGAGAACGAGCCCAGCAGTTCCAGCCGCTGTCTTGGGTCCTCATTGGATAGAATGATGGCAGCAGGAGCCATTGGCTCCCACTGCTGTCAATCAAATCCAGTGACACGGTGCACAGAGGAGGCAAGTATGACATGTTTGTTATTTAAAAAAAAAAAACAAAGCTTTACAATCACTTTAACTCCTTTAGTAAATCAGTCCAAATGTCACATTTACAATTTAAACCAAACTGATAAAATTAAATACAAACTAATTTCAAACGAATTTGTAAGGAAAGCATAAAGTTGGATGAAAGTTCTATTCTATTGGTGGCCATACATGCTTCAATAAATGATCACTTTCTTTTCTGAATGATCGCTTCCAATAGGAATAATCAATCTACACCCAGAGGCCACAACATTATGACCACCCACTTAATATTAAGTAGGTCCCCCTTTTGCTGGCAAAGCATCCCTGACCCATTGAGGCATGGACTACAAATTAACATCCACATGAATGGCCAAGGTTTCCCAGCAGAACATTTCCAAAGGCATCATCCTCAAACGGCCTCCTCTAGCTTGTCTTCTTCCCATATTACATCCTGGTGCCATTTTCTCATAGGTAAGCGATGCACATGCGCCCAGCTATCTGCATGATGTAAAAGAAAATGTGATTTATCAGACCAAGCCACCTTCCCCCATTGCTCTGTGTTCCAGTTCTGATGCTATCATGCCCATTGTAGGCACTTTTGGCTGTGGACACGGGAAGTAGATTTCAATTGATCTTTAGGATACGAATATAACTTATGATTGAAAGTTAACACAATGTAATCTAATCAATCAAAATATGATCACATTGCACATCAGTCGGATAAGAAAATTAAAGTGTGTGTTACCACTTAAAATCCCTGAGTTGCATGCTACTCGTGCCTTTGACACAAATTGCAGAATAAGCCACCGAAACTAAATATCATCATGTTATGTTCCATTTTCATCAATCAATTAGTTTGATATTAGCCAAAGAGCTATGAGCAACAAATAAGTTTGTATTTCCACAAGTCCACTTTGTCTTGTAATAATTCAATACTATTTACTATTAGACTGTGAAATGGAGTTAAAAATAACCTAGTCTCTAAAGCGCACAGTCTATAGCAGTCAGGCTCCGTGTCTACAGGCATGTGTGTGAAACATTTAAAAGACATCTTCAATCCATTATCTCCGTTGGTGTATTTCACCCTATATTTTATTCGGATGTGTCAGTCATTCGAAGTGCCGCAGGGTTTTTCCCATTTAACAAAAGCCACAGTTGTTCTTTATGTTTTTCAGACATCAAATATTCATTTTATGATGAAACCTGCTTCACCGTACTCAAGACAAGAGGATATTGGATGTCTAAGTCTCTTCTCTACCTCGTGACACCAGCTGGAAATACTTTGTAAGCCATGCTGCCAGCATTTGACCCCCGCTGCCTTTCTTTGGAAGCTGAAACCAGTATGGGTCAACCATGGATAAGCAATCCTCCAGTGAAGGCATGTCATATTGATGCACAACTTCCTCTCCCCTTTTGCTTAGACTGAAATACAGCAAGAGAAACGATCTAGAATAAACATCTGCTCAGATTAGCACACAAACAGTACATCGAATTACCAAGTGTGCCAAAATAATACATTGCAGCAGGCTTAATTCTCAACCTCATCTTGAATCGTTTAAAGTCAAGAAAACAAAGTTTACTATCTGGAACGTGAGTTCTATTAGGAGTAAGAGTAATGTGATTTATTTAAGTAACAGTCTATCACATGGCATCGATATTACATTCTGAAACACTGACTGACAAGGCCATTTGGAAACAATTTGTATTTGGTCAGGAGTTGAAAAACATGATTGGCACTAATTCTATTGATGGAGTGTGATTGGTAATTGGAGAAAATAGAATTTCAAAGAAGTACACAAGTCACTTAAAAAAGAATTCAGAATATGTTTTTTTTCTCTGTGACTTTAAATATTATTGTGCATTGCATATGTTTGTTGCAATCATTTCAGTATTATTGTGCAATGCTTATGTTCATTTCAGTGGCACTTGTGTAGTACATTGATATAAAACTGACAGATTCTGATTTATAACTTGTGCTCCTGTATTATGTTACTCGGCATAGTGACTGGTTCAGTTAAAAATTGCCTACTTGTGCTTCAAATATCATTTCTCCTCTCCCCTGCCACTTCTTTTACTTACTGAGAGTGAAGAAGTGACCCCTGTACTACCTGGCGTGGAGGATCAAAGGACTAAAGCTGGCCATTGATGGAGCAAACTTAAACTGAACGAAATTCACTTTATGGGTGGCCCTGTTGGCACCTTCTCGCCCAGCATCCTTCGATTGTCAGGCCAGGCAGAAAATTGTACGTTGAACAGTATCTGCATCCAATCAGATGCACGCAGTGTTCAGCTATTTTGACAGCCAGCAGTTCCAGCTTTTAGAATGCAATAGCAGCAGTGGGAAAGTCGCCTGGCCACAATGTTTAGAATGAGTAGAGAAAACTGCTAAATAGTTTCCTTCAGCCCACAGCCTGGACAAGAAAAAGTGTGAGGTTGTGGCAAGCAGCATTTATAGCTGAAGTATACTCACCTCCACCTTCCAGCGATGTGGTGATTACACCCCTTGCTTTCCGCTCTCATCTTCTCCCCAGGTGCCGAGTTCACAGGTGTCGGAAATGCATGCTGAACTGAGAAAACTTAGAGCAGGCAGATACATTTGTATTATTCCAGAAGAGACATAGCATGTCTCTTCTACAATGAAAATCTGCCTGTTCACAGTTTTCTAAAAGTTAGGTTTGGTTCCAGTAAGTATACATGTTTCCTTGCCCTGCATGGGCAAAGCACAGTTTCACTTAAAGTATATCAATACAAAGTTCCCAGTAATAAAAGTATAATCATCTAAGTATTTTAGAAATACCACATTAGACAGATTGCAACAGAATGACCACACCATTTTGTTCAAGAAGCAATTTTTTGTAATTATTATTACACATTCTGTATTGTGTACTAGGGAACTTAAGTAAATGCCAAGGCCATTATCTCAAACAATGTCACCAAAGAACATTTGATAATATGAAGTCAGCTATGTGGGGTGTGTTACAATAACTCCTTTGACTCTGGTCCACCAACCAACTCGTTTAAAGACCTATATGATGTAATTTCAGGGTCAGTCCCATATAATTCTAATTTTTAAGTCTCTGAATCCATCTACCAGGAATACAAAGATTTTATACCTAGATTGTAAACAGGGCCCTCTGATTTTGAATTGTATTGTAACTGTACTGTCTGCCCTCATGTTGTGAAGCTCTGCTCAAACTGTTGGCACTATATAAATCCTGTATAATAATATAATACAGTAAAGTCAAGGACAGCTGTGGTAACCTTCTAGTAGTCTTTACTTTAATTGAAGACCAGAGTTCCCCTAAGTCCAGTCTTAAAGAACCCCAACAGGTCAAATTTTAAGGTTTTGATTAATTTTCTAAAAGTGATTTTGATAAGTAACTCTGGCTCAATAATTACAACTGCGATTTCATCTGAGCAAAATTCTTAAGTTGTCATCTGTTGAGGATTCTTGAGGACTGGAATTGAGAAACTCTGGTTCAGACATTTTCTATTATACATAATGTCCCATTGTGTAGCAGTACACCTTCCAAGTTGCCTTAATTTGTGACTTACAGAGAATACTTTTTAATTAGATTTTATTTTTTTTCAAATAACAGTTTTTATTAAACATATAGACATACATATACATTAAGCAATAGTGTTGCTTATAATTAAGTGCAATAGATAAACAGTCAATGCCATAGACATTGAGCTTCTGATGGTAATCGTCAAGGTACATTAGTGGTATAATATCTTCCAAACCATCTGAAGTTTTCAACCAACAAATAACATTATTAAACTGAAAATGTATTAGCAGTTTACAGAGAGAAGGAAAATAAAGTAGGAAAAGAGGAAAGAGGGATGAAAGGGGGAAAGGGAAGTGGGGGGGGGGGGGTCTAGCCGCAGACCTAGGGCGGGTCCTCTCGTTTATGCCATTCCTCCCAGACCATGTCATGGGCCTCCATTCTGTTTTGTATCCTGGCTGTCATCTTCTCCATTAGCTCTATGTCCTTTATTCTGGTATAGAGGTCTGCTCGGGAGGGTGGAATCTGTTTCTTCCAATATAGGGCTACCAGGCATCTCGCTGCTGTGAGAACATGGCCTAATAGTTTCCTAGAGTGTCGGGATACACGTAGCCCAGACACACCAAGAAGAAACAGTTTCGGGACTTTGGGGACCTGGACGCCCAGTAGGCGATTCAGCAATAATTGTGTTTCCGTCCAAAAGGGAATTATCTTGGGACATGTCCAGTAAATATGAAATAAGGTCCCCCTGTCCTTCATACACCGCCAGCATCTATCCGAGCTGGATGGGAAAATGGCGTGGAGGATATCAGGTGTCATATACCAGAAGAATAGGACCTTGTATGCATTCTCTTTGTACAAAGTGCATAATGAGCTTTTAGCCGCCTGGGACCAAATCGTCTTCCAGGTAGCTTCCGAGATCTCCTCCCCTAGAAACTTCTCCCAGCGGATCATGTACGAGTGCTTACCCTGATCTGTAATGTTATAGGAGTTCAGTATCTGATAAATATCAGATATTAGCCCGCGTCTAGTTGAGCCCTCTAATATCAAACCCTCAAAGGGTGATGGGGTCGAAAACTGTAAGTTCGGGGCAATTGATTGAGCGTAGTGCCTAATCTGCAAGTATCCAAAGAACACTTGCTTTGGTAAATCAAATTTTCTCTGTAACTCTGTAAAGGACAGTAATCTGCGCGTGCATGGGTGTACCAAATGGCCAAAGTGGAATAAATTCCTCATCGCCCATGGAAAAGACATCTGATGAGTAAGGCCTACAGGCAGCTTGGGGTTGTAGAGGAACGATGTGAGGAGTGATCTATCTGAGCATAGCTTATAGAGCCGTGCTACTTTACGCCAAAGTGTACTAATGTGGAGCATGGGGCCCAAGAGTTGAGTGGACTCCACCTTCACCTCCGCATTCCACAGCATGCTATTTGGATGGATTGGGGCCATCCAAAGTTTTTCTATTTCTGTCCACTTATTATATGAGCGTTGGGTGAACCAAGAAGCCAGGGTTCGCAGTTGAGTGGCTTGATAGTATTTAGTTAGGTCAGGGAATGATAGACCGCCGTCTGAACGTGCCGCTGTCATAACTGATTGTGGGATTCTATGTCTTTTGTAATTCCAAACAAATCGTACTAGATCCGCCTGGAGTTTTTTCAGTTCTGATAGGGGTATTGGGATGGGGAGAGTCTGGAATAGATACAGTAACTTTGGTAGGATGACCATCTTAACAGAGGCTATCCTCCCTAGTAGGGAGATATGATGAGCCTTCCATTTCAATAGAAGGTCCCTTATAGTTTTAAAGAGAGGGGGGTAATTGGCTCGGTATAGGGTGGAATAAGATGGAGTTAGCTGTACTCCCAGATATTTCAATGATGATGACTGCCAATGGTAAGGGAAGTTATGTTGTAGGTGTTGTGTTTCCTGTGTTGGGATATTAATGGGTAGGGCTTCTGATTTAGTTGCATTTATCTTGTATCCTGATAGGGATCTGTATAGGTCAAGTTCGGCGTGTAGATTAGGAAGTGACATTCTGGGTTGGGTCAGGGTGAGGATAATATCATCAGCAAACAAGGCTAGTTTGAATTCCCTGTCCCGCAGCGGTATGCCGTGAATGTTGGGGTTTTTTCGGATGGAAGCCGCCAGAGGCTCGACACACAACGCAAAAAGTAGCGGTGAGAGTGGGCACCCCTGGCGGGTCCCATTCGTGATTGGAAAGGCCCGTGATAGAGCGAAGGGAGTTTTTACTTGGGATGAGGGATTAGTGTACAGATGTCTAATTGCTTGGAGGAATGGGCCCTGAAATCCCATGCAATTCAACGTGGCGAAGAGGAAGGACCAGCCGAGGCGGTCAAAAGCCTTTTCCGCGTCCAAGCCAAGGACTAACGCTTGCTGCTTATTCCTGTTCGCCACGTCTATTAGGTCAATAATTCTTCTCGTGTTATCCCCCGCCTGACGTAGGGGGACGAATCCCACCTGATCCTTGTGTATTAGCGAGGGAAGTATCAGGTTTAGTCGCATTGAAAGGAGTTTAGTAAAAATTTTTAGATCAGAGTTTAGGAGTGCGATTGGCCTGTAGCTGGCGCACACAGAAGGATCCTTGTCAGGCTTAGGAATTAACGTGAGGAACGACCTCTGCATGTCAGTGGGAATGGGGGTTTTCTGAAAGAAGGCGTTGAACATCCTGCACATATATGGTAGTAGAATCGGGAGAAATGTCTTATAATACTCATAAGGAAGGCCATCTGGGCCAGGTGATTTATGAGAGGGCAGAGTTTTGATGGTGGCCGTTAGCTCTTCCTCTGTAATCGGTGCATTAAGTGACATCAGGTCCGTCTTAAGTAATTTGGGGAGTCCACAGTCCTCCAAGTATTGCTTCATTCGATCTTTTATTTCAGGTGAGGCCGGGTCTCTGGGAATTTCAGGGTTATTATATAGTGTTGTGTAAAATTCTCCGAAGGTCTGGGCTATATCTTGGGGGTGTGACATGAGGGCCCCCTTTTTATCTTTAATTTGGTGAGGTGTGGACAGGTGAGAGCGTTCCGAGAGTTTACGTGCTAGGATAGTATGGGCCTTATTCCCCTTGTCATAGTATGTTTGTCTTAGTCGAGTAAGTGCTTTCTCTACCTGTCCCAACGCTAAATCTCGAAGGGTGTTTCTGAGGCATATTACTTTTTTGAGAAGGTTTAGGGATGGTGATATTTGCAGTCGGGTTTCTAGAATTTTAAGGTCTCTTTCGGCTTGAATTTTAGATGCCATCGCATTTTTCTTCATGGCCGAAGAAATCGCTATACACCGTCCCCGTAGGACTGCCTTGTGGGCTTCCCAGAGGGTGGTTAAGGAGACTTCGGGAGTGTTATTTTCTTGGAAGTAATTCTGCAGGGTTGTCTCTAGTTCCGATCTGGACGGGATATGTTGTAAGAGGAAGTTGTTTAGCTGCCAATTACTAGGTTTACGGGTTGGGGTACCTATTTCTAGTGACATAAGGACTGGGGCATGGTCAGACCACGAGATGGGGAGGATCTGGGCGGTTTTGATGGCGCGCAGGGTATTGTTATTAACGAAGATATAGTCTATGCGGGAATGCATGAGGTGAGGGGCAGAATAGAATGTGAATTGCTTATCCCCTGGGTGTAAGGCTCTCCATGCATCGAATAAGGCATGTCGCCTGGTCAGCTGACGAAACAGCTTGGAATCACGGACGGTCCGAGCCTGGTGGGCTGCAGGGTTAATCACGTGACGGTCTAAACCCACTGAGTGCACCAGGTTAAAGTCTCCGCCAATAATTAAATAATCATTGGGTTGTCTAAAGAGGCGAGCGAGGACTCTAGATAGGAAATGTATTTGATGGGTATTGGGTGCGTAGATATTACAGAAAGTTACCGCCTGTGTTTGCCACTGACCTCTTAAAATTATATAATGTCCCCCCGGATCTATGAGGGAGTCGGTGCATTTAAATGGAGAGCCTTTTTTAAACATAATAGCAACACCCGCACGTTTACGAGGGCTAAAGGCCTGATAAATCTGGGGGTACTGTTTGGATGCGAAGGCGAAAGCATTCCCTCTATTGAAGTGTGTCTCCTGCAGCATAGCTACATCTGCCCCAATCTGCCTGAGTTCCCTCAATGCGAGATGTCTTTTTTTGTTTGAGTTCAAGCCATGGACATTAAACGATAAGATCTTAGCCATGGTCGGTGGTGAGTGCGTGCATCAGATTACTTAGCTTATCCAGTCGTGGACCTTCCAGGGAGTCCAAGGTGTGACGGGAATCAGGCGTGAGAGGAAGCCGAGTGGTTGCTCCAGACCTGCGGCGAGCCATGAGAGGAAAAAAAATTGGGGTGGGGGGGGGGTAGAAGAAGTAGAATAAGTAAAGGGGAGAAAAGAGAAAGAGAAAAATAGTTAGTAGCAAATCATTTAGCAATAAACATTTTGTTGTTGTCTCGGGCAGTGAGAACCGCCCGGGCTCTAAGAAGTTCCAGTAGGTCCCCTCGGCCGGGGCCCCTAACGGGGACTCAGGCCGGGGGGGCATAGCGAACAAGCAAAATCAACTGTGTTCAAGTCCTCAAAACTGAGTGACAATAGGGAACTCTAGTGGGATTAACCTCCAGGGGGGGGTCAGTGACCAAAAGTTCCACCGCTGAGTTGTCTCCAGCAAAAAAGGGGGGGGGGGGTGCCCTATGTTGCTAAAAAAAATGACAGGTGGGGAAGGCCTAGGGGGATAGCCTATAATTGTAGTTGTATTGGGAGGGGCAGGAGAGGAGGGAGATATAGTCATCCTTTTTTAGGCTTTGTTTTGGTGGATCCGCTGGGAGAGTCCCGATCCCTGGGACGCTTAGTTGGTGGGACCTTCTGCCACACCACTGGAGGAGGTGTGGGCAAATCTACTAAGTCCCATTCAGGCAGGCGGGGTGGTGGGATTTCCATGGTGTCACAGAAGTTTTCCACGTCTTCTGGAAAGCGTAGCACTGCGGTTTTTCCCTGCCTTCGGGCAGTGAGGCTGAAGGGGAATCCCCAGCGGTAGGTGATGTCGTTTTCTTGGAGCAGGATGAGTAGGGGTTGGAGCAGTCTGCGTTTCTGTAACGTTATCCAGGAAAGGTCTGGAAAAAGTTGGACCTGCGTGTTTTCAAAGAGAATCTTTTTTGTGGTGCGGGCTTTGCGCATGATGTCCTCTTTCAGGGGAAATGAGTGGACCCTGCATATGACATCTCGGGGTCTTGAGGTGGGCCCTTTGGGGCGGAGGGCACGGTGGGCACGGTCCATCTCAATAGGCTTGTTTGGGGGGTCCCCCAGAAGATTGTTAAACAGGAGTTGCAGAGTTTCGTGAAGATCTTCGGGACCCTCTGACTCAGGTAGACCTCGGACACGAATATTGTTTCGACGTCCTCGGTTATCCAAATCTTCGAGGTGACGCTGCATGTTCCGGAGCATTATATGATGGTCGGCCCCCTGTACTTGGGTGCGATGTACTGCCAGCTTGGTCTCCTGAATTTCCTCCTCTGCCATCTCCACCCTGTCGGATAGGTGTTTAAGGTTAGCATGTATCACCTGAATTTCTGCCCGGCATGCTGACTTGACTTCCTCGATAAGGAGTCTGAAGTCCTCCTTAGTGGGAATAGCCTGGAGACAGTCCTGCCATGATGTGGGGTGCTGGGGGTGGTGATCTTGTTCCATGTGACTTTGTGGGCTATGTGATGGGGATGGTTCCCTTGTGGTTTGGAGAGATGCTGATCTCCTGGGATCCCATTGTTGTAGGTGGGGGACCGTCCTGTCCCCCCATGTGAGTCTCTGTGAGTGAGATGGGAGACTTCCATCCCTACCCTCCGTAGGGATCAGGGATGGCGAGCTTGTTGCCTGGGCATATGATTTCGCCTGGTTTATTCCTTGCTCTGTGGACCTGGAGGCATTATGGCGGGTCTGTCTTTGTGGCTGGGGGGAGACCGGAGGGGGACCAAAGTATGTTTGGAGAGTGTCACCATTAAAGTTCATCTCTGACAATTGCCCCATGTCCCCTGTGTTCCCCGGACCTGGCAGTGGGGGAAAGTCACTGGGTTGCAGGGATGGTGTGGGGGTCGCTGTTCCTCCCAGGGACAGGGATGGATCAGACATGGTGCGCAGCAGCTGCGGGAAGGCCTGTGAGCACTGCGTGTAGGAGTTAGTGAAGAGGCCTAGTAAGGGGTCCTGTGGCAGGCCGGGATGCTTCCCTTGTGCTGGGAGTGGAGGGGGTGGACTCACCGCAGTTGATCCCCTGCTTCTCCGGTCTCCTGTCTCCCGTTCCAGGTCCGCTGTGCTCTGGAGTAGTGGAGGGGATGCCGAGCTCCGCCGTGGTGGCTGCCTCGTGGATGAGGCAGGGGCCGTCGGCGCCATCTTGTCCCCGCCGTCCTCGGACATAGAGGGATGTTTAAAGTACCCGTGGAGGGTTGTTGTGGAGCCGGACGGCGGTTGGGATGATCCCCTGGGTTTGGAGGATCTGGTTCTCCTGCTGCCTCCCATAAAATGTAGCTGAAAATCCCCCTTTCAGGCCTTAATGCTGCGGGCTGGTGGAGAGCTGAAGGCTCAGGCGTCCATGCAGGGCAACTTCCGGTCCCGCCCCCCTTTAATTAGATTTTAGAGGCAGATTTTAATTAAGTTACATTTGATGACTGGCAGCACGGAGTATTGGGATATTAGTTTTCTGCACTTGTAAACATGTTTTTCTATAACACACACCTTTCTTAGCTAGTCATAAAAGGATGAGCTACTTGCCATTTTATCTCTTTATAGAAGCACAGAAATAAATGATGCCCTCCACTACATTTGTGTTGCTTAGGTGGTGTTTTTGTGCTGTTTTCCTGAAGGCATATTCAATTTTGGTGTAACCAGAACTACTGTTACTGAGTTATACAGAGCCTTAAGTTTACTATGGTAGAAATTTCTGAGTGCAGATCTTCTTTTGTGCCACAAGATGGCAATAGTGGTTATGTTCTATTACTGAACTTTAAACGTAGATTATTAAACGCTGGGAAAAGTGCCATTGGTGGAGTATGAGAGACGCTAGTTCCCACTGCAGATCGCTGGACTGAGCCTGTCAGGGTAACTGCACTATCCCACTGCTCTGGCTGCAGCTGTACATCTGCCACTGGGGGGAACCTGCCTGTGTAGCACAGCATAGGGATCTGGTCCGCTTGCCATTTGGGGCCTGTTCTGGGAATGCTGAATGTCTACTGTTATCACAGCCTGGATCAACTGTTACCAGACTGCTAGAAGACGTAGGTGAGCACCATCGGCACACGGAGAGGGGTCCCTACTACCATGCAGACTGCTGCCAGGGAATAGCTGAGGGTGTGGGGGGGTCACAGGTCTTTGACCCACAGTTATTCTGGTTGCTGACAGTAAATATATCCCTTTTTGAGAAACTTGCTCTCTTGCAATCCACATGTTTAGACTCAAGCACATTAAAGCATCGATTGTTCTGTTTAACCAGGCCTAAAATGCCAAGCTGACTTGCAACTTAGGCTTCTTTCATAGTGCCTGCCTTAAAGACCCCCATTACCTTTAAGTCCATCTCACTGGGTGCAGGACTACAAACATCTCCCTACATAGAAATAGCTCCATTACTCAGGCCAACATCTCCAAGGGCCCCAACATAGCCAACAGAATAACTTTGAGGACTATATATAGTTTACCTGCTGTTGAGGGTAGTCTGTGCATTAATCTATATTCTAAAACACCGGCGAAGGCTTAGGCCCTCTTATCGCAAGAGCCCCCAAGTGTTGCTCATTTGGTGAGGAAGGCTACAGTTTTTGATGGTTGAAGTTGCAGTTTATGCTGGGACTTAAATCATTGCAAAAAACTCTAAATGCCTTGTTTGTGCTGTTATATTATCCATTGGTATGCGTTACCTTGTTTGACCTTAACTGCTTCAGGACCAGCCGCCGCAGTTATATGCAGCAGGTCGGCTCCCCTGTGCGAAACCACGTAGCTGTATGTTAGCTCACGGGGTCCGGATAGCACGCACGAGCACGCGTGCGCTGCACAGTGGGAGTACTGGTGCTCGTGGCCGATGGTCGCAATGACAGCCGGCCACGAGTGATCATGACCAGGAGACACAGAACAGGGAGGAGTGTGTATAAACACACACTTCCCTGTTTTGTTCTGACAGGAGTGACAGATCCTGTGTTCCTATTAGCTAGGAACCACGATCTGTCACTTCCTCTAGTTAATCCCCTCCCCCTTCAATTAGAATCACCACGCAGGGAATACAGTTAACCCCTTCACCGCCCCTAGTGTTAACCCCTTCACTGCGAATGGCATTTTTACAGTAATGAATGCATTTTTTATCGCACTGATCGCTGTATTAATGCCAATGGTTCCAAAAATGTGTCAAAATTGTCTCAGTAAAAATCACAGATCGCCGCCATTACTAGTTAAAAAAAAATAATAAAAATGCTATAAGTCTATCCCCTATTTTGTAGACGCTATAACTTTTGCGCAAACCAATCAATATACGCTTATTGCGATTTTTTTACCAAAAATATGTAGAAGAATACATATCGGCCTAAACTGAGAAAAAATTAGCTTTTTATTTTTTAAAAAATGGGGATATTTATTATAGCAAAAAGTACAAAATATTGTGTTTTTTTTCAAAATTGTCGCTCTTTGTTTATAGCGCAAAAAAAAAAAACCGCAGAGGCGATCAAATACCCCCTAAAGAAAGCTGTATTTGTGGGGAAACAAGGACATCAATTTTGTTTGGGTACAACGTCGCACGACCACGCAATTGTCAGTTAAAGCGACACAGTGGTGGATCGCAAAAAATGCTCTGTTCAGGAAGGGGGTAAATTCTTCCGGGGCTGAAGTGGTTAGATTTGATAATATCTTCTACTATTTGTTACAGAGTCTTGAGTCTAATTTCAGGGTGACTCCAAGGTATTGAGAAATGTTTCTTGTGTATTTGCTGAAGTGGATAAAACAGGATATGTCATTGGGAGCTCAGACCTTAAACAGGGTTGAGGGGAGAGCAGAGGACTTGATTCAACAACCTAGAACAAAATTGGAGGGAGCACCACCCTCCATAAGGTGATGGCACTTTCCCGGATATGTCACTGTCTCTGAGGTAAACACATATAAAATGCATAATAATAAAATATGAATTTATTACAAAGTATACACAGTATAAATCTTGTTTGATGGTAGCATTAGGCCATATAGAAAATTGACCAAAAATGATACTCAATCCATAAAACTTGAGAGATGCTTGTATGTACAGTAAGCCAACGCGTTTCGCAGACTTCTTCTGGGCAGCTCAACATGTATCTATATCATTATTCAAGTTACAAAATGATATCATTGGTATCAATTACAATAATTTTAGTCATCTATAGAACCAAACATATGTATTCAGATGCAAGATCCCTTACATCATCATATATGTAGACTATATCCACACTAGGTACTGAGTGACAAGAAGAGAACAGAAAAGAAGAAGAAAGGAAACAAAAAGCAAGAAAAAAGGAAAGGGGAAAAAAGGAAGAGAAGGGGAGGAAACGTGAGAAAGACAAGGATGAAACCAGAGAGTACAAAGAGAGAAAAGAGAGAAGGAAAAAAAGAGAGAAAAAGGAAAGGGAAAAGGAGAAGAGGAAGCATGAAGAAGAAAAAGAGGAAGGGGAGATAACAAGGGATCGGGGCAATAGGTTAGCTATTACATATATCCATATATACAAAGCAAAATATCCCGCCATTGGAAAAACCAAGAGCTACCATAGTAAGTAGCTAAAGGTGGCTACCCAAAAACGTGGATACATATCTACGGGCCATAGGCATAACCACATGGAAACATCCATACAACCTAATCCCTATATAGGGGAAAATCAAAAAAAGACTGCGCTAAAACTAGAACACATATTAAACAACATATATGATTATGTGAATATTATGAAATTCAATCAATCAAGTAATCGGAAATAAATATGCTTAAGTATAGACCATATAGTAGGAATATATGGAAAATGTAGTGAACCAGAAATAACACAAAATTACAATATTGGAATTGTATGTGTCAAATGGCAAAAGTATATCCAAAGGTGTGGTAGAAATGTTCAAAGGAAATAAGTCCTTGGAGCCAAAGCAGATGGAATAGGTGATCAAACGGTTAAACACTCAACACCCAGTGAGAAATCCTCCACCTTAATAGATATACGCTTACCAGAGGTAAGCTAGATAACAGCTTATCAATGGATATCCACACGGGGGACACAACTCCTTGGATCTCCTCACAAGGAAGGGGTGGGCAGGAACTTTCTTGCAGCGAACCTCAGACAGCATGCCAGGGGAACCTTCCATAAAATTGCATTCCGGCTGGATCTCGCAGATTGGAGATCCAGCCGGAATGCAATTTTATGGAAGGTTCCCCTGGCATGCTGTCTGAGGTTCGCTGCAAGAAAGTTCCTGCCCACCCCTTCCTTGTGAGGAGATCCAAGGAGTTGTGTCCCCCGTGTGGATATCCATTGATAAGCTGTTATCTAGCTTACCTCTGGTAAGCGTATATCTATTAAGGTGGAGGATTTCTCACTGGGTGTTGAGTGTTTAACCGTTTGATCACCTATTCCATCTGCTTTGGCTCCAAGGACTTATTTCCTTTGCACATTTCTACCACACCTTTGGATATACTTTTGCCATTTGACACATACAATTCCAATATTGTAATTTTGTGTTATTTCTGGTTCACTACATTTTCCATATATTCCTACTATATGGTCTATACTTAAGCATATTTATTTCCGATTACTTGATTGATTGAATTTCATAATATTCACATAATCATATATGTTGTTTAATATGTGTTCTAGTTTTAGCGCAGTCTTTTTTTGATTTTCCTTTGTATATATGTGTGCACGCCTCACTTTAGGACTGCAGCTTGCAATATTCTACTAATTATTAGTAGCACACCTTTTTATGGTAGCGCGGTATTTTTTGTGGTTTATTTAATCCCTATATAGCCCACAGTGTTTCATAGTTGAGTCCAGTTTATAAAACACCCAGTGGCTAGAGCGGTCAAAGATATATATAGCCCACCAAACGCTGGAAGTGCCCACTTAAGAGAAGCAAGGGCCAATATCCTGAATACCTAGGCATAATTATAAGGAGTGGTTCCGGTCCATTGTTAGTTACCGGAGTATGGCAAAGATAAAATGCTTTTTAAAAAATTTAATAAAGAGAAAATTGATGACAAAATGCATAATTTCATATGGATGGTAAACGTCCAAGTATTTCTCAATCTCGGATCCGTGCCTCACCATCACTGTGGTATGCGTCCCACTACCTCTCACTGTCACTTCCGCCTTTATAGGAAATGATCCCGCTGGAAATGACTGAACCTGAAACAGGCGCGGATGCCTCTGTAAAGAGCGCATGCCCGAGCCATCAGCCGCGTCATAGACTGCGGTCAGAGAGCTACACACACAGCGCCACCCATCAGCCAAGGATGATATAAGCAGATGGGTACCAAGGAAAAGGGAATCTCCTCGTCCACAAGGGGCACCCAAATGCCACACCAACTAACCACACCAGACAAGGGCCAGCCCACTCCCAATAGTGCAAAAACAGTCGCAATGAGTCAACAACAGAATTAGTAGTAGTAGTATTAAAACATAAATCTCACAAAAGGAAAATCACAAACAATAAAACAGAACAAAAAGTAAAAAGTAATGAGTTTGCGGAAGTTACATTAATAGTGGTTTATAAACATGGAAATCCCATGTGACTTAGTGCAAAATTTTGGCAAGGGTATGAGCAGATCCTAGCAATCCCTCTAGATATTATTGCAGCTCTACAAGAATGGTTTAAAGGAAAGTGCTGTATTCATTCCTGGGGGGCTGGTTGCTCCTTGATTATATATCCACTTAGCCTCCTGCTGCAGGATCTTTTTATCAAAGTCCCCTCCGCCTTCTTGCTGGGGAATTACTTCTAGGGCAAAAAATGAAACAACTGAGGGGTCATAGCTATGATTAAGATCTACATGCTTGCAAATTGGAGTGTATAATAGTCCCACATCGAGATAGTACAGGTGATCCTGTATTCGTCTCGCAAAGGTACGTTTGGTCTTTCCGATGTAAAAGGCGCCACATTGGGGGAGTGGTGCTTTCTCCAATTTTGTTCTAATTGATTTCTTATGGATGTGGATATGACAGTCTGTGCCTAGAACTGGTCTAACAATTTCCAATATATATTGATTCAACCACTGTCTCCTGCAGGGATGGGACTACATTGGCTTATTATAAAATAAAACAATATACTGTGTATATTTACACACAGCTTTAAATATTCACTATCTGTTTGGTATAAAATATCTTAAAGTGGTATTAAACTTAAAAGCAAACATTAATTAAATTGCAGCTTATCAATTGTTAGATGTGATGGCTGCATTCGTTTTCTTTTTGGGTCTTGGCTGGCCAGTTTTTAAACAGAACAAGCTCTCCTGTAAATGTATCAGTTGAGAGAGTTGGAACAAATGATTTACCACTGACAACGGTGCTAACAATGATCAGCTTTTATTCATTCATGTAAATCATTTATCCCAAAAGAAGAAAAAACTGTTACTGTAACTGCTTGTGTAACTGCAGTGTGAGCTGGCGTTTGTCTTCAATTTGTTAGTGTATCTAAATTTGCTAGTCCATCTAAAACTCCCCTCCCCCATATTGCCAATGCTGCTGTCCAAAGGTGCTCCGGTGCTCCTTCATCCAGAGGGGGGCACTGTAAGACATGAGATATGGTACTGGCCAGATCACAAGGTAAAAACAGAAAGAGAGTAGGTTGATTTATAGAAGGCAGATGGGCTGTTAACTTTGGAAGGAAAATTGCACTTTGCACGGGTATTTCCTCCAGAGCTTAGTGAATGAAGTTTCACTACAGGGGGCTGCACATACAGGGGTCCTTCCAAAGAAGTGGGATTCTTTAAATAAGTGGCACTTCTGCTCTTGCATCGTCCATCTGAACATTTTCTTCTCTCTTCACAGGTAAACCTGCGTTTATACCTCCATATACCTTAAACTGAACATTGACTGACTGCTCAAATGCATATTTGGTAAGCCTGCGTTTATACCTCCATATACCTTAAACTGAACATTGACTGACTGCTCAAATGCATATTTGGTAAATCTGTTTGTCACCACTGTTTCAACTCCATCTGTAGCCACGCTCACATTATTTCAATGTTTATTTAGCCATTAAGTCTTACCCAAATTATGGGTTCCCTTATCTTTACAATTTTGGCATTTTAGTCCCCTTGCAGTTTGATTGTGATGTCAAAGTTATGCTCTGCTAGCTGTGTTCCTAATATCCCCTCTTAATTGATTAATTGCCAGATTCTATCCACACCCAACAGACAGTATAAAAACAAGGCCTTCTTTACGGGGGAACACATACAGGGGGCTGCACATACAGGGGGTTCTTCCAAAGAAGTGGGGTTCTTTAAATAAGTGGCACTTCTGCTCTTGCACTTCAGCGATTTGCACAAAGCAAACCACAACAGACTGCAGATGACCTCAATTCCAAATTATCTCACCTTCTTCTCTGAAACATGCTCTCTTTACCTCTCCTCTTTTTCACAATTGCTGCCTCTGTCCTCAAACTCTCTTTTCTTCACCCCTCTGCTCCACCCCACAATCTGTACATATCACCCTCACTTCTCCCCTCCCCCTATTACTGTACCTATCACCTATTTTTCTAACGCTAATCCCACTTGCTAACAAACCCCCCAGGATACTGAAGCATGTCCCCTCATACAAATCATATTCTCATATTACCTCCCTTACTCTTCTGCTTCTCCTAACTGCTGGAGATATTTCCCAAAACCCTAGGCCTCCCTTATTTAAAACTGTGTCCAACACACCCATCACCATCACCATACACCCTCTGGCAGTAGTTGCAATCTACACAATTTAGTCTCCATTCCTCTTCTTCCCAACGCCAGCCTCCCTCTCTCCTGCACCCTCTGGAATGCCTGCTCTGTCTGCAACAAACTCACTGCTGTTCATGACCTCTTTGTCACTAATTCCTTTAATCTACTTGCTCTCACCGAAACCTGGCTCCACAAATATGACACCCCTTCTCCTGCTTCCCTATCCCAGGGTGCCCTTCACTGGACTCACTCCTCTAGGCCTAATGGACGCAAGGAAGGTGGAGTGGTATTCCTTCTATCCCCCCAATGCACCTTCCAGGTTATTCACTCTCCTCCCTCTTTCTCTCTCTCATCATTTGAAGCCCACTGTATACGTCTATTCTCTCCTACTTCCCTAAGAATTGCTGTGATCTACCAGCCCCCTGGACCATTATCAGCTTTCCTTGATGAGTTTTCTGCCTGGCTACCCTACTTTCTCTCTTCGGAAATTCCCACAATCCTTCTCGGTGATTTCAACATCCCTGCTAATACAAACACTCCTGCTACTTCTAAACTTCTTAGTCTAACCTCTTCATTTGACCTAAAACAATGGGTACAGGCTTCTACTAACTCTGATGGCAACACCCTTGACTTTGTATTCTCCTACCTATGCACTCCATGCAACTTCTCAAACAATCCTTTTCCTCCACCTGACCATCACCTTATTAGTTTCTCTCTCCCCCTGTCTTCCACCACCTTTCCCTCCAATTGCCTAACCATCACCCGTAGAAATTTTCGCAACTTCACCTCCTCTCTCCTCTATTCTGCTACTGACCACCTCTATGACAAAATCTCTCCCCTGTCCGGCCCCAACCAAGCCACGTCCATCTACAATAAATCCCTGTCCTCCACCCTGGACAAGCTCGCTCCCCTCACTACAAGCAGAATCAGGTCTCGACTCCTACAACCCTGGCAAACAGATGACACTAAAATTCTCAAAAACGTAGTCGCGCTCTTGAGCATCTGTGGCACAAGACTAAGTCTCTCAAAGACTTCAACCAATACAAATCTGCCCTCCAAAAATACTATTCTTTCCTCCACACTGCCAAGCAAACCTATTTTACAGCTCTTATTAACACCTTCTCACCCAGTTCCCGTAATCTCTTCTCTACCTTCAACTCTACTTTGTCCTCCACCGCCTCCACCCACTGACTCACTCACTGCCCAGGAGATCGTCAATCACTTCAAAAACAAGATTGATACAATCCGCAATGAAATCTCCACTCTACAGGTATCTCTCCCAGTTAAGACCCCATGTCAACAGGTACAACTGACACTCCCCCTATTCAAATCTGCTACTACAGACGACGTTGCTAAACTCCTTTCTATCGCCCACCTAACCACCTGTCCCCTGGACCCTATTCCCTCTCATATGCTACGGTCGCCCTCTGACTCCATCTTACACTCTCTTACCCACATCTTCAATCTCTCCCTCACCTCTGGCATCTTCCCCAATGCTCTAAAACATGCACTGGTCACCCCCATACTTAAAAAGCCATCCTTGGACCCTATCAGTCTTAACAACCTATGCCCTATCTCCTTGCTCCCCTTTTCCTCTAAAATCCTTGAACGCCTGGTTTACAACCAACTGAGTGACCACCTCATTAAAAACAACCTTCTTGATCCCCTTCAATCTGGATTTCGCCCTCAACACTCCACAGAAACTGCTCTCCTAAAACTAACAAACGATCTACTTACGGCCAAAACCAATCGACACTCCATCAGTCTCCTCACGCATCACTAACTTACTAACTGACATATCTGTATGGTTGTCACACTTGTCCAAAACCGAGCTTATAATATTTCTTCCCTCACGTGCCTCTTCCCCTGACTTGTCTGTCAAGAGCAATGGCACAACCATCCACCCGTCCCCACATGTCAGGGTACTAGGTGTTATCCTGGCTTCTCCCAGGACCTCCTGCTCTCTAGCTCCCTCATTACTTCCTCCCATATCCGCCTCCAGGACTTGCCCAGCCTCGCCCATCTTCTGGAATTCCCTACCCCAATCTGTCAGACTGTCTCCAAATTTATCCACTTTTAGGCGATCCCTGAAAACTTTCCTCTTCAGAGAAGCCTATCCTGCCTCCATCTAACAACTGCACTATTTTCTCCATTAGCTCATCCCCCACAGCTATTACCCTTTTGTATAACTTGACCCTCCCTCCTAGATTGTAAGCTCTAACGAGCAGGGCTCTCTGATTCCTACTGTATTGAATTGTATTGTAATTGTACTGTCCTCCCTAATGTTGTAAAGCGCTGTGTAAACTGTTGGCGCTATATAAATCCTGTATAATAATAATTAAAAAAAGTTTCACTTTGGAAAAAATATCTAATCATGTTCCAGGAAAATTAGAAAAAAAAAGCATTTTTGATTGCACACTTTTGGATGATGGAAGTCGGGAAAACTTTACCTCATTCACTAAGCTCTGGGGCAAATTCCCTTGAAAAGTACAATAGCAACAGCAAAGTGGTCAGCTTATTTGTCTTTAGTAACACCAACCCCAACAACTGTTTTGACATTTCATTTGTGAAAATCCTGTGAGTCATTAACAATTACCATTCTTTTTTTCTTTGCTGCATCTCTGTGCACCTGATCTCCTGTGGTCTCTGCAGCACCTTTCTTTCTATGTGCAATCACTAGTGATGGTTGCATGGCATTTCTCAGGGCAAGTTCTCTTGTAGTGACAACAATGGACCATGCCTTGAAATGGCCACTAGTTTTAATGGGAAACCTGTGTGACAACACAGGAGCAAAACAGGAACAGTGTGTTGTCAACCTATAACAGGAAGTGGTCAAACAAAAATCTACATTGCAGGATCACCTGATATTTTTGTTTTCCTGAAAGCTGCAGATTTAAAGGGATTAAAAATCACTTTTGAAATTGTTATAACTATAATAATTATGTTAAATCTTCTATGATATTTTAGTGATTAGGCTTACATATACTGTAAATACTCTGTATTTATTAAGGCTACGAGAAGGCAGAATATTTTTTTTTTTATAATCAGTCAAAGTTGTGTTTATGTTTCTCACTGATAGACTGGGTGGAATATATTGTAGAGGAATCAGCAATAATAATGTAATTAAAAGCGCCTGCTTTCCCATCAAAGACCTCACACCCAGAAGGAAATAATACAAGGGAATTATCAGATGTTTATAACATTGCTATATTAACATTTATTACATAGCCACTGACCCTTCTTGGAGTCCATCCAGCTAAACGGAACTGCCAGCCTTTTTTACGTGTATATAATATAGTTTTAAACTAAACACTATAACAGGCGAAAAGACAAGAGCTTGGAGAAAATCCAGAATCGTTTTCAGAAATCATTATGGCAACTTACAAAAAAGGGTCTGGCTTGAATCCATTAGGACAGCATTATCCTGTGATCTGGCGTTAGATAATGTCATAAAAGATTGAAAATGGGGAATTTGATGACATTTATGTAATTTCTTCCTTTTTTTATACTCATATTAAGGTAATTTAAACCAGTACTATGTTATTTCAGAGAAAAAATTGCACAGTTGACTTCTTTTTATGGAAAATACAGGAAATTTATGTTTAATGCAATAAGTGATTTAAAGGCAACCTGTCATGGCAGAAACATAAAGCCTGCCATGCCAATTGCGGTTTTCTCCCCTGAAAATGTTAGTTGCCAAGCTATCATGCTGACCATCTTGCTTCAATACATTCAGTCAAAAGTATAGTGTCTTGCAAACATATTCACCCCCTTGGCATTTTTCTTGTTTTGTTGCCTCACAACCTGGAATTAAAATGGATTGTTTGAGGATTTGCATTATTTAATTTACAGAGCATGCCCACAACTTTGAAGATTTTTTTTATTATTGTGGAACAAACAACAAATAGGACAAATTAATAGAAAAAGTTAATGTGCATAACTATTCACCCCCTTAAAGTCAATACTTTGTAAAGCCACCTTTTGCGGCTATCACAGCTCCAAGTCGCTTTGGATAAGTCTCTATGAGCTTACCACATCTTACCATTGGGATTTTTGCCCATTCCTCCTAGCAAAACTACTCCAGCTCCTTCAAGTTGGATGGTTTGCGCCTGTGAACAGCAATCTTTAAGTCTGACCACAGATTTTCTATTGGATTGAGGTCTGGGCTTTGACTTGACCATTCCAACACATTTACATGTTTCCCCTTAAACCACTCAAGTGTTGCTTTAGCAGTGTGTTTGGGGTCATTGTCCTGCTGGAAGGTGAACCTCCGCCCTAGCCTCAAATCACACACAGAGTGGTACAGGTTTTTCTCAAGAATGTCCCTGTATTTAGCACCATTCATCTTTCCCTCACTCTGACCAGTTTCCCAGTCCCGACTGCTGAAAAAAATTACCACAGCATGCTGCTGCCACCACTATGTTTCACTGTGGGGATGGTGTTCTCTGGGTGATGTGTTGGGTTTGCGCCAGACATTGCATTTACTTTCATGGCCAAAAATTTTTTAAATTTTAGTCTCATCAGACCAGAGCACCTTCCTCCATACATTTTAGGAGTCTCCCACATGCCTTTTCGCAAACACGAAACGTGCCATTTTATTTTTTGCTGAAAGTAATGGCTTTCTTCTGGCCACTCTGCCATAAAGCCCAACTCTATGGAGCGTATGGCTTATTCTCGTCTTATGTACAGATACTCCAGTCTCTGCTGTGGAACTCTGCAGCTCCTCCAGGGTTACCTTAGGTCTCTGTGCTGCCTCTCTGATTAATGCCCTCCTTGCCCAGTCCATGAGTTTTGGTGTGCGGCCGTCTCTTGGCAGGTTTGCTGTTATGCCATATTCTTACCCTTTGGTTATGATAGATTTGATGGTGCTCCTAGGGATCATCAAAGATTTGGATATTGTACTCAACAACATTGTCCCTTACTTGTTTGGTGAGTTTCTTGGTCTTCATGGAAGTGTTTGGTTTGTGGTGTCTCTTGATTAGGTGTTGCAGCCTCTGGGGCCTTTCAAAAAGGTATGTGTATATGTAATGACAGATCATGTGACACTTAGATTGCACAAAGGTGAACATCATTTCACTAATTATGTGACTTCTGAAGCTAATTGGTTGGACCAGAGCTTTTTATGGGCTTCATGACAAAGGGGGTGAATACATACGCACATGCCAATTATCAGTTTTTTATTTCTGAAAAATAGTTTTATGTATGTATTTTTCTAATTTTACTTCACCAACTTAGACTATTGTGTTCTGATCCATCACATATAATTCAGATTGAAAAAAAAAATAACTAAAGGCTGTGTTGTAACAAAATAGGTAAAAAAACCAAAGGGTGGTAAATACTTTTTGCAAGGCAGTGTATGCAGATTAGGACCTCTGACTTCTCTGATCTGCAGACTTTTTCCAGGTTAATGGGTTAAATCAGACAGGGACACAAAAGAGGATTTACAGGTTAACAAAGGCAATGTGTACCTTGTGATGTTTGTTCCTGGAGTAGCACCCTCTACCTAGGTAGGTGCTACAGGTGTGCTTTTTTGGTGAGTTCAGGTAAATTTAAGCAGGCCAGGCTGGAAGCTAGACCTGTTTGTTTTGATCTGTGTGGGCTGGGAGTGGCTTAGAGTAGGCTGGTGACTCACAGATAGCATCACTTCTCGGTTTCCTTTCTCTGGCTTCTAGAAGAGAAGAGGGGAAGAGAGGTGGAGCTGTCTGAGGTGTCTCAGGGAGCCCTGACCAATCCCCATTTAGGATTGACAGGGGGCAGGCCTCCTTGATATACCCAGGGTTAGCCCAGCTGGGGAGTTGTTGTCGGGTGCAAGAACTGAGGATGGAGTGCTAGGCTGTGGGGGCTTTGAGGACACTCCTCAGTTTGGGGGGGTGACCTTGGGCCTGGGGCTCGGGTGCAGGAAGGATCCATTCAAGAACACATGAAGGATCTGGACAGGAGGCACAGAGAGGAGTCAAGGAGGACAGCGGGAGCTAGTAGTGCCAGGCAAGTCTTCAGGAGGGATGTGTTATAGGCCAGGAGGGCCGGTGAGTGGCAAGCACAGTCGAAAGAACTGGGGAGGCACGCCTGAAAGGACTGGGAGTGTGCAGTCTAGGATGGGTGCAGAGGAAGCGGTAAGGACTGTGATGACACGGGCAGTGGAGTTGGGCAGCTGCAGCCAGGAGGGCTGGCAGGACCTGAAAAGGGATTACTGGGAGCAGTAGTCCACCATAGGACAGCTAGCACTAAAGACTTCCTATTTTATATTTTTGCTACACAAAAAGGGACCCACGGTCCCTGCCTACAAATGGCAATTTCTAAGGCCTGAGTCAGAGTTGGGCCTAACAACATGCTAGCTGTACCTGGAAGCAAGTGTCGTACAGGAGAAATAGAGTGATAATCTGCAAGCAAGTGTTATGCAGGAGGAGTTTGGAGTCTTGTACAAAGAGTGTACATTGTTCTGTCCCAAATTGACTTATGAAATTCTACTGGGCATCCCATATATTCCCATCCCTATCCAAGTTAAAATCCCTCAATAATAATACAAAAACAAGTACATGGACTGTTCATTGTCTCCAAGGTAATTGGGAAGTGAATGCCGGGCTGGGTAGAGTGACAGGTGGACCACAACTTTCAGCAGCCCCTACGGGGGTACCGCTACACTGGGCAGGGTTTTTAATTTTTAAGCTTTAAAATGGTGTACGGGCTCACTTTTAGGGATCATTCTCAAGGCAACCTATGCAATTGCCTATGGTCCTGTGTTGTCCAGGGAATGGGGAGGCTACAACCTTGGTAATCCTACAGTAAACCATATGGATAAGGTCAGGCCTGTTCAGACACAAGTCCCAATCCTCCTAAGCTATCCAGCCAGAAAGTTGTCAAAGCAGACAGTTAATCATAAGGGGCAGAGGACTACCCTACCCAGTAACCACACATATACAAGGGGCATGTATAGCCTCCTAAACCTAAACACTTCCTGACACCTAAAGCCTCCAGTCCTGTGCAGCAAGGAGATGGGTGATTGTTCTTATGCAACTAAGAGAGAAGTGACCCAGCTGTAATGGTGGAGTTGTTGCCCCCTGGAAGTTGCCATTTAATTGTCCCCTTAGAAGCTGCTAAGTGTTCCCCTATTGATATATGTTTATATCGGCTTGCTTGACTCTACGAGCTTTGGTAAGCGCATTTAACCACCTATGGTGGCGGATAATCTTCACTGTGGTGATCTACACATGAATTTTGCGAATGTCAGTCACAATTACTGGAGTATTATTTGATCTAAATATTGGGACTTTTGCACTATATATTTGGACTATCATTTTTCTTTGTATCCTGCACTTTATTTTTGCACATGGCACTTTGTTATATTATCACATAAAACTATTCTAATGTTTTGTATTTTTAATATGCAATTTGAATGTCTATGGTTGTTAGACTGTTTCCCTTACTATTTGCACAGCACTTTACTATATAGTTTTTTTACACAAATGTCTTGTCCTTTGTGGTGCTAGCAGCTGTCAATTTTCGAGACCAATAGCGCAGTATTTTTTTAGAGAAAGGGGCATGTATGCATGTGGCTGCAGGTCAGGGAATGCCTTCACCGCCTATAATGGGGGACTTATGTCAGAACGTGTCTGAGCTCATCCCTAATGATAACACACTGGCCAAATTTGTGGCGGTTACATCACAAGGGAGGATTCGCTTGATGACTGTTAGGGGGGGCATGCCTGTATAAACAGCCCAAATTGGATGGCTTTTCACTTCCTATTGCAATAATTCATAAAGCATGATTACAGTACACAGATACTCACCTCTGTTCCAGAATGTGATCATTGGATCCCCCACAGTCACTGATATTTTCTCTCCAGGCTTTTGGCCTTTGGCGTGTGCAAAACTCAATGTGCATTCAATAGACAATTGAAAATGTCTAGGTAAGTTAGTTTTATTGCAGAAGAGACATTGCATGTCTTTTCTGCAAAAAAACAAAACAAAACAAAATATTAAAATGAAGGTTTAGTTCTACTTTAATGTAAATGGAAGGGATGGGGGCCAAAGCTGTTACCTTGCCTAGAGACCCAATTTGCTTCAATCCATCTCTCACTTAAGTAGTGGGAGTATTAATTGTTGTGATATACATAGGGGTTACATTTTCAGTGTTTTTACCTAAATATAAGAAATGTGTAAATTGTATAGTTGCCAACAGTCCCAATTCGGGTGTTTTCCTGAATTTTTGGGATTGTCCACAAAAATGGCCGCCGTCGCCCCACGAGTGAGTCAATCAGTTGTTTCCCCTTGCGTTCAGTGCAGGGGAGAGGGGCAGCCAATCGGCTTCTCTCTTCAGTGTACAAATAGAAAATTCTATTGTACACTGAAGCCTATTGGCTACAGGGATTGGTGACCCCTCCCCCCTCTCCACTGAACACAAGGAAATCCTCCCTCCGCTCTGCCCCGTGTGTGTCAGTGTCTCGTCTATGATGAGAAGAGAGGGGGGGCCGCCGGGGAGAAGCCACTCGTGAGTCACTGACAGAGAACTTACTACAGACACGCTTCCTGTACTACTCTGCATACTGGCTAGTTGGTAATGTGCCCCCTGAGGTGCCCCATGCCCTAATGTGCCATGTGCTATGTGCCCCGATGAGCCCCATAATGTGCCATGTGCCATAATGTGCCCTGATGTGCTATGTGCCCTGACGAGCCCCATGCCCTGATGTGCTATGTGCCTCATAATGTGCCCTGATGTGCCCTGATGTGCCCCGTGCCCTGACGTGCTATGTGCCCTGACGTGCTATGTGTCCTGACGTGCCATGTGCCCTGACGTGCCCCGTGCCCTAACGTGCTATATGCCCTGATGTGCCCTGATGTGCTATATGCCCTGATGTGCCCCGTGCCCTGATGTGCTATGTGCCCTGATGTGCTATGTGCCCTGATTTACTATGTGCCCTGACGTGCCATGTGCCCTGATGTGCTATGTGCCCTGACGTGCCCCGTGCCCTGACATGCCCTGTGCCCTGACGTGCCCCGTGCCCTGACGTGCCATGTGCCCTGACGTGCCCCGTGCCCTGACGTGCCATGTGCCCTGACGTGCTATGTGCCCTGACGTGCTATGTGCCCTGATGTGCTATGTGCCCTGATGTGCTATGTGCCCTGACGTGCCCCGTGCCCTGACGTGCTATGTGCCCTGATGTGCCCCGTGCCCTGACGTGCTATGTGCCCTGATGTGCTATGTGCCCTGACGTGCCCCGTGCCCTGATGTGCTATAATCCCTGACGTGCTATGTGCCCCATAATGTGCCATGTGCCCTGACGTGCCCTGTGCCCTGATGTGCTATATGCTCTGATGTGCCCTGTGCCCCATAATGTGCCCTGATGTGCCCCATAATGTGCCATGTGCCCTGATGTGCAATAATGTGCCATGTGCCCTGATGTGCCCCATAATGTGCCATGTGCCCTGATTTTTCCATAATGTGCCCTGATGTGCCCCGTGCCCTGATGTGCTATGTGCCCCTTGCCCTGATGTGCCATGTGCCCTGATGTGCCCCATAATGTGCCATGTGCCCTGATGTGCCCCGTGCCCTGATGTGCCATGTGCCCTGATGTGCCCCATAATGTTCCATGTGCCCTGCTGTGCCATGTGCCCTGATGTGCCCCATAATGTGCCATGTGCCCTGATTTTTCCATAATGTGCCCTGATGTGCCCCGTGCCCTGATGTGCTATGTGTCCCTTGCCCTGATGTGCCATGTGCCCTGATGTGCCCCATAATGTGCCATGTGCCCTGATGTGCCCCGTGCCCTGATGTGCCATGTGCCCTGATGTGCCCCATAATGTTCCATGTGCCCTGCTGTGCCATGTGCCCTGATGTGCCCCATAATGTGCCATGTGCCCTGATTTTTCCATAATGTGCCCTGATGTGCCCCGTGCCCTGATGTGCTATGTGCCCCGTGCCCTGATGTGCCATGTGCCCTGATGTGCCCCATAATGTGCCATGTGCCCTGATGTGCCCCGTGCCCTAATGTGCCCCGTGCCCTAATGTGCCATGTGCCCTGATGTGCCCCGTGCCCTGATGTGCCCCATGCCCTGATGTGCCCCGTGCCCTGATGTGCTATGTGCTCTGATGTGCCCCATAATGTGCCATGTGCCCTGATGTCCCCCATGCCCTCATGTGCTATGTGCCCCGTGCCCTGACGTGCTATGTGCCCTGATGTGCTATGTGCCCTGACGTGCCCCGTGCCCTGATGTGCTATAATCCCTGACGTGCTATGTGCCCCATAATGTGCCATGTGCCCTGACGTGCCCTGTGCCCTGATGTGCTATATGCTCTGATGTGCCCTGTGCCCCATAATGTGCCCTGATGTGCCCCATAATGTGCCATGTGCCCTGATGTGCAATAATGTGCCATGTGCCCTGATGTGCCCCATAATGTGCCATGTGCCCTGATTTTTCCATAATGTGCCCTGATGTGCCCCGTGCCCTGATGTGCTATGTGCCCCTTGCCCTGATGTGCCATGTGCCCTGATGTGCCCCATAATGTGCCATGTGCCCTGATGTGCCCCGTGCCCTGATGTGCCATGTGCCCTGATGTGCCCCATAATGTTCCATGTGCCCTGCTGTGCCATGTGCCCTGATGTGCCCCATAATGTGCCATGTGCCCTGATTTTTCCATAATGTGCCCTGATGTGCCCCGTGCCCTGATGTGCTATGTGTCCCTTGCCCTGATGTGCCATGTGCCCTGATGTGCCCCATAATGTGCCATGTGCCCTGATGTGCCCCGTGCCCTGATGTGCCATGTGCCCTGATGTGCCCCATAATGTTCCATGTGCCCTGCTGTGCCATGTGCCCTGATGTGCCCCATAATGTGCCATGTGCCCTGATTTTTCCATAATGTGCCCTGATGTGCCCCGTGCCCTGATGTGCTATGTGCCCCGTGCCCTGATGTGCCATGTGCCCTGATGTGCCCCATAATGTGCCATGTGCCCTGATGTGCCCCGTGCCCTAATGTGCCCCGTGCCCTAATGTGCCATGTGCCCTGATGTGCCCCGTGCCCTGATGTGCCCCATGCCCTGATGTGCCCCGTGCCCTGATGTGCTATGTGCTCTGATGTGCCCCATAATGTGCCATGTGCCCTGATGTGCCCCATGCCCTCATGTGCTATGTGCCCCGTGCCCTGATGTGCCATGTGCCCTGATGTGCCCCATAATGTGCCCTGATGTACCCCATAATGTGCCCTGATGTGCCCCACGCCCTGATGTGCCCTGTGCCCTGATGTGCCCCATAATGTGCCATGTGCCCTGATGTGCCATAATGTGCTATGTGCCCTGATGTGCCCCGTGCCCTGATGTGCTATATGCCCTGATGTCCTATGTGCCCTGATGTGCTATGTGCCCTGATGTGCTATATGCCCTGATGTGCCCTGATGTGCTATATGCCCTGATGTGCTATGTGCTCCATGCCCTGATGTTCTGTGCCCCGATCTCCTATTCCCTGATGTGCCCCGTGACCTGATGTGCCTTGTGGCCCGGTGCCCCGTGCCCTGATGTGCCCCGATGTCCTGTGCCTCAATGTCGTGTGCCCTGATGTGCTGTGTCCTATACGCTGATGTGCTGGGCTCTGTACCCTGATGTGTTGTGCCCTGATGTGCCCTATATGCTGATGTGCTGGGCTCTGTACCCTAATGTGCTGTGCCCTGTACCCTGATGTGGCCTGGTGTGCTGTACCCTGATATGCCGTGCCCTGATGTGCTATGTGCCCCGTGCCCTGATGTGCCATTTGCCCTAATGTGCCCCATAATGTGCCATGTGCCCTGATGTGCCCCGTGCCCTAATGTGCCATGTGCCCTGATGTGCCCCGTGCCCTGATGTGCTATGTGCCCTGATGTGCCCCATAATGTGCCATGTGCCCTGATGTGCCCCATGCCCTGATGTGCTATGTGCCCCGTGCCCTGATGTGCCATAATGTGCCCTGATGTGCCCCATAATGTGCCATGTGCCCTGATTTTTCCATAATGTGCCCTGATGTGCCCCATGCCCTGATGTGCTATGTGCCCCGTGCCCTGATGTGCCCTGATGTGCCCCATAATGTGCCATGTGCCCTGATGTGCCATGTGCCCTGATGTGCCCCGTGCCCTGATGTGCTATGTGCCCTGATGTGCCTCATAATGTGTCATGTGCCCTGATGTGCCCCATGCCCTGATGTGCTATGTGCCCTATGCCCTGATGTGCCATGTGCCCTGATGCGCCCCATAATGTGCCATGTGCCCTGATGTGCCCCGTGCCCTGATTTGCTATGTGCCCTGATGTGCCCCATAATGTGCCATGTGCCCTGATGTGCCATAATGTGCTATGTGCCCTGATGTGCCCCGTGCCCTGATGTGCTATATGCCCTGATGTGCTATATGCCCTGATGTGCTATGTGCCCTGATGTGCTATGTGCCCTGATGTGCTATATGCCCTGATGTGCTATATGCCCTGATGTGCTATGTGCTCCGTGCCCTGATGTGCTGAGCCCCGATCTCCTATGCCCTGATGTGCCCCGTGACCTGATGTGCCTTGTGGCCCAGTGCCCCGTGCCCTGATGTGCCCCGATGTCCTCAATGTCGTGTGCCCTGATGTGCTGTGTCCTATATGCTGATGTGCTGGGCTCTGTACCCTGATGTGTTGTGCCCTGATGTGCCCTATACGCTGATGTGCTGGGCTCCGTACCCTAATGTGCTGTACCCTGTACCCTGATGTGGCCTGGTGTGCTGTACCCTGATATGCTGTGCCTTGTATCCTGATGTGCCTTGTGCCCTGATGTGGCCTGATGTACCGCACCCTGATGTGTTGTGCCCTGGGCCGGTCTGGATGAAGTCCAGGGCCACATTTTTGTCCCAGTCCAGCCCTGGCCCCCTCCCCCCATATCACCACCATACCTGACCCCCTCCCCCCATATCACCACCATACCTGCACCCGCCTCCCCCCATGACAACACCATGCCTGCATCCCCCTCCCCCCATGCCTGCACCCCCTCCGGCCTAGTCACCACCATGCCTGCACCCCCTCCGGCCTAATCACCACCATGCCTGCACCCCCTCCGGCCTAGTCACCACCATGCCTGCACCCCCAAATCATCACCCTGTCTCCACCCTTCCCCAAGTCAGCCTGTAACACCCCAAGTCACCATGCCTCCACCCACACACCTCTCTTCCCTTGTCACCACTCTTGAGGAGATGTAGCTAGACTGCAGCCAACACTCCGCTGGGGACACCTGACGTAAGAGGTACTGTACTGGGAATGTCTGATGGAAGAAGGCACTCTGCTGGGGCACCTGATACAAGGACAGACTCTGCTGGGGGTACCTGATGTAAGGACAGACTCTGCTGGGGGAACCTGATGGCATCTGGTGGCAGGCGATGTAGCAGGTGATACGCTCAGGGGTCCCACTGATTCAGCATTATGGTGAGTTGAATGATTTCATTTTATATTACAATGTAATAATAGAAATAATGCAATTCCATCATCCTGACACCATAACAACCATGGTGCCGGGATGATTGAAGTGCTAACACCAGGTGTTTGGAGTATCTTTATCTGCTGATTGTTAAACTTTCTAGAATACACATATTTTTATTGTGTAGGATCTGGGGCTGCTGTCCCGTCATGCCCCTCTCCCCCTTTCCCTCTCCCCCTTTCCCCCTCTCCCCCTTTCCCTCTGATTCCTTTCCCCCTCTCCCCCTTTCCTTCTCCATCCCTCATTCATCTCAGACTCTAACCACACCCTCTTGAGCCACGCCCATTTAAGCCACACCCGCTATTTAATGTAAACCACGCCCATTTTTCGCCACACTTGTATTTTGTGCTAAACCACGCCTACAAACGAATGCCCCGCCCCCTAATTATTGTACAGCTCCGCCTACAGCCAAAAAAGTGTCCCACATTTTTTTTTTTGCAATGTTGGCAACTATGAAATTGTGGGTGAAAGTTGTGTGAATTTTGGGTGAAAACATTGAAAAATCGATTCTACTGCACTCTGACAGTAATATTGCACGTCCATTCTATTCTGGCATATAAACACTCTTTGTAGCTTAGCTGACTATACAGCATACCCAAACAGTGTGTGCTTTTATTGTAAAGCCACCAGAACAGACATGAAGTCAACATGACTCCTATTGTGAATGCTGCATGCAATACTGGTGTCTGTAGTGTCTGGCAGGTAGTGTTCCTGTCATTAGTTCCCCCTTTCCAGGCTACCATCTTGCAGGAACAAATAGGGTTGTATTTAAATTATGTTACTCATGGACAGGGCCTATGGCATGTGGGTTAGAAGGGTCAGAAAATAGATTAAAAAATGTACAAACTTTTCCTCATTTTATTTTAGACAACAAATGTAATGGCACAAAGGGAATGCATAGTTCACTTCAGCAAACAACACAGAAAGAAATCAGAAGTCTATAAAGTCCATACTAGGCATATAGAGGGTTTAACTTCAAATTGTTTCCATAACCTCAGGGTAGCTCCTCAGAAACTTGAAGATAATCTCTCAATAACAGTAAACAAAGAAAACATTAGAGGGCACACTCTGATTGTAGTATTAGGTGCATTTGTTGAAAAAAAAACAGTTGCCAACACATATTTACATGGCAAGAAGCGCTTATCACAAGGCTTCAGCTGGGTGTTGTCTCTCTCTCATAAGGGCTGTAGTAGCTGGGAGCAGTAGAGCATCCAGACCAGAGTGTATTGGACCCCACCGTTGGCTGGCTGAGCTGGAGATGAAAGGAGCCTCAAGCAGCATGGGGGTCAATAGACAATGTCATGTGCCAGTAGGCATATAGGGGGCATAGCTGGAATGGACATTATGAGAGGGAGACTACACTTGGCTGAAGCCACATGATAAGCACTTTCTTGCCATGCAAATGTGAGTTGCTAATTAATTTTTTTTAGGGTTTTTAATAAATGTGTCTAATACTGCACCCAGAGTGTACCCTCTGGTGTTTTCTTTGTCCACATTTTGTTTTACTCTTTTGGCCACTTGCAGAAATTTATGGCAAAGTTTGGCAAGAGAATGATAGGAAGAAAATAGTACAGGAAATGTTGAGAGGAGTCATATCTCTTTATATTTCAGGAAACATTAAACCAGGCATATGCAATTAGCGGACCTCCAGCTCCCATGAGGCATAGCAAGATGGGACTTTTAGTTTTGCAACAGCTGGAGGTCTGCTAATTGCATATCCCTGCATTAAGCCATCTGTCCTTTGTATTGATGGTGGTATGAAAAGTAGTTCTGCATATAAAGCAGATTGCATGCTCCCGCCAACCCTCTCCATCCATCTACCCCATTCTAACTGTAGTTTTTACTAAATTAATCACATGACACAAGAGGCGGAACTTGTACAAGAGAGTAAAGTTACTGAGGTGTGCCTATGGAAGCATATTGTCTAAATAGGGCACTGGGATCAAAGCTGGCTCAGCTTGTGTAGATGTTTTGTGACCTTCTTTCCATCCAGATGTTTCAGCTGAGGTGCATTGTATGCACATCTTATGGAGTGTAGGTGGGCAGAAGTCCTCTTATTTAGAAGGCAATTTTTTCTTCCAAATATCCTTGGTAAAGTAAATCAAAACCAACATTTTGAGGACTCACATATCCCCTATCAAGCTGATGAAACATGAACCAAGGGAAGTACAGATACATTTCTCTAGAACAGCAGCTAAGCATGTGCACCTAGTTTTACTTTGGCTCTAGAGATAGGTGTACAGTATGGACTTGTGTCTGAAAAGACAGCAGTCTGTGGGAGGCCTCCCATGGAGGCGGGGCGTTTTGCATTTTTTTTATTTTTTGGGTCTGTCAGGCAGCGTGGTTGACGAGGGATTTACATCGGGGAACACTTTTTTTTTAATCTCTTTTTTAATAAAGGACTTTTCAAAAACTGTCTCCTTTGGTTTTTACTTTTTGAAACTTTTTTGGTAAATCGGTAGGGGTACAATGTACCCGATACTGATTCACATGGGGAGGTATCTGGGGGCCCCTTGTTAAAGGGGGCTTCCAGATCCTGATAAGCCATCCCACCCGCAGACCCTGACAACTACCGGTCAGGGTTTTCGGAAGAGGCCCTTGTTCTCACGAACATGGGGACAAGGTGCTTTGGGGGACACCCCAAAGCACTCTCCCCATGTTGAGGGCAAGTGGCCTGGTATGGTTTAGGAGGGGGGGCGCTCGCTCGTACCCCCCCTTTACTGGCCTGCCAGGCTGCATACTCGGATAAGGGTCTGGTATGGATTTTGGGGGGACCCCACTGCATTTTTTTTAATTTCGGCATGGAGTTAGCCCTAAAATCTATGCCAGACCCGAAGGGCCTGGTATGCATTTTGGGGGGACCCCACACCATTTTTTTTCTTAATTCTGTCATAGGGTTCCCCTTAACCACTTCAATACACTGTGTTATATACTCTGCACTGCACTATATACTCTGCACTGTGTTATATACCCTACACTGACTGCACTATATACTCTGCACTGTATTATGTACACTACACTGCACTATATACTCTGCACTGCATTATATATACTACACCGACTGCACTATATACTCTGCACTGTATTATATATACACTACATGAACTATATACTCTGCACTGTTTTATATATACTACACTGACTTATATATACTACACTGACTGCACGCTCAATCCACTAACTAACCTGCCTAATCTTTCTCTTAATTCACACTATACAAGGCCGCCATGTAAGCAGCCCTATATAGTGTGGGGTGTAGACTTAGCCCCTGAGCCATTATTGGACAAAGGTACCCTGCCTTTGGCCAATCATGGCTCTCACAGCACATCACGCTATAATTGGCCAAAGCATACTGGTCAGGTGCATGGTTTGGCCAATCAGCAGCCTTCAATGCACTGCGATCTCGCAGTGCATTATGGGGCGTTCCGTGGTGGGCAAACTTCCTGCGAGCGCCCCATATGTTTGTTTGTTCTACGAACAAATGTACAGCTGATGTTCAAGTCGAACATCTAGACCATTACTATTGCTGAGGACTGGGGTAAAGTCATTTTTTCTGATGAACCCCCTTTCCGATTGTTTGGGGCATCTAGGAAAAACCTTATCTGGAGAAGAAAAGGTGAACACTACCATCAGTCCTGTGTCATGCCAACAGTAAAGCATCATGAGACCATTGATGTGTGGCAGGCGACGTAGCAGGTGATACGCTCAGGGGTCCCACTGATTCAGCATTATGGTGAGTTGAATGATTTCATTTTATATTACAATGTAATAATAGAAATAATGCAATTCCATCATCCTGACACCATAACAACCATGGTGCCGGGATGATTGAAGTGCTAACACCAGGTGTTTGGAGTATCTTTATCTGCTGATTGTTAAACTTTCTAGAATACACATATTTTTATTGTGTAGGATCTGGGGCTGCTGTCCCATCATGCCCCTCTCCCCCTTTCCCTCTCCCCCTTTCCCCCACTCCCCCTTTCCCTCTGATTCCTTTCCCCCTCTCCCCCTTTCCTTCTCCATCCCTCATTCATCTCAGACTCTAACCACACCCTCTTTAACCACGCCCATTTTTCGCCACACCTGTATTTTGTGCTAAACCACGCCCACAAACAAATGCCCCGCCCCCTAATTATTGTACAGCCCCGCCTACAGCCAAAAAAGTGTCCCACATTTTTTTTTTTTGCAATGTTGGCAACTATGAAATTGTGGGTGAAAGTTGTGTGAATTTTGGGTGAAAACATTGAAAAATCGATTCTACTGCACTCTGACAGTAATATTGCACGTCCATTCTATTCTGGCAAATAAACACTCTTTGTAGCTTAGCTGACTATATAGCATACCCAAACAGTGTGTGGCCACTGCTGCTTTTATTGTAAAGCCACCAGAACAGACATGAAGTCAACATGACTCCTATTGTGAATGCTGCATGGAATACTGGTGTCTGTAGTGTCTGGCAGGTAGTGTTCCTGTCATTAGTTCCCCCTTTCCAGGCTACCATCTTGCAGGAACAAACTAACCTGCCTAATCTTTCTCTTAATTCACACTATACAAGGCCGCCATGTAAGCAGCCCTATATAGTGTGGGGTGTAGACTTAGCCCCTGAGCCATTATTGGACAAAGGTACCCTGCCTTTGGCCAATCATGGCTCTCACAGTACATCATGCTATAATTGGCCAAAGCATACTGGTCAGGTGAAGAAAAGGTGAACACTACAGAAGAAAAGGTGAACACTACCATCAGTCCTGTGTCATGCCAACAGTAAAGCATCATGAGACCATTGATGTGTGAGGTTGCTTGTCAGCCAAGGGAGTGGGCTCACTCACAATTTTGCCTAAGAACACAGCCATGAATAAAGAATGATACAAAAACATCCTACAAGAGCAACATCTCCCAACCAGCCAAGAACAGTTTGGTGACAAACAATGCCTTTTCTAGCATTATGGAGCACCTTGTCATAAGGCAAAAGTGATAACCAAGTGGCTTGGGGACAAAAACATTGACTCCCCAGACCTTAATCCCATTGGGAACTTGTGGTAAATCCTCAAGAGACGAGCAAACAAAAAAAAAACACACAAATTCTGACAAACTCCAAGCCTTGATTATGCAAGAATGGGCTGCCATCAGTCAGGATGTGGCCAAGAAGTTGATTGACAGCATGCCAGGGTGAATTGCAGAGGTCTTGAAAAAGAAGGGTCAACACTGCAAATATTGACTCTTTGTATAAACTTAATGTAGTTGTCAATAAAAGCCTTTGACACTTATCAAATGCTTGTAATTATACCTCAGTATGCCATAGGAATATCTGACAAAAAGATCTAAAAACACTGAAGCAGGAGACATTGTGAAAATTAATATTTGTGTCGATCTCAAAACTTTTGGCCATGGCTGTAGTCTCATATGCACTGTCTCAGGATTTTTTTTTGCCAATAAAAAGCTTTGCATTTACCACATCCCAAGGAATCGCTTAAGTTCAGGATCTGCTGTACACACAGCTGTGCAAATTGCAGGTCAGGCCATCTTTGGAAAATATACATAATCATTTTTACTAGAGAATGGAACGTGGGAAAATGTAGAACAATGCCCCAAATGTGCTCACCAAGGAAGCAAAGCAGTCCCTGCTGTAGAAAAGTACTGCTAATGGCGATAGTTTTACCACGGTCTTAAATTAGAATTTGATGTAAGTTTTAGCACCGTAAGCTATGTTGAAGGGGGAAGAGCTGATTATTTTACGGATTCAGAGATATGAACAGAAAGGCTAGGTTTAACATTCTGTCTGAATTTCCATCTCAGCTCTGCCACAGTATTTGTAAAATTTTCTGGTATCTATACGATAGTGTTATCCGTCAACACAAAGCCTGACATAAGTGGACATTTGTCTGATGTCCATTTGTAGCAATGCTCAGTAGAGGCAGAGGATATTTTAGATTACAGAAAATGTCTCTGTGAAGTCCAACTTTCCTTTTTGTCTGTCTATACTTCTCTCTAGAGTTTTCACAAAATGTTCTAGGGGAAGCGGAGCTGCAGACAACTGTGTGAGCCAGCTTTTAGTTTGTATTGTCAGTAAGACTCTAAAGTAACATTATTTAATACTAATCAATAAAGTAAAGCGCTAATCCCATATATCAAAAAAAATTTGTAGTGAAATCTAAAAGGTGTAATCTATAGTTATAACAAACCTTCATATGCATTCATTCCATGCTCAAAATGTAAAAACCTGAGTGGCATTCCATATAACAACGTGTACCATATAGTGTTACAATAAGAGCAGACATATTAAATTGTTAAATGAAAAAAAGAAAAAACGTGCACATCAAAAATATACAAAAAAAAAAATCTAAATATATATATGTATATATATATATATATATATATATATATATATATATATATATATATATATATATATATTCTTTTTTTTTGTACATTTTTAATGTGCACATTTTATTCTTTTTTTTTCATTTAATAATTTCTGCTCAGGTTTTTACATTTTGAGCATGGAATGTATGCATATGTAGGTTTGTTATAACTATAGATTACACCTTTTAGATTTCACTACAAAATTATTTTGGTATATGGGATTAGGGCCTTACTTTATTTATTGATTTTTATTCAAGTGTAACTTACACTTACAGGGGCAGCTGTCACACAATTGCACATAGGTTTATATAGTTGGCGCCATTTTTATTTGGATCTTAATTATTTAATACTACTATAGGCAGTGGGAAACTATGACGACCAGTAACCTAAAGCTCAACTCCAATCAACAATTCTCATCCTCCATCCACCCTCTACATCCTCCATGGGTCCCGGCTGGTGCTGCAATTTCAAGTTGAATGATACCAAGCATCATTATTCCACTTGCTGTGATTCCAGCACATCAAAAACATGCCCTGGTAAGTGGGAAAAATGATGCACAGAACAGTTTCCAAATCATTACTTGGTACTGTTCACTGCATTGAGGACCAACCACTCCCCACAATTTGGCAAGTTATTCCTCCCATTCCCTTATGGAGACACACAGCGTATTTTTGGGAGCTCAACTTCTTGTTTCCTCTCTCTGTATTGCATTTTGTCTATATTCACACTAGAAGAAGTATGGGAAGGAAGCAGAGGAAAAAATAAAACTGTGCTTATGTTCAGAAAACTTAAAGCGGTTGTAAAGGCTGATTTTTTTTACCTCCATGCATTTTATGCATGAAGGTAAAACAAACTTTCAGTGTGCAGCTCCCCCCTAATATGTACATAAGCCTGATCCCGATCCAGCAATGTGTATGAGACCCGAGGCTCTCCCAGGTCTCTCCCTCCTGGCACTAGCCATTGGCTCCTGCTGCTGTGAATCACAACCAGTGTGGCGGGAGCAGGTGGCTGGACTGAGCCTAGCTCTCTGTGTCTTATGGATGCAGAGAGCCGGCTCAGGAGCGAGTATGCATGAGTGTCCCCACAGCAAGCAGCTTGCTATGGGGACACTCAGCAAGGGAGAGGGGCCCAGAGTGCCGATGGGGGGCCCCAGAAGAGGAGGTTCAGAGCAGCTCTGTGCAAAACCACTACACAGAGCAGGTAAGCATGACATTTTTGTTAAATAAATGTTTTTCCTTTAGAATCACTTCAAAACCGAATTGAACTTGAATTGCAGTTATTACTAATTAAGCTATTACATGAACTAAACACATTCCAGGTGTATTAAAACAGGGACCCTTGCACCTTTTGTGGAAGTAGTGGTCTCTCTGCAGAGGTCTGACCTGCCCCCAAACTAGGGTTTGCCACCTCATCCCTTTAAACCCAAACACATAATAATTACACAGGTTATGAGGCTAATTTGCAGATAAGGCACTAAGTGAGTTTATCTTACCTTAATCAGCCACAGAACCTATGTAATTAATAGGCAACCCTACCCCAACAGACTAAAAGCTATAGCTCTGCAATCAGCAAAGCTTGTGCCCTGTGCGGTTAGGAGATTTCTAGCTCTGACTCAGAAGGGGTCTCCGACATCTACATTGAAACAAGTGTTTCAACACAGAGAGCAATACCAGCAGAGGGCAGGCTTTTCTACTCAGGCTGTGGCTACTTTTCAAGGAAAACAAACTGTAATACAGTGAACACCGTTTGTATTGATGCTCTTTCAGAAACTATGAATGTTTATGCTGATGGAGAGTAAAATATGGTTTTTACTTAGGTCGTCAGAAAAAACAGTACCTCCAAGTACCTCATATCTATGTTGTGACATTGCAATATTTTGCATCCGTAGGAAACAGAGTGGCCTTAAAGATGGGGGATGCAGGTGCACATTTCATATGTGCAGAGAAGAGCAGCTTAATCATAGCAGCTCTCAGGATTCTCAGTGGTGGGCATAGGAAGACTGGCCCATAATAAGTGTCATGACATTTTACACGTGTACATCATAGCCTGTGCAATGACAGTATTTTCATAATTCTGCCCCACTGTGAGAAGCATGCTAGCTAGAGGCTTATCCCACATCAACAGTTTCTGAGACTTTGTAACATTAAAGGTTCATGTTAATAGACGTGCTTTCAGAAGGTATTTGGTTCTACAGTCAGGAGTCTACGCTGGAAGATAGCCTATAAAGGGTAACTTTTCAGTAAGAAGGGGGGTGTAGAAATTCAAACAACGGTCTATAGCTTATAACACAATACAATTTAATACACATACAGTATAACAGAATACCACTTACTTTAACCAATACCAGCATAACTAGGTTAATAGCAATAAATAATCAGAATATATGATTATCAATCTCAAGGATGCATTTAAAAACATTATACTAAAGTGTATGTCTACTCAAAGCATTTTTTTTTAGTTTGAATAGAGAAGGATTAAAAACTCCTTCCTTTTTGCACTGCTATCAAAGTCTTCATTAGAGAAACTTTACCTCACTTACTGTCATAGCGATATAGGTTTTATTCAACAAGAAGGGAGAGAAAATTTGCAACAAGAACAGAGACAACAATAAACATAAAGCAAAACAGAAGCAGCCCAGTAATGCATCTTACACATGATGAGAATATCGGATGCAAAATACCGCATTTAAAGCGAACGTACGATAATCTAATCATTAGTAAACAGCTTTCAAGAGTTGATCATGACAGTTCATGCAAAATTATCCAAAGGGCAAACAAGAAAATATTTTTTGTTTGATACCAGAATGTACAATTTTTTTTTTGAATTAGTACAGTATTCATCTGAAAAAAATCGGAAGACCAAGACCACACATGCTCATAAATGACAGAATACATTACAACACACTACGTGACTTCTGAAGTTGTATTCTGTCATGCCAGAATCTTCTTAACTTTAGTACCCTCTTCATTTTCGATATGAGACTAGCATGCAAAAAAAACAAAAAAACGGATGGTCATTCGACTGATAGTCCCATCATGTGTACAAGGCATAAGAGTCTGCTTCTATCCCCATACAACTATTGTCAACTTTAGATTATTATTATTATACAGGATTTATATAGCGCCAACAGTTTACGCAGCACTTTACAATATAAAAGGGAGACAATATAGTTATAATACAATAAAATGCAAGATGATTAAGAGGGCCCTGCTCAGAAGAACTTACAATCTAATATCAGCTGCATTAGCAATTAATTCTGAATAGTTTGAGATGCTTCTGCGACCAATGTCAAGCATATACTCAACACAGGCCCTTATTTTATATGGAAATGCAGACAATCCCAAGTTAATCAGTGCACTCTAAATAATAATCACTCTATTTATGATAAAATATCATCACAAATTACATTTCATGTTCACATTTATAAAGCAATAATATAACTGCTACTCAGGCTATCTTCCAGGCTGGTGAGAGAGGGGGTTGGGTCTTGTTGGCGGGATTGGCACCTTCCATCCATGTGACATAAGGAGTAGGAGGTGTGTTTCCAACTAAACCCTTCAGTGGAATGATATCAGTCATCAGGTTCCCTGCCAATGTATCCAGAGCAACATTGCTGGGTAGGATTATGCCATGTGTTGGCACGGCATTCTGTAGCACTGGAAACTGAAGGGCACAAACTGACCATACTAGTGTGGATTTGCTTCCATGCTTGGAGTAGTCAGAAAGCTAAAGAAGGGGAGGGGAACTGCTAGAATCATAAGATATTTTGCAGCTACAGGATAAATAAAAACTATAACGTTTAGGTTTAAATTGGACTATATGTATACATAAACACATATATTACGTTTTATATTTTGAAGTATTAAGCTTCTGAGAGTTTGAACATTCCCTTCACCAAATAAGAGACCACCAATTGTCTGCCTGCAAGCCCCAGTGCTCTACTTGGAGACTTTGCAATCACAGCATAGGCAGCTGAACCATATGCCATACATAGGGCAATTTTCTAGCAATTTTAATCAAATCAATCAAATAGATAAAGGAATCCTGATTGATTAAATATGCTTTCAGGCAATGTACAACAGGAAGGACTTTTAAGGTGATGATACACAATTACAGTTTAATTAACAGGCAGGTGACTAAGGAAGATGCAGATTGGTAACACTAATGCTGCATACACACGATTGCACATTCTGACAACAAAATCCATGTTTTTTTTCCGACGGATGTTGGCTCAAACTTTTCTTGCATACACACGGTCACACAAATGTTGTTGTAAATTCCGAACGTCAAGAACGCGGTGACGTAAAACATGTACAATGAGCCGAGAAAAATGAAGTTCAATAGCCAATGCCAAATTTTGTTTGTCAGGAATTCCGACGGAAATTGTCCGATGGAGCCTACACACGGTCGGAATTTCTGACAACAAGCTCCCATCGAACATTTGTTATCGGAAATTCTGACCGTGTGTACTCGGCAGCAGAGTGGTGAATATGCAGAAAGCCAGAGGTATGTGAATCACAGGACATGCTGAAGAGCATTAAATCATATAGGAAAAGCTCACAATATGTGCAGTTATGTATTTAGCTTTTGCACTGGAGTTCTGACTTCTGTTACAAGGCCATTTATAATTTAAGAAAAAGTGCCTAGTGAAAGTTATTCTTTAAACCAACGCTGTAACTTTGTAATTAAAATACTGCCTGCCCCTTTCTATACCCATAAGTGAAAAAAGTATTACAGCAAAGTTGCGAAGTTTATTTACAGTAAACAGTGATAATGTAAATGTATTTATATTCAAGTCTATCAGTATGCGTCAGAGCCTCTTCCAATGGTCCCAAAGGTCCCACAACTACAAAAGAGTAGCAAACAGTTATTAAGCTTAGCCTAATTATATTACTCCCCGGTGAGATGTGTGCTGAAAGCGTAAAAATACAGTTTTAACTTGTAGAGAGGGCCAAGATCAATGGCAGACACAGCTCATCTGCATTTTAAAATACACATAGGCAAATCCCAGTGGTGTTTCCAGGAAAACGCAGGCGCTCATTGCCTTGCAGTTTTATTTAATTTCTCTCCTGGAGTTTATGGTGCTAGTAAGACACAGGAGAGAAAAACTCAATATGTATCTAGTTCAAACTGCGTAAGCTGAAAAGCTTTCTGGATGGCACCACACAAAACAACTGCAACGTTTATATAAAAAAAAACTTCCTTTATTAAAAAAGGAGGTTTGAGCTTTAAACTTTTATTCCCCTTTCAAATTACTAAAAACATCTGGCTCCATCCAGGCATGTAATCATGATGGAAAATGTACCATTACTAAAAGGTGTTCAACAAATAATTTTAGGACAACCATTGGACCATGTACAGTATAGAACAAAAACAATCACAGACAATAATTGAGACTTTGATCAGGTATGCTAAAAAATGTAGCGTCCTCTTTGCAGACTAAAGTGAATCTATCAATACAAAGCATAAAGTTGTCATAACTTGGTAACAGCAAGAGTCAGGGGGTAGAGCCTTCTGCATACCCTTGGAGTCTCCAAACTCAGGAAAGTAGTAGATTCAAAACTCAACGTTACCTCTAAGCTGGAGCCAACAATGCAATGTGCATGCTTCATCATAGGATGAAATAGTACACTGGGTGCAGAGATTGGAGCAGAACTCAGAAAGGGATGAGAGGCTAAGGCCTCATCTGTTCTTGGATTCTGTTGCAGGAAATTGTTACAGGTCATCTGTATGTCTCTTGAAGGAGGGGGGACACAGGGAAGAAGGAAAAATGCTGCTCACCCCTGATGAATGAAACAAAAAAAGAAAGAGACAAATTCCCCACTTGGGGTTTTTAGGCAGCGAAATGAAAGGGTAAAAAGCCAATTCATAAAAATGTATCTTTATTATACAAAAAACTTTAACACACTGGTTAAAAAGAATGAGCTCCCATAGGGTGTATAACGATGCATAACACTCAACACATACACTGTCTATATATGTTTATGACAACATGACATGTGCGTTGACTTAGGCAATAATATAATAGACCTGACGCGTTTCGACCTGTTCGAGGTCTTCTTCAAAGGTCAATTTGCTAAAATTATATCAAAAAATGCATGTGTCAAAAAAAGTCAGTGATCATTGGAAGCAAATACATAACATATCAATACAGCATATTTACCCAGTAATGAGTGTTCTAGGCCCAGGAGCTTCTTGTTGGGTAGATCCCTTTAAAATTAAAAGATTGCCCGCTCGCCTTCCCCCGGAGGTCTCGTGGCATCACCGCCACAGCCCCCGCCACCAGGGGAGGAAATCCCAAAGGGATGTGACTTACAAGAGGTCACACTGTGAGGCACCCCCTAAATACGCAGGCCACCCGGTCGGTCAGATAGGGAAGGCACCTGCAATAACAACCCAGGGAAAAAGAAAATAATGGAAGTGAGAACAGTGTACTTGTATGTGTTGGTGTGCACTCCAACATAAGATCTAATAGGTGCAAGAAATGTGTATATGTTAGTATCTGCTTGGTTATAAAAACCAAGACTGCCTATAGCCACCCACTACATGGGCCATGGCCCGTGCGTACTGGGTGTATGTGTCTGTGCGTGCGAAAGTCCGCACAGACATGTATGTACGTATATGCACACATACATATATATAAACGTAGTTTAAAAATACCTATTTAGATAAGAGAAATATGGCGGAGTGCACACTAGGGTAAAAAAAAAAAAATATATATATATCTAAATCAAGAAGGAGGTAGTAGACAATAAGATTAATACCTCAACCCTATAAGGATGTGTAAATGGAAAACAAGATGTGATTGATGGCAGGTGAAAGAGGAAGGTGAAAAAAGTGTGAAAACCTGGGACAAGAATCCACTAGTGTGAACAGAGGGGTGTGTAGAGAGTGAACACACGCAAAAGAAAAAGTGAACAAAAAAAAACCATTACAAAATAGTGAATGTGACAACCAGGTGAACAGTGCCCACTAGTGAGGAAAGAGATATGTATCAGGTTAGGCAGGTGAGTTACCTTATAGGCAAGGTAAAAGTGGTGCAAAGATCACACTATGTTGCCCAATATTACTTGCACTTAGGTATGACCTGACCCGGGATAGGTCACTGCCTAGGACTGGCTGAAAGCGCCTGTCCAGGTTACCATTTGGCAAGTCTGAAATTGTAAAATAAATAAAAAGTATTGTATACAGTATTACTCAGGAAAGTAGTAGATTCAAAACTCAACGTTACCTCTAAGCTGGAGCCAACAATGCAATGTGCATGCTTCATCATAGGATGAAATAGTACACTGGGTGCAGAGATTGGAGCAGAACTCAGAAAGGGATGAGAGGCTAAGGCCTCATCTGTTCTTGGATTCTGTTGCAGGAAATTGTTACAGGTCATCTGTATGTCTCTTATACCTACCTTCAATTACCAAATGATACTAGTTTGCTTTATGTTTTCTACTCAAATAATGGCTTTAAATGATCCTGTGACCAGGCTATGGGCATTCAAATATATACTTATTCCTAATAAGAATTTGTTGTAGCTGGAGGCACTATGAACCTCAAATTCCCTTGCAGAAATGAAACGGTTCAAATCCTTCTCACTGCACCCCAGATTACCTTACTGTCCTTCCCAGCAGTGACTCAGCAGTCTTTCAGCCTTCATATCACTATGTAAAATGTGAGCAGGTGCTCAGGAAGGGGGGAGCAGGGTGCTTAGCTGCCAGAGGGAAGGACTTCTGAAGCAAATCTGTTCTAAGATGTTAGGTAGGTTCATTAGCAAACACAATATCAACTGTTAGTGAAAGTCTTAAATTTTTTTTTTTAAGGAGATCCCATCAAAAGCAAGCATTTACATGTAAAGAAGAGAGGGAAAACGTACCTTTCCCTCTTTTTGCGCTGCTAAACGCCTCTCTATTCATAAGAAATAGTCCCCAAAGTCTACTGAGAAACCAACACTTCTGGGAATATCTTTGTCTTGTGTCCACCACAGCTCTTTCTCATTTCTCCTGCCGACCTCCACATCACTGTTGTATCTTATACTGAGACATGGTCAGCAGGAGGAACCAGTGAGAACTGTGAGTAATCCAGGAGATTGTCAAACCCAGATGTTAGTTTTCCAGAGGACTTTTGGGAACAGGCAGTCACTTATAGCTATGAAGCACATTACAAAAACCTTTCTGAACTACCCCACCCCCCATTTTCCTCTTATCCTTATTAATTTATCTGTGCTTCCCCCTCCTTTCTATCTTTTTACCATACAGACATTGGGGGTTATTTACTAAAGGAAATTCCACTTTGCACTGCAAGTGCACTTGGAAGTAAAGTCGCTGTAGATCCGAGGGGGACATGCAAGGTAAATAAAAAACAGCATTTTAGCTTGCACATGATTGGATGATAAAATCAGCAGAGCTTCCACTCATTTCAGATCTACCCCTTAGATTGAGAGCGACTGCACTTCCAAGTGCACTTGCAGTGCAAAGTGGATTTGCCTTTCGTAAATAACCCCCATTATTTTTGGTTTTTCATGAACGTTGGCTTTTCCTGATAAAATGCAACTTTATACCAGCAAAATAAACAACTTCTCATTGGGCAGAGCTTTTGTTGACAATATGATATATTGCCAGTGCACTAATGTATGTTGGCAACAAATAATATTGTTCTATGTCCCCATTTGTAAACTGTTGCAGCACCTAGCCACCAAGGGTCCAGTATTTCATGAAGAATTTTATGATACTTTAGAAGTTGTTTTCTGGCACTCAAGCCTTTATTTCACTTTTACTTTACTTCCTTCTTTGAATAAGCAGCCTACCAACTTAGTTCTCCCACCACTCACAATGGACCTACTTAATTTTTCACCTCCACTGGCCACCTAAAGTCCAAAGCTCCAATAAGAAACTCCAGGAACCAAAGTGAACAGTGTACCCCTCCTTATTATATTCAACAACAAAATTGTTTGCACTGTAAATAAGCCTGTTTGTTGGGTTATGAAGGGTACTACAATTATAAAAAGCAACGTGTCCTATATTGATGCTGCGGATAGATCATTATCAGGCATACATTTCAATGTCAGACAACACCTCAGGGCTAAGGATTGATGGTCATACTGGGCCTGTTCACTCTACCCCCACCACCCACTTCTTTAAGACATTCTGCAACAAATTCATCATGCAACATCATTCAACTCGCTACTGACACCTCAGCTGACACACTAAAACTGATTGACGAGATGCATTTAACTGGCAGAGTGAGAGTCCATATTAGTTTACTAAAAGATAACAATTGCTACAAATTGATACCAGCTGTTCTCAAATAACCTGCATGTGAACAATTCTACCACTAAGTGATTTCAAACATTTTAGTTAAAGCAGATGGTGTCCATTGAAGCAATTTTGTCATAAAAATCTGTTTGCACTGCAAACTCAAAGTTAGAATTGGCAATCTCCTGAAAAACTTATTCCTGTTCTGGGTCATTTACTTTTAATTTAAAATAGGCATTTGAGCAAAAACCAATAAATTGGAAGAAAATATTCTAAACAAAATAAGGTACTCTGGAAAACTATATTAGATAAACTTTTCCTGTCCACTTACTTCCTATTTTGTACTTTTATCTTTGCGACTGCACAGTTGCCAACATCTCGTATAAATAAATATGTGTATAGTATGCTTTACCTGAAACAATATGTATTACTGAATGTTTTCATGGGGATGAAATATGGAATATTTGCAAATTAGTCAAAACTAAAAATTGCCTTTTGGCATGCAGACATGGAGCACAGCCGGCCTGTTAAGTATTTGAGTTCATCATTCAGGCATAGCTGTAGTGCATCAATCTGCTTCATTCCCATTTGGACAACAACATGATGATGTGAGAACCTCTGCTTATGATGCAGCACAAGTGCCACAATGAAAGTCCAGTGCTTACACTGACCCTTGAAATTAAAGGAGATCAGATCAACCTCTGTCACACTGGAGCAAATAAATATAACTTAATAAGCAGGTCCTGAGATGCAAGGGGAGATATAGGAGAATAATTGAGGATCTTGATGAAATAGCTCTGCCGGCCCTTTTGCAAGCCGGGATTGATTGTAGCACTTAGTAGTTGTGGGATGATGTGTAATATAACAGGCTAGAATGAATTTGTACAAACATTCAGAAAAATCCCTCATCAGAGCATTTGATAGTACCACTATAGATTTGCAACTTTCGTAGGAAAACCCTGAAATGTTTTTTTCGATTGCCATGCCAATGTTTTGAATTCTACGTTAAGTTTCACTATGCACATTACAATAAACATGATTTTTCATGAACTAAAACCATTTTTACAGCTATAATTTCATTATCGCTATAATTGCAGATTTGACCCCATGAACAATTTCAATACTCTGAAAATTTCCTTTTGGGATTAAAATCCAAAAACATGCTGGTAGGTTAATTGGATCCTGTCTAAATTGTCCCTAGTATGTATGAATGTGAGTTAGGGACCTTAGATTGTAAGCTCCTTGAGGGTAGGGACTGATGACAATGTACAATGTATATGTAAAGCGCTGCGTAAATTGACTGCGCTATATAAGTACCTGAAATAAATAAAAAAAATAAAAAATAAAGTATTCTGTATGAACCATTAGAAAAAAAAACATTCCGCTAACAAATCTGATGTTTGGCCAACTTCAGACTGGCCAGAGTATGATGATGCTAATTTCTTCTTTGTTTCTATTGTTTATTTTGGATGTCTTATTTAATTTTCTTGTCCTCCTCAAAATGTACAGCACAGCTTATGAATAGGTGAGAATCCATATCACTTATTGCTTCAAGTTAAACATATTCACATGTGCATCAAAGTGGCTGGCATCCAGTTAGAACTTGGTTCTTTTCCATTTGTACTCAATCATAAGTGTAAGTGTAGGCAGATAAAAAGCAGTTATGTAATAATGAAATGTATTTTTAACAGTAGCTCTTTATCTATAATCTGTATTTGTATTGGCTTCCTGTAATTCCCTGACCAACAGTATTCAGACTGAAAAAAGGGGCAGCGATGTAGGCTTATCAAGCTTTAATGCATTGCGCAATACCGTGAATGTAACAAATGGAGTTTGCGAATTGGGGGAGAGGACCCACAGATGACTTCATTAGGAGTGTGTACATTCATGTACAGAAATGACATAAAGACATAACCCGGTTATACGCCACTCACTTTCTCTCTGGGACCGTCTTAAGTCTAAGCACTTAAATCTCCCCATAACCCCATGGTCTCCTTCGTACGCAACTCTTTATTCTACCCGGCCTGGACTTCACTGTCCTCCTTTCACAAATGGTCCTCCACTAACCTCTTCCGAGCACATAAATTTATAACCTCTAATGGCATAATTAATTCCCAGAGATTCATTTTCCCTCTCCATGTCCTTCTTTGAACAAGCCTGCAATAGCGGCCTGCACAGAAGAGGTATGATCTCAGCCCTCTACACAGGATGCTCTCCTGTCTCTTCCTATATCTCTAAATGGGAAAGAGATTTGGAAATCACAGTAGAAGATGTGGACTGGCACCACATATGGAAGGCCACAAAATCCTCCTCCCAAAACATTGTGGCATTGGAAACCAATTACAAAGTCCTGACCTGTTGGTACTTGGTCCCAGCCAGGATAGCCAAATGTGTTCCTCACTACCCCTCCACCATATTTGGTGGTCATGCCCAATTGCACAAACCTTTTGGTCCAACCTGTTTAACATACTCTCCACTCTCTTCGATACAACTCTACAACCTGACCCAACTATAGCAGCCAAACAAAACATTGCCAAATCCTGGAAAACTTCCAACCTCTGTGTCCTTGCGGTCAGAAACAAGGTCACACAAGCGATGATCCCCTCAAAAATAGAGGCAGTCATATCCGACAAGGTCGCCAAATTCGAAGCCCTTTGGTCCCCTTGAGTGACACACTTTCTCCCACCCAATTTTGATGAATCCCTTTTACTCCCATAAGAAGCATCCTCATCAACATATCTCTTGACCAACCCATCTGATACTAGCTAAAAATACCTGGGACCTCGCACCTTCCCTCACCCTCTCCACTCTCCCCCACCAATTTTCTCCTTCTCCCTTCTTTACCCGAATCTCTCTTTTAAATATCCTACTTCCCCTTTCCTGTAGGTAGTTGACATTTTACAACTAATTTCTATAGTTAAACCTATCGCCAGGTCAAGCTTACTGCATTGTTAAACTTTAAGCGTATGTTTCTTTTATTATACGGTTGCTTTACAGTTAACAAAGACAGTTCATTCCAAGACTGAATAACCTTTTCCTAGCTCGCTGACAATGGCTATTCTAATGTTTCTACTGCAAGTTTAGTCTATATTTGGACATTTGTTTGTCTTCACTTCACCACACACATTTCTATGCACTTAATAATCCTAACAAAACTTCCGACATCTCAGGCAGGGCAAGTTGTCCTCCCCCCATGACACAGCATGTGCCCAACTAGGGTGTCTGGGGGCGATGGACGATGACCCCACCTTCTTCTTAACTCTGGGGACTGCATTGATCCCACATGTTTCCTACAATGGTTTTACCAATCATACACGTTCATGCAAACCTGTTTACAATGATCTAATGTATGGCTAACACTGTTTGTCTTCTGTAATGTCTCTACTGAAACTTTAATAAAAACACTGAGCAAGAAATCACATAAAGGAGTAAAACAGCATAACAACTAGATATTGTGTTTAGTGGTAATGGTATCGTGTATATTTATCTCAGGTGGGAAAGTGAGATCATACCACAGCAACACAATGGGATGTAATCTTGTATGACACTTGTTATTTGGGTGAGCTTATAGTTAAGTCAATTAAAATCCATAAAGTTTATCCATTTGCAGAACTATTATTTCGTTACTTTTGATATGTTCTATACAAAAAACTAAAAAGAAAAGACTAGTTCAAGGTGAGGGAATATAGAGGTGAAAGATTAGAATAGTGTGGGGGGTTTTGGTCGGTCCCAAAAGGCGGCAATGGGGTTAAGTATATGTGAGTTTCAGTTGTGTTCCGCCTGGTGTTGCTTGGTACCCTTGCCATGATAGTGGAGGGCCCTAGGGCTGGCTAGAGTGTGACTAGGTGTACTTTAGCTTATCTGCTCATCAACTGTGAGGTTATTAGTATAAGTTATCTGCCTGCTTTCAGTTCTTTGTAACCATCAGAGTAGCGGAATTCAAACTAAGGTGTCCAAGTTTTGTTGAATCTGTCCACTCTGCCGGTGGCTTGTGCTAGCGTCTCTTCCATTTCACATATTTCAGCTACCCGAGCCAGCCACTCCGACACAGAAGGCACTCGTGTAGTTCTCCAGAGGGCTGGTATCAATGCCTTAGCTGCATTCAACAGGTGTTTGGTCAAAGAATTTTTGCAGCGTTTGAGTGGGAAGTTTGAGATGTCTTAGTGCTAATTGAGCACTTACAGTATGTGTGCGTATGCAAGTCTTTTTCCATTGATTGTCCGTTATGTTCACCCTAAGTGCATTAGACCTGTGATTTCTAAATCTGTCCTCGGCATTAAGGTTTGTGTATTGTACCCATATGTATTCCATGGAAGTCACCCTGCATACATGTTTGCTCTCCGCATAGATCTGTTCTAGTTCTGCCAACTGTCTGGTGTAATTGCCTTGTTTAACTGTTCTGCTCATATAGCTACGTAATTGGAAGTATGTGCAGAGTGGTAGATTAGGGAGTACACTGTCCCTTTTCATTGTCACATAATCCTTGAGTTTTCTTTGTGGAAACACTCACCCGCTAGTAAGGGCTTGTTAGTTGACTGGCAGCGGTGTAAGCGGTTCTTGATAACAGGGGGAAAGTCTGGGATGTCGAATGTCGGTGTTAGGGGAGTGGGGAGGTCACCTCGGGATGTTTTGCAGCTTCCCTGCAAGCAGTCAGCGTGGACTTTGTCAGTGGGTGTAGTTGTAATAACTGTTTGTGTCGGAGTTCCGGGTTCCATGGTGAAAAAAGTAGTGGGAAGGGGCTCAGACCAGTCTCTAAGAGCACCCAGTCTTTAGTGTCCCCGTGGCAGTGCCAGTCCACTATTCTCGTTAGGTGTGAGGCTAGGTAATACTTCCTAAAGTCGGGGAGTACCATCCCCTCCAGTTCCTAAGGTGTGATCAGTAGGGCAAACTTGATTCTGAGCCTTTTGTGTGACCACCGGTAGTGCGCGTAGCAGGTATAATAACCTGGGTAAGATGACCATTTTCAGAATGGCAGCCCTCACTAACCAGGAAAAATAACCTGCGTTCCATAGCTTTAAATCTTTTTCTATCGTTTGGAGTAGAGGCGGGAAATTTGAGTCGTAGATCAGGGACAGCTTAGGGGTCAGCCATACTCCCAGATATTTACGTTCTGTTCCCTCCCATTTGAAGGGGCAGTTTTATTGTGTCCTAGCAAGCTTTGCTGTAGATAAAAGATGTTCATAGCCTCGGGCTTAGATAGATTTATCTTGAGATTGGAGACAAATCCATAATGGGCAAAGGCTTTCATGAGATTGGGTAGTGTGATGTGCGGTTTCGTCACAAAGAAAAGAAGGTCGTCTGCATAAGCTGCAGTCTTGTACATCCTATTGAGGAGGGAGATGCCATTCACCGAACTGTCTCTGTTGACTGTTCTAATGAAGGGTTCCAATGAGAGGATAAAAAGCAATGAAGACAGTGGGTAACCCTGTCTCGTGCCGTTCAAAATCTCTATCCTGTCTGACAGGGTACCGTTAATCTTTTTTCTGGCTGAGGGTTTTTGATGCACTAATCCATGCCATCATTTTGGAGTTTAATCCTATATGGTTACAGGTTGCAAATATGAAGTCCCAGGAGACTCTATCAAAAGCCTTCTCTGCGTCGGTGGACAGGAGAAGACTTTCAATACCCTGAGTCTGGGAGGCATGTGTTAAGAGAAGTGCTTTAATGATTTTCTCTTTTGCTTCTCGGCCAGGCATGAAGCCATCTTGTTCTGGGCCTATGATAATGTCTAGGAGTGGTCAGAGCCTATTTGCTAGGATTTTAGCTAGCAGCTTCAGGTCTATTTTCAATAATGAAATAGGCTTGTAGCTGGAGCAGTCTGTGGTGCCTTTGTTGAGTTTTAGTAAAACCATGATATGTGCGGCGAGGCAGTCCGGGGGTACTGTATGGGGTTTGGTCATTGAGTTTAAAGGCTTTCTTTAGTGGTTCTGTTAGTATGTTCATAAAGGTTTTATAATAGATGGATGTATATCCATCTGGGCCTGGGCTTTTCCCTGGTTTTAAGGCTTTGATAGCCTGATATATCTCAGTGGGGGAGATCTGGTCCTCCAGTTGGGTTATGTCAGCTTCTGATAGTTTAGGGAGTCCGCTATTATTCAGATAGTCTTGTATTGCCTTGGTTCTGTCTTCTGTTATGTTGGGGGGCCTATACTGTGGTGGTAGATTATACAATTTAGTAATAGGTATGGAAATGAGCCGCGATGGCCTCTGTCATTATGTCAAGAGTTCCATCCAGTCGTTTAATGCCCATGATATTCTTGGAGGTTTCGGGTTCTTATAATGCCCTAGCAAGTAATCTGCCCAATTTTTCTCCTGCCTCATTTGTCTCCTGCCTCATAGTAGATCTTCTTTTTGAAGTGTCTATTGTAGTGCTTTCCTTGCCTCCATTAGTTCTGTAGCTGATTTCTCAGTCAGGAATTGTTTATGTTTCGTCTCTAGTTGGGAGAGTGTATCCATTAATCATTTAATTTCTATTTCCTGTTGTCTGTTATGTAGGGGTCCCATTTTCATAAATTCCCCTCTTACAGAGCACTTGTGTGCTTCCCACAACATTAAGGGGTCTGCCTCTGGGACTTTGTTAAATTTAAAGAAGTCTTTAAGTGATATTGTTATTATGGGCAGTAGGTTCGGATCCGTCAGAAGAAAAGCATGCTGGCGCAAACCATATGTGACCCTAGGTATGTATAGTAGGCCTCAATTACCATGAGTGGGCTCCCTTGTCGCCCTCCTCCAGGGCCCTGGAGGAGGTCGGTCTCGGATTGGGGGTCCCCCCGTGTGACCCTGGACCATGGTTATGCTTCATCTTTTTTTATGCTCGTTTATCAGGGGAGGAGAGTGGGGATCTGTATGGGCCTCCTTCAGCATGGTGGAGTGCAAATTCCTGGTATCACGCCGGGAGAGCTATGGGGTCCAGATTCATGGTTTCATAGAAGCCTGGTAAGTGTGCCGGGGTTTGCAGGACATGTTTCTTGCCTGCCTGGGTGACAATGAGGGAGAAAGGGAAGCGCCACGTGTACTTCAGATCATTTTCCATGAGCTTGTCCAGCAGGGGGCAGAGTGCACTACGGTTCCTCAAAGTTATTTGTGAGAGGTCTTGAAACAGCATAATGGTTTCCCCATTAAAAACAATGCTATTGTTTCTCCTTGCTTAGGTCATTATGGCTTCTTTTAGTTGTAAGCTTTGCAGGAAACAAATGATGTCCCTGGGAGGGGCAGTGTCTGGACCTTTGGCTCTGAGGGCTCTGTGAGCCTGCACAAATTCAATTTCAATATCCTCCTGTCTCGCTAATGCCGCATACACACGAGCAGAATTTCCATCAGAAAGAGTCCGATGGGAGCTTTTCATCGTATATTTCGACCGTGTGTATGCACCATCGGACTTTCTCTGTCGAAAATTCAGATGGACTTAGAGAACATGTTTTCCGACGGAACAAATTACTATCGGAAAAAACGCTCATCTGTATGCTGTTCCGACGCACCAAAAACGACGCATGCTCTGAAGCAAGTACGAGACGGAAGCTATTGGCTACTGGCTATTGAACTTCCATTTTCTAGTCCCGTCATACGTGTTGTACATCACCACGTTCTGGACGGTCGGAATTTGGTGTGACCATGTGTATACAAGACAGCTTGAGCGGAATTCCCTCAGAAAAACCTCCAGATTTTATTCCGACGGCATAACCGGTCGTGTGTACAGGGCATAAGAGGCTGTTAAACACTCTTAGCAGGGCAGGGATAATTTGGGTTGTGTCCACAGATTTGGGTATCCCTCTCACTCTAATGATGTTCCTCCTGCCCCTGTTATCCAGGTCTTCTAAATGCCTGATTACTTCTATTAAGTGTGAGGGGTGGGATATCGCCACGTTCTCCAGCCTGTGCAATCTCCTATCCTTGTGTTTCCCAGTTGTCTTTACAGCAGCTAACTTCTCCATGAGGACCAGCAAGTTAGATTTAAGGTCCGTTATGGCTGCAGGGAAGGTGGATTTGATGTCGGCTGTAAAGCGTAGGTCAGGGGATGGTCTGCCTGTTTGTATCCCCTACCAGTGTCCTCTGCCGCTGATTGTGAGTCCTTGCTAAAGTCCTCCTCCTCCTCCCTCTGTGACGGCGCCATTTTGTTCCCCGCCATGCTAGCACAAGAAGCCGACTGTAGTTTGAATAGCTCTGGTATGTTCCTGTCAGAAGTAGTAGCTGTGTTGTGTCTGGAGAGAGTCTGCGGGGTCTGGTTAAGCTCTTTGCGCATTTTCAGATTGATATGCACCAGGTGTCAAGCTGTAGGCTGGGTTTTTTCATGGAGCTCTGCTAGTGAGCCTCTGCTAGTGAAGCCACGCCCCCCGCAAAAGTTCTTTCATTATCCAAACATAGTCTTGACCAATTTGTATTGCTCTAACAGCAGAAACGTATATGGTCAGGGCATTGGATGGTGTTTATCATGGGTGTCTAGATTAGCAAACTGGCTAATTACAAATGTTTTGGCAGGGAAGGCCTGATGCATATTGGTATCTAGCATTGTACAATGTAAAATTCAGATGAATATCCCCATCCAGGAACCAGAGGTGCTGTGTACAGCTGACCATAAAAATCAATAGCTGTACGCAGGTATACGCTTGCACAGGTGCAAACACATGCATATGTACATACCTACATATGACTCTGGGCGCAGTCAATCTGATTTATATGGGAGACTGTACATGGCACCTGTAGCTCCCAGGTGGGTAAATATTCCCAAATTATATGCTGTGTGGCCCAAGGCCCCTATGTGCATTAGGCTTAAAGAGGCGCTCCACCCAAAAGGGGAAGCTCCGCTTGTTCTCAACCTTCCCCCCTTCACTGCCACATTTGGCATTTTTTGGGGGGGAGGGGGTATCTGGTTTTGACAGGTACCCACTACCACTTCCTAGTGGGAACGCTGCACTGCAACCTATAAAATTTCAGGCCCTCCTCCTTCCCCCCGCAGGCCTCCTGGGACACACAGAGGTCCCAGAAGACCATAGAACCATTCAGAACTCGTAGCGCAATTCATGCATGTGTTAGTAGGAAACAGGCTGTGAATCCGTAGGACTTTACTTCATGTTTCCCTTACTACAGATATTGGAGCCTGCACCTCAAGCTGGATCCCTGGACAGGTAAGTGTCCGTATATTAAAAGTCAGCAGCTACAGTATTTGTAGCTGCTGACTTTTATTTATTCTTTTTTTTTTACAGACTGGAACTCCGCTTTAAGACAGTTTACACATATGTATGTCAGCTCTTTTCCTACATTAAAACAATAATTTTTTACAGGATTTTTTTTTGTATGTTATAAGTAATGCTCAGTAACAGGTAATTCTAGCAGGAGAGCAAATTTCTAAACTCCAGTTAGCAACCTAAAAGAATGAAGGTTCTTAATGTTATATTTTAAATGAAGAATGAGTATAGTAATTTTATCTTTATAACCCTTGTCAGCTCTTTGCTAGACAGATACTTCATGATCTACATAATTTACTGAAAGACCGAAAGAAATAATAACTTTAATTTGCAGATGGTGCTCTTCCAATAAATAGTACAGATGCACTTCAGAATTCCTTTTTATGGTAGAATAAGTTAACGCAGGAAAAATGTAAAGGTCGTTGACTTATTTTCATTCTTTAAAGGGCTTTTCTACTTTAGCTGCAGATTTACTCAATTCTCTCTTCAACTTCATGATAAATAAATGATAGCATTTTCACATTCAGCTGAATGCATCTCTTTGTGGTATATTTTACTCCAACTGAACCTTTATTCCATTAATGTTTACATTTTTATGCATGTGAATGGCAGGTTTGCTATGTAAAGAAGTGTTTCTTAAGTTTTTAATACCAAAGTGTTACTGGGTTTGAGACTTCACTGATCATCAGATAATTCTTCACCCATTAGAGAGGTTGCATTGGTGAGTGACTTCTAAAACTTTAGAAAGGCTCATACCAATGGACAATAAGGCTGGCCTGAAGACAGTGACAAATGGGTTCCTGATATGTAGTTTATTTTACACTTTCATGTGCTTATGTAAACTCAATCATTACAATCACATATAAGTGTTAACATGTTAATGTAATTTCACTTGACTAAAGTGGCCATTTCAACACACTTTATGACCTTGTACTGTCACCTTCAAGAAACCCACCATAAGAAATGCCATGCACTATCTCTGGAGTGTATGGATGTATACAGGACACACAGAGGCTACAGTAGATCAGCAGGTGCAACAAAGGAAGAAAAAAAACTGTTAAAACAGTATTTTATAACAAAACAAAACAAAAAAAAAAACGATTGTGTATGGTACACTGTGATTTAGCACATTAAACAACATGTATGGTTATATGTACTTTAACAATCTGTGCATTACACTTACATTAATAAAACAAAAAATGGATTATTTGTTAATAACATGGTATTAGTTGGAATCATCATTTAAAACATTGATTAAACCAAGGGTAATTCGTATAAACATGTTGTGAAAATGCATAAGTAGAGGTCACCTTTATTCAAAAATTGCATGTTAAACTGATTGTATAGCCAGAGATATAAGCAACTGATTTTTTGCAAACTTCAACCTCTCCTGTAATGATGAGATTTTGGGGTTGATTTGTTAAAAGCAAATATAACTTTTCAAGCTAAAGAAAATTCCCTTGTAAAGTAAACATCTCATTTCATTTTTATTATTTTTTTTGCTTGCACATAATTGGATGATGGAAGTCAGCAGAACTTTACCCCATTCACTACTGTAACTAATGGAAAATTACCTTGCAAAGCAAATGGGATATCTGTCTTTAGTTCAACGTAAATCAGCCCCTTTGATTCCTCTCCTTTCTGCTTTCTTGATCTAACAAAAGTAGCCACGTTAGATTTCACCTGAATCGCCATCTACTGGTAAAGCGTGGCTTCACAGGAGGACTATTCAGAAAATAATAATATCCTATCATAGAGAAACGTACTGGATTTAGTTACTGCTAAATATTTTTCCATTACTCATGTACTGGTGGCTACCACATCCAGGAGAAACACTATTCTCTGCACCAATATACTTTAGGTCCACTATAAGTAGCTTTATAGTAGAAAAGCTTGTATGGGCCATTAATTCAAAATTTAAATTTATTGGGTATATTATTAGGTATAAAAATTGGACTCATTTTGGCTTTTAATTGTAGAATGTGGTCATTCCATGTTACTACACTTCCACTGCAGTGACTAATACTCTTTAAAAGTGCACTGTGTACTGTGTAGTCCCAAAGAGCTTATAAGCCTTAATTTCCCCCCCGTTATATAGGTTGTCTTGAAGGGTCTGGTATGGAACTGAAGGGAACCCAGCACTTTTTTGTTGGGTCTCCTTTGACTTCAATACAGACCTTTATCAAGGATAAGGGTCTGGTATGTACTTTTAAGGGGAGCTCCATGCCATGTTTTTATTGTATGGGGAGCCCCCAATTGGAATCTACTCCAGACCCTTATCTAGGATAAGGGTCTGGAATAGATGAAGAGAATCCCTGGATGCTTTGTTTACAAAGTTAGTGAGCTGCATATATTGTATACAAGGCAGGAAGTAAGTTGTATACTTTGTATACAAGTCAGGTTCAGGGTATCCCCCCAGACACACTATTAAAAGGAATTTTGCATTTTTAATGTTTAATTTATAGCATTATTAAAATTGCTACTCGCTTAGGTACATGTCCTCCAGAGCACTGCCCAGCCCCAATGCCATTAGTTTAATAATGCCTTGCTTGATAGCCCTGAAAATGGCCATTGCTATTTTTAACATTCAGCTTCCCTTGATTTCAAAGGGGTTAAAATTTGGCACCTGAACTTTAGTCATGTTCTGTGAATATGCCTCAAACTGAACCCAGGTGCATTCGGCTCATCCCTAGCTTTAAAAGTACAAGAACTTGCGGGAATTTTTTCTATTAAGAACACAATAAACCTGACAGTTTTGTCTAGAGCAGTCCTTTTGAAGCAGGGTGCCTTCAGGTGTCTTCAGGGGTGCTTTGGCAAAATACCTCAAAATTGCCCAAAAACTGACCTCAAGCCAGAGGATGGATCAAGCCTGCCTATTATTTACACAAAGCCACGGGTTTTCATGGTGCATCATTACAACATTCCAGCCGCCAGTGTCCTAACAAACAATGGTGTCATTGGTTATTAAGGAGGACTTTGGGCACCCAACCCTCCCCTGCCCCTCTCCTTCAGCACCAGGGTCACATTGGTAGAGTGAGGGAGAGAAAACGAGGGAAAAGAGAAACTTCTTTAAATTTTAGAATGGCCGCCTTGAGATTGTGTGGTATTTTAAAGGGTGCCTTGACTGAAAAAATGTTGAGAAACACTGGTCTAGAGCATGTTTTTCCCTTGTTTTGTCCAGAGCATGTTTTTCCCTTATTGCTAAATTAGTGAACTAGTTATGGCATAACCATAGCCCAGAAAATCTGCAGGAGATCTTAGTATCAGAATTTCCTGCAGATTTGTAGGCTTATTTGTTAGTAGTTGTAGTTCCCGGGCAACTGAAACAGAAAAAGATCATCTAAACTTGTGTAGAATATTTCCATAAATGCGTAACTCAATCATTACAAGCAAACACTTCAGTATGTGCAACGCAAAAAAATATCAAAATATTTTTGTGACAAACACAAAATTATGCCACAGCTGACTGTGTCAGTGTTTGTCATATAATTATTCACACTTGATCCCAACTTGTCAATTATGTCACCTGTTGTGATCACACAGTTGTCTAATTCCACATAAAACCCCTAAGCCCTCGTGATTATGTCACACATTAAATGTAAAGCAGTCAAACTTCTGAAAAGACAAGTGTAAAATTCAGCTACAAACTATCAAACACTAATTAGTCTGGAAAGAAGACCGACTGTCTCAGATTATCTGGGGACATTGCATGTAACAGTATGGCATGAGTTTTGCCACCATGGCAAACGTTTCAAAATAACACATTAAAGTGACTAATAATCAAAGCGATCAGTGTTTATTAGTGCCTATTAGACAGTGCAGCTGGAAAAGTTGATGAAAAAAGAAAAGTGTTGCAGTGTTTACTTGGAAAACAATATGTTGTAGTTTAAGGAGGTTTACTTGTTAAATGTCCATGGAATCAAAACCCCTTAAAAACAGGGGAATCATGGTAACTTAGTCTGAGCCCTGGTTCACATTGATTCGATTTGGCATGCGATTTGACATGTCAAATCACATGCCAAATTGGCGGCAATTGCCAGAAATGGCACCATCCTAATCGACATGGCGCCGCACAGATTCCCAAAAGTAGCTTCTGTACTACTTTTGGCGATTTCGGGGTGCAATTTCCATTGACATCTGCGGGAATGAAATCATGCGAGTTAAACTGAACTCGCGCAATTTCATTCCGGTGTCTTGCCGAATAAGTTCCTTCGGCGGATAGGTTCCCCCCTGTACTGCGCAGGCGCAGCGCCTGCGCAGTACGTACTTCTGTTGGCCGCCGGAGATAGCCGAAGCTCAAACGCTTCGATCAGCTGTACACGGCGCCTGCGCTCTGGGTCCAGATTCCTTCCCCTCTATCCAAGTGGACCTAGAGGGGGAATCTAAAAGTGCCGAGCGCAGCGAGGCCGTGCCCGAAGCGTGGCGAGCGAAGCGAGCCCGCGAGGGGCCCTCTTACACGCGCCGTGTACAGCTGATTTTCAGCTGTTCCGCTTCGGCTATTTCCGCCGGCTTCTACTGCGCATGCGCAGTAGAGGGGGAACTAATCCGCCGAGTGGAACTTATTCGGCAGAACACCGGCAGTCAGAGTGAACCAGGGCTTAGGCCTGTATTTTACAGGGTAAGTATCCAAGACAGCCACCTCATCAGCTGCACGCAGGGGTTAAAAGGAACTGGAAACACAGAAGAAGGCAGGGGCACCTCAAAAGGTATCAAAAAATCAAGCTTTGAACATTCTTCTTATGTGACCAAGTCTGCCTTCAGACAAGGCTGTGCAAATCTCAGAAGTGGCTGAACAAAGTTACACATTTTTTATAAATAAAAAAGAATCCTGCGAGGCACCACTAACCAGATGCTAAATAAGTAAGTAAATGGCAAAAAAGCTGCTAACGTTAAACACGTCACATAAATCATTACCAGTAAATAATAAGTGTAATGCACACTCTATCAGTATAGATACAAAAATGCATACATTACTATTAAATATAAGTGAAATAATATAAATGGATAATGGATAACTTAAAATAAATAAATAGTTGTGCATAGTTGTGCTCAAAATTCATATGTTATTAACATATGAATTTTGAGCACAACTATGCATAAGAGCACTCTGGATTAAGTTGTGTATTATATATATATTTTTTAAATTGTCTAACTATTCACTAGTTATTTAAGACACGGTTATTTATTTTAAGTTATCTATTATCCATTTATATTATTTCACTTTCATTTGTTATTTCAGACATACCTTATATTTAATTGAAATGTATGCATTTTTGTATCTATACTGATAGAGTGTGCATTACACTTATTATTTACTGGTAGCGCAGCATATATATTTAATTTACAAATTCTTTAGCTGGTGAAACAGCCCCCTTAAATGGATTTAATGTACACGTGAACCCTCACATTGTAAAACAACCCATTCAGCTTAAAATGGAGATGAAAGACAAACATTTGTGTATGGATATAAAAAAAAAAAAAAAAATGAAATTCTTTTTGTTACAGTTTTATAAGTAATCAAACAACCTCAACTCTCAGTTCTTAGCTACATAAGAAGCTCAAAGAGCTGGAGTGGAAAAACAGCAGCACTCTGAACTTCCCAGTGAATGGCTGTGCAAAGGGGAGGGGGGGGTCAGCAGAAGTCTGATCATTGGAGGAGAGCAGGCTGAGTTCCCAGGATGGCTAGAAAACTGACCATGTAGTGCTCTCATGCCTACTGTGGTTAGTTTTAATAGGAAAACAGGAATCGCAAACACCAGGTATTTCACACAAAGAAAGCAATACAAAGAGATTAGGATACTTTTCCGTACATGATACAGCAGGCATATACAGTATCATCAATATAAAATGTTGGGTCAACATATTCTTTAAATTATATATATTTTTCGGTTTGCTTGGAGATCAGATTTAAAGTTAGTATTTGGTTTCTGAGCTTCTGGAGTATGCTAGAAGAAAAAATGAAGAGTTGGGAGAAGCCTGTGATAACACCCTAGAGGCAATTTGTTAATCTTAAAATTAGTACAAGTACCATTTAAGCAGAAAACTTTAAAATGCCTGAAACCTTTAACACTAGGTCAAGTGGGTACATCATCTGCCTCCTCAAACCTACTCTAACTTTGTACTACAAATATGAATACAAATACACCTTACAGGGTAACTACAGTGTATACCAAGTTGTGTTTAAATGATATGAAAGCACCAAAACTAACATAATGTATAGTATATTTTTACATCTATAAAGCTGTAAGGAGATGAATTATACAACATTGACCTGCTTGTTGTTTCTATTTGCAGCTTGAAATCATCCACCCATATCTCTGGGTAATATCCATTCTATCCTAGCATGATATCCTAGCAATAATGATGCATTACTGGCCACTATGACATGTTTCCGCTGCTGGTCTCCCAAAACTGAGAAGATGCTGGTCAACATGAGTTGCTAGTAGGGAGGTGTTGTGCTGCAGTTTGTTTGCTGACCTATGTTGCTTATTCATTCATTCAGCAGGATCTCACTGGTAATTAACCACTTAAGCCCCGGACCATTTGGCTGCCCAAAGACCAGAGCACTTTTTGCGATTCGGCACTGCGCCGCTTTAACTGACAATTGTGCGATGTGGCTCCCAAACAAAATTGACGTCCTTTTTTCCCCACAAATAGAGCTTTCTTTTGGTGGTATTTGATCATTTCTGCGGTTTTTATTTTTTGCGCTGTAAACAAAGAAATAACGACACTTTTGAAAAAAACGCATTTTTTTTTACCTTTTGCTATAATAAATATCCCCAAAAAATATATAAAAAAAACTTTTTTTTCCCCTCAGTTTAGGCTGATACCTATTCTTCTACATATTTTTGGTAAAAAAAAAAATCACAATATGCATTTATTGATTGGTTTGCACAAAAGTTATAGCGTCTACAAAATAGGGGATAGTTTTATGGCATTATTATCAGTGATTTTTTTCGTGACTGCGACATTATGGCAGACAGATCGGACACTTTTGGCGCGATTTTGGGACCATTCACATTTATACAGCGATCAGTGCAATTAAAAATGCATTGATTACTGTGTAAATGTGACTGGCAGTGAAGGGGTTAACCACTAGGGGGCAATGAAGGGGTTAAGTGTGTCCTAGGGAGTGATTCTAACTGTGGGGGGTGTGGCTATGTGTGACATGACACTGATCACCGCTCCCGATTACAGGGAGCTGTGATCAGTGTCCTGTCACTAGGCAGAACAGGGAAATTCCTGTTTACATTAGCATTTCCCCATTCTTCCTCTCCGTGAGACGACCCGCGATCACACTCACGGAGGTTGCGGCGGGCGCCTGCGCGCCCGCAAACTGCTTCTTAAGGGGCAACGTACAGGTAAGTTAATCTGCCTGTACGTGCCCTTCTGCCGACGTATCGCAGTTAAACTGGCCCCTGTTATGGGCTCTGGGCAGCCACCTTGGGAAAAACCAATACCTGTGACTGGCACTGAAATTCTGCAAAATTTAAGTGGCCATTTTAGCCCCATTGTGATATATATCTACAATATATATATATATATATATATACACACACACACTTGCCAGCCACTTGCTTAGGTACACTGCCTTAATTCTTCATGGCATAGATTCAACAAGGTGTTGGAAACATTCCTCAGAGATTTTGGTCCATATTGACACGATAGCATCAAGCAATTGCTGCAGATTTGATGGCTGGAACATCCATAATGCAAATTTCCCGTTCCACCACATCCCAAAGGTGCTCTATTGGATTGACATCTGGTGACTGTGGAGGCCATTGGAGTACAGTGACCACATTGTCATGTTCGAGACACCAGTTTGAGATGATTTGAGCTTTGTAAGATGGTGCATTATCCTGCTGGAAGAAGCCATTAGAAGGTGGGTACACTGTAGTCATAAAGGGAAGGACATGGACAGCAACAATACTTAGGTAGGCTATGTCGTTTAAACAATGCTCAATTGGTATGAAGAGGCCCAAAGTGTTTCAAGAGAATATCCCCCACACCACCCACAGCCTGAAATTTTGATACAAGGCAGGACGGATCCATTCTTTCATGTTGTTTACGCCAAATTCTGACCCCACCATCCGAATGTCACAGCTGAAATTGAGACTCATCAGACCAGGCAACATTTTTCCAATCTTCTATTGTCCAATGTTGGTGAGCCTGTGCGAATTGTAGCCTCAATTTCCTGTTCTTAGCCAACAGGAGTGGCACCCGGTGTGGTCTTCTGATGCTGTAGCCCATCTGCTTCAAGGTTCGATGTGTTGTGCATTCAGAGATGGTATTCTGCATTCCTTGGTTGTAACGAGTGGTTATTTGAGTTACTGTTCCCTTTCTATAATCTCAAACCAGTCTACCCATTCTCCTCTGACATCAGTAAGGCATTTTCATCCATACAACTTCAGCTCCCTGGATATTTTCTTTTTTTTTTTTGGACCATTCTCTGTAAACCCTAGAGATGATCGAGTGTGAAAATCCCAGTAGATCAGCAGTCTAGTGTATATCCTTTACATATTATTATTATTATTATTATACAAAATTTATAAAGCACCAACAATTTTCTCACTGCTTTACAAAACGAAAATGATAAAGGGATTCAAGAGGTAATAGCAAAAATCTAAACATAAAGCAAAAAGTTCTTTACTATTTTCAGAAGATCGGGACACAGTAGGATCTAGCAATTAAACACAAAGAAATTCACATAAAATTTGCACTTAAATAACAATGAGAACTAAATGCAGCTAATTATATACCTTTATCAGATGCATTAACTGATTCCTTAAAGTTTGTATCCAATTGCTATAATTAAGCCACATTTTTTAAATTATAGATTTCAAAGCATGCAAGCAACGGTCCAATATTATCTATTTGATAAAATAAATGTGTTCACTTCCTGAACATTTAACAAATAAAAGCATTTTGCTTATTCAATTGGAAAAGCATTCCCTATGATGCAGACAAAAACATAGCGTTTGTTATATGTTGGCACTCTAAAAAAAAAAAAAAAAAAAAAAAAGCTAATATAAAATTATTTATATTATTATTATAGCACTGGGGAATGCTTTTAAAAACAGAAGCGAAGAAAACTTTAAGGTGACACCAGTAGCATCCAGATTGCAGCTGAGATTTTTTAGTGCATGCTATGCCGCGTACACACGGGCGGACTTTTCGATGGACTAGGTCTGGCGGACTTTTCGACGGACTTTCCGAATGAACGGACTTGCCTACACACGATCAACCAAAGTCCGATGGATTCGTACATGATGACGTACGACCAGACTAAAACAAGAAAGTTGATAGCCAGTAGCCAATAGCTGCCCTAGCGTCGGTTTTTGCCCGTCGGACTAGCATACAGACGAGCTGACTTTTCGACCGGACTTGAGTCCGTCGGTAAGATTTGAAACGTGTTTCATTTCTAGGTCTGTCGAACTTTTGGAGAAAAAAAGTCTGCTGGAGCCCACACACGATCGAATTGTCCGACAGACTCCGGTCCTCCGGACCACGTCTGCCGTAAAGTCCGCTCGTGTGTACGCGGCATTAGGACATAAAAACAAGTGGCTTGATTGCTATAGATAATACCCCTACTTTTTCATGTCTTTTCAAGGTTTAAACAAAACACTAGGCAGATATAAGAGGCATACATTTATACAGCTCTATATCCATTAATACATTACTTTTTTTTTTTTTTTTAAGTGCAAGCAGTTGAATTTAACTTGATATCAGTCTCTTGCAGTCCCCTATACAACAGAGTTCAGACTAGGAGAGTGAAACAGCACAAGAAGCCAAAGAGTTGTATTGCAATGATCAAATGCTAATAAGGAACATGCTGATAGGTGCTCTTTCACTGTCCAGTCACAGACTAGGGGAAGGACAAGACCTGTAAGTGTTAGTGAATGGCAGCAGAGAAAAATCAGGTCTCCTGCTCTCCAAAATGGGCGATGCTGGATGAGGATGGACATAACTTAAAAACTATTGGCAGATAAAACAGCTTTTATAAATGTATTGTATCTGTGTATTTAGCTGTTTATTTGGGGTTCAGCTTTAATACATAAGCCATGCTATTTGGTAAGTGAAAATAACTGTCTATACAACAAAGCTTTGCTTGATAAACCCAGTTACTTTAAGTTAATAAGATAATAATGTTGGAAAGCACAGGTTCTCCATATAAACTTTATAGTAAACCATTATGAGTTAAGGGGAGACTCAACATAAATGTGAGCCCCCCCCCCCCCCCAACAGAACACCACCACACTTTGCAGTTGTGGAGAGCCCACTGCATGTAAAATCTGGGATAACCACCACCATGGACCGCTCTGCCTGGAAAACAATTGAAATAGCATGTAGGTCAAGCAAGCATTAGTTGTACTTTAGGTCCATTTCACACCACTTAACTGTGGTTTCCCCGCAGTGCAAGTGCAATGCTGTATACCCATGGTTTTCGCATGGGTTAGCCGCACTTTGCTATAGACTTCCATTAGATTGACGGGTTTTGGTGCATTTTTGTAATGCATGCAGAACTTTTGGTGTGCTTTCAGAAAATGCACCAAAACCACCCTATTTATTAGAAGTCTATGGCAAAGCATGGCTAACCCGAACAAAAAAAGTGAATTAGTGTGAAGTCCCTGTAATACAAGTAAAACTGGAAAACTGGATGGCCTGTGGCATGCACGTATGTGTAAACTACCATCATTGGAAGCTGCTTTATTATTATTAATTAGCCAAGAGAACTTCATAGCAGCCACAGTAATATTGCTCTTCTGCTACATTACCAGGAGCCCAAATTTTACAGAAACTATACACACAGGGGGAGATTTACTAAAACTGCAGAGTGCAAAATCTGGTGCAGCTCTATATAGAAACTAATCAGCTACCGATTGACTAATATGCACAGCTGCACCAGATTCCAAGTGATCCAGTTTTAATAATTCAATCCCAAAGAGTCCACTCTTTGAGCTAACTTATGGTTGAAGCTTCCCAAGTCTCATTGTATTGTTCAACTAAAACATGTGACAGTCCAGGAAACTTCAAAAACTTCTGCTCTACTGTACCCCAATTATAACTTTGCTTGTGTAGTAACTAGGGATGAGCCGAACACCCCCCGGTTCGGTTCGCACCAGAACCCGCGAACGGACCGCAAGTTCGCACGAACGTTAGAACCCCATTGACGTCTATGGGACTCGAACGTTCGAAATCAAAAGTGCTCATTTTAAAGGCTAATTTGCATGGTATTGTCCTAAAAAGGGTTTGGGGACCCGGGTCCTACCCCAGGGGACATGTATCAATGCAAAAAAAACTTTTAAAAACGGCCGTTTTTTCGGGAGCAGTGATTTTAATGATGCTTAAAGTAAAAAAAAAAAAGTGAAATATTCCTTTAAATATCGTACCTGGGGGGTGTCTATAGTATGCCTGTAAAGTGACGCGTGTTTCCCATGTTTAGAACAGTCCCTGCACCAAATGTCATTTTTAAAGGAAAAAATCTCATTTAAAACTGCTTGCGGGTTTAATGTCATGTCGGGTCATGGCAATATGGATGAAAATCAGTGAGACAAACGGCATGGGTACCCCCCAGTCCATTACCAGGCCCTTTGGGTCTTGTATGGATATTAAGGGGAACCCCGCACCCAAATTAAAATAAGGAAAGGTCCCTATATACTCTGAACAGCAGTATACAGGCGGTGCAAACAAGACAGGGACTGTAGGTTTGTTGTTAAGTAGAATCTGTTTGTAATTTTGAACATTTTTAATGTGTTTAGCTCCAGCCAAAAAATCTTTTCTAAGCTTTTTGGAAAACATAGGGAAGGGTTATCACCCCTGTGACATTTGTTTTGCGTCTTTCCTCCTCTTCAGAAGATTTCACCTCACTTTTTTGTCCCAATGAAAAATGTTTTTTGAAAATTTGGGTTTTTTTGTGGAACAAGGATTGGAAAGCATCAGTGGAAAGGAAAAATTGTTTTCCCATATTAACTCTTACAGGAGAGAATTTCCCTTCCTTAGGGGTAGATTTCATCTCACTTCCTGTTGTCTCCTTCCGTTTGCAAGTAGGAGTCGTTTGTAAGTTAGATGTTTGAAAGTAGGGTCCTGCCCTATATACTCAGCAGAAATTTGGGCCTTAGGTGTTGCTGTGGCCAAAACACTGTAAGCCCTCACAGGGCCCTGCTGTGAAATATTAGATCAAGAATTGTAATTACATGCCCCTGTTGAACAGGAGCTGAAAAATTAGGCCTTAGGCACTGGTGCTGGTGCCACAACACTGCAACCCCTCACAGACACTCTAGTTGGAACGCAGGAACGAGCCCTGCTGCAAAGTATTGCATCAAAAATTGTAATTACACGCCCCTGTTAGACAGGGGCAGAAAAATTGGGTCTTAGGCACTGGTGCTGGTGCCACAACACTGCAACCCCTCACAGACACTCTAGTTGAAACGCAGGAACAAGCCCTGCTGCAAAGTATTGCATCAAAAATTGTAATTACACGCCCCTGTTAGACAGGGGCTGAAAAATTGGGTCTTAGGCACTGGTGCTGGTGCCACAACACTGCAACCCCTCACAGACACTCTAGTTGGAATGCAGGAACGAGCCCTGCTGCAAAGTATTACATCAAAAATTGTAATTACACGCCCCTGTTAAACAGGGGCTGAAAAATTGTGCCTTAGGCACTGGTGGTGGTGCCCAGAACCAAAAATGTTCTTACAAGCTATCAGCGTGATGATTGAGGAGGAAGAGGATAATTACTCAGGGATAGTCACTCAGCATCAGCATAGGCAGTCTTTGAAGGGATCTGAGATTTCAAAAAAAATTATTCGGTTACATCTGCATCAGGTGCTTGGTAGCTGGTGGTGATCCAAGACTGATTCATTTTTATGAAGGTCAGCCGATCGACCGAGTCGGTGGACAGACGCACCCTGTGATCGGTTACCACGCCTCCAGCAGCACTGAATGTGCGTTCCGAAAGAACGCTGGATGCAGGACAGGCCAGTAGCTCAATTGCATACTGTGCAAGCTCTGGCCAGTGATCCATCCTCAAGACCCAGTAACCCAGAGGATTTTCGGTGGGAAAGGTGTCCAAGTCTGATCTTGCCCCTAGGTATTCCTGCACCATGTAAAACAGACGCTGGCGATGGTTGCTGGAACCGATCATACCTTGGGGCTGCGGACCAAAAAATTGTCTGAACGCATCGGTCAGACGGCCACCTTCTCCACCGCTCCTTCTTTGACTGACCGAAGCCTCAGCAACACGTTGTCCAGAAACAGGAGTTTGTAACCTCCCAGTCTCTGGGAACGCGTTGCACAGACCTTTCTGCAAGGCCTCCCGAAGATGTTTCATCCTCTGCTCCCTCTGCGATGGCAAGATAAGGTCCGCAACCTTACCCTTGTAACGTGGATCAAGGAGGGTTGCCAGCCAGTATTGGTCCTTCTCCTTGATACCACGAATACGAGGATCCTTACGCAGGCTTTGCAGGATCAGGGAGGCCATGCAGCGTAGGTTTGCTGAGGCATTCGGTCCGGAGTCCTCTGGGTCACTAAGGACAACAACGTCCGCAGCCACCTCCTCCCAGCCACGTACAAGTCCATGTGTTCCTTGGGACTGATCCCTTAAAGACTGCTGATGCTGAGTGCCAGGCTCCACCTCCATACTGACACAATCTTCCTCCTCCTCCTCCTCCTCCTCCTCGTCCTCTTCCTGTGTGATCGGCGGGCACGCAGGAACACTGTCTGGATAAAGGGGGCCTTGAGAGCTAAGGAAGTCCTCCTCTTCCTGCCTCTGTTCTGCCTCAAGTGCCCTGTCCATTATTCCACGCAGCGTGTGCTCCAACAGGTGGACAAGGGGGACAGTGTCACTGATGCATGCACTGTCAGTGCTCACCATCCTCGTGGCCTCCTCGAATGGTGACAGGACAGTGCATGCATCCCTGATCATGGCCCACTGGCGTGGGGAAAAAAAACCAAGGTCCCCTGACCCTGTCCTGGTGCCATAGTCGCACAGGTACTCATTGATGGCCCTCTGCTGCGTGTGCAGCCGCTGCAGCATGGCCAACGTCGAGTTCCACCTGGTGGGCATGTCACAGATTAGGCGGTTCTTGGGCAGGTTAAACTCCTTTTGGAGGTCCGTCAGCCGAGCACTGGCATTATATGACCGGCGGAAATGCACACAGACTTTCCTGGCCTGCCTCAGGACATCCTGTAAGCCCGGGTACCTGCCCAAGAACCGCTGCACCACCAAGTTAAGGACGTGAGCCAAACAGGGCACATGGGTCAGTTGTCCCTGTCGGAGGGCAGAGAGGAGGTTGGTGCCATTGTCGCAAACCACCATTCCTGCCTTAAGTTGGCGTGGCGTCAACCACCTCTGAACCTGCCCCTGCAGAGCTGACAGAACCTCTGCCCCAGTGTGGCTCCTGTCCCCCAAGCACACCAGCTCAAGCACCGCATGGCATCTTTTGGCCTGCGTACTTGCGTAGCCCCTTGAACGCCTACGGAGCACCGCTGGTTCCGAGGAAGAGGCCATGGAGGAAGAAGAAGAGGAGGGGGTGGAGGAGAGAGGTGTGTCACAATCAGCATTTTGGAGGCGTGGTGGCGGAACAACCTCCAACACTACTGCACCTTGTCCTGCATCCTTCCCAGCTGCCAGCAGAGTCACCCAATGCGCCGTGAAACTTAAGTAACGTCCCTGTCCATGCCTGCTGGACCATGAGTCAGCGGTAATATGCACCTTACCGCTGACCGCCCTGTCCAGCGAGGCATGGACATTGCCTTCCACATGCCGGTAGAGAGCCGGAATCGCCTTCCGTGAGAAAAAGTGGCGTTTGGGTACCTGCCACTGAGGAACCGCACATTCCACAAACTCACGGAAGGGGGCAGAGTCTACCAACTGAAAAGGCAGCAGTTGAAGTGCTAGCAATTTTGCCAAGCTAGCATTCAACCACTGGGCATGTGGATGGCTGGGAGCAAACTTCTTTCGGCGGTGCAGCAGCTGGGGCAGGGAAATTTGCCTGGTACAATCTGACGTCGGTGTACCAAAAGCAGATTGCCCATAAGTACTTGGCTGTGACACACCTAATTCTACACCTTCATTCCTCTCACTGCAGGTCGCAGAGAGGACTGAAGGTCTAGTGGGGTTGGAAATCTCAGCTGATGAGGAGCAAGGAGAGATCGTCTTTGTTCTTTGGTGTGGGTCTTTTAGATACGCTTGCCAACGAACTGCATGGCAGGTCAACATATGTCTGGTCAAGCATGTGGTACCCAAGCGGGAGATGTTTTGGCCACGCGAGATACGCTTGAGACATATATTGCAAATAGCAGCGGTGCGATCTGATGCACTCGTCTCAAAAAAGGCCCACACCAAAGAACTTTTTGAATAACGCGCAGAGACTGCAGCGCCCTGCACATGTGGAGCTTTGGGGTGTGATGCAGTCAATGTGCTGCCCTTAGGCTGGCCCCTGGAGGGCATCCTGCCTAGTTGGTGATGTGCCACCTCCTCCTCCTCCTCCTCCTCCTCCTCCTCCTCTCTCCTATCAGGCACCCACGTTGAGTCAGTGACCTCATCATCCCCTCCCTCCTCATCACTGGAGCAAACCTGGCAGTATGCTGCAGCAGGGGGAGCATGACTGCCAGATTGCTGTCCTTCTTGGGCACCCCCTCTGTCCGTGCTCATGTTACTGCCTTCATTGAGCTCAGTATCATCATCAGAGCCTTCCAAACGCTGGGCATCCTCCTGGAGCATGTACCCAACACTGTGGTCAAACAGTTCGAGGGAATCCTCATGAGGACATGGTGGAGCTAGGGAAGGAGTCACTGATGACATTGAGCTGAGGGAAGAGGCCGCTGCTTTGCCAGACAAAGCACCCTGGGCATGGGTGAGAGAGGATGAGGAGGATGAGGACGGCTTGGTCATCCACTCGACCAAGTCTTCCGCATGTTGCGGCTCAACACGGCCAGCTGCCGAAAAAAAGGCCAAGCGTGTCCCATGGCCACGTGCTGATGAGGATGCACCGTCTCCACGACCAGCACTAGACACAGAGCCTGCTTGCCCTCTCTTATTGGCTTGTGACTGTCTGCCTCTCCTTCTTGGCCTTCCAGACATACTAATGGCCTGTAGCTGCACTAAGCTGGGATAGAACACCTGTAATTTTCTTCAGGTAGCTTTATATACTGTAACCAGACAAGCCTGCCTGTCAGTAGGAAGATAACAGGAACGGATCTAGCTGAACACTGTGAGCAGGACGTACTGCACTAAATGTATATAGCAGGAACGGATCTAGCTGAACACTGTGAGCAGGACGCACTGCACTGAATGTAAATAGCAGCAACGGATCTAGCTGAACACTGTGAGCAGGACGCACTGCACTGAATGTAAACAGCAGGAACGGATGTAGCTAAACACTGTGAGCAGGACGCACTGCACTGAATGTAAATAGCAGGAACGGATCTAGCTGAACACTGTGAGCAGGACGCACTGCACTGAATGTAAATAGCAGGAACGGATCTAGCTGAACACTGTGAGCAGCACGCACTGCACTGAATGTAAATAGCAGGAACGGATCTAGCTGAACACTGTGAGCAGGACGCACTGCACTGAATGTAAATAGCAGGAACGGATCTAGCTGAACACTGTGAGCAGGACGCACTGCACTGAATGTAAATAGCAGGAACGGATCTAGCTGAACACTGTGAGCAGGACGCACTGCACTGAATGTAAACAGCAGGAACGGATGTAGCTAAACACTGTGAGCAGGACGCACTGCACTGAATGTAAATAGCAGGAACGGATCTAGCTGAACACTGTGAGCAGGACGCACTGCACTGAATGTAAATAGCAGGAACGGATCTAGCTGAACACTGTGAGCAGCACGCACTGCACTGAATGTAAATAGCAGGAACGGATCTAGCTGAACACTGTGAGCAGGACGCACTGCACTGAATGTAAATAGCAGGAACGGATCTAGCTGAACACTGTGAGCAGGACGCACTGCACTGAATGTAAATAGCAGGAACGGATCTAGCTGAACACTGTGAGCAGGACGCACTGCACTGAATGTAAATAACAGGAACGGATCTAGCTGAACACTGTGAGCAGGACACACTGTACTAAATGTAAATAGTCTAGCTGCCTGACCGTGGTACTAATAGGATCAAAAAGAACACCTGTAATTTTCTTCAGGTAGCTTTATATACTGTAACCAGACAAGCCTGCCTGTCAGTAGGAAGATAACAGGAACGGATCTAGCTGAACACTGTGAGCAGGACGTACTGCACTAAATGTATATAGCAGGAACGGATCTAGCTGAACACTGTGAGCAGGACGCACTGCACTGAATGTAAATAGCAGCAACGGATCTAGCTGAACACTGTGAGCAGGACGCACTGCACTGAATGTAAATAGCAGGAACGGATCTAGCTGAACACTGTGAGCAGGACGCACTGCACTGAATGTAAATAGCAGGAACGGATCTAGCTGAACACTGTGAGCAGGACGCACTGCACTGAATGTAAATAACAGGAACGGATCTAGCTGAACACTGTGAGCAGGACACACTGTACTAAATGTAAATAGTCTAGCTGCCTGACCGTGGTACTAATAGGATCAAAAAGAACACCTGTAATTTTCTTCAGGTAGCTTTATATACTGTAACCAGACAAGCCTGCCTGTCAGTAGGAAGATAACAGGAACGGATCTAGCTGAACACTGTGAGCAGGACGTACTGCACTAAATGTATATAGCAGGAACGGATCTAGCTGAACACTGTGAGCAGGACGCACTGCACTGAATGTAAATAGCAGCAACGGATCTAGCTGAACACTGTGAGCAGGACGCACTGCACTGAATGTAAATAGCAGGAACGGATCTAGCTGAACACTGTGAGCAGGACGCACTGCACTGAATGTAAACAGCAGGAACGGATGTAGCTAAACACTGTGAGCAGGACGCACTGCACTGAATGTAAATAGCAGGAACGGATCTAGCTGAACACTGTGAGCAGGACGCACTGCACTGAATGTAAATAGCAGGAACGGATCTAGCTGAACACTGTGAGCAGGACGCACTGCACTAAATGTAAATACCAGGAACGGATCTAGCTGAACACTGTGAGCAGGACGCACTGCACTGAATGTAAATAGCAGGAACGGATCTAGCTGAACACTGTGAGCAGGACGCACTGCACTGAATGTAAATAGCAGGAACGGATCTAGCTGAACACTGTGAGCAGCACGCACTGCACTGAATGTAAATAGCAGGAACGGATCTAGCTGAACACTGTGAGCAGGAAGCACTGTACTGAATGTAAATAGCAGGAACGGATCTAGCTGAACACTGTGAGCAGGACACACTGCACTGAATGTAAATAGTCTAGATAGAAGATAACAGGAACGGATCTAGCTAAACTGAATACAGTGTATATATATATATGCAACACCTGGGATGCATATATATACACAATACACTGTAAGTGCAGCTAACTGACTGACTGTTCTGCCTAATCTATCTAACTCAAATCAAATGACACTGTCTCTCTCTCTCTCTATCGCTCAGCACACCGGAACACACACTACACAGGGCCGCCGTGCAGGCGGCCTTATATAGTGTGGGGTGTGTACTAAATCCCCTGAGCCATAATTGGCCAAAGCCACCCTGGCTTTGGCCAATTACAGCTCTCTCTACTGACGGCGCTGTGATTGGCCAAGCATGCGGGTCATAGTGCATGCTTGGCCAATCATCAGCCAGCAATGCACTGCGATGCCGCAGTGAATTATGGGCCGTGACGCGCCACACGAATTTGGCGCGAACGGCCCATATCGTTCGCAATTCGACGGACGGTCGAACAGCCGATGTTCGAGTCGAACATGGGTTCGACTCGAACACGAAGCTCATCCCTAGTAGTAACTATCCAAGTTGAAAAAGCAAACTTATTTTCTCTATAATGGCTGTGGGTGCTGCTGTACTGTGCTGGGTACTGCTACAGCCACAGTAATAATTTAGCTGCTATAAAAATAATATATTTGAAGAGTGATGAGCATTTGAGATTAAATACATATTTTCTACTAGAACATTGCATCCTGTCTTTAATTTGAAAAAGCACTGTTTTGCCCATTTTTTTTTCAAAAGCTATAACTGATAGCAGTGTTTGAAATATACAATTTATAGTTTATCTTTACTCTGTATGCAGCCATGGGCCTTCATTGTACATTCATTATCATCAGTCAAACACATATGGTTTATAGCAGCATAAGCTCACTTGTGGCATGCCCTTTTACTAGTCTTCTCTATTTCAACTAATATGAAACATGCTGATTGCCATGGACACTTTTAACGTGCTTAGAAGACATACAGATCAGAGGAAGCCTACAGAGCTCTTAGTTCTATAGCTTTAGTAAGCATGGAGGCTAAAGATAGCAAATCAACGTGCTTTACCTGCTGATTGTAAAGATTATACAGGATACACTTCACATCACCAAGAAAAAAAAGGCAATAGGAATAGATTAAAAAAATATATAGTGACTACACCCTTCCCACTTTTATAAATATTTTCTTCTATCTTTTCATGTGACAACACTGAAGAAATTACACTTTGCTACAATGTAAAGTAGTGAGTGTACAGCTTGTATAATAGTGTAAATTTTCTGTTCCCTCAAAATAACTCAACACACAGCCATTAATATCTAAACCACTGGCAAAAAAAGTGAGTACACCCCTAAGTGAAAATGTCCAAATTGGGTCCAAAGTGTCAATATTTTGTGTGGTCACCATTATTTTCCAGCACTGCCTTAACCCTTATGGGCATGGAGTTCACCAGAGCTTCACAGGTTGCCACTGGAGTCCTCTTCCACTTCTCAAAGACAACATCTTGGAGCTGGTGGATGTTAGAGACCTTGTGCTCCTCTGCCTTCCATTTGAGGATGCCCCACAGATGCTCAATAGGAATTAGATATGGAGACATGCTTGGCCAGTCCATCACCTTTACCCTCAGCTTCTTTAGCAAGGCAGTGGTCGTTTTGGAGGTGTGTTTGGGGTCGTAATCATGTTGGAATACTGTCCTGCGGCCCGATCTCCGAAGGGAGTGGATCGGGCTCTGCTTCAGTATGTCACAGTACATGTTGGCATTCATGGTTCCCTCAATGAACTGTAGCTCCCCAGTGACGGCAGCCTCAGCCCCAGACCATGACACTCCCACCACCATGCTTCACTGTAGGCAAGACACACTTGTCTTTGTACTCCTCACATGGTTGCTGCCACACATGCTTGACCCCATCTACACCTGCTACCCATTCACACCTGAGATCATGTAACATTAATGAGTCACATGACATCGGGGAGGGAAAATGGCTAATTGGGCCCAATTTGGACATTTTCACTTAGGGGTGTACTCACTTTGTTGCCAGAGGTTTAGACATTAATGGCTGTGTGTTGAGTTATTTTGAGGGGACATCAAATTTACACTGTTATACAAGCTGTACACTCACTACTTTACATTGTAGCAAAGTGTCATTTCTTCAGTGTTGTCACATGAAAAGATATAATAAAATATTTAAAAAAATGTGAAGGGTGTACTCACTTTTGTGAAATACTGTATATTACAAGGGTTGGACTGAGCAGATATTAAATCTATTATCAGTGTATTTTTTTCTAGGCCTGAGAAGCTTTGCTGGGACACATCTTTTCTATGCCTGTTGGCTTCCATCATTATTTACACCAAACTAAATGAAAAAAACGTAGGAAGAGATGAAACAGTTCGGGTAGACAATAGGTGGGTAGACAATAGAGATTTAAGTTCAGCTAATGGATACAGACAAAATATGGCAGTATCTGGCACTGATACTAAATGTGTAGGGGAGTGCCAAAGACCAACTCTGGGAATTATTTGAAGAAGCATGAACAGGTTACTAAGCCTGTAACATAACTTTGAGCAGGCCATCATGACTGGGTATTAGGAAACAGTGTCCTTGATGGCCTGGTTTCTACAAGGACCACTGGGATCAATGGGCAGACTGTCGGTTCTAGCATAGGGAAAAAACTATTCAGTTTCAGGGAGCTTAAAGTTTTTTTTTTTGTTAAAAATAACAAACATGGTATACTTACCTCCTCTGTTCAGTGGTTTTGCACAGAGCATCCCAGATCCTCCTCTTCTCGGGTCCCTCTTCAGTGCTCTTGGCTCCTCCCTCCTGTTGAGTGTCCCCACAGCAAGCAGCTTGCTATGGGGGCACTCGAGCCGAGCCGCAGCTCCCTGTGTCCATTCAGACATGGAGCAGTGGCCAGGCCCCTCTCCCTCTCTTTCCTCATTGGCTCACTGACTTTGATTGACAGCAGCAGAAGCCAATGGCACTTTGCTGCCGTCTCAGCTGATTCCAGACAGCCCGAGTTTCTCGTGCAACATCGCTGGATCGAGATGGGTTTAGGTAAGTAGCAGGGGGACTGAGGGGAGAGCTGCACACAGAAGGCTTTTTATCTTAATGCATAGAATGCCTTTACAACCACTTTAGGAAGACATGTGGCCACTCATTGAAAGTGGAGGAAAAGCAATTTAATTTTAAATTGCGTAGAAGGTTCTTTATTGTCAAAGTGGTGAGGATGTGGAACTCTTCCACAATTGGTAGTGTCAGCGGGAGTAGTAATAGTTTAAAAAACTATTAGACGGGCATCTTAGTGAATGCAATATACGAGGATATGGGAATTATTATTAACATAAACACATGCACACAACCACACAGGTTGAACTGGATGGACTGGTGTCTTTATTCAGCCTTACCAAATATGTACCTATCTTTTTTTGCATCAGTGTTTGCCACAATTTATTTATTTATTTTATTATTATTATTTTCAGCATTTCAAAAAAAATTCCAAACATTATCTTGAAACATACAATGCAAAAAAAAAAAGGAAAAGAAAAAAGGAGGAAAAAAAAAAGGAAGGGGGAGGTGGGGGGGGACCTACGATCAATGTAAATTTAGAACTGTCGGGAAGGTACAGAAACTATAAGGTTAATCAATATTAATTAATAAGTCATACTATGCTTTACCATCAGGGTCTGATATTATTTCATAATATAGTTTAGTTTCCTTAAATTCAAACCATTTTGCCCATGTCTTAATATATTTCCTGGTCAGGCCTTTATTTCTACAGGTTATTTCTTCCATTAGACGGAGCTTGCCAACCCTTCGTAGCCACTGTCAGATAGCAGGTACCTATCTAACTGTTTCTGTGACTGAAGTAGGGGGAGTGCTGTTGTAGGCTGGATTTTTGCAAATGCTGCCGTTGGCTCACTTTTTTTAAACCTGGAGTTTCTTAAGCTGAAGATTCTTAAGCTGTCTTTGCCCCTGCAGACTGCACAAAAAAATAAACGGGACTGTATGCCATTTGAAGAGATCAGGGTGTGCCCTCCAGTCTGTAAAAAGCGGTTTCAGGTCCCCTGTTATACTTTAAGACTAGCCATTCTGATCTGCCAAAGCTTCAACACTTCCTGGCTATGTTGGAGCTTGCCCACTCCCTGTCACTATCCATACATTTTTTTGAGCCCATCGCTATCATGAGCTGCCTCATTGGCCAACAGGAATGTGTGAGGATAGCGGATGGGAAAGCTTTGACACTATTGAGTAGTCAAGCTCTGCCTGATAAAAACAACTGGCGTTTGGGTCGAGTAGGTGCACTAAAAGCTAGGAGCCTGCAAAGTATACCTGTCAGCAGCTTTGGTTGTTGTTAAAGAAAGTTCCCCTTTCAGAAGTTGACCACCATGAGATGGAACTCTTGAGTGACAGGTTACGTATGCAGCACGGTGCAGAGATTCCTCTCCTATCTTTGCACATCTCTCTCTAGTGGCTGCTAGAAGGGGCTGCAATAGCAACACAACCGGTGTTAAAGCAGAACACCAGACAAATGTTTTAAGCTGGTTATACACTAGTAAATTTTCATACGAAAATTATTTATACATTTGACAACTGGTCGAATGTTGTTTGAAAGTATTTCAAAATTGTATTTTTCTTTTAACAACCAATTTTTGGAATAAATGTAATTCTCCAAACAAAAAAGACATTGTTATAAATTTGTTAAAAAAAAATTTCCATCTTGCTCCTTTGAATTTTCTCATTACTGTGATAAAAAACAAATGGTGATTTGACCCCAATGATGATTAGAAAAGTAATAAACATTCTTAAATCTAAAATTTTCTAACAGATTTTACTTGTAATATTTAGCCTGCATTTACTTGTTTTGAAGCATGTTTTTCAGGTGTTTTACAAGAACTTGTGCACATGTATCAAGCTTCAGGAGTTTGTTTCCTGGGGTGGGCAAGGAGAGGAGAGCAGTTCTATAAAAGGTGCGTATTATTCAGGTATAAAAACGTGCATGGAAATGCATAGAAAACACACATATTACACATTTACATGTGCTCCTATTGACAATTATGGAACCAAAAATGCCTGAAAACACTCAAAACAAGCATTCATATTTTTTTTTTATCACAGGGCGTATGTACATAGGAAGACTAAGCATACAAATGAGAGCAGGGACAAGAAAGAATCTGATTCTGCGCATTGAGCATAGTCGGGCATAAAGAAATGAGAAAAAAATCTCAAATTCTCTGTGAATGGGGGTTTATAGTAAAATGAACTGTGTCATAGCAAGTTAAAGGATAACTCAACTTTCATAGAAAAAAATAAACATAGCCTAATTGCAACACAAGTCATATTGCAAATTAATGTTATTAAAAATTATCTTTCCTTTTCAGTCTGCAGCTCTGTAATTCTTTGTAAAATTTTGTGTAATATACAGTGGCCCATCCATTAGGGGCGCCCAGGCATCGCCCCCCCTCTCCTCGCCAACCCCATATGCATAATGGATAGATTTATGCAGAGCATGAATCTATCCATGGCCGCCGCAGCCACCCCCTATTTATACGTCTGGACTCTTTCAGGGCACCCGCTGCTGCATGAATTACAGAGACTCTAATAGGCTTCAAAATAGGGTGGGCTCGGGTCGCAGAGGGCGCGATCGGAGCCCACCCGGATGTGTTACAACAGCGCATGAATATTCGCTGTTGAAACACTGATCCTCAATCCGGCCAATCAGAAGCGGCTGTGAAACCTGTTTTCCAATTGACCGAAAAGAGAAGACTCCCGATTGGCCGCCGAGGAGGAGGGAGGAAAAGGAAACCACCGCCATCACCGTGATGACCCGTGGAGAGCAGGTAAACGGAAGGGGCAGGGGAAGCAAGCCGCCGGTGATGGAGTAAGTGCTACCGACCGACAGACGGGGGGTGACATATGGTTTACCGCCCCCCAAAACATTTTTTCTCTAAATATTGCCACTGGTGATATGGCAACTTGGAGGCAATCCATACAGCTCTGGTGTACAGAACACCCCCGGAAATATTATTTCCTGTTTGTGTAATTGCCTCACTGATTTTCTCAGAAGTCTGCACATTTTATTTCTGGTGACATGCTCCTAAAGGGTTAATTAGTTCTAAGTTACAGACACTGCATTTTCCTCCGCAAGAGCATCAACTGATCAACAATGAAAGAGTCACTCCCATTCAAAATCAGTATCCAAAAAGCATAGAAGAACAAACTGCATTTGCAACAGGTAGGAATCTGCAACAAAGTTTATTAAAATTTCTGCAATGTAGATTTATTACTCAGATGGGAATTTTTTATTTTTTTTTCAACAAAAGTGGAGTTATTGTTTAATGCACAAGAATATTGTACTTTGCTCTAATATTTACAATTTCATTCAGGCCAGATCATTTAGCTCCCACTATACCTCCGGCGTGCTGTGGCTATTAGAGGGGCTTCCCTAATATACGGAATCTGAAAGGGATGTTTTTCCACTACTATCTTCCACCCCATCCTTTTTCAAACGGGTGCCTGGGCACCCCTGGTGCCTTCAAGTTTCTTTAGGGGTGACTTAGAAAAATGCCCAAAAATTCTATACAAGCCAGCAGGGGGGATCAAGCATGCCTTTTAGTTACACAAAGCCACAGATTTTCATTGTGCACCATAATAACCTTCTAGCCGCTGTCACCCTAACAAGCAATGATGTCATCAATTGATATGGACGACACCGGAAATCTGCACAGCATCCTTATTTGCCCCTTCCCTGTCCCTTTCTGTCAGCACTGGGGTCACAATAGCAGAGAGAGGGAGAAGAGAAACATTGGCATACTAGTCACCTCTAACATTGGGTGTCCTATGTGTGTGAATGTTGCTGCATTAGGTAAAATCATTAGTTTAGTTTTTTTACATTTTAGAATGGGGTGCTTTGAGATGAGGTGCTTTGTGCAGAATTTTAGGGTGCCTTGACTGGAAAATGAATGAGAAACACTGCTCCCTTATCCATCCACAGAACACATTGTACAATATAACTCTACACATATTGTAAAACCCTTATATTCATTTCTACATTTGAATTTCTATTATTTTGTAGCCTACTTCTATTACTCTGGTGATCGTAAAGTTTGTAAACGTACTTTGTGAAGATCCCCACATATTTCCTTCCTTGAATTCTGTGACACGTAATCATTATGCCCTGTTGATAAGCACTGCTGTGTCACACATTTCACAGGGCCTGCCTTCTGAACTACAGATGAACTGAGAGGAGGAGTTTCAAGAGGCGGAGTCAGTACAGAAATCACTCCTTGCAAGCAGTGAGGTGCCATGGGATCTGTAGTCCTTAGAAAATGAAAGTTTACAGCAGAGGATACACTGCAAAGCATTCAGGGAATCCAGGAAGCTATGGAAAAAGATGGCTTGCAGACAGGCAGAACTCACAGCACGTTAGTAGATTTTTCAAGTAAGATTGTATTAAATATAACTCATGTTTGTATTGTTATTTACAGTGCTGATGTTCTAAAATTAAAGGGTATGCTATGACTAAAGATTTCTTTTGAATGTGTGCTTGGAGTTCAGCTTTAACCACTTGCCGACCAGCCAATGTCATTATTTCCGCTGCAGGTTGGCTCGTTCCCGCAAACCAGGTAGGTGTACGTTGGCTCTTTTAAGAGCTATAGCAGGTGCGTGCATGCGCCCGCTGCACAGCGGGGAGAGCTGACGCGCATGGCCAGACAGAGAGCCAGAATGGGGATCTGTCAATGTAAACAAACAGATCCCCGTTCTGACAGGGGAGTAGAGAGAGATTGTCTGTTCCTAGTGATCAGGAACAGCAATCTCTCTCCTCCTCCAGCCAGTACACTCCCCCCACAGTTAGAAACACCTCCCAGGGAACACATTTAACCCCTTGATCACCACTAGTGTTAGGCCCTTCCCTGCCAGTGTAATTTATACAGTAATCAGTGCATTTTTAGCACTGATCGCTGTAAAAAATTTCCCTAGTCCCAAAAGAGTGTCAAAAGTGTCCAATCTGTTCGCCGCAATGTTGCAGTCCTGCTAAAAATTGCTGCTCACCGCCATTACTAGTAAAAAAAAAAATAAAAAATAAAAATGCCATAAATCTATCCCTAATTTGTAGACACTATAACTTTTGCGCAAACCAATCAAATTATGCTTATTGTTTTTTTTTTACCAAAAATATGTAGACGAATACATATTGGCCTAAATTGATGAATATTTTTATTTATTTATTTTGATATTTATTATAGCAAAAAGTAAATATTGTTTATTTTTTATTTTTTCAAAATTATCGGGAAGGGGTGTTTAACCCCTTCCCTGCCAGTGACATTTACACAGTAATCAGTGCATTTTTCTAGCACTAATCGCTGTATAGCTGCCAATGGTCCCAAAAATAGTGTCAAAAGTGTTCAATCTGTCCGCGGCAATGTCACAGTCACGCTAAAAATAACAGATCGCCGCCATTACTAATAAAAGAATTAATAATAAAAATGCCATAAATCTATCCCCTATTTTGTAGACGTGATAACTTTTGAGCAAACCAATCAATATAAACTAATTGCGATTTTTTTTTTTTACCAAAAATATGTCGAAGAATACTGTACATAATCGGCCTAAACTGAGGAAGAAATTTGTTTTTTTATTTATTTTTGGGGATTTTTATTATAGCAAAAAGTAAACAATATTGTTGTTTTTTTCAAAACATTCACTCTTTTTTTGTTTATAGCGCAAAAAATAAAAACCACAGAGGTGATCAAATACCACCAAAAGAAAGTTCTATTTGTGGGGAAAAAAAGGACGTCAATTTTGTTTGGGTACAACATCGCTCTTGTCAGTTAAAGTGATGCAGTGCCTTATCGCAAACAAGGGCTTGGTCAGGAAGGGGGTAAATCCTTCCAGGGCTGAAGTCATTAAGGGGGAAAATTTTCAACTGACAATGCAGTTATTCATTATTACTGTAACTGGAGTTAAAAAAAAAAAAAGAAAAGATAAAATAAAATAAATATGCAATATAAAAGAATTTTACCAATGTGTACCATGTGTTAGTGGATACTCTGTTGGGAAGGAGAAGTACTGTGTCACACACACAGGCTTCTAACAAAATATGGTTTACTGTGGTGTGGACTACAAACTGTTACACTTAATTCACCATGTTCCTTCAGCATCCCCTACAAGCCAAAAAGCCTGTGCACCTGCTAGGAGCTCATTTATACAATTCAGCATGGAAGTAAAAAAATACATTCAAACACACGTAACAAGGCATTATGTGAGTGTGCTATACACGTAAGATATTTTTGTGGATGTAGTCTACCTGCAAGATACATTTATGATTTATATATTATTCTGCATCTGTCTGTATATGCTATATTTCACAAAAGAATGTTCTGCCTAGAAAAGAAATGGCTTTTTTAGTATTCATAATATTTATTTATTTATACATTTATTAGTTATTTATATAGCACAGACAATGTATGCAGCACTTTAATATTGGACATTCACATCAGTCCCTGCCCACAGGGAGTTTACAATCCCTATCTCACATGCATATCTGCATACACACAAGACAATTTTACACAGCATGAATTCAAAACTCGAAAATTTGGAATTCAGAATTTAAAATCCAGAAGTCAGAATTTAAAATCCAGAAGTCAAAATATAAAATTCAGAAATCGGGGGTTTGGGGCTCAGAGTTCGGGACTCAGAATTTCAACCCACACAAGCACAGGAAGAACATGCAAACCCCATGCAGATTTCTTGAGTGATTCTTCTTCTCTGTATATCTGTCAGGGAAATGGCCACAGGAGAACTGGCACCAACAGCAGGAGAAGGGCTCTAGGACCCAGCATCTTTACCAGCACTTATGGCAGGAGAAGGACTTTAGGACCCAGCATCTCTGGCAGGAGAAGGGCTCTAGGACCCAGTATCTCTACCAGCAGGTCACATGGGTCTATATAAGGAAGTCTGATAGTGTCTGCAGTTGCTGGTTTGCCAGTCTTCCTGTGTTTGGATTCCTGTTGTGACCCGGCTTGTTCCTGACCTGTGCGATCTGCTCTCCTGGTTTGACCCCCTGGCTTGCTTTACCGACTTGTCTTCTCCTGTACCTGATCCCAGCTTGTATAACGGACTTTGCTACAGTTACTTGTTCTTGCCTGCTTCCTGATACCAGACCTTTGGCTTGTCTCCGTTTCTGCAACCTTCCTCCTCCTCTTGCCGGATCTACTGTGTTTGACCCCTGGCCTGGCTTTCACTACTGTTCCATGTGCACACCTTGCCAAGTATTACCGAGGATTCTTATAGACTTTAGCCCAGCTGTTTTCTGTACTACCCGGTGTTCTTCAGGTGCCCATCAGCTCTTCTCTCCAGAATCCATCTGGCAACCTGTGCTGCTCTGGGCACTACACCCTCTGTGCCCAACTTCAGGGGTGTACTGCACTCAGCCACAAGGGGAGCCCTCTTGGCATTTCAGCCTCCAACCAGGTACGTGACAATATCACTGTGGTAGGCCCTGTAGTACTAAACCCAGCAGGTTGCCCCCTCAGCACAGGCACCATTTAGAGAACACTTTTCATTCTCCTAATGAATACAAAGCAGTCCCTAATTGGTGCCAATGCCCAGCCTCTCCAACTCATCCAATTGGAGAACGCTTGGAATTCAGTGAGAAAACGTGAAATGTTCCCTGTATGGTGCCCATGTCGAGTGAGTAACCTCCTGTGTTTACAATGCAACAAGGCAGCCGCTTGGCACAGGACCCAGAAGCTAGTGGCAATCACTTTAGTAGTAACGGTGCCTACTATAGTGATTTTTAGCATTCACAGATATCCCATGGACATGGCTCATACATACCTGCATTGCTCCAATCTGAACCAATGTAAATATTGCTACACTTGGAACTCATCTTTAAATATATTTTCAAAAAGTACTTTATAATGTTTTTATATTAGTCTTGTGTAAACCCCTGCACACCAAGACTCCCAACACTGTAAGTCCAATTCTACAACATTGCGCAATGTTATTACTATAAAGTAGAGGCTTTCTGAAAGGAGGAGAGAGTACTGGGATGACTTCATCAGTGAGCTGCTAATCCATCCCTACTCATTTAAAGGCTGTGTGGTTCCTGGCCAAGTTGTATTGCTTTACCTGTAGCAAGTCGGGGACCAAGTTATGCTGTCTGGCAGTGGCCTAGCTTTGCTGCCTGGCTAAACAGACATACCAATTTGTTTTTCGGCAGGTGTGATACTTCACATATATTTATTTCAACTGTGAATTTATCTTTACATCAGCAGCCTTATGCCCCGTACACACGGTCGGATTTTCCGACAGAAAATGTGCGATCGGAGCGTGTTGTCGAAAATTCCGACCGTGTGTGGGCTCCATCGGACATTTTCCATCGGATTTTCCGACACACAAAGTTTGAGAGCAGGAGATAAAATTTTCCAACAACCAAATCCGATCGCGTCAATTCCAACCGTGTGTGGCCAATTCCGACGCACAAAGTGCCACGCATGCTCAGAAGAAATTCTGAGACGGAACAGCTCGGTCTGGTAAAATTAGCATTCGGAATGAATACAGCACTTTCGTCACGCTGCAATGTTTTAAATTGTTTAATACAGCGCACTCTAGTCTTCTTTATAATGTGAGAAGAATGAAGTAGTTTTGCTGCTCATATTCACACAAACTTCTCACAAACTTCTTTTTTTATTTATCGTGATTCCCTCAATATATTTTGATTTGTCACATCTGACCAAATTTCTTTTTTGTTGTTTTATTTATGTTTTGTATTTTTTTTCAAGGCTGATTTTTTTTTTTTTTTTTTTTGTGTTTGTATTTTTTCCAGGCTGATGTGTTTTTTTTTATTTTGTTTGGATTTTACTCTATAATATTTTTGTGTGTGTTTTGTGTGTCAAGTTACCACAACACCATTATTATCTTGTATTATTTAATCTCCAGGAGGTTGCTTGGTGTTGGTGTCCCTTGTTAATTTCACATTGTATTTTTGAAATGTATCTGCCTCCTCACAAACAAACTGTCCTTTTTTGAAGGAAAACACACATAGGCGAGTATAATTGAAACAAAAATTCCTTTATTAAGCGCTCAGAACCAAACAAAGAGGGAGACAATGCTGGAGAAACCGCAGAAATTGGCGAAGCCTTTGGCCCCCAGGGCATACATCAATTCTTTTCCAGCAAAATTGGTGGCCTGAGGAGTCCATATCTAAGGGAGTGCAGTCTGGTCCAGAAGTCCCAGAGATCCTGAAAGCAGCAGATTACATCTGTGTCCCCAGGCTGTGGTCATACAAGAGCCTGCATCTTTTGTCACACCAGACTGAACCCAGGGCCATCACTCTCTTGTCTTCCTTCCATGCTTCCTTCCACGCTGTGGCTGTGGTGGTGTAGTTGTGGCAGGATTAGGAGGAGGATGGTCCAACTCAATCACGTCCGTATTGGGTGTGATTTCACCACTCAGTTAATACTTTAGAAGTTAGTTAAGACTTTATAAAGAAGTTTCTCACACATGAGGCTTTGACCCACCTGCATGCACTTCAGTTTGGTGGCAGCCATTCCTTCGTATAAAACATTGTTCGCTCGGCCTAGAAAACACCATTGTTTTGGCCATATGCATTTGCCCACATTTTTTAGGGCCTACTTGTCTGAAACAAATTTGGTTGTGTAGATGTGTTTGTTACTAGAATGAAATGTAAACTAGATTCTGTGTAAGGAGAGGACACATCAGGATGCTGGAGCACTAGTGTGGGACACAAGAACACCCTTTTTATTAGGGGGGCCACACAGGTGCTCCAGTGTATACTATAGGGGTGTCTCCATCTGTGAAGCTTGTACAAAACAGGTAAAGTATTGAAGCTTCACAAAGGACACTAAAAATTCTACATCTTGGAACTCTGCCAAAATAGACAATTGTACCCCACTTCCAAGCAATGTTTCATATTTATAGTTCTGCCATCAAATATCTGTGTGCTAAGTATACCAATTTTTTTTTACATAGGGGAGAAAAAACTCGGAGGACACCCCTCATCCGAGGAGACCACAGACCCCCACCTCTGGAAGAAGGGGAAATCCACCCAAGACAAGCAGAGCAGGAGGAGGAAGACGTGGTGGAAATTGGCACCACAACAGGTGAGTGTCTGCGACCACAGGCTCAGGTAAGAGATGGATGCCGGAATATTTATAATACATGGTGTTTTTTGGTTTCTATCTTTTTAGGTGATCGTGCACAGATCCTGATTGGGGAGATCATGGGGTGTAATAGGGACTTGGAAAACATCAAGAAAAACATCAATGATGTTCTTTAAAAAATGAAGAACATCATTGATGTTTTAGGGAGAGTTTAAAACCCCTCCAAATCCCTTTGTTTTTTTATGTATTACAAATATTTTACATTTTTTGACAAATTTGAAAAAAGCCAAATTTTGAAGAGGCACACAGTGTGTCAACATGTGCTATCTGCCATCACGGGAGATCAATGGACGCGTTTTGGGGGTGCAACCCCTTCCTCAATATTAAAGTAGCTGTGAGGAACGGGTTGCACCCCCCAAACACGTCCCTTGATCCCCCGTGATGGCAGCTAGCACATGTTGACATTCGAAAATTTGTGTGCATCTTCAAAATTTGGCTTTTCCTGGGGTGACTTCACCCCATCTGAACGCAATATCAAACACAGTTTGTAAATACTCATGTCTGATATTGCCTTCAAGTTCTACCAAAAGTGAACTTTGTAAGTTCAAGATTTGTGTCTTTCTTGTTGGTTTTAAACATGCCTGTTTTATCTTAAATGGCCATTTCTACCTTTTTCTAATGTGACCCCAAAAATTGTTATACAACAAACATGTTGGTTTGTTTTAAAAACACTTTCTAAATGCACATGTGATTGTGCTGGTATTAAAAAGATTGTTAATCAAGAATGTGTGGATTATTGTGTCAATGCTACAACACTTTTGTGGTGCTCTAATTGGTGTTTTCTGTGACAATGGGTGTTATTTCCTAAGGGCAAATCCACTTTGCACTACAAGTGCAGTTTCACAAGCAGTAAATGTCACCAAAGATTTGAGTATTTTTTTTTTTTATTTGAAAAAGGTTTTAGACATTGTCTGGCATATTGATAGCCCCCCTACCCACAAAGAATTCAAGGTATCTTAGCCGGACATCACAGGCACTCGGGGGGGTGGGGCAAGCCAGGACGGCCACTTTCAAGCGCCGTGAGGGTTGGTTAATTTGGAATTCCAGCCTCAGGCCCAACTGAGCCAGCATAGTTGGCAGAATGTTGCCGTAAAAAGTTGTGTAGAACACAGAATGCCAGGATAATATTATTTAGTTTGTACTCCGCCATGTGTATGGGTGTAAGAAATAGGCAGAACCGGCTGGCCATGATTCCAAACGTGTTCTCCACCACTCTTCTGACTCTGGCCAGCTGGTAATTAAAAATCCTCTGGTCCGGGGTGAGGGTCCTCATCGGGAATGGCCGCAAAAATGGTCCCCCAGCGGAAATGCTTCATCCGCAACGAAGATGAATGGGAGTCCTTCTACATTGTCTTCTGGAGGTGGCAAGTCCAAGCTGCCATTCTGGAGACACCTGTAGAACTCTGTCTGGGTGATGACTCTACCATCGGACATCCGGCCATTCTTCCCCATGTCCACATACAGGAACTCATAAGTAGCCGACACAGCCGAAACAGCCAACATCACAACACTATTGAACCCCTTATAATTATAATAGTATGACCCCGAGTTGGGTGGTGGGACGATGTGGACGTGTTTCCCATCAATTGCCCCTCCGCAGTTAGGAAAGTCCCACCGCTGGGCAAAGTGCGAGGCCACAGTCTGCCATTCCTGTGGCGTGGAAGGAAACTGTGGAGTCAAACAAAAAAAAACAATTATTTATTTTGCACATAAACATGGAAAGCAGATTAGACATTCTTGGCCAACATCAAGAACATTTATTTGAGGGAGTTTTTAAAGACCAATGTATAAGGTACACCTATCAGATTGCCCCCCTCTCATGGGCCATTTCTAACATTATAGGGGGGGGCTCTTGCACAGGTAACCCTCTCCATTTCATTGAGAGATGAATGCCTAAATAATGGGTATTACTTTAAACAGCCCCTCCTTAGTTACACTATTGGCAGCCCACTGGGCAGGTAAGAAGTGTCATAATACAAAGATATAAATGCACACTGTACACATTTTAGCACATTTGGACATTCTGCTATTACCTATCAAGATAATAATAGGATACACAAACTTTAAACAGTACCATTTGAAAGTATACAGGTAGGCCCTTGCACTACATGCTTTGGGGAATTCATCCATACATCTGACCACAAAAGAGATGGGTATAGTGTGTATGGGTTTGGCAAAGTCAGCAGATAAATTATTGAGGATAGATAGAGAATTGGTATCAGCTGACTTAGCAGTTGGGGGGAGGGAGGGTTAAAAATGATTTGGGGACACCCAAAAAAAACCTCTGGCACTCTGCCTGAATTTAAAGCACCAATCACATTTATAAACATTTTAGGGGGTATTTAGGGTAAAGTACTACTATGGAGCTGACAAAATACATTGTTAAGTGAATATAGGGGCAGGAGACCATGCTGGGGAGGTAAGTGAAGGCAAATATGCATGAAGGACAAAAAAAATAATTACATAAAAATCCAGCATGCATGAGAACAAAGGGGACATTCACAGCATATTACAATCATGGTAATTAGGGAATGAGGAAAGAAATACAATATATTATCAAACATTATATACAATAAAATGTGATGTTAAAGGATAAAAATCTTACCTTAATATACTCCTTCTGCAGGACCTGGATGATGGCAGAACAGATCTCTGGGATAATGATCCCCAGAGCCTGGGGGAGATGCTTGTCGAGAACTTGAGGTCCTGCAGGCTTCTCCCCGTCGCCAAGTACCGCAGGATGGCGACTAGCCTCTGCTCCGGAGTGATGGCTTACCTCATTCAGGTATCCTGCCTGCTGATATAGGGGGTCAGCAAAGCAAACAAACGGTGAAATACGGGGTCCGTCATCCGGAGAAAGTTCCTGAAATCATCAGGATTATTCTCACAGATCTCACGGGGGAAAGGCATGTGACAGAACTGGTCATGCTGGAGCAACCAATTCTTGGTCCATGAACTCCTCCCCACCCTGTTCATGGACTGGACTTGTGTCAAGGTAAGGACCCCAACACCAAGCCCCCGCTCAGCACGAACTCTACGAGGAGTACGTATACGCAACATGGCTAGAAAACGGTCGGCTGCTCAGAACAAAGTAACAGAATACACTGAAGAACAGCAAGGCCTGTGAAGAGCGACCTGAAAAACAGTAACGAACGAACAAGAACACAATGACAGAGTCACGCGTAGCTTGCTGCACGCACTGAAGAGCAGATACAAACCCACAAGCACAAACTGAACATCAGAAAACTATCTGAAAACCACGAGTCTGAAAAAGCGCGAATCATCTCTCACCAAACTTTTACTAACACGAGATTAGCAAAAGGAGCCCAAAGGGTGCCGCGCTTGGTTCTGAACTGGCCTTTTCTAGTCTCTTCGTACGTGGTGTATGTCACCGCGTTCTTGGCGAGCGGAAATTCCGACAACTTTGTGCGACCGTGTGTACGCAAAACAAGTTTGAGCCAACATCCGTCGGAAAAAATCCATGGATTTTGTTGTCAGAATGTCCGATCGTGTGTACGGGGAATTAGTCTAATAATGTGGGAAACAGACAGCCATGTTACCAACAATCTGTCTTCCAGAAACCTATAGAATTTATAGTATTTTTTTTCCCATTCATATTCCATTCCTAGGTTAGAAAAATATTCCTCCAAGCAATATGTAAGAATGCCGATTAATTTACGTATATAATACAGCTACAGTCAGTGTCACACCTAATTAGCTTTCCCTGATAGTTTTCCCATTAGCGATGGACGTTCTAAACAATTACCAAGCCACAGAGTGGCACCATAATGGGACTTCACCAAAGAGCCTAATCTAGTGTGACACCAGCATCCCTTCCTGTATCACCACACATGCCATGTAATCGGATGCCTAGAGGGGTCCCATTAATATGCCATGTTTGGTGTAGCCCTGTGATTGCTCATACAACTTCACAATTGTATTATTTTACATTTGTTAAAAAGCAGGCAATTTTCACCCTGTCATAATCATTAGTCTCCCGATGGCTTGATTACATTTATTGAGATGTCACAGGTACTGGCTTGTCACCATCTGCCACATTAAATAAGCATCAGGCATGATTGCTTTTTACAGGTCACATTATGGAAGCTTGTGTGATCTGAATGCTGCATGTGGCTCTGCAAGAAGACAGGGGTGCCAATGGCTGTCAATTAACGTAGATCCAAACCCAGTCACTCAAATATCATATAAGCTTTAAAGTGGAAGAAAAAGCCTACATATAACTACTCTTAAAAATGCCCCCCCCCTCCTCCTACCTAACCTGTATATGTGCATATGTGTACACAGGGCTTTTTTCAGCGGAAATGTGGGGGGACGCAGTTCTTGCACCTCTAGCACTGAACGTATGTAATGGCAAGGGGTGTGGGGTGTGCTGAAGGGTCTATTGATGCTGGCTGCTGGTGGGGTCTATTGTCACTGTTGGGGATCTTGTGTGAGGGTCTATTTTGCTGAGGGTCTTATGTTGCCGGTAGGTGATGTACTGTTTAGGGAGAGGCCTATTGTTGCTGGCTGCTGGAGGGTCTATTGATGCAGGCTGATGGGAGATCTTTTTTTGCTGCTAGGGGGTCTACTGTTGCTGGGGGTGGTGTTTTGTTGTGGGTGGTTCATTGCTACTAGGGAGCGGGGGGGGTGTCTATTGTTGTGTGGGGGAACTCTTATTACTAGGGTGGGGCCTATTGATGCTGGAGGGATCTATAGATGCTGGGGGAATCTATTGTTGTATGGGGAATCTATTGTTGCTGGAGTGGGGTCTATTGTTGCTGGCTGCAGGGGATCTATTTTACTCCTTTCTTGTTCTCATTAACAAATTCCTTACACATTATTTAGCACCACAAAATGATACTTAGTTCTGTATTCTCTGAAAAGGGCAATACTGGGTGGTGGAACCAGGAGACACTGCTCAAAGGAGGATAGGGGCGGAGACAAAATGGGAGTTCCTGCACTTATTCTCTGAGAAAAAATGCCCTATGTGTACATACCTATATTTAATGTACTCCAGTTTGGTCATGTGATCCCGCAGCTCCAGCTCCCCTGTCTCAGTGAGCAGCTGCTGCAGGGGAGAGGATAAGCACCAACAATGGCTGGGCTATGGGAGTCTATGGGTAACATCACAGCTCCAGAAATTCCCAGCTTTTGTGAAGTGCTCCCTTACACAGAGCTGAATGATCACGTGACTGGACCAGAATAACAAATAGGTAAGTGCACAGATTTTTTTTTTTTTTGTACGTGTTAAGCAGGATAGGTTGGGTTGCAGGGCGGGGGACAGATCAAGCTATCTAGACAAAGTCGCAGTTGGAGGGTCCAGACAAACCATTTACCACTGATGGGTGCTTACAATGGTTGGCTTTTATTCATTTATGTAAAGGCTTTATCAAAAAAAAAACTGTTGCTGTAACTGCTAAAAAGTGTTTGCTGGAGTCAGGCTTTAAAGTGGTTGTAAACCCTTACAATCCACTATAATAAGGTTTGCCTGTAGCTACCCCGGATATCTCCTAAACCTGCACGGTTTAGGAGATATCCCCTGTATCAGTATGTGCCAACGTCATCGGCACATGCACACTAAAGCAATGGCTCATTTGTGCCGTTGCTTCCGCTAGTGTGCCGTTACCGGCGGCTCTTGTGCGCATGCGCAAGAGTGAGGTCATCGTGGCTCTGGCCAATCACAGCGCCGGAGCCCGCTATACCTGGAAGTAACTCTGGGAGCAATGTCGCTGGCCGGAGCTATGTACTGGGACCGCTGCAGGGGCTTCGATCTAAGGTGAGTATTTCATAATAAGCTAGTAGGCTATGCAATTGGTCTTGCAGGTTTTTTTACAACCACTTTAATTTGCTAGTCACTGATCTAAAGCTCATCTAAATGTATTAGCCCAATCAACACTACCCACTCCACAGTTTAAAAATATTTCTGTCTAAGGGTGGCTATATTGTCCCTCCATAGACACAGTGGGGGAGCGAGTGTAGACACCCTAAGACAAGAAATATGTTCCTGGCTCGATCCCCCGTTGAAAATACAGGAAAGAGAGGCTGAAATAAGAAAACGAACGTGGCCATTACATCTGAGGATTGGCAATAAAATACATTTTTATTTTTGAGTTTAGATATATCTTAACCTAAAGGGGTTATCTACATTAGCCAACCCTAGGTCGTGATCTTAATATTTTTGTTCATAGATAAAGAATGATAAAGATAAAGAATGCACACTCTGCAGATTGTAATGCTTTATTACCATCACTCACTGTAGCACTAAATGCTCTTTCAGATAGTGGACTGAGCTGCAGTTTTATGCCACATGGACGGTCCCAGTATATGCAGACGGGTTGTACACCTCTTGCAGTTGTGATTCTTTGCTTAGCGGCTGCAGCATTTTTGACTCGGGTGCAGAGCTTAACAGGCAGTACTGAAGTCCATCATGAACGCTGCTGCCAGGCTCATCCATCTCACAAACTGCTCGGCGTCTGCTACGACCCTCTGCCAATCCCTCCATTGGCTGCCACTCAGTCTCCGAATTAAATTCAAGATACTAACTATAACTTAGAAAGTCATCCACAACCTGGCCCCCCACTACATCTCTAACCTAGTCTCAAAATACCAACCTAATCATTCTCTTCGCTCCTCCCAAGACCTCCTGCTCTCAAACTCCTTTGTCACCTCATCCCATGCTCGCCTTTAGAGCCTCTCCCTTCCTCTGGAACGCTCTACCCCAATCTGTCCAATGTTCTCCTACATTATCCACTTTCAGACGATCCCTGAAAACTCATCTCTTCAGAGAAGCCTATCCGGCCCCCACCTAACAACTGTACATTTATCTTCTCAATCAGCACATCACCCACAGTTATTACCTCTTGTATCTCTTGACCTTCCCTCTTAGATTGTAAGCTCTAAGGAGCAGGGCCCTCAGTTTTATGTCACATGGACGGTCCCAGTATATGCAGACGGGTTGTACACCTCTTGCAGTTGTGATTCTTTGCTTAGCGGCTGCAGCATTTTTAACTCGGGTGCAGAGCTTAACAGGCAGTACTGAAGTCCATCATGAACGCTGCTGCCAGGCTCATCCACCTCACAAACTGCTCGGCGTCTGCTACGACCCTCTGCCAATCCCTCCATTGGCTGCCACTCAGTCTCCAAATTAAATTCAAGATACTAACTATAACTTAGAAAGTCATCCACAACCTGGCCCCCCACTACATCTCTAACCTAGTCTCAAAATACCAACCTAATCGTTCTCTTCGCTCCTCCCAAGACCTCCTGCTCTCAAACTCCTTTGTCACCTCATCCCATGCTCGCCTTAAGAGCCTCTCCCATCCTCTGGAACGCTCTACCCCAATCTGTCCAATTTTCTCCTACATTATCCACTTTCAGACGATCCCTGAAAACTCGTCTCTTCAGAGAAGCCTATCTGGCCCCCACCTAACAACTGTACATTTATCTTCTCAATCAGCACATCACCCACAGTTATTACCTCTTGTATCACTTGACCTTCCCTCTTAGATTGTAAGCTCTAAGGAGCAGGGCCCTCTGATTCCTACTGTATTAAAGTGTATTGTATTTGTACTGTCTACCCTCAAGTTGTAAAGCGCTACATAAACTGTTGGTGCTATATAAATCCTGCATAATTAAAATAATAATAAAGTACTGCCTGTCAAACTCGTCCTTTGGGTTTATTGGGGCCATGCCGTAACCGTGTGCAATGCTTGCGATTGTGGAGTAGTAATGCAGCATTATAGGGTTAAATCTGGCAGTGAGGAGGCGTTATATCGCAAATCGCTCTTCAGAGGGCACTGCAGGGCAACGCAAGTCTGAAAGGGCCATTCCATTTTTACTGAGAATTGGTTGGCAAGCAAATCAAGCAGAGCAATGTGGCTTCTGTCATTTTTCTCTAGAATTTAGGAATAGAAATACCTTATTATGAACTCACCCAAACTGAAAGAAATTGCTAATCACTGGTCTAACCATAAACGACTGTTTTAACATTACAATGACTCACATCGAGGGATGGATGCAGCAGCCTGAGGCCTGCAGATAACAATAATTTTTTTTTTTTTTTAGGAGAAAATTATACCCTTTTTTTAAGGTCTGAAGCCGATTCTGAAATTGCAGGGCCATTTATTTCTTCCTCTGCTAGCACAGATCTTATATGTACAATGTAGTATACAAATGCCACAGGACCAGACTGCACAATTCAAACCATCTGCGCACCGGTTTATTCCTTCTAAAATCATTCTTTGGATTCAGACTCAGCAGCACGTTTGTGCATTTACAGCTCATACTTTTGCATGACAGATGCCTTTAAAGCCCAGGAGGTTTAAATCAATATTTTCCTTTATGTTCAGAAGGAGCGAGCACTATTTATTTTACCTGTTTGATTGACATCAATAAAAGATGACGGAGTCGCACAAGAGGTGGCAGAAAATACCTAGACATTTAGCACGCTGAGTAAGGAGGCTATAAATCCACTACATCACCGCAGGCTTCAATTTAATGTAAATTCCCTGAGCAGCCCATAATAGAAGCACATCCACTTACTGTTTATTTAAGCTATTGTGTTTGCAATTCACTTGTGCTTTGGGGCAGTCAATGTAAGTCATAAGATGGCATTAATGTAGTTTGGCTCTCTAAATCTCGCTTACCTCTAAGACAAAATATATACAGATCGTTGTACCCTGGGCTCCAACTGCTTCCTAAATACTGTTGTAACCTAAAGTATTTCAAAGTATCCATAGCGTCTAAATGAAGTAAAAAGATGAATTTGTAAAGGGCAAGGGCCAGTGCACATTTTCAATATGCTTTATTACATTTTAGAATTTTTAGTGGTTTTTTTTTTAATTTTTTATTTTATATCCTGCTTGCAATTTTTTTTTTTTATTGTCCTGTACCAAACTTCATAAGGAACACTTAAAATGTATCATTTTACAAAGACTGAGACCTTGCCCCCCCCCCCCCTCTTTAATAATGGCACTGGACAGCATTTGGTGCTAATAAAAGTGATTGTAAAGGGGTACATTTAAAAAAAATTACAAACATGTCTATACTTACCTGCTCTGTGCCACAAACCCCCTCTTTTCGGGGTCCCTTGCCGGTGCTCCTGACCCCCCTCTGTCCAGTGCCAGTATTGGCAACCAATCACTTTGAAACTATGAAATTTCTTATGGACAACAAATCTACATACAGTAAGTACAGTATTAGCCCCATCGCATGTAAGCATATTAGGCACTTAAAGTGCTTGTGAAGCCTAAACATTTACCATGATTCATTCCTTGCATTAAGGTAAAAAATGTTTAGGTGTCAGAAACCCCCCTCACCCCCCGGAGCCCTCATTCGATCCAGCGCCGTGCACGTCTGCAGCTCTTCTCATGGGTGCCTCGTGCGTGCTCGCACCCAAGCCCCTCTGCTGCATCCATTGACACAGACAGCAGGACTCGGCCTCGCCCCGCCCCCACTCCCCTCTTCACTGGCTTTGATTGACAGCATTGGGAGCCATAAGCTCCCAGTGTCCCAGCAAAGCCAGCAAGACCTGAAAAGAGGTAAGAGAAGAGCTGCAGATGTGCATGGCGCTAGAATGAGGGCTCAGGTAAGTAAAAGGTGGGGTGAGGGGGGCTGCTGACACCTAAACATTTTTTACCTTAATGAAAGGAATATATTAAGGTAAAAAATGTTTACGCTTTACAGTCACAATCATGTTTAGGCTTTACAACCATGTGCCCAATATGCTTACATGCAATAGGACTAATACTGAACTCATGTAGCTTTGTTGTCCATAAAAAAAGGGTATACATTTCATATTTTCAAAGTAAAGATGTAAAGTGATTGGTTGCTGATAAAAAAAACTGCTATTTTTTTTTTTTTTTTTTTTAATCCAACTCCTGAGTTTCACAATCCAGCTCAATATATTTCTGTGCCTATCGCATCCAGTGCATCATTCTATTGACAAAGATCATTTAGCCATGTCAATAAAGATGGCCCCAGCCTGGCACCCGGAAGAAGCCAGATAGAAGATGCTTGCACCAGCAAAGGACATCAGACCAGTGTTGCCAACCGCCAGTATTTTTACTGGCAGCCAGTAAAAAATGGGCACTTTTCTCCTGCCAGTAAATGCCAGTAAAAGAAAAAGTTTGCCAGTAAAAAAATATGGCTGTGATGCTTGGCTGAGACCATCTGAGTACCTGCTACAGTGTGTTCGGACTGTGCCGGCAGTGTGTAATGTGAAGTCATGGTGCAAGGGAACGGAGCAGCTGGAGCCTCATGTGTGGGTCTATGGAACGGGAGGAATGCAAGCCAGGAGTAGACTGAAGGGACCACCTGGCATGGAGAGAGAGGGTTACTGTGACTCAGGAGGGGACATGTCATGTTGGTGAGGTGCCATCATCATCTGTGCTGCTGTCAGTGTCACTGTGAGAGTCAATTTTTATGCGCGTGTGCAGCCCATTCTAATTTCTTTCCCTTCTCGATTCCTGTCCCTGAGCTACTTATTTACTATATTGAAAATAAAATAAGAAATATGTTTTTTCCTTAATATCCACCTTAAATCACTTTGCTAATTGCATATTGTAATTTGTTTGTAGCCTAAATACTGAAATTTGCACTTAAACTGTAATTTTTGGATATGCCAATAAAAACTTAGCTGTGTCAGTAAATTGTAGGTGTCATGTCAGTAAATTTCAATCTGGTAGGTTGGCAACACTGCATCAGACCGTTGAAGGAAAGTTAAAAATTACAGAGTTTAGTTACACTTTACAGAGCTTTTCTAAGTCAAAAGTCTGTGGAACCCTAAGGTTCCTCTAGGGCAGGTGTCTTCAAACTGTCTAACTAAAGGGGCAGTTTACTGTCCTTCAGATTAAAGGAGATGCCAGACTGTGGCCAGTGGGAGTAGAAAATGATCTAGCATCACTGGGTGTGAACCAGACTTGGCAGTCAATGAATGTTTAAAAAAAAATAGCGCCTGTGGTGAGTAGGAGGAAGAATAGTGCTCTATCAAAAGTATTGGTTGGTGGAATGGTGCCCATTCATTTTATCAGTGGGAGGAATTATGTCCCATTGTTGTGCCAGTGGGAGGAATAGTACCTCACTGTTGGTGTCGGTGGGAGAAATGCTACCTTATCATCGGTGCCAGTGGGAGAAATGCTACCTTCTCATCGACGTCAGTGGGAGGTATGGTGCCTCATCGTTGTTGTCAATAGGAGGAATTGTGCCTCACATCAGTGATTACAATAGTGCCCCATTTGCTGGATAGAAGCAAGGAAAATGCCACATTCAGCCCATGGGCCGCAGTTTCGGGACCACTGCCCTAGAGGTTGCAAGGGGTTCCTTTAACAATGAGAATATTCTACCTCTCAGATAATTAACCACTGACACCAATTATCTTTTTTAGCTATCTGTAAGGGAGTATTTTTCCTATTGACCATGAATGTAAGGAGCATTCTTCACACTGACCTTCATAGCAATGTACAGTAGTTATTAGCAGATGTTCCCTGAGACCAGAAAGTTATTTCAAGGGTTCCTACATGTTAAAAAGTTTGCAAAAGACTGTTCTAGATTGCGAAAAAAGAAACCTCACATGATAACTGATAGATTTTTGCATTTTTGGTCAAACAATAGTTGAACATGAGGCAGGGCAACCGAGGGATATCTTTTTTTACTGTGACTGTCATTCAGAATTCAGGAAACCGTATAGTCCTTTAACATGGTGGAAATCTCATCTTTTTAAAATCTGTCTAGAGATGGGTTAATTAAATGTGCTCACCTTCCTGTTATTTTAGGAGAACACTCAGTTTGAGAAATTAAAATAAAACAGGCCACTTCAGTCATTTCTGTCTGTCAACAGCTTACTTTATGTTTTCAGAGGTTGATCCCTAAAAAGCATCTTAGTTTAAACACAGCAAAAGTTAAAAGCATGCTGAACTGCAGATGCTGCACAACCATACAGTGAAAGCATGACAGATAAAAAGAAAAACTCTCATCAACAACACACGAGATTAAAGAAAGCAAACACATTGCAAAGACAGATTCCAAGGTAAAGGGATTATCACGGAGGGGAGTCTGCTAGAGAGTAAATACGGATAGTAAATTCACATAGACATCATTTGCAGGTTTCTCCAGTTCTATACAAAACCAACACTCGCTGGGTAATTACATGTCAAGCACATTGGAGTCTTGCCAATTCAGGTAAAGGTATATAATAGAAATTCTGCTCATTACCGCCATCTGCTGACTAAGCCAAAGTAACTCACTTGCTTTGATAGACAGGAGCAATTGAGTTCTTTAGACAACTCCAACAGTCCACCTAAAATGATGCCTATATTACATGTCCACTAAAGGAAGGGTTGTTACAATGCCATTGTAGATTACATTTTGGCGTAAGTAATGCCTTTTTTTTGGGTAGGAGGTATGAAGGGGTTACAAGTACTGTCGGGTTTTTATTGCAGTCTGTGTTTCCACTGGGGAGATTCATCTTCACTCTTATACCTGGGGGTATTTAGCTTAAACATACATCTTAACTATTACCCTTAAATAACCAAATAAGACCACATACCTTCAGGTGTTCATTAAAAAATGATACTGTCATAGCAGGAACCTCCCCAGTTCAGCTTTCTTTCTCAGTGTCAAAGGAGCACCTAAACAAGCTTTCAAGCAATCTATTATACAAACCTCGATAAGATCTTGGTATTATAGGCTAAGCTCGCCTCATAAAAAAAATAATAAATGCACATGTTGTTGCATTTATTATTTCTTACTACACGAGCCTGCAAAGTCTTGCACCCACCATCCATGGTGCAAGGTCAGGCTCCTGCAGATATGTCTAACAGTTTTCTGTCCATACCTCTGTACAGGCTTACAGTTGAAAGATGAAGGAAGTGTCAGTGGACCTGCAGTTTATTCATTCACAGATCTCTGTGAATGGAAGACAGGGCTGTGTAGGCAGAGCTTGTTTTAAATGCGACAGTGGCTATGGGGAATGGAACTCCTGCACACTGTCACGGGGGGGGGGGTTAGACACTGGAAGGGTTGATGATATCCAGTCCAATGTTACTCTAATTGGTGCAGATTAAAAAGTTAAGCTAAAAAAAGTGATTGGTTGTTATACGCACATTCAAGATATCAACACATAAAATTCAACAAATGCTTCAGTGCATTCTCTAAATATTTCCTAATATATAAGTGGCAGGTACACTTCACAGCAGCTATGATTTAATATACATCAAGAATCTTGGTGTACCCCAGGTGGTTGGTAACTTTTAACTTAATGCTTTTGACTTCCCCTTGAATCTGCCACTTACGTATCTGGTTTTCTTGTCTTTAATGGCTCAATCTACGCAGGAAGCAGCCCATCCTCTTTTGTTGTTGTTATCTCTGACTGCTTGCTTGACAGTAGCCATCAAAGAAAAATATTCTTTACAAGGTAGTCTAGTGAGAGTTTCTACAATCATCAACCTGAAATGCTGACTTAGGAGCCATCAGTATAGAGGAATGCTCCACAGTGCTTGAATCGCTGACTACGGATAATTTACTAAATATAAAATACCATTATGTCCAGATTCTTATAGATGGTTAATCCAGATTAAGGTGAATTTGTATAAAGGTTCAATTGTAAATCCAGGAAATGTGTCTTTTTAATAAAGAGAAATATCTTACATGATCTTTTGAGGGACCAGATATGAAAACTCTCTAGGCCTGCTATCATAATGAGATCCTTCTACATGTATTGAAAGGCATTCTGCAAATATTGTAACTCTACAAACATGAGATGAAGGTTACATCCCGCTACCAAATTTACCTCTGCAGATTTATTTCAGTGTTCCTTAGTAGATACCGGTTGCCACAAAATATTTCAGTAGATACAGGTCAGATGAATTGAAAGCTTCACCTTTTCTGGAAAATTAGCTACACAGGGGCCCCAGTATGAATAAACTCAGCAGCTTTGAGAAACTTTCATTAATTCTGTTGTCATACCTGAAGGCCATTTGAACCCCTACTGGAAACCTGGCTGAAAACCTCCCAGTTAACACCCCCCACAAACCTGCCTTATTGGTAGGATGTGAAATCCATTGGATTTTGCTCCTGTAGTGCAGGGAGAGAGTATCCAATGATGGTCATGTCCTACCAAAAAGTCAGGACATGGGAGTTTCAAACTAGGAGTTTTTCAGCCAGGCCTTTGGGGAGAAAGCAAATGGCTTACAGGTAGAAAAATATACTTACCAAATATTATGCACAGTTATTAATATTTACAAGGACTCATTGACTACAAAGACTATTTTCTGAAATGTTGAACTTAACCTTTAAAAGGGTAATTCCAGTTTAGTGGGAATACAATTTTAAAATATATATATAGCATATACAATTACTACACAAGTAATATTGTAATTGAATGTTATTAAAAATTATGTTTAATTTTTAATCTGTAGTGCTGTCATTTTCTGTAAAATGTAATGCAATATGGCAACCAGGAGGCTCTCTGTACACAGATGATGTACAGAACATCCCAAGGATATTTTATTTCCTGCTTGTGTGATTGGCTTACTGATTTTCCCAGAAGTCTGCATTAAAATGCAAGTCAGATTTTAGGCATTCTCTGCAAAAAAAAAATTAATAATAATAATTTGGGGTGAGATACTTCCAAAGCGAAATCATGTTTAAAGGGATGTAGACCCTGCCACTTTCCTCATCAGAACGCTGCAATCTCAACAGCTGATTGATAATTATAAAATCACTCCCATTAGATTCACTTTCCACATGGACACAGAGAAAACAAAAAGCAGCTATTTTTTCAAAATAACAAAAAAGGTAGGACTCTGCAACAAAGTTTAAGTCCTTGCAATGTAAATTGATCACCCAGAGGGGATTTTTTTTTTTATCATTAAAAGTGAAGTTACCTTTTAAAGTTACATCATAAAAAACAAATTCCAGATATGGTATATTTCTATGTAGTTAGATTGCTCCAGCTTGGACCTATGTAACTATGAATATAATGTATATACTGCCGATATATATGTACCGGTATATATACTGCCGATGCCCCTGGAAGCTGGAAATCACTAAAGAAGACACAGCTAATCCAGTGATCTCCACTTGCTTCCAGGTCCCATGCTGAGAAGCCGGTCCTATATATTGTGAACACAGGAGGTTGGCTGCTCAGGTTGAATGCTTTGCATTTTTTTGAATGAACTTTTAATGCAGGGAGCAATGCAGAGGAACCCAGATTTGGTGGCAAAGAATACAAATTGTGTTTCTGGACTCTTTCAGCACGCATTTATTGCCCACTGCTCAGCTGTTCTATGCCAATGTAATTAAGACAAACATGTGAGTTTTTAGAACTACTTTAAAATATCCTCATGTATCCTAGTAGACAAATATTAGGATAGAATACATCAATGTACAACAGTACATGAACTTTATAGAAATGCACCTTATTAAGATACAGGAGTCTTCCTTGTACCTAGTTGGACACATATGAAGCAATTGCACAACACCACAAAAAAAAAAAAAAATTCTGCACTCCTAGTATATCACATTCATCCTCATTTATCGTATGAATCATCCATGAACATGGCAATGACAATCTCCGTGCCAGAACCAACCCCTCTGACAAAACCCAATCAGGGTTTAGTGCTAGAGACATAATCTAGTAAGCTATGTATGTGAAATACATTGTTTTTGTTAGGTTGGCCATACACAAAATGAGATTGATGGAGGATTCCTCTCATTGGGACATTGTATGCAGATATCGGGACCCACCACTCTAAAAATATATAGATCGGCAGCGGCCAATCAGCTGCTGATTGTTGGAATATTTTCCAACATGTCCCTTCAAAAAGAGTCAGTTAAATATTTCTGTTGATCGGGGAGTCCACACACTGATCAAAATAAGGCCGTTTCCTGCTGGACCAGACACATTTTGATCAGTGTATGGTTAGCTTAAAGTGAAAGGTAACATTTGAAAAAATAAAAAAATTACAAACATATCTATACTTATTTGCTCTATGCAATGGAATTGCACAGCGTGGGTGTGAACCTCCTCTTCTCCAGTCCCCTGTCGGTGCTCCTGGCCCCTCCTCTCTGTCCAGTGCTCTGTTGGAAAGCCGCTTTGTGACACAGACCGTGGGAATCGGACCTGCTCCCTCGTCAATGGTTTTGATTGACAGCACTGGAAGCCAATGGCTCCCGTTGCCCCAGTAAAGACTCAGAAGTAAGGGGAGAGAAAAGCTGCACAGCACTGAATCGAATGAGGTCTCAGGTATGTTAAATGGGGGGGGTCAGGGGGGATGCAGATGCCTAAACATTTTGTACCATTTTACCCTAATGCTTACCTGAGTCCATTTGTATCCAGCGATGTGCACAAGTGCCTCAGCAGTCCAGGACTCCCCCTTCTGACTGTCTGAGACACAGTAGTGGTGCCACTGGCTCCCACTGCTGTCAAAGTCAGTTAGCCAATCAGGAGAGAGAGGGGGTGGGGCCGAATTGCAGCTGCGTTTCTGAATGGACACACAAAGCTGACGTTTGGCTGGGGTGCCCTCATAGCAAGCTGCTTGCTGTGCACGCAATAGAAGGGAGGGGCCAGAGGCACCGAAGAGGGACCCGAGAAGAGGAGGGTCGGGGCTGCTCTGTGCAAAACCAACTGCACAGAACAGGTAAGTATAACGTGTTTGTTACTTTTAAAGAAAAAAAAATTAGACTTTAGTATCACTTTAAGGTAAAAAAGGTTTAGTCTTTAGAACCACTTTAAGTCAAATCTGCAAGAACAGAGCCTCAAGAAATGTTAATTTGGAATTTGATTGTTTTACAAAACCTAAACATAAAATACATCTCTGTGTTGCATATATCATTCTAATTAATTAAACTGTATTGAAATATACTTTTCAATATAAAAAAAACAATACAGGTATATATTATGACAGAATATGTAAAACTGATGTAAGCCAGGGTCAGCATTTCCCCAGGGACTCATTATGATATTATTGATTAATCGTGACAAGGGTCACATCAAAAGGCCGCCAATCAAATTTAATTAAAGGACAAGAAATGAAAACAGAAATACAATGTTCAGGCTGAATATTAAAGAAGACAGCACACATACTGTATAGAGATAGGAGAGATATTTAAGATAACTGACGATTAAGGATATAAGTATGAACATTTTAGTTTGCATCTTCTAACCTGTAAAAAAATGAAAAAAAAAAGAGTTCCCTTTATTGGGTTTCTAAAATGTCCTGAAAAAGTGATTTCAAGAAAAATGACTCCTAGGAACACACAGGGATTGATTTACAAAAAAGAAAAATAGTTGGCTCAAGGCTTCCATTTAGAGACAGAGCCTTTGGAGATAGGTGTGTGGTCCAACCCAGAGAGGTGAACCACTCGGGAGAAAGTTCTCCATGAGGGAGAAACGCCTTAGTTGAAAGACTGGTTGAATTGGGACAGCTGAGAGAGTTAGCAAGACTGAGAAAGCTGAGGCAATTAGCGAGTCCAGCAGATTGGCGGGGATTTTCGAAGTCCTGGAAGAGTGAAAGAGCCATGGATGCTGGGAGAACCCTATCTAGAGGCCAGGGGTGGGCCTGTGCAGTGAGGAACTAACTAGTAAGGCTGAGTGAGCCCGAAAGGCCCGTGGTCTGGGAGACCAGAAAGGAGAGCAGCAGTGTTGCTAATGAAAGCCAGGTGGCTTAGTATTTTTCATTACCTGTTTGCTTTTAAGGCTTTGTAAAGCTGAAAACACTGTGTGGGAAAATACTGACACATAAAGCTTTGTTTTCTTTAACTTTATTTTATAAAAGTGTGCTGGCAAACTGGCATAACTCACTAAAAACCGCATTACTACTGAGCTTAACGACCCCATATCACAAGAAGAAAAACATCCAACAGGTTTCAGGGGCCAAAAATACTCCCCCTTTATGAGGACTTGATATAAAACCATAATTCAGATTGATGAACTCAGAACTTTCTCATTGTAATCTGTATGGGAAAGGTATTAATGAATCATGGTAATCAGTAACCAGTGGTGAAGGAGGAGTTTTATTTTTTTCATCTGTGAACCTTTGTGGGCTAGGTGCAGCATTGTGTGACAGGCAGCGAGCGCACAGAGTTCAAGTTTGGCAATAGCAATGTAATGTGCAAAATTTCAGCAACTACAAACAGGCCCGGTGGGAAGTCACACCCCTCCAGAGCTATTTACAACTGTAACAGCAGTGAAACAGCAGTTTGAAGACTTGAAGATGCCGACAGCATCTGCCATGAGGAGCGGAATGCGGCCTGGCCGGTCCACGGTCTAGATGCTTTCTAGAAGAGGTAGATGTAGTCCTTACACTGTCCCTACTCCTCCAGAACCTTTCCCTAGCTCTAAGCATTGCCTCTGACAGACAGGGAACCTGTCTCTATGCTAGCCACTGCATAAAGCATGCTAAGCCCGGGTGCTGGAGTCTTAAATAGACTGTGCCTGACCCAAGATGGCTGCCAAAGTCACATGGGGCACCAGCATTTAATCGGATAGCAGCCCCCCAGTGACCTAGGAAATCATAGAGGAACCAAGTTCGTCTCTACATTTATCCCCATCTGCATTGCTGATTCCCGTCGAGTGCCATCCGCTGTGGAGAATACAGACATGCTATATCTCTTCTAATAAAATAATGAATGTACCCGCGCTATGGTTATATAGCAGGGATATGCAATTAGCGGACCTCCAGCTGTTGCAAAACTACAAGTCCCATCATGCCTCTGCCTCTGGGTGTCATGCTTGTGGCTGTCAGAGTCTTGCTATGCCTCATGGCTAATAGCATATCCCTGTTATTTAGTATATACACTTGCTATATGTGTCAGTGCATGAATCATGTCATAATGAATAAAAAAAAAAAAAATAATAAAATAAAAAAGAAAATATATAGCCAATAAAGAAAGTAGAAATTACAAGTATTTGTGTATACTGGGATCACCACCTTGGCCTGCATTCCAAATACTGGAAATTACGTCACTAACTCATCCCCACTTGACGCGTTTCGCCCCTCCCACTGGGCGTCTTCAGAAGCAATAAAAAACACTTACCTGCCTGCTCACCGTCGTCTATTGAACACACACTGAGCTGCGCAGCTCAGCGTGCATTCCCGGCATACTGCAGCTCTGCTGAAATGACAAGGTCCTGTGCAAATGCGCAAGATAACGTTGTTCCCCAACTGGCCAACCCAAAGGCCAAAAACCTGGCACTCTGAAATAACCAGGAAGAAAATGACACTGGCTGGCTAAAGGTTAACTGCTGCATTAATGCAATAAGGATGTGAGTATTTCTGGGAGTTTAGTTCTGCTTTGACAAAGGAAATGCATAGCTATGCGCCCATGTGGAAGAAGCCAGGAGGCTCAATTCATTTTTGGCTTTAGTGTACACTCGGCAATCAAAGGAAACGTGCACTTTCATTTGGAGTGTACAAGACCTTACCCTGACTACCCACTATGATAAAGGAGTAAAATGTTTTATATGAATAATATTTCCTCACTTCATTAAAGTCTGCTAAAGGTACAGACTACAGGACTTCCATCAAATAAATCCTAGAGAGATCTGGAAAAGGTCATACATTTGACATCTAGACTTTAAATGACAGTCTTATGTTAACAAATTATCTGATTACAAAAAGATCTTGCTGACTCCAAGGAGAACATAATTTCACCTGCTCAAATCCTGTGAGATTGCACAGTGAAACCCAATCGATAAAAATTTTACCCTAAAAAAGGCTGCGTTGACTGTGTTGTCTGCAGCCCCCTAAGAGCACAATAAATATTTTTTATATTCAATGTTATTGATGCAGAACATGAACTACAGCAGGAGCCTGACAATACCACAATTCTAGTGAGATTCTATTTATAAGGGCACACCATAGCACAACATACTGTATTAAATAACTGTATTATACTTTTACATAGATTAGAATTATAGCACTACCCCGTAGAAGCTGCTGGAAAGGATGGGTCCTCTGTTCTTTGCCTCAACCTACTCAAGAACATCAGCCACGCTGACACACCAGGTTGAGTGTACAAACATACAATAGCACAGGAATACATTGAAAGTTATACTTAGTACCCCATACCCTTTGCAATACAAAGTGATTACAGTAGGAACTAGGCATAAGATGACATTTAGCATTCAGATCAGCATAAACAGTAGCAAGGTCACATTAAGTGCAGCAGTGACCAGTAGTAAAGCCTAATCTACTGAGAGCTGCAAATATATTGCCAAATGCTAGTCCTAGACCAACTGGGTATGCACTGTCCAAATGAAAAGGAGGAGGGTAGTGGAGGGGGCAGTGGAACAAATGTGGCTTGCAGATAAATTATTACGTGAGAGGCAGCTGTTTGAGATGTTTTCTGCTTGCTGTTGTTGGAGTCCTTTACGAGCATTGGTGCATTTAATGAAAGTCCCCTTTAACCTGCATGCATTATAAGTACAGTATAGTCTCGGCATAGGTGGAAGGTAGATGTGGTTCAGATTCTGTAAAAGTTCAGTATAATGTGACGTAGTTGCAGTCTAGGTTTGGAATAAGTGCAATGTAGAGTGCAGTATGGATTAGGTACACTTGGTGTCCTGTTCTCAGTCCCTCTGCCTCCAGGATGCTGACCCCTCTGCCCCCGCCCCCACGGGTGTTTTTACTCCCAATTTCAGGCTCGAATCTACGCTGGTATGGTCTCCTGCTGGCAGGCAAATATCCAGACAGAGGTGCTCTCCAACTCCCTCTGTGCCAAGAGGAAAAACTTTCCTGAATGATTAAAAAAAATAATTTCTCCACACTTCCTACTGCACAGTGCCTATTGGGATATGTAGTGCAAGGAGTCTTTTTGTCACATTATATAGCTACTGTCTTCAACTACAACTCCCGGGATTCTCAGCGTTCTCCAAAGAAGTCTATGGGCTTGCTTGACGTTAGCTCTCCCACTGCTGGCTGGAGGAGAATGATACAGCATAACATTAGTATCTCAGTAGAGGGAGAGAAAAATAAAAGGCAATGTCTCCTTCTCCATATTGCTACAGAATTCAAATATTTCTAATAATATGCTCTGATTATTCCAAATCCTAGGATCTTGGGGTGTAATCACACTAGGGTGTACATACTGTGCCTGGGTGTATTTGACCCCCAGATTTTAGCACATTTGGCTAGTGTGATCGTTCTGTACCATGCTCAGACATGGTTCAGTGTACTGTGCCCTGGTCTGCTTTAAAGAGGTGGTCTGGGGCTTGGATCAGTTGGACTTGGGCAAGGTATACCTCTGTGTGACCACTAATTGTGTCCGGGCAATGAACTTTAAGGCTGAAGCAGATTATATCCATTTGTGCCCACTCAGGTAGTAAGGGTACATATGACGTAAACCTGCTTGGGCCTGGCACAATGAGTGTAAAAAGCAGACCCAGCATAATGTGAATGCAGGCAAATGGGAGCGTGGGGAGGGGAGACAATCATGCTCAGGCATAATACAAGACAACCATGTCTAGTGTGAGCACACCCTTAAAGTAATACTAAAGTCTTGTTTTTTTTTAGTTAAAAATAAGAAAACATGTTATAATTACCTGCCCTGTGCAGTGGATTTGCCCAGATCCTCCTCTTCAGTGCTCCTGGCCCGTCCCTCCTGTTGAGTGCCCCCACAGCAAGCAGCTTGCTATGGGGCACCCAAGCCGAGCTGTAGCTCCTTGTGTCCATTCAGACACTGAGCTGCAACCTGGCCTCACCCCCTTTCTCTCCTCATTGGCTGACTGACTTTGATTGACAGCAGAGGGAGCCAATGGCACTGCACTGATGTCTCAGCCAATGAAGAGGGGAGTCCTGGGCAGCCGAGACACTCCTACAACATCGCTGGATCTAGATGGGGCTCAAGTATTAGGAGGGCTGCTGCACACAGAAGGCTTTTTAAGATAAAAAAAAAACCTTCTGACTTACAAACTACCTACAATCACTTTAAGCTCGCTTTACAATATTAGATTTTCTAAAGAAAATTTGTGCAAAAAAATTTTCAGTACATTCAATGGCTTGATAAATGTTGTTCGGAAGTAGTTAAAAATTAGTTTGCTTTTAACATTTAATTTTGAAACGAAAACGGCATACACTAAAAAATGTATTCGTGTTTCCATCCTGCTACTACGAATGGTTCGGGTCACCGCAGTCAAAAACGAATATTGGTTTGACTCCATCACTTCACCAACTAACGCTACAACACATTACAGACCAAGAACTCAAAAATGATTGAATGTTATACTTGATAAATAAACCTGATAGTGGCAACCAAAACCGGATAAATAATTTTTCACATAATCGGCATACCTAGCCTCTCAGCTGGTAGCCAATGCAGCTCACGTCCATGGATATATAAACTAGATGCAAAGGTCATTGACAGCTTTGTAAATTTGCAGTGAAAATAATGAATTCTAGCACTCGTAAGCCCTTTGTATCCAGAACCAGCACGCTTTTGCTAGTTGTAAAACCAATAGTTTTTATTGTTAAAATAGAGTCTTAGCTTGTTGTGCTTTTCTTTAAAAAAAAAAAACAGCCACAAGCAATTCAAATAGAACCAAATATGCATGCAGGGTGGTTGGAAACGCACACTAATTTTAATAGCCTTCTTAATTGGCACTAAGGTGAATAATTGGGGGCGTCAGGAAGCTCTAGGTATTCTCATTATTGCACTGCATGATGTCCAGATGAACTTTGTTGTTGACCGGCCAACAAAAAGCTAGATAAATTACAGTAAATTGTAAAGAGGGCTGGCAAGCCAACATCCTAAAACTTCTTTTTTTTTTTTGGATTGCACTGAAAAAGTTCAGAAAAGCGTAAAAGACAGCCTACTGATTTAGTTTAAAAAAACTAAATCATATTAACCTTAATAACACAGTATGCTTTCCATATAAATTGAATATTATCGGAATGGTTCATAATAGAAGCATTAGCCTGTCTTTAGTCATTCAGAAAACATATACAATACAATTGTGCAGCTTTTGAAGGGGTTACAGGACACACTTTCACCACCATTGGCCCATTTTGATAAGGCAGCATGGTCTACCGCAGTAGATCTGTTCACATTGGCGCAGTGAACTTTGCAGCAACATTTTATACATGCCAAGCATGCAGATTGTGAAGCCCTGCCCCTTGTATCACTTATGTCACAGTAGGCAAAATATATTCTCCCATACAACAGCACTGAAGGAATTTCTGGGGAGGCCAACTAATGTATCTCCTTTATAGATCATTTTTAAGAGTAACATGTCTTGAAATAGTTTACTTTTGTTTTTATTTTAGTTGCTGGACAGGAAAAGACTATGAGACCCAGATGGGTTGTTAAACTTTTCCAGGACCCCAGCAATGTGCTCCTCTAATAAAGCTGAATTTCAGGTGGCTACAAAAGACACAAATCAAGGCAGCTCTATAATTCATTAACCGCTTCAGCCCCGGAAGATTTTACCCCCTTCCTGACCAGAGCACTTTTTGCGATTCGGCACTGCGTCGCCTGACAATTGTGCGGTCGTGTGACGTTGAACCCAAACAAAATTGACGTCCTTTTTTTCCCCACAAATAGAGCTTTCTTTTGGTGGTATTTGATCACCTCTGCGGTTTTTATTTTTTGCTCTATAAACAAAAAAAGAGCGACCATTTTGAAAAAAAACGCAATATTTTTTTACTTTTTGCTATAATAAATATCCCCCAAAAATATATAAAAAAACACTATTTTTTTCCTCAGTTTAGGTCCATACGTATTCTTCTATATATTTTTGGCAGGCACGCAGTAGTTCTTGGGGGTCCATTGGATCTGGTGAGTTCAACCATAATTAGTATCTTTAGCGCAGGGGGTTGTTTTTTTACAAGTGGTTAAACTGGTTGTAAACTTTTGACATGAAATATTAACAAAGCATATCCTTCTATAGCGTGTACTTGTCTCAATCCAGAGCACTAAGGGGTTTATTTACTAAAGCTGGAGAGGGCAAAATGAGTCACAATTCTGCAGAGAAACCAATCAGCTTCCAGGTTTTATTGCTAAAGCTTAATTAAACAAGCTGAGGTTAGAAGCTTATTGGTTTCTCTGCAGAATTGTGACTCATTTTGCCCTCTCTAGCTATAGTAAATAAACCCGTAAGTGTCATTTCTGTCAGCTGTCTCATTCCTCTGCTATCTGCACGAGTCCCTTCTGACAAGTTTTTCTGACACCAGGACAAAAAAGGTGATAGGGTAAGGATCTTCAGCACACAACCTGTGATAGACAGCCTCAGCTCTGTTCCTATGTGCTGTGTGAAGGAGGCGTGTCCCTTCCTTCCAATCAGTTCTCAGAGATTCCCTCACAGAGCTCTTTAGAGTTTACCTTTAGCTCCCCATCCCCTGCTTATTGAAGGTTCAGACAAGCTATATAATTCTGCTCTTTGAACAGATGCAAAGAAAAGGGGGCTGAAGATAATCAAGTACAACTTATGTAGGAGGATTTGTTTTATCTCTGTCGAACACCTGAGGCCACAGGCTTACTTTATTGGCTGAAACCGTCCCGTTACACAAGTGTTTGGGCAATTAGGGATACTGTATATCCTCCACAGGGCTGGTGCAAGAATTTTTGACACCCTAGGCGAAACCTCATTTTGCTGCCCCCATTGGCTCCACCCCAGACTCCACCCCCTTTGCCCTGCCCATGTGACAGGAGGCGGCACTATACAGGAAGCATTGGCTTTGCTTCCTCTAGCGTTGGCTCCAGTGCTGCGTTGCTCTTCTAATTACACTACCACTCGGACGGGCAGCTGCCTGAGAGTGAGTTATTTACATGCTGCAGCCTGCAGAGGGAAACCAGCAGCCGGGCGCCCCTAGGCGGCTGCCTAGTTTGCCTAGTGGTAGCACCGGCCCTGATCTTCCAGTGCATAGAAAGTGAGTGAAGAAACTGGCAGCCCTCAGAAAATAAGCTTCAGTACTGCAAGGAATGCAAAGTATCCCAAGTTTTGTCATTATTAATCGTAATGGGAAAAGGATAGATCATCCAAGCTCGGGCCTGAACAATCATTTTCAGACAGCACAGTATTTGGCCTCCTTTATTAAAAATCCAGCTTTTAGAGATCTAATATAACCACATTTCAGAGGATAGATTTTGGGATGATTAAAGTCAAATTTTAGTCACAAAGCCAACCCGCTTCACCTCCAAAGTGTGCAAATAAGAGCGAATTTAGGTTTGATCTTTGCCTCCCCAGACATGCTTGCTCATCCTTATTCTAAATCACTTGCTAGTGAATTTTTCTGGCAGCGGTATTGCATGAAAACTGTGCAGCAACTGTTGGCAAACAGCCTTCATGTTTTGAATCCATGTCTTTAAACTAAAGATGATTAGGTTCAGCCCAGAGATATTAAAGATGTAAAAGGGCAGCTGTCATACTTATCATTACAGCTCAATCAGATAAGTAGCAGAGCCATTTTGTGCTGCAGAAAATGATCAGATTATACTGTACTATACTTTTTTATGGCATGCATAATTAATGCAGCACGGCCTTACGGTGTAAGTTGATGGAACACACGTACCAAGAAAGGTGACTGCACAAAGTATGGTAAAACTATTCTGTATTCTGCAGTGAGATTACATCAGAAGCCTTGCTTTCCTATGGGAGTGATTTTCAGCATAGACTCATTTTCAAGCTCTTTCCAGCCAAAACCACAGCATGTCCAACCAGACGCATCATTTTTCATATATATGGAACATAACCCCAAGGAGGAGTGTTGTAATGCTTTCATTCAGTGCAAAATCAATGATGTGCTGATAATATTGCATCTACACTGTAAAAAAAAAAAAAAAAAGTTGTAGACATATCATTTTAATAATAAAAAAGACTGGTGAAGGTTCTAATATAAATCAGGGTCTTCCAAGGACTTGGTGTTTATTTGATGCTCAGAAATCATCTCCGGAAAGTTTACTTGTATGGATGTTCTGTAACTGTTCAGAGATTTTATCATGTGTAATGACTTCTTTTGAAGTAACAGAAATGATGTAAATAGAGGTTTGCTCTATGGTTATTAGTAAACTAGCAACAGCATACCAGTATACCTTCAGGTTCTATAAAATAGACAAATCAGAGTTTGAGTGCTTTGTCATCCAACTTTTCTATGTTATGCCTGGATGGCCATGGTCAGGGAAATATCCTTTCAAATGACAGGTCCTTGAGCAAGTCCAATAAGCACCTAGACTGCCACCAATCACCATCTAACAGTGACAGCGGCAAACAAAGTACAGAACTACTTTATAATGCCCCGTACACACGGTCGGACATTGATCGGACATTCCGACAACAAAATCCTAGGATTTTTTCCGACGGATGTTGGCTCAAACTTGTCTTGCATACACACGGTCACACAAAGTTGTCGGAAAATCCGATCGTTCTAAACGCGGTGACGTAAAACACGTACGTCGGGACTATAAACGGGGCAGTGGCCAATAGCTTTCATCTCTTTATTTATTTTGAGCATGCGTGGCACTTTGTGCGTCGGATTTGTGTACACACGATCGGAATTTCCGACAACGGATTTTGTTGTCGGAAAATTTTATATCCTGCTCTCAAACTTTGTGTGTCGGAAAATCCGATGGAAAATGTGTGATGGAGCCTACACATGGTCAGAATTTCCGACAACAAGGTCCTATCACACATTTTCCGTTGGAAAACTCGACCGTGTGTACGGGGCATTACAGTGGAGAAGATTGGGCCCAGGTACAGAGAGATTTTCCCACAAGTTGTAAACTTTCCTACAGTGAGAACAAGTGCCTATAACTGCTTGACAGAGTCCAAAAGTGGCCCCAAAATTAAAAGCAATGCTTTGAATTCAGAGCATTTCTTCCAATTATTGGGCCATCCATGGCCACTTTGAGGTATCCATGAATGCAATTATCATTTAAGGTCTGTATTTTTAAGCCCCGTACACACGAGCGGGCTTTCCGACGGGAAGTGTGTGATCACAGGATGTTGTCCGTAAATCCGAGCGTGTGTACGATCCATCGGACAATTGTTGTAGGATTTTCCGCCAACAAATGTTGGATAGCAGGCTTTAAAATTTTCCGCGGACAAATGAGTCTTGTCGGATTTTCTGAGCATGTATACACAAGTCCGTCGGACAAAAGTACAAACGCGCATGCTCGGAGGCAAGGACGAGCCAGAAGCGGTCGGTCTTGTAAACTAGCGTTTGTAATGGAGAATTAACATTCGGGATGCAGCAAATTATGAAATCTCGAAATGCAGCGCATAATTCTCTTCTTCTTCAATGGGATAATAATGAAGCTGCTTTGCTGGTGATACTGATGGAGTTATCGCAAACACATTTTCAAATGCTTTTTTTTCTAGCGATATCAAAAATAATATAATGCTTTTTTTTAATTTTATTTGGGCAATTTACCAAAATCCCATAGTTTTAAGATCAAAGATACAACTATGTTGGTGTCCCTTGTTATTTTTTTTAAACATAACTGCCTACTCCCCAACTGTCATTTGAAGTAAAACACATAGCCAAGTATTATTCTCCACATTTTTTTTATTGTGCATTAAAAAAATAAAACAAATAAAATTAGACATGCTATCTGCCAATAGAACTTAACCAAAAAGTGCATTCTATGCATCCAAAAATATAGAAAATATAACAAATCAAATCATCATTATTCAACCAAAAAAATATGCCAAAGCAATGACTCCAAGGCCTATAATAAATAACACGTTATTTCCTCCGATTCCACAACATGTCTGGTTGAAGAGCGGCCATTCAGAAACTAACTGAAAAGCACGAAATGAAAAGCGTGAATCAACACTCACCAAACTTCTACTAACATGACATTAGCAGAAGGAGCCCAAAGGGTGGCACTAAAGAACTGAAATAACACATAGTACGTCTAGTATGTCCTACGTTCGTAATTGCTGGCTAACAATTGTGTGGCGGTGTGTATGCAAGACAAGTTTGAGCCAACGCCCTTCGGACAAAATTCCACGGTTTTGTTGGCAGAATGTCCGATCGTATGTACGAGACATTGGGGTTTCTTTCATTTCCACAGACAGGCATTGTCCCAAGTTTAAAACGTCTTTGTTGGGAGAAGGATAATCTTACTGCATGGTTTGTTGTCTTTGCAACTCTAATGAGCTTTCCTTATTGGTGGTTATTAACTACCTGCCGACTACCCACAGTAAATATCATGAACACGTACATGTACATGATTGCCCTTCTTCGAGGTTTGGGGTGTGCACGTGCACGCCCCCTGCTGACCCATGCTGTGATTGGACACACCACCAGTTTGGCAGCTGATTGAAGCCAATGATTTGGGCTGTCCAATCACACACAGAGATCTGTGTGATGTGTAGAAAAGCACAGAACTCTGTACTGTTTTAGGGATCTGGCTGTTTTTTCTCCATGAAAAGCAGAGAAAAAAAACAGCCAGATAATCAAGTAAAAGCAGCACACATTACACATTGTTAGGCACACAGTTAACTTCTTAATTGCCCCTAGATGTTAACTCCTTCCCTGCCAGTGTCTTAGTACAGTGTCAGTGTACAGTGAAAGGCTTTGGCTCTGAAGAAGAGGGTACAACCCTCAAAATGAGTAAGCCGATTGGATCCAGGGTACATCCTCCCAAGATTCAGGAGCATGCGGAGTGGCTTGTGCAATCACATTTTCCTCATGGACTTTGTCTGTTGTACTTTGTGTAAGTAGATATATGTTTTTCTTTATATCATTAATGGTTTTGAGGTAATGTGCTAGGCTCGTTTGTGCCTTCCTTAAGCACCGTACACATGGACCGAATGTCGGCTGACAATGACCGGTTTAATAAAAAACGACGACATTCGGGCGTTTGGCTGGCTTCTGTCGGACGAGCATGCTGGAAAACCAGCAGCCGATCGACTCCTGATCAGCACTTCCAGCCAAAGCACTCTGGCACAGGGGGGGGGGATCATATTTATATGTGGGCACTATTAACATATATGTTCACTTCTGCACACAAGCTCGTAGGGGCGGAGTGCGTTAATTTTTTTTTTTATTTTACTGTTTATTTTTTATTTTGACACTGTCCTTTTAAAAAAAAAAAAATTGGGTACATTTTTTTCCCTATTACAAGGGATGTAATCAAAAAGACCTCAGATCTCATATTTACACTAAAATGCAACAACAAATTAAAAAAATGTAATTTGAAAAAAAAAAAATTCTTCTTTCAGAGCATTGGGCGGAAGTGACGTTTGACGTTGTTTCCACCAGTCAATGCTATGGGGCCAAGTGAGGACCATCTTTCCCTCACTTGGCAGCCAGCCAAACAGGAGAGAGGACCGATTGTCTCCGCTGCTACTGGCGGCTCCGGTAAGCGGCAGAGACCGCCGGAGCACCGCTGAGACGACTTTTATCTGAAAGGGAATGCCTGCTGAAGAAGAGAGGGGTTATGGCAGCTATCTGTGGTTAAGTGGTTAATCATATATGCTATCATAGGGGTTGATTTACTAAAACTAGAGAGTACAAAATGTGGTGAAGCTCTGCATAGAAGCCACTAAGCTTCCAGGTTTTTTTTTTTTTGTCAAAGCTTAATTGAACAAGCTGAAGTTAGAAGCTGATTACATGATGGCGCTCCCCATACCCTTTGTTTGACAATACCTTTTTTATTAGCCCTGAAAATGACCAGAATTGATTCATACCACACTGACTTCAATAGGGTATGCCTTAACCACTTCTGGACGGCCCCATGCAGATATACTGTGGCAAAGTGGCCCTCCTGCTCAAAATCACGTACCTATACGCTATACATGATTTCGTGCACTGGGTTTGGAGTGTGCGCGTCGCCAGTGGCCCACTCTCGCTGTGATTGGACACAGCGGGAACCAATCAGCGAGTCCAGCAAACCCGATGTTTGCCAGCACCTCACGATCATTCGGTGGAGAGGCAGAATGGCAGTCTGCCTATGTAAATAAGGAAGATCGCTGTTCTGTGAGAGGGAAAGATAGAGAACCTGTGTTCCTGGAACACAGATCTTTGTTTTCCCCAAGTCAAAGCACCCCCCCACACAGTTAGAAAGCACTCCCTAGGAGCACATTTAACCCTTTGATCGCCCCTGATGTTAACCCCTTCCCTGCCAGTGTCATTAATACAGTGAAAGTGCATATTTTTAGCATTGATCACTGTATTAATGTCACTGGTCCCCAAAAAAGTGTCACTTAGTGTCAGATGTGTCTGCCGCAATGTTGCAGCCCCCCCCCCCCCAAAAAAAAATTTGCTGATCTCCGCCATTACTAGTAAAAACAATTTAAAAAAAACAATTCCATAAATATATCCCTTAGTTTGTAGACGCTATAACTTTTGCGCAAACCAATCAATATACGCTTATTGGCATTTTGTTTATCAAAAACATGTAGCAGAATACATATTGGCCTAAACTGATGAATAAATTTGATTTTTTACATTTTGTTATTGGGTATGTTTTTTTATATATTTTCAAGAAGCAATTTCAAGAGCCATTTCTTGTTTAAGCTCTACCCCTTACGATGCAAAGGACTGTCATAAATGATTACTCATTATTTTTATTATGGGTGTTTATATATAGCGCCGTCAATTTACACAGCGCTTTACATATACATATACATTGTACAATCACATCAGTCCCTACCCTCAAGGAGCTTACAATCTAAGGTCCCTAACTTACATTCATACATACACATACTACGGCCAATTTTAGAAAGGATCCAATCAACCTACCAGCATGTCTTTGGAGTGTGGGAGGAAACCCACGCAGGCACAGGGAGAACATGCAGGTACATGCAGGTAGTGTCGTGGTTGGGATTTGAACTAACCTTTTGTTGCTAGGCGAAAGTCCTAACCACTACACAACTGTGCCATATACATACTGTATGTTTTTCAAGAGACATTTCTTATCAATGCTCTACCCTTTGCAATGCAATGATTGTCACATCAATATTAGCATTAAAAAAATGATTTAAGTATAAATTGTGATATATATATATATATATATATATATATATATATATATATATATATATATATATATCTCTCTATATATATATATATATATATATATATATATATATATATATATATATATATATATATATCTATATATATCTATCTATCTATCTATATATATATATATAGATAGAGATATATATATATATATATATATATATATATATATATATATATATATATATATATATACACATCCCGATTTAAGAAAAGTGGTTGTGTCTTAGAATACTAAAAGCAAACAAAAAAGAGTAGTAATGCAGCCTAACAACAAAGATACACCAAAACGTACACATATTTTGCACAAATCTTTCAGGTGCCAAATGAGGTGAAAGATTACTTACCTTCTTCTGAAAATACTAACTGCCTGGCAGAAGCTGGAAATGCTGATCTGCATCCTACAGTATAAGGGATCTAATTATTGTCAGAATACATAGAACGTTACCTATCAGCCTAATAATTGAGCTGTGTGGGAGTACTTTTAATCCAGAATGAACATTTGCTTTATTAGGTGGCCATCTATTATAGGGGATGATTAAATATGTGGCAGGATTTTTTTGATAGGAAAACTACTGTTAATGTCATCCCTCCATGTTGGCTTCCTTTGCAAGGATTACCCCAAATTTCTGATTATTGCAAGTGACAGTAGCACCACCAAGTCTTCATCAAGTGACTTTATTTAAATAGACACAGGCTGTGTTTTCATCCAAGGACTTTTTCAAGGTTAAATAGAGCCCTTACTGGTCTTTGAACTGAAGCATCTCCCACATCTGTTAAGATAAAGTCACTTGAAAAGGACCTGCTGGTCATGCTGTCACTTCTTCCACACTTACATCAGTGGTTGTGGAACTCATAAAACCTGCCAGTGTTTGCTATTTAATTCAGCAATCCAGAGCCTTTGATAAATATTAATGTCCACCGTTGACGTCACCACATTGTTGTAAGCAAACTGGTTTCCAAGATCAAAGAGAGAGTAGGACAGAATAAAAAAATGGAGGCTGTCAACAAACAGAAAGAAAATGATGAAGCCTGACAGCTATTCTTAGGCACAGGTGGACAGGAAGATGTTAATTTAGCCACTCTTGGGAAACGGAAGATATTCTGAGTGTTTCTGATAAAAAGAAAATTGGGTGGTGAAAGTTAAGAAGCTGATGATCTCTGAATTTACATGCCTACCTACTTAGAATGCCTGCTAAAATTAGTATTTGGAGACGTCCCTTTAAGTGACTCACCGCTTCAGCGCAGTTATGACATGCAAGCGAAAAACCTTGCCAACCTCAAAAAAAAAAAAAAAACTCATAAGAAAGGTGCTTTCTAAAAGACAGACAAGTGGAGATAGATAAGAGAAGTGCTTTGAAACAGATGATTTGTCTCAAGAGACTTCAGAATACAATGGCACAAAAAAAGCCCTTTCAGTGAGATGTGAGGCAAACCAGCTTAAATCTATAATAATGAAAGTTGCTGTCAGGACAGTGTAGGAATAAAAAAGGAGAGTTTCAATATAATATATTTCTATCTCATGTTATTTCTTCCTCTAGATGATGTGCTTCTTGACAAAAGCCATTTCTTCATAAAAAACTATTGGCATAATTTATAATCATATGTACAGTGCCTTTCAAAAGTATTCACCCCCTTAGCTTTTTACCTATTTTGTTACATTACAGCCTTTAGTTCAATGTTTTTTTAATCTGAATTATATGTGATGAATCAGAACATAATAGTCTAAGTTGGTTAAGTAAAATTAGAAAAATATATACATAAAACTATTTTTCAGAAATAAAAAACTGAAAAAAATAAAATAAAATAAAAAAATTGGCATGTGCGTATGTATTCACCCCCTTTGTTATGAAGCCCATAAAAAGCTCTGGTGCAAACAATTACCTTTTAGATGTCATATAATTAGTGAAATGATGTCCACCTGTGTGCAATCTAAGTGTCACATGATCTGTCATTACATATACACACCTTTTTGAAAGGCCCCAGAGGCTGCAACACCTATGCAAGAGGCACCACTAACCAAACACTGCCATGAAGACCAAGGAACTCTCCAAACAAGTAAGGTACAATGTTGTTGAGAAGTACAAGTCAGGGTTAGGTTATAAAAAAATACATTTTATATGGCATATGAATACCATGTTCTGGTCCTCCATTCAACTACTTGCTCTTTCCCTGTCTCTTTCCCCATATTTTTTGAATTAATTAACCAAGTTGTGGAGGTACCCCGTCTATATTAGACGAATTGGTCTCTTTTATCCCCAAAAATTAACAGTAGTTTGAGATCGATCTTTTAATTTGTTTTCTATATATAAAAAAAAACAAATCTTTGATGATCCCTAGGAGCACCATCAAATCTATCATAACCAAATGGAAAGAATCTGGCACAATAGCAAACCTGCCAAGAGACGGTCGCACACCAAAACTTACGGACCGGGCAAGGAAAGCATTAATCAGAGAGGCAGCACAGAGACCTAAGGTAACCCCGGAGGAGCTGCAGAGTTCCACAGCAGAGACTGGAGTATCTGTACATAGGAGGACAATAAGCTGTACGCTTCATAGAGTTGGGCTTAATGGCAGATTGGCCAAGAAGAAAGCCATTACTTTCAGCAAAAAACAAAATGGCACGTTTTGAGTTTGCGAAAAGGCATGTGGGAGACTCCCAAAATGTATGAAGGAAGGTGCTCTGGTCTGATGAGACTAAAATTGAACTTTTTGGACATCAAAGAAAACGCTATGTCTGGTGAAAAAACCCAACACATCACATCACCCAAAGAACACCATCCCCACAGTGAAACATGGTGGTGGCAGAATCATGCTGTGGAGATGTTTTTCAGCAGTCGGGACTGGGAAACTGGTCAGGGTTGAGGGAAAGATGGATGGTGCTAAATACAGGAAGATGGATGGTGCTAAATACAGGGATATTATTGTGCAAAACCACTACCACTCTGTGTGTGATTTGAGCATAGGACGGAGGTTCAGCTTCCAGCAGGACAATGACCCCAAACACTTGAGTGGTTTAAGGGGAAACATGTAAATGTGTTGGAATGACCTAGTAAAAGCCCAGACCTCAATCCAATAGAAAATCTGTGGTCAGACTTAAAGATGGCTGTTCACAAGCGCAAACCATCCAACTTGAAGAAGCTGGAGCAGTTTTGCAAGGAGGAATGGGCAAAAATCCCAGTGGTAAGATGTGGCAAGCTCATAGAGACTTATCCAAAGCGACTTGGAGCTGTGATAGCCACAAAAGGTGGCTCTACAAAGTATTGACTTTAGGGGGGTGAATAGTTATGCACATTGACTTTTTCTGTTATTTTGTCCTATTTGTTGTTTGCTTCACGATAAAAAAAAAAAAAAAAACATCCTGAAAGTTGAGGGCATGTTCTGTAAATTAAATGATGCAAATCCTCAAACAATGTTAATTCCAGATTGTGAGGCAAAAACACGAAAAATGCCAAGGGGGCTGAATAGTTTGGCAAGGCACTGTATTATAAATTAAAGTGTTTACAAACTCTGTTATACCACTAGGTACTGTAAATATCTCCTAATCATGCACGGTATGCCATGCATACTAGTTCATTATGCCTTTGTCTTGCAGGGTTTTTTATATGGGTTTACAAAACTCCAAAAATGACGATATGGAATAGGTACTTATAATTGACGTTGAGTAATTATTGGCAAAACGTGTTTAGGTTGACCTTAAGGTGGATTTAAACGAGGCAAATTATCGCAGTTCTGTAACTATTAACACATCATTGTATATATTTATTTTAATGCAAGCAGAATAAGTACCTGAATCTGACCGGGTTTCAGCTTCTTGCAAGCCTCTGCATCGCAATACTATTGGCAATACACTTGAAAAGGAAAAAGCAGCACAAATGACCAAATAATTGTGCTGCAGTGCTAGCAGAGCAAACTGATAGGAGGAGAGTGACAGATACAGTAAACTCATCTGTTGGCTGCTTTTGCTTTCACTGTCCATTCACTGGCTGCAGTAGGGACTTGTTCTGCAAGTGTTACATGACCTCAGCAGAGAAAATTCAGATCTCTTGCCTATAAATATTAAGATTTGAATGGAAAGAAACACAAATCCTTTGCCAGGTAAAAATACTCTCTGCTTTATTAGTGTTACTAGTTACCTGGTTGCTATGCTGGCTTTCTAAATCAGGTAAACCAGTACAAGTATTAGGTCAGGAACATCAGAAAGTAGTCCTTATCTGCAGACCAGTTCTGGTTCATCGCTTAAGCCTAGTACACACTATTGTTTTGTTTTGTTTTTTTCAACCAAGTGGGCTGAAAAAAAAAAATGAAAGCACTTGGGAAGAGCTGCTATACTAATTATGTGATGTTAATACAGCGATCTCCCCTGCTGCCCGCTGTCGAAACACACCGGTCAGCGCTCTTAGCCATTGACTGAGAGTGTGATCGGATGCAGATCAGCAGACCTTTTTCGGTCATGCCCCTTCAACAGAAGCCAGCTTCTGTCAGACCGTCTGCCGTACACACAGGCCAAATGCCAGCCGGTTTCTACTGAACCAGCCAATGCCGCCCAATATTCAGAGAGTGTGTACGGCCCTTAAAAGGTTCTTCACATCAGATGACTAAGGGGGCTATGATGACAGCTTTTTCTGGTGCAGGCGCAATGTATAGACAAGGCAAAAGTTTGCTGTGGTATGCACTCAAAATAACACTCCATGCAGAGAACAACTGCATTGCACAATTACTGTGATGAATACAACTGTACTGAAATGTCACTCATGACATTGCAATAAAGTTTTGTGAAAAAGATAACAGTGCAATGCCCTGGCATCCATGCCTTGGCACTGTGTCTCATAGCGCACACTAGTGGACAGAGTGGCTTACTGCTGTAAATAAGCCCTTAAAGTGGATGTAAACCTGAATTTTTTTTATTTTTTTTTATATCATACTGTAGAGTATAAGATAGCCCAGTCTTGCCACACAGAGTTAATCCATCTCTGAGCAATCCTTTTTTATTGTTCAGTGAGAGAAATCTTGACAAACTGACAAAAACTTTGTCAAATACTCCCGCTTGCTGTGAGTGACAGAATAAGACACAGGCATTATTTTTTAATTCCCTCCCCCACTCCTTTCTTTAGCAGCTCTGCAAGGATTGGCTCTTCCACACCTCAGCATGATTTGGCATGCTGAAGTCATGTGGTTACTTTCCTGTCTTTTCACTGGATGTTAGAGATCATAGCAGAAGTTCAGTTATAAATACACAGGAGAAAATGCATATTGACAAGGGGAGTGTAGAGGTGGGCGGGGAGTCTACTGACATCATGACTCCACCCACCGAGCTCCAGACAACAGATCCACCCACAGAATCTGCAATTTTTCAGCTCTCATAACAGACAGAGGTGAGACATTTGACAGGTAAAGATACATGCAGGAGGCATGTATATCCTAATAGATAACCCCTATGGCAGTAGTTTAGAAAGGATGACATTGGGTTTACATGCACTTTAAGCCTCGTACACACGATCGGATTTTCCGCTGACAAAACCTCAGACTTTTGTCCGAAGGGCGTTGGCCAGGAACTTGTCTTGCATACAAACGGCAAGGAAATGTCGGCCAACAAACACAAATGTAGTGACGTACTACATGTTTTTTCAGCTCTTTAGCGCCACCCTTTGGGCTCCTTCTGATAATTTTGTGTTAGTAGAAATTTGGTGAGTGTTGATTCGTGCTTTTCATTTCACACTTTTCAGTTCATTTCTGAATGCCCGTTTGTCAACCAGCCATGTTGCGCAATCGAAGGAGATAACATGTTATTTATTATTGGCCTTGGAGTTATTGTTTTGACCCAAGTCCAGTCCAGGAAGAGGAGGAGGAGGATTTCTTGGACCAAAAATTGGTTGCTTTATTAAACGTGACCAATTATGTCATATGCCTTTGTTGGGGGAGCTCCAGGAGAATAATCCAGATGGTTTTTGGAATTATCTCTGGATGACGGACCCCTGCTTTCACCAACTCTTGGCATTGTTGACCCCCTATATTAAGAAGCGGGACACATGCATGAGGCTTTTATTATTTTTTTTTGTTTTATAATGATTTGATTTGGTATATTTTCTATATTTTTGGATGCATAGAATGTGCTTTTTGGTTAAGTTCTATTGGCAGATAACATGTCTAATTTTATTTGTTTTCTTTATTTAATGCACAATAAAAAAAATGTGGAGAATATTTGGCTATGTGTTTTACTTCAAATGACAGTTTGGGAGTAGGCAGTTACATTTAAAAAAAAAACAAGTTAAAATTAACAAGGGACACCAACATAGTTGTATCTTTGATCTTAAAAACTACGGAATAATGGTGTTGTGGTAACTTGCACCAAAAAAAAAAAAAAATAACAGGCATAATAATAATATTCTTGATATCACTGGAAAAAAAAATCCTTTGAAAACTAGTTTTCCATAACTCCATCAGTATCACCAGCAAAGCAGCTTCATTATTATCCCATTAAAGTAGAAGAATTGTGCGCTGCATTTCGAGATTTCATAATTTGCCACGTCACAAATGTTAATTCTCCATTACGAACACTAGTTTACAAGACCGACTGCTCCCAGCTCGTCCTTGCTTCTGAGCATGCGTTTGTACTTTGGACTTTTGTCTGAGGGACCTGTGTACACACGCTCAGAAAATCTGACAACAGACATTTATCCGCAGAAAATTTTAAAGCCTGCCATCCAACATTTGTCCGTGGAAAATCCGACAACAATTGTTCGATGGAGCATACAAATGGTTGGATTTTCCGCCAACAGCGTGTCATCACACAATGGAAAATCCGATTGTGTGTACGAGGCTTTAGAGTATTGTAAGAGTATAGCAGCAAAACAATCTTCTAAAAATGTAATAGAATCCTGAATCCTGAAACAAGCCTGAATCTGCTTGTTGTGGGTAACAGCTCCACTTTTCCAAACAGCAGCCATTGCATACAGATTGTATTCAGTAAATGCATTTTTCCCAAGAATTCTAACTGCTTAATATAAAGAGACTGTTTCAAAACAATTAGGATAATATTTTGTGCCTTCCACACTCATTCACACAGTAGGGAGAGGCAATGGTAATAAACATGTAGTCACTGTATTGAATAATTCTTTACAACTGAACTCCAGGCACACAAACTCTCATTTAAATATGTTTAAATATATTCCATAACATCCAAAAAGCATATAAATCCATTTGTGTGCACAAAATGTCTTTGCAAAATCAGTTATTATTCTATAAAAGTAGCAGTGACACCATCAGCCTGTGCAGAGAGCAAAGCTGTGGAAAGGGCCCAGCAGCAGAGGCGGCTCTCTAAATAGGCAAATAAGGCGGCCGCCTAAGGCCTCGCAATCCCAGGGGCCTCGCGGCCGCCTAATGCTCCTAACGCGTGTGTGGGAGATGCAGGGAATGTCCCCCCGTCGGTGTCTCCATCTTGCGTCCGGGGCCGCAACTCGTTTTCCCCACCCAGGGACAGACTGTCACTCACCACTGCCTGAGGTCGGAGGGTCAGTGGGTGGAACCATGTACTCCTCTCCCCCAGATACTCCCTCCTGCCGTGCACTGCGGATCTCTGACTCCAGCTATGTGCAGAGCTTGGATAATGCCTGCAGTAGCTGAGCAGCTCCCCCGACTCCCCTATCTCCTCTGCAGGGTGGACGATCTGAAATGGAGGAGGGCCTGTCAGAGCTGAAGCCCGGCGATCATCCAGGAGCCAGTCTGCAACTAACAGCCTCAAAGGTACAGTCCTTCCCGTGCCCGACACTGACACATCCCGACCCGTGACGTCACTTCCTGACTGAGGGCTTCCCAAGAATTACCGCTGCCTTCCGCCCTGCCCCCTGTGACCTGACACACAGATGATATGCATGCAATCCAGCATATGATGCCACCTACTGACCCCATGCTATCATCATTATCCTCCTCATCCCCCTGTTCCTGGCATTCTACCTCCTGTAATACTTCCCACTGTCAGCTTTCTACCAACTTACCTCTATCATCATCTCCATCCTCATCCTAATCCCCCTGTTCCTGGCATCCCACCACCCTACCATCTCTGCTGTACCCCACTGCCAGTTAACACCTCACCCCCTCTCATCATCATCCCCTGTCATTATCATCATCATGTACCCCACACCTAGCATCCACCACCCTACCCCTGTTGTACCCCACTGTCAGCTGCCTACCACCCCACGTCATCATCATCCCCCCTGTACCCCACTTTCAGCTGCCTACCAACCCACATCATCCCCCCTCTGTACCCCACTGTCAGCTGCCTACCACCCCACATCATCATCTCCCCCCTGTACACCACTGTCAGCTGCCTACCACCCCACGTCATCATCATCACCCCCCCTCCCCTGTACCCCACTGCTGACATCCCACTCGTCAACATCCCCATCATCTCTCTGTATCCCACCTCTGGCAGCCTACCACCCCACCCCCTGTCATCATTCTCATCTTAATCCCTCCTGGTACTCCACTGCAAGCTTCCTACCACCCCACCCCCTGCCGTCAATCTCCTATTAATCCCTCCTGGTACTCCACTGCCAGCTTCCTACCACCCCACCCTCTGCCATCATCACCCCCCCCGTACCCCAACCCTGACATCCTACCACCCTGCCTCCTGTCATCCCTATGTAACCCCCCTCTAGCATCCACCACCCTACCCCTGTTGTCATCCTTATCTTTATCCCCCACGTACCCCACCTCTAGAATCCACCGCCCTACCCCCCCTTATCATCATCATTCTCTTCATCCCCTGTACCCCACTGTCAGCTGCCTACCACCCCACCTCATCATCATCCCCCCCTGTACCCCACTGCTGACATCCTACCAGCGCGCCTTTTGTCATCAACATCCCCATCATCCCTGTACCCCACCTCTGGCATACTACCACCCTACCTCCTGTCATTATCATCCTCATGCCTCCTGTACCCCACCTCTGGCATCCTATCACCCTACCCCCTATCATTATAGGGGAGATATGATCTCAGCCTCTCCCCAATACTGCCAACTGTACCCCAACAGTTGCATCAAACACCATAATACTGCCCTGCCACCCAGTGAGCAAACAGTGAGTGATAAATAGTGACCCATAGCAACCAATCAGTGAGCAGTAATAATGTGCAGTAACCTATAGCAACCCTTCAGTGAGAGGTAATAATGTGCAGTAACCTCTAGCAACCAATGAGTAAGCGGTAATGACATGCAGTAACCTCTAGCAACCAATGAGTAGGCTGTAATGATGTGCAGTAACCTCTAGCAACCCATCAGTGAGTGGTAGTAAAGGTGCAGTAACCTCTAGCAATCCATCAGTGATCTGTAATAATGTGCAGTAGCTTCTAGCAACCAATCAGTAAGCAGTAATGATGTGTAGTGACCTCTAGAAACCAATCAGTGAGCCTGGAGCAATCAGTGAGTGTGAACTAGATCTTTATGTTTATATTATTAAAGTTTTTTTTAGATAAGTTTATGTTCATTTGTTTTTTGGGATGGGAAGCAAAATTGCTAGGGGTGGGGGCCAGGAAAATGTTTGAATTATTTTTCCCATAATGGACGTGAGTAGGGCCTCATGTCTAAGATTTGCCTAAGGCCTCATAAAGCCTAGAGCCGCCTCTGCCCAGCAGACCCCACTCACTACAGGAGGGGGCAGATACAAGACCAGTCACCATGCACAAGGAGTGAGAGCTGCAGGGGCTGGTCTTTAAAAGAAATGCAAAATAATGTGCTGCACCAAAATAATAAAGCATACAATACAAATAATTAAAAATAAACTTTTAGCTACTTCATAAATAATATACAGGCAATGTCAAAGCAATAGCAAAGGCACTCCATGCAAATATAAACATGTGAATATCATACCAGTAAATATACAAAACATCCATCATTATTAAAATATAGTCCAAAAAACATCTATAAGTCCATGCTTACACACCAAAAATGCACATGAATATCTTTCTGCTACCTTTGTGCTGATAAAGTGGAAATCAAAAACACCCAGTGAGTAATCCCATAGCAGAGTTAAGCCCCTTTCACACGGGCGGACCGTTTAGGTCAGCCTGTCAGTTTTTTAGGCGGACCTGAACGGACGCTCTATACAGGTCTATGGAGCGACGGATGTCAGCGGTGACATGTCCGCTGACATCTGACCCGCTCCAATCCGCTAAAGTGTGACGGATGGAAACCCTATTTTTCCATCCATCTGGCGGATCGGATGAAAACTGACTCTACGGTCCGTCTCCATCCGATCCCCCATAGAGGAGAGCGGCACTCTGACAGGTCGGTCCCTGCACAGTGTGCAGAGACAGACATGTCATCTGCCTGCTCAGCGGGGATCGACGGAGTGATCCCTGCTAAGCAAAGCGGAGCCCGTACACGGACACGTCCGTGTGAATGGGTCCTAACTCACCATCACAAAATAACCCCCCAAGATTAATGGAAGGTCTGAAAGATCTTTTATATAATCCACTCTGGACTGCCATCCTAATATATGGGTGGAGACCTAGAACCCCACCCACTAGACGTTGCTTGTAGAAAATTACAGCAGGAGGGGGGCGGACACAAGACCAATCACCATGCACAAGGAGAGAGAGCAGCAGTGATGGGTCTTTAACCCCTTCACACCTAAAGGTAAAGCAAATCTAAAAACCTAAGCACAATTTAGTAACTCTGAGATGTGTTTGTCAAACTGTACATATCGTCACAACTACTAAGACCCCGTTCACAATGGGGCAGTTTTCAGGTGTTTTAGCGCTAGAAATAGCATCTGTAAAGTGTCTGAATACTGCCTCATTCATTGCAATAGGTGCTTTCATACCCGGGCGGTGCGTTTGTGGGGCATTAGAAAAAGTCCTGCAAGCAGCATCTTTGGGGTGGTTTGGGAGGGCTGTATACAATGCAATGAATGGGCAGCACTTCAGAAGCGCAGCAGCACAGGAGTTTTTTACCCCTTCTTTGGGGTTAAAATCGCCCTGTTAGCGGCTGAAAGGTGCCGCTTGCAGAGAGGTAAAGCGCCGGTACGAGCAGCGCTTTACCACTAACGCATGTTCGGCCCCAGTGTGTAAGGGGGTCTTAGTGTATCCAGGTGGATTATACCATGTTTTATTGAGGACAGTTTGGACTTTCTTTTGGTGGTAAATGGTAATGGATATCTCCTGAAATTTTTTTTAATTATCAAAGAAAAAATGACCCAAAATAGTGAAAAAAAAAAAAAAAATAATAATAATAATCTTTTTTTTTAAATTTAGCTGTATATTTCTTGCTATTACCATAATTTACCACCAAAGAACAACCCAAAATAAGTTTGCCTGCTCCTGAAGATTGCAGTAATACCACGTGTATGTTAGTTTTTACCCGTAGTACAGCCCAAAAAATATGTTGCGCATTTTGCATTTTTTTTTTATCTTGCCTAAAGCACACCAACACTAACTGATAATGATACTAATTAACATTTTTTATTTAATTCCACCCAAAATATGCTGACCCTCACCTTGACCCTAACACTAACCCTGGCATCTTTTTCTTTATTTCTTTCTATATTTTTTTACACACTTGGTTTGTTCACTGATGGTCAAGTTCCCTCCTGCAAGAAGATTAAAGTACAAGGCATCTTTCTCTTAATTTAGAGGAGGAAGGAAAGCCAGGGGTAGGCTCACAGTAAATGATCACAGAGATAGCCAATAAGAGGCTATCGCAGTGATCAGGTGACCTGGAACTGACAGTCCCGGGTCCCGATCATTAGGGCGAGAGCCCAGTCTCTGTGCTAGGAGCATATATGCAGCCCCATGGAAAAAAAAGTCCACTTCCGTGAGGCCATATATATGTGTGCGGTCAGCGTGAAGAAGTTAAAAGAGGAAGCTTCTGCACAGAGGTAATGTTTCATGCTAGATGACTGCAGGGATCTGGAAGACATACAGAAGCACACCAAGATCCAATTACAATTACACATGCCTCTTCTATTTAGACATTATTCAATTATCCCACAGTTCAACTTTAAAACAATGGTAAAGATTTACAAATGTAAAGGGACAGAAAGGTATCTGTTGATTTTTTGTAACAAAGGTGGTTTTCAGCTTTACTGCTTGACCATTTAGTAGCATGACAGTTGATGGATTGGTTGCTACTCAAAGATTTTCTATATTTACAAATCTTTCCCACTGTTTTTATTGAGTATACCATGGCAAAGCCAGCTTATTTAACACACCAATAGATCTTTGTTTCCTGATCCAAGAAAACATCTAACCACACATATTAAAGCAAAGTTCCACCCAAAAGTGGAAGCTCCGCTTATCTGCTTGCTCCCCCCCTCCTCCGGTGCCACGTTCGGCACCTTTCAAGAAGGAGGATGTAGCGGGTACCTGTTTTTGACAGGTACCCTTCCCCACTTCCAGGAGACTGTGCCGTGGTGCCGTCCCTTGGAAGTTCGGCCCCCCTCCTCTTTCCTCCTCCGTCAGGCCAGTTATAAAGCGCAGCATACTTCACACATTCGCAGTAGGGAACCAACTGTGAAGCCAAAAGTCTTCCCTGTCGGTTACCCTTACCATGAATGGTGGCGACAGTACCAGAGAGCCGATCCGAAAATCAGCTGGGGTGCTGAAATCGCGGGGACCCTGGATAGGTAAGTGTCCCAATAATAAAAGTCAGCAGCTACAGTATTTGTAGCTGCTGACTTTAAATTTTTTTGTGGGGGGGGGCGGAACTCCTCTTTAAGTAGGAAAAAAAATGTTTTGAAGATATTACTGATCTCCAAGTCGCAAACGTATAAACATACCCTTGTTGTGTATGAGACTTTGCTGAAGAATTTAAGATGTAATATTGGCATTTTAGTGAGATTTACATTTAGGACATAGACATGATCTACTTTAAAGAAGAATTCCAGGTATGGATATTTTATATATAGTTACATTGGCTCAGCTTGACCATTATGGCCGATGCCCCTGGAAGTTACTACAGTGATCTCTACAAGCTTTTGGGTCCCATGCTGAGGGTCTGGCCTGCTGCATTCTGAACACAGGAGGTCTGCCACTCAGCTTGGGCGCCCTTCAGAGAATGTTTTGCAAGTTTTTAATTTATGCAAAGTGTTCTCTGAGTGGACAAGGCGGAGAGGCAGGATGATGATATCACACTCTTCTGCTCATCCAATCAGAGACTGTTTTGCAATAATTCAGAAAATGCAAATACCAAGCGGCCAACCTCCTGTGTTCGGAATAGAGTGGGTCAGCTGCTCAGCACAGGACCTGGAAGCAAGTGGAGATCACTGGAGTAGTTGTGTCTACTTCAGAAATGTCCAGCTTTCAGGGGCATTACCCAGGTATACTGTATACCAGACACTCCATTAGGGGCGCAGGGGCGCCGCCCCTCTAATCCATGCATCCAGCCCCTAATCTACATGCAGGGCACCGGACACATGGACTTCAATGTTTTTTTAAGCAAGTAATTAGAGCCTGATGCTCTAATTGGCTTAAAAAAGGGTGATCTTGGGATGCAGAGCACTGCGCCCAGAGCCTACCCAGTTGTGTGACAATGTGAACTAATAATCGCTATTGTCTTCCTGCTTCTTCTCCCGGCCAATCAGGAAGTGGGTCTTAAGAACCGATTGGCCGAGAGAAGTGGTGAGCATATTGGCCGGTGGCAGAGGAAGGGGCGAAGGTGTCGAGGAGGAAATGCGGAGGGGAAGCTGTGGAAGCTGCCCGTGACCTGAAAGGGGCAAGTGCGGGGCTGGTGAGTGGACGGGCGAGTGACGGGGGCTTTGTTCGCCGACCGAGCGATGGGGGGTTTGACTGACCAAACGACGACCGAATGGGGGGTTGGGTGGTTTGTTTGCTGCCCCCCCCAAAAAAAATAGAGAACCAGCTGCCACTGCTGTATACATAGGTACATTGGTCTAAGCTGGACCAATGTAACTATATATAAATAGCCATACTTGGAATTCCTCTTCAAGGTCTATGTTCAAACCCAGGGTTATATATTGTTTACCTGTAACTTATATTTTTATAATTACTCGTACGACCCCAAAGACCTGGCTGATAGATGTGAGTTCCCTGTTTGAATTGGGAGTCTCATTTTTATTCATATATATTCTTAGTAGACTTGTTAAACTGAACGGAGATCTGTGGGCACCTCCTACTCCAATAAGCAGGAATTAAATGCCCTTTAATCTACTTTACAAAAACGACTGTTTTAATCTTTGCCAACCACATATAAAGAAATATGGCACACATTACGTTAGGTTGTCTGATGAGCCCAATATAGAATAATTACTTTTCCTATACAAGGAATGCATATCATAACTTTGCAAAAGATTCCTACCCTTCACGCTTTTACATGTATGTAATCAGGATATGTGCAAACATCCGATCCCCTGATTACAGAACATAAACAATATATGACATGTACATAGACACAAGACCTGTCTAACATTTAATTTTAGAAGGGAAACTGCAGCCCACCTGTTTCCATATGGAATGGCTAATTAGTTTACCCAGTGCCATGTACGTTGCTATAGAACTGATTTCAATCACATTTCCTTTCTCTATGATATTCTGGATTCCAGATGTTACTACAGTATGCCATCATTTCAATGTATGCATTTTGTAGTTAATGAGATTGCAAGGCTTCAGAAAATTAAATTGAAGAAACCCAATTTATTTGCTTGCTGGTATGCACAAAAATAGTTTCTATTGACACTTTAATCACTTCTTCCTGATGTGTAAGATCGCTATCTATCTGTGCATTTCTTATTGTTCATTATTTGATGAAATTCCACAAACTTCTTTATAAGATAATTGCTACTTTCTGTCATCACACATTGTTCACTAGAGACAATTACTGTATTTCCACCTTATCAGCAGATTTTATTACTATTTTCTACATACTTTGTAATTATCTCAGTGCTACTGCAACCTTTGCTGGCAATGCAGACTTCATATTCAGAATGCTTAGTCCCCACCTCTTGCTGCTTCATAGAAAGGGAAAATAATATCTTTTTGGTAGCATGTACCTAATATCGTGAAAAAAAGCTGCAAAATTAAAATTTTTGGAACAATTACTATGCAGCTATGCAGATTAGTTCCAACCATGGTTGCCAAACTCCCTCTGCATTTTTTTTACTGACAAAACATGGGAAATTTACTGACCACCTGAAAAATGACAAAACTCCTAATAAAAACGGAGACAATTGATATATAAAAGAGAGGTATGGGTTTTTTTTTGTTTTTTTTTGTAGAATTATACTTACCTAACTGGATGCAGCATTGCTCCAATGCTGCAACTGTCCCCCGCCTGCTCTTACACGGAGAACTGAGTGATCAAACACCATCAATCGCTTGGTTCTCAGAGCTCCCTGAGCAGAAAGCTGCTGAGTGTCAGTCAACGGCTCTCTGCCCCCCACCACACGCACTGGAGAGCTGGGCTGTAGAGGGCGTGGGAATGGCTGGCTCAGACTCTCAGCAGCTCGTTGAGAGGCTGAGCCAGGTGCCGTTCCAGGCATGTGGGCAGATCCCGACGACATGGTCGCGATCTTTCCCAATCCTGGACCGGCTCTGTGACATCAGCAGACAGCAGATTTCAGCCTGCTGTCTGCTGAAAACGGGTCACAGTAGTGCAGAACGAACTGCCCTCCTGTGATCCACAGGTGAAGTACAGCCAAACAAGCTATGGCTGTACTTCTACTTTAAACAGTATAGACATAGAATGGAAACACTGGAAATACACATTGCAAGTAACTTGCCTGGTTTAGATTTACAAAAGTCAACACAGCATGACAAATTATCAGTCCCTGATATTTATGGATAGTTGTAAAAGTCACTTATTTTTACAAACTGTCAGTAAATTTACTGAAGGTTGGTAACCCTGGCCCAATAAATTCTGAAAATATCAGTCAGGAGAAAAAGCTTTTACATTATGTCAGGAGAAAAAGTTTTTTAATTATCTGACAATTGTCTGATATGGCTATCTTCTGGCAAACTGGGCAACAATATTATATCTGTAGGCCTGATGCAAAACCTAGCTAGTTGTTCTTGGGAGGAACAATCCACTGGACAGGTAAAAAAACTCCAAATTCTTTGGTTCCCCTTGTAATAAGTGGTGCTCCAAGCTCTTCTAATCTCCACTAACGAACATTCAGCCGAGCCCAGTGTTAATATTTAGAAGGGATCACTTAACAGGAATTCTTGAGGGTGGTCATAGTGTTTGTGTATGTCTAACTGCAATATAAAACCTATGGGCATTTTAGATGCAACTAAAGTCACAACTTTTGTTTATTAACACGCATGGCGAACAGAAGTGATGTTAGGACACCAACCCGGAAGTAATGCAGTTGAAGTGACAGAAGACGGGATTGGGTAAGACACCAGCAAGCCAGCTCACTGATGGGTAGCGTGATTGCTGATGGCCAATTTGATAATGTTGATGGGATATTTTTAATTATGCGTTTGAGTATTTTTATTGGGATTTAAATACATTTGAAGTGGTTTTACATTACTGCACTATCAGAGCTTCTTTTTTATGGTGACTGCCTGATGGTAATTTTGGTATTTTCACTTTTATCACTTGGTATTCACTTTGTTATGTTAGATAAAGATTGATTTAGAGTATTAAATATTGTTTAGCACCACCTTAAAAGTCTGACTAAAACATTTTTCTCAGACAACACCAAGACCTTTTGTTTATTACATTTAGTACAGAGTAGGGCTGCAGGGAGAGAAGAGAAATAGGACCCCAGCATGTTAGTTAAATGACCAGCTGACTGCTTGATTTAAGGCATATAGAAGGGGATATAAAAAAAATGTGTTTTGGGAGTGATAGGGTGGGGTGGAAAGAGGGTTTTTTTTTCTAAACTGGAAATATGCTTTAAAGCAGCTTTTTTTGTTGTGGTCACCAGCTAATTAAAATAAGTCTAAACAAGATGACCCCTGCCCGTCATCACCAGGCTACCCAGGGGGGAATTTTCCATGTAGTAGCTAAATATACAGACAGTTTGGGGTTGATTTACTAAAGGGAAAAAGACTGTGCACTTTGTTAAGTGCAGTTGCTCTCTACAAGTGCAATTGCGCCAGAGATTAGTAAACGAGCAGAAACTTTCGCCATCCAATAATATGCAAACAAAGATGCATTTGTTTTAAATCTCCTTGAAGATGATTGGGTAAAATGAAGCTTTAACTCATTGACTAAGCTCTGGAGCAACTGCACTTGCAGAGTGCACAGTCTATTATCCTTTAGTAAATCAACCCCTTCGTGTCCACTGTCATAGGTCTATACACATGCATGCGTTTACACAAGTACCAGTCACTAAATTCTATGGGCAGCTGTACACAGCGCCGGTTTTGTCTCTGATGAGGAAATACACTAATTTTTGCATTGTACAACCCCAGTGTTCATCTACATGCATGTACAGAAGGCCATAAAGTGTGAGTCAGATTTTTTTATTTTTTTTTTTACAGCAGGGATTGGTTAGATTCTGATTTCTGTCTGTATCTTTTGTAGGTGTCCCCAGGGGAGATGTCTCCAAAGCAAGGGGGTGAAACTTAGACACTTGTCACCTGATCAGGTCTACCCATTGGAAGGATTTTACTCCTGTTCCTTTGGCAACTCAAACATTTTGCATTTCCTATCTCTTTTTGGACAAGAGACAATGGTCTCCAAGACCAACAGAGAGGGTAAATTAAATAGCAAAAAGGTTTCTAACCTTTCCTCGTTCTATTTAAAATGAATACACTTGAACTGAAAGAGGGAACTGTGTAGCTGATGGTGGGAAATCCCTTCAATACAACTCTGCTGATAGGTGATAGGATTATTGAAAGTTTTCTACAAAAAGCTGCAGGAAGATTACCTCAATGCAAGCCTTTTCCAAGATCGATACAATAACCAGTGTTTTGTATTACTGTTTAATAGGGCATTATTAATTAATCTGGCAGTACTGCCGCCAAATGTATTTAATCCACTGGCAGCGTGATGATCTTGTAAAACATTGAAAGCCATCACAGTTATAAAAATGATTATGATTTTTGTAACCTGGGTCTACCACCAATCTTATTTTAATTAAACAATTCTGCTGAAGTATAGCACACCATACTCATTTGAAGCTTTCAAATTAATATACAGTATCTAGGGCATCGCAAAACTTTTTTTTTTTTTTTTTCCTTCCCCAATCACATCTATTATTTTTCCATTTTTCCGAAAGACAGGAGTGAGTTTTTTTTCTAAGCAATTTTGATTAGTGTGTATGCTGTTCATCAGTTTGCTAAATTGTATCGTTTCTCTCCAGTAGTCAGAATTCAAGAAAGTTCCTTTCAATTCTAAATGCTAAAGTAGATTAGTTTTAGTGAAGAGGGACTTGTTTCCCGCTGTCTCATTTTCAGAAACTACCAGTCACTGCTCAAAGTTCGCAGGTTGAATATATTTGGTTTTGTGCCATTTAATGTTCTCAAAATAAGAAAAGTTTAGAGCTTGGCCGCAGGGAGAAGAAAAAAAAAAACGTGACCATAAAAGTAACTTAAAGCAAACTATTCATCACCTTACCGACACTGCAACTAAAAAGTATACAAACACAATAATAGCAGAATCAGTCATCTATTGTAAATGTAGGGGAATTAAATGGATAAATCTCCTGTATGTAGGAAAGGGACATCTACACGCACTGTGGGTTGGGTATATCATATCCAACCTCATTTTCCAAATTTAAAATAAAGGCTTTGACTGATTCATATTTTACACTGGGAAAAACAGTGATTTGAAATGCTGAAATAATTTAAGGACAGCAAGACTTAAAGAGACGCCACCCCCCCCCCCCCTCCAATTACTACTCCTTAAACCTGTCCATAACGAATAATGGGGGAATAAACAATAATACTTACCCATAACCTTATGAGAGTTTCTTCATTTTAACCCATTTTTGTCCAGCCTCTGTGATGCCTGGGATCCCATTCCTGCATCACCATTTTGAAAATGTCTGTTATATTGTGCATGCTTGAGATGAAGCACATGACATCATGTGCTTCATCTTGTGCATGTGCCGTACAAAACTGTGGATACAAAACGTCTTGCGAGACGTTTTTTCCCCCCACGGCAAATACATGTATCTTCATATGCCACATGATGCCATGTGCTTCATCTCACACATGTGCAGTATGATAATACTGCAAAATATACCAGGATCTTACAGTTTAGGTATAATATTTTGCTTGTACAAGGAAATGGTGATGTTGCTTTCGCAGGGGCATCTGTGCGTCCAGGGCTATGTCACCACTGCCTTCAGGGAAATCAGGAAGTGGAAAAAAAAAGATAGGTAAAGCAGAAAAAAAACATTTTGGGTGATTTCGCATCAGCATTTTTTTTTTCAACTTATCTATAATCATGATGATATCCCACAGCTCTTTTCAGCAGTACATACTATTTACACAAGTCAAAGCATATAACACCAGCACTCCATGGATCTTTAAAATAGCGTACAAAGGTTTTGTTAAAGTGATCATATAACAGCAATAAATTGTGATGTTTCTGGGCCATGCAGAACCTCTTCATCGGGCAATTTGTGTCCCTGAAACAATACAAATTACTGCTGTGATCCGATCACTTTAAAAAAAGTTGGACTCTATTTAAAAGATCCATGGTGTGCTAGCAATATATGCTTTGACTTGTATTGATACCGGTTCCTGGCTGGTAGTTGCTACAGCATGTAGTACAACACGTACCCTGGGGATATTCTACTTGAGTTACTATATACAGCATTCTCAGGCCCAGGGGATATCACAGTCTAATGTCACTAACAATTGACACATAGGCTCTGGCATATCCTTTAGGGATCATTTTTACACAGGTCATTTGACCTACTGATAAGTTTTTGGACTGAGAGGAAAACATGGAAACACATTCAAAATCTAGACAGAAAATAGAAACTTGAGGCACATATAGATGTCTGACGCTGATGCTAGTGTTGATATCTATGAGCTAGAATTCAAGATTGAAACTTATTGCAGCCATTTTTAGATTATTCATGTTAAATCTGAAAACCAACTTATGGGTGTCGTCATTTGATTTTTGAATTTTTTGCACATACAAAATTGGTGTGGTGAATAAATACTTGATCAATTTGTGAGGTTATTCTCAACTACTGGAAAAAAGGGAAGCAAGCCCCAAAATGTGTCCTTGAGACCCTAAATTACATTTTGTAGATGAAGCCTGCCAGTCTCAACTTAAAGCCATTTAAAGAGTACATACAGTAGGGTGAAAAATAGATTTTGGGTTTACACTTTAACAAGCTTTCAATTTCTATAGCCAGCAAGGAGACTTCATTTTCTTCATAATGTAAATCATAATGCTCACATAAAGGAAAACCCAACAGAAGAGCCAGTCTGTCAGACACCATTCAAAACTGAAATACCAGATTTTACCTTACCTATTGTAACTGGGCAAAGTAATAGGTTTACTTTATCGTGGGAACCCTAAGGAGCATTTTCTTTCTTAAACTTCCTTATCACCTTGAACACTGCTAGAGCCCAGAGATGCATTAAGGAAATCATGACACCTCCTCTGCCTACCACAGTAGCGTTTGGTCTTTTAGCAGCCCACCTGCATAGAACAAACCTGTTACATTCTCCATGAAACAAAAAGTACAAGTTCCCTTTAAGTGGATTTAGAGGCTTACCAGGGAAATGACTTGAACAAAGGCTATTAACAGCACTGAAATGTGCATGTCTGGAAAGCACAATGAAAGAAAAAGGTGCATAACAGCATGCTCTGTTTGCAGTGGGCATGGTGAAGAAGCACTAATTAGATCTCTCAGAAATTAACTTCTGTGTGTATCTTGCTTCCAGATTGTTTCTTACGACAGAACATTGGCTCTTGTGCTTTATCAGCCAGGTGAGCAAATTATCCTTATAATTCAGTTTTCTAATGAATTGCTTAGTGACTCATCAATAATTACCTATTTTCTAATATTTACTCTTTATTTTCTGCTTCCTGCAAATGAAGCGTGTCTTTCTTCAAATACATTTGTGAGGCAAACTCAATTTTCTACTAATAAAACTAATGAAAATTTAGAACATTTCTAGTTTTCACAAAAGTAAGATTTTGGTATTGCAGTTTAGTTAAAGCAGTAAGGGCCTGATGGCAATAAACAAAACCCAACACAAATACAACTGTTACTTTTGTGGTAGTCTTGCACAGGTGTGTGAACTTTTTATACATTTATCCTGCTGTTTGCGATGTAACTTAAAGTACACCTACACAACCCACTAACAGCTCAGTCATCACTATTGAGATTGATGGATTTTTAAAGTGGAACTATACTCAAATGTTAACTTCTAGCTACACTAACAGTGTTTCTGGGATGGATAGATCAAGAATAATACCAAGAGTGAAATTTCCAGTGAAAGGATACTCAAGGTTTTGCTAGTAACGTTACCAGAAGCCTAGGCATTTGGTCATGTGAACTCTTTTGAAAGAAAGGCATAGGTTACGTAGCACAATGCATGCTTAGACGGTTGGCCATATAAACAGCAATAAAAGGAAGATTGAACAGTCGTTTCTTCAAGAAAGGCAAGTATTTCAACCCTTTTATTACTCTTCATCAGGGATGAGCCCAGGTATTTTCAAATCCTAGTCCGAACCCACCTGAGCTCTCTCTTAAGAAAGCTGTACAGAGACAATGGTAAGTGGCCTAGGCATTTGCTGCCCTGCAGACACATTAACACACATTACTTAGCTTTATGCAGGGGCTGAATGGTGCTTTTAGAACTTAAAGAAAGCTGTCTGAAGTTTGTCAAATGTTTAGTAATCTGCAACTAAGGGTTTAGGACTACTGGTTGCAAGATAAAATTATAAAGTTATAAAGATAAAGTTGTAATATCCCTGCATTAAAAATCTATACCAAAATTAAGGTTGTGTATATATATATATATATATATATATATATATATATATATATAAAATACATACACACACACACACACACACGGCATCTCTGAAAAATGTAAATATCATCAAAAAGTTAATTTATTTCAGTAATTCAATTCAAAAAGTGAAACTCATATTATATGTAGATGTGTTACACACAGAGTGATATATTTCAAGCATTTCTTTCTCTTTATTTTTGGTGATTATGACTTACAGCTAGTGAAAACCCCAAACTTTGTATCACAGAAAATGTTTACTACATAAGACGAATAAAAAAAGGATTTTTAATACAGTCCATGTACAATATAGTATGCACTCAATACTTGGTGCTCCTTTTGCATGAATGACTGCATCAAAGTGGTGTGGCATTGAGGTGATCAGCCTGTGGCACTGCTGAGGTGTTATGGAAGCCCAGGTTGCTTTGATAGCAGCCCTCAGCTCATCTGCATTGTTGGGTCTGGTGTCTCTCAACTTCCTCTTGACAATAGGAAGATTTTTCATGGGTTTAGGTCAGGTGAATTTGCTGGCCAATCAAGCACAGTGACACCATGATCATTAAACCAGGTATTGGTACTTTTGGCAGTGTGGGCATGAAAATGCTGCTGGAAATTTTATTTTTTAGATAGGTAGAGCTTTCTTTTGGTGTTATTTAATCTCCACTATTTTTTTTTTTTTTTTTAACTAGAAAAAAAAGAAAAAAGACCAAAAATTCGGGAAAAAAACCTTTTACCATTACTTTCTAACATACAACTGCCCAGATAGTACGAAAATTCTCAAAATGATCCCTTTTTAGAAAGCAGACACCCCAAAGCGATCTTATTTTTTTTCCACTTTGAGTGGGTTAAAACAGGGAGCTTGGTAAAGGTAGAGTAGATACATGTATAAGTCATACATAGAGGGAGAAGGAGGAGGTGACAAGTTAGTGTACTGTCACATACAGTGGAAGGATGGAGATGAAGGGGTTAATGTTCAGATGCGCATGATAAGGGAGATGAAAGGGCTAATATATAAGTCACAGAGAGAGCATAGCGATAGTGAGGGGGATTTACTTAAACTGGTGCAAACAGAATCTGGCGCAGCTGTGCATGCTAGCCAATCAGCTTCTAACTTCAGCAATAAAACCTGGAAGCTGATTGGTTTCTATGCACAGCTGCACCAGATTTTGCACTTTTCAGTGTAGCAATAACTCTCGGCGGAGCTGCTGGTTTAAGCGGGCTTGTTACCTTCACTCTCCTTCCCTCTGTTTCACTGGCACAGGGTCATGAGTTCCGTTGAGTTTACCTCCGGACGATACAAGCACCAACACTTGAGTACATTTTCAATGCTTTATTGAACAATTAACGAAGGAAGTAGCAGGAAAGAGGCAGAAGGAAAACTGCAGGGAAAGCTCAAATACCTTTCTGTAGGATTCTTGACAAATGTCCTTTAGAGTTGAATATTACAGTAGAATGCGCTCCCCTCATGGGACACACTCTTTGTTCGCCTGGATAGGCCTCTCTCACTTGCTTAGCAGCTAGTACATAGCACGAACAAAAGTCTCTGCCACAGACTTGCTTGGGATGAACCCATATGATCCTCTGCCACAGGATGTCTTGGTTTTGTGGTGAATGTCAGTCACAGTGCTTGAACATTTAAGCCAAACCCGGCAACACTATGCTGTAAAGTTACTTTAGGATACGTCCTCCAACCGAGTCACCAGGCCCCTCTCCAGACCAGCACTCTGCATGATCCTCCCATGACAGGTCCTCCCCTGGGATCTCCTCGGTTGTCCAGCTTCTTCACTCTGGATAGACAGTTCAGGACCATTCCTCGGCTGCTGTGGTAGGCCCCAGACAAGCTTCTGGGCCCACCCATGCGCCGCAGCGACGCGGACCTCCAGGTGGCTGCAAAACGACCCTAAAACATGGTGTCTGTCCCATAAATACCTTCTCCAAGAATCCCACTCGGAGGACCACCTCCACCAAGTTGTCGCCGGGACAGAAGAGCATCCATACGCTTTGACACGTTGCCTTTCCAACACTAGCCGATAGTAAAAACAACACCCACTGGCCCAGTTTGGAAACACAACGTCAGCCAAGCTGGAACAGAGGCAAATCTAACTTCCCCTAATGAGCAATTTACTAAATTTACCTATCAGATGGTAGATCGCAAATCTACCAGCGCTATACCAGTTTTAGTAAATAACCTCTATTATGTGTAGGAGAGGAGGTGGGCATGAAGGGGTTAAAAAAATAATCCTTGTGTCACTAAAACAGAATGAATGAATCTGCAGCTGCTCCATTCATTCTTCCCTTATTCACAAGTTCTGGATCCCTCTCTACTTTCTCTGTTGTATGGGGAAGGAGAAGGATCAATATGGTAAGCAATACCATGTGATCACTGTAATGACCAATCACATGGTACCCTCTCATATTTGGCTCAAAACAGTGTCTCTGTTTATGGAGCCATCTAATAACAAATCAGTACACAGCGATTACCGAGTGGATCAGCCGCCCGACAGCTATGGAATTTATGTAGTGCTGTTTATGAACGACACTGGGTAAATATAGAGCTGCTGGTTCACCATTTAAAGATGTGCCACCAGTAGAAAAGGGTTAACAATGACTGTTGGTTAGGGGCCTAAAAGGTTGTTTAGGTGACTATTTGTAGATTCAACCAAACCTGGATTTGTGCAAAAAGATTCAGAATAGTATTAGGAAGTAGCAGACTGTCAGATGTTTATTTATTTTTTCCATTTCTTTCATATTTACATCTTCAGACAGAATATTAAGTTGTACTACTTTAGCGCATATTGATTAGGTATATTTATTATTTTTAGAATATTATTAGATTATTTAACTGTGCATCCACAAAGATGGTGATAGGGCAGCAATATACAAGAGGCCTGGGGCCATTCAGTGTAATCAAAATCTTGCCCTTGATTATTAAAATCTTAGATCTTTAGTTTTTCTCTTTATAGCAATGCAATGCTACATTTCATGATCCTTAAATGATTCTTTTTATGGAAATGCCTTAAAATGCCATTTTCCATTCTCGTATTTTAATGCTTTATGGTGGAATACATGTAATGGAGTGCACTGGACAGTGTGGTCTCACACTGGTGTCTACTGGGAGACGCAGATATATTTAGACTCACTGTGTAACTATTACAAGAGACAAGTAGAGGTGAAACTATGAAACAATGGCTATTAGTAAAATGCCTATACGACTGAATATTTATTTCAATTACTTCTAGTGCTTTATCAAACAATAATTGTGCCAGGGGCAGTCCAACTCTAACTTCTGAGAGAAGAGCAATATGGATTATGAAAGATTGGCCTGCAATTGTAAACCAATAGGATGGCAACATGGGGCAGAAGGAGGGAATCAAAACGAAACAAGCAGTGGTTAGTATTGGCATACAAAGCACCCCTGATTTTGGAGATCCCAGAAACATCTGAAGTAATCGAATGATGTCAGCAGGCACTAATTTGGGATGACTTCAGGTTTCAAGGTGAGCACTAAAGATCTTGCTATACAAAGGCGAGGGTGGTTGATAATTTTTCAACCCATGTCCAAAGGAGGCTCTGTCTGTATATACTGTAGTTGATCTTAATACACAGGCTATACAATAAAGGCAAATTAAAGTGGGTAAACCTTGGTCATGAAATCTGAACAAAGCACATATATCTGTAGTGTTTACTTATCTCTCTCCAGAACTTTGTGTCATTTCCTTCTGGTGCTTTGTTCCTCTGTTATCAGCAGGAGTCATTTCTGAGATGTTTTCCTGACACATGAGATAAAATTTGTGTAGGGGGGAGGAGCTCAGCAGGCAGCTTAACTATTCACAACAGTGTTCTGCTTCTATGTGGAGGGGGTGTGTTTTGTTCCTCCAATCAGCTCTGACACACTGTAACTGCAGCCTCTCCACCCCCTCCCTCTGTGATACTAACACATGGAGAAGGATTTTAACACTTTTCTGCCCATTTGAAGGGGTGTAGGGGAGAGAAGACAGAAAAACAAGTAAAACCTATGCAGGAAGATTTGTTTCAACTCTGTGTATCATCTGAGGCTGTCCACTTTACTGAGTATATGTAAAGGTTTACAACCACTTTGAAATACTTTGGATAAAATCTTAAAAACATCATAAGATGTCTATTGGTTGAATATATTGTATATGCTTCAATATAAACTATATTTTCAAATAACATAAATATACATGAAACATAAGGAAAAGAATAATGTGAAAAGTAGCTTTGAGCGGTTTATGCTATGCAAACTGAAAATGACAAAGTGTCAGCATGGAAGAAGCACCCAGCCAGCATTAATAATTAGCAACACGGTACAGAAATAAAAATATGTAAATTCACAAGGAATTATGAAGATGACAGCTACAGGGAGTGTTAAAAATCCCTTTGTAATCAATATAAAGAAACAACACATAAGTACATATAGTCTAAATACAATGTGTGAGGCTTTCTCACCTCTTTCTACAATTATTGCAACCTATCACCCAGTGCTGGGTTACTGAAAATGGCAGCAGGTGGCAACTCATATGACATATCCTTTCTAATACAGCATGAACTTGTTCAAGACAGGAACTTATTTCCGAGGTTATGTGAAAGACAATTAACATACCAGGCTAATTAAACAAACACTAATAGATAATAAGATCTGAAATTACACAATTAAATAGTTATAATGAAAAAGACGCAGGTCCATCAAGTTCATCTTTTAATAAATTCTTGCAGTGTTTGTCCAGACAAAGCCAAATCAACCAATTTTTCTGAGCTGCTGATTCCATTTTGCTTCAGATACATTTCCACTCTCCAAATGTTCCCATACCATCCATCACTACTACAGATCCCAGTAGTTTACGGAAAGCATCCAGTCCATTTTTAAATTTCGTTATTGATTTTGCCATTTACAGGCCACTACTCGGGGGCCTCATAAGTTTTACTTGAAATGCGCCAATTTATACTTCTCAAATGCAGTTTTCTTTATGTCGTGGCTGGCCCTAATCCTCATTATAGTTGTTATACCCATTTTAATGTGTATCAAATATCCAGTCTTGTTTTTTTTTGCTAGCAACCCTGCTAGTTTTTTTTGTTTGTTTCATCTGTTGGTTCACCCTCCCAATTTGTCCTGGTGACCATTACCATCTTAACTGAGTCAGGAATAATCCAAAATTTTGAGTTTTCATACAAAGACAACTTATTTCCATCAGTTGTGTGTTGTGTATACCATGAACTACAGGACATTATTTCCAAGTGTACACAGACAGCAAAAAGATCAGATCTAAGAAAGCAACACTACAACTCCAAAAAACACTGTAGTAACTTACTGTCAAGAAGAAACACAGGCGTGCACACTGGAAGACTGTCAAGTGTGTAACAGAGTGGCTTGATCAGTCAGGACTTTTACAATTAACCACTTTTAACCCCGAAGAATTTACCCCCTTCCCAACCAGAGCGTCTTTTGTGATTTGGCACTGCGTTGTTTTTTTTGACAATTGTGCGGTCATGCGTTGCTGTACCCAAACAAGATTGATGTCCTTTTTTTCTCACAAATAGAGCTTTCTTTTGGTGGTATTTGGTCACCTCTGCGGTTTTTATTTTTTGCGCTATAAACAAAAAAAAAGCGACAATTTTTTTTATTATAGCAAATTATTATTTGCTATAATATCTATCCCCTTTTTTTTAAAAAAAGCAAATTTTTTCTCAGTTTAGTATATGTATTCTTCTACATATTTTTGGTAAAAAAAAATCACAATAAGCGTATATTGATTGGTTTGCGCAAAAGTTATAGTGTCTACAAAATAGGGGATAGATTTATAGCATTTTTATTTATTTTATTTTTTTTTTACTAGTAATGGCAGCGATCTGCTATTTTTATCATGACTGCGACATTATGGCGGACACATCGGACAATTTTGACACATTTTTGGAACCATTGGCATTAATACAGCGATCAGTACGATTAAAAATGCATTGATTACTGTAAAAATGTCACTGGCAGTGAAGGGGTTAACAATAGGGGGCGGTGAAGGGGTTAACTGTGTTCCCTGCAAGGTGATTCCAACTGAAGGGGGAGGGGACTAACTAGAGGAAGTGACGGATCATGGTTCCTAGCTAATAGGAACACACGATCTGTCACTCAAGTCAGAACAGAACAGGGACCTGTGTGTTTACTAGGGATGGGCTTTATGTTCGGGTCAAGCATGAGTTCACTGTGGCAACATGGCATAACTTAAGTGACCGGTTTGTACACTTATAATATAATAAGTGTATAATAAGTATAATATATAATATTCTTTTTCTTCTAACATGAACGAGGCTTAAGGCTAATCATACAACGTAGATGAGGGATACTCTGGTGTTGGCCATTATTTTCTGAGAGCAGACTACCCAAACAGTGACTGCATCTGACTGAATGCAGTCACTGTTAGGACAACAATTTTTCACCTGGCTCATTAAACAAAAAGTTAAATAAAAACTCAACTTTTTTTCAGGCTAGGTCATTGTTTCTCAAACTGTGTGATGCAGGAGAATTGCATGTGTGCCATGGGCAGGGCCGGCACTCCTGCACTGCTGCCTAGGGAGGGATCTATTTGCACCTGCTCCAGCACACCCCCGGCCTCCATCTGCACCTGATGCCCGCTCTCCACGGATCATCTACTGGCGAGGTAGTGTGAGGGACCTGCCGCGGGATTCGTCAGGGGTGTGACTCCCACTAGTCACACTCAACTCCCAGGAATTACTCCTAGGCCTTGCCACCCTTCACAAGCCTCTCAGCTGAGCAGGAGAGGGTCGGGCGATCCACAATACATCCAGTGTGAACCGAGGTCTTACACTGAAGCGCTCGAGGCTCCTACACCTTCGATACTCTCTGCCCAGTGACTCACCAGAACACTGAGCCAAGAGGAAGACCTGCCGTAGGAAACAGAGGAGAGATGACAGATCATCTCTGGGTACCCGCAGGCAAACCCTCAGCTGGCCAGGAGGTGAGTCCAGCACGTCACTAGTGAACATCCAAAGATCCTCACTGAGAGGGCCCTGCATCTCGTGGTGAACCCCCACCCAAGCAATCGTGAGTAGTACCTTACAAAACTTCCCTAACTGGGATCTATCCCATCAAGGGATTCACGTGAATTGATCTAATGGAGATCCAGTGGAGGTATAACGAGTCAGAATAGCGGTTATTATTGCCCCCCCTCCCCACACTCTGCTTGCAATGCATTTACGCATCACACAAGACTGCTGCTTTTGTATATATTATATTTACTGCTTACCACAAAAATTGTTAAATCTTTTCGGGTGTGCCGCAATAATCTTTTGATCGTTTTGGTGTGACGTCATTCTAAAGAACAAAAAGGATTACAACACTACTAAGCAAGTAAGGAGATATCTACAAGCAGTGTTCATTAGGGTTTTTTATGCTGATTTACATGGGACAAAGTTGTGGGGAAAAGTTTACAACCACTTTAAAACCCAGTTAAAATAATTAAAATAGATATTCATTCAGATAGACATTGTTATAATCACAATATTTTTCACAGTCATATCTGCATTTTCTTGTTAAAGTAGTTGCATAGTGTTTAGATATGATTGTGCAGTACAACAGGCACCTGAGTTTGAACATGCTGCCTAGTGTATCCCTGCAAGCAAAGAGATTAACGCTCAAGGCAGTCAATGGCTCAGCTGACTTCCTTAGAGTTATATAGAAAATGCCCTTATTGTCATCAAAGGACTTAGGTCTGTACATACGGGCAAAATATCCGACGATATCGGGCAGTTCAATGGAAACTGGCCAACATTTGCCCCATGTGTACGTCAGCCGGTCCAACAGAACCCGGTCGAACGTCCAGCTTCTGTTGAAGGGCATGACTAAAAAAGGTCTGCCAATCGGCATCCGATCAGTGCTCTCAGCCAATAGCACTGTGTGCTAAGCAAGAGTTCACTATCACTAACTATGAATAGGGTCACATGCTGCAAACTGAAGTACTGATGGGGAGGTCCAGAATTGTGCTAGAAAACAAGTAAACGGAGAAGAATGCAAAACACCTCATAGTGTAGTTGATCATTTATTAGGTAAGCAAACATATAAAATCAGTACAATAGGACTCACACTCACATCCAAGGGAGAAAAAAGGCACATCACAGAGAAGTCCTGACACAGGGTGCAGTGCAAAGGATCCAGCAAGTTTTACAAGCTGGCATTTCTGTGGTGGGCACTGACAATCCATTCATCCCTGGAGCACACCCATCAGTGTTCTGGTGTAGGGATGCCAGTGTTACATGCCAAAACCCAGTATCCTTCTCTCCTCCTCCTCCTCTCTGTGGACCCACAAGGAATTATGGGACTAATTTCAGGCCAAGCCTTCCCTTTCCTCAGCCCCAAAATAATTTGAGAAAAGGACACCTGCTTTTGGCAAACAACACTTGCGTCTCTGCACCAGAACACCGATGGCTGTGCTCTAGGGCTGATCGGCCTCTTAATGCCCACTGCAAAAACGATGGCTTGTAATACATGCTGGATCTTTTTCACTGTGCCCTGTGACAGAACATTTCCTTGATGTGCCTCTTTTCTCCAATGAACTTGTGAGTGTGATTTCTATTGTAATGATACCCTGTTTCCCCGAAAATAAGACCTAGCGTGGTTGTCGGTGATGGCTGCAATATAAGCCTTACCCCCCAAATAAGCCCTAGTTGAAGTCCTCGTAGGTCTTCTTTTCAGGATAGGGCTTATTTTCGGGGAAACAGGGAAGGGCTTATTTGGCGGGAAGGGCTTATATTGCAGCCATCACCGACAACCAAGCTAGGTCTTATTTTCGGGGAAACAGGGTATTAGGTGTCCTAATCTAACAAATGATCAACTACACTATAAGGTTCTTTTGCAACCCTCTCTCTTTACTTGTTTTCCATCCCTGCAAGTAACTCTGTTAATCTATAAATCTATCCATGTGTCTCTGTTGAACACCCTTGGATCCTAGGCCCTGCCTATACATCAAAGTCTTGACATTTGTCTAAGTTGAGTTAGGGCCCATTTACACAATTGCTTTATGATAATGCATACCACAGAAATCAGAATTAAATGCACAGCATCTAGCAATGTGCAAAAATGTACACGCATCTATTTTGGTGCCATATGGTGCATGAGGAAGCTCGTCCAAATGCTAATGCACCACAAGGATGTGCATGGGGCCTATATGCCGCTCTCTCTTGGCATTAAACTCCAACCCCTGTCATTCAATTGCCTTCAGTGGGCAATAGAACCTCAGTCATTTGAGAGCTCAATAATATAGCCCTTATCACTTGCAAGGGTACCCCTCCATCTACGTTTAACCACCGCCGACCGCCGCATGTAGCTATACGTCGACAGAATGGCACAGACAGGCAAATGGGTGTACAGGTACATCCCTTTAAATTTACCTCTGTGTGGTCGAGTGCGCGCCGCCGGCACACGCGTGACCCTGCTGCGAGCTCTGTGATCGTGCCCGCAGGACTCGATGTCCGCTGGTGTCCCGCGATCATGTCACGAAGCTGAAGAACGGGGAGATGTCAGTGTAAACACAACATCTCCCCGTTCTTCCTAGTGACATGTCACTGAGCGTCTGCTCCCTCATCTGCCCCCTAACAGAATCACTCCCTAGGACACACTTAACCCCATCCTAGCCCCCTAGTGGTTAACCCATTCACTTCCAGTCACATTTACACAGTAATCAGTGCATTTTTAATCGCACTGATCGCTGTATAAATGTGAATGGTCCCAAAACAGTGGCAAAAGTGTCCGATGTGTCCGCCATAATGTCACAGTCACGATAAAAATTACAGATCGCCGCCATAACTAGTAAAAAAATTATTAATAAAAATGCCATAAATCTATCCCCTATTTTGTAGACGCTATAGGTTTTGCGCAAACCAATCAATAAACGCTTATTGCGAATTTTTTTACCAAAAATATGTAGAAGAATACGTATCGGCCTAAACTGAGGAAAAAAAAAATGTTTTTTTTATATATTTTTTGGGGATATTTATTATAGCAAAAATTAAAAAATATTGCTTTTTTTTCAAAATTGTAGCTTTTTTTTGTTTATAGCGCAAAAAATAAACCGCAGAGGTGATCAAATGCCACCAAAAGAAAGCTCTATTTGTGGGAAAAAAAAGATGTCAATTTTGTTTGGGAGCCACGTCGCACGACCGCGCAAATGTCAGTTAAAGCGACGCAGTGCTGAATCGCAAAAAGTGCTCTGGTCTTTGGCCAGCCAAATGGTCCGGGGCTTAAGTGGTTAAAACACCTCTTGAAATCTACTGCTTTGCTTATGAAAATGTCATGATGTATGACCACTGTAATGCCCCGTACACACGGTCGGACTTTGTTCGGACATTCCGACAACAAAATCCTAGGATTTTTTCAGACGGATGTTGGCTCAAACTTGTCTTGCATACACACGGTCACACAAAGTTGTCGGAAAATCCGATCGTTCTGAACGTGGTGACGTAAAACACGTACGTCGGGACTATAAACGGGGCAGTGGCCAATAGCTTTCATCTCTTTATTTATTCTGAGCATGCGTGGCACTTTGTGCGTCGGATTTGTGTACACACGATCGGAATTTTGGACAACGGATTTTGTTGTCGGAAAATTTTATATCCTGCTCTCAAACTTTCTGTGTCGGAAATTCCGATGGAAAATGTGTGATGGAGCCCACACACGGTCGGAATTTCCGACAACAAGGTCCTATCACACATTTTCCGTTGGAAAATCCGACCGTGTGTACGGGGCATAAGTCTACTTAAGCCTATAAAAAGAAATTAGATACTTTGAATAACATTTTAGTAAATTTTAGAAGGGTAGTTTTAAAGTAAATTTCTAGAGATGTTTTTTTTTTATCATTCTAATCCTCTTCTTGCTTTATCTCTTTATAGATACTGAACATTTTAGGCCCTTTTCATACGAGAAATCCTATAGGGTCCGGCTGTCCTTTTTTCAGCTGGACCTGATGGGACCCTACATCCGGGTTCGATCCAATTTAGCAAACAAAAAAAAAAAAGAAAGGGGTCTATTCCCTTACGGCTGGCCGGATCGGAGGGAAGCCGGGTGCAAAACAGACAGCCAGTCAGTTTACATCCAGCTACCCATAGTAGAGAGGGTTGTGTCTGTGTCTAGGGCCGCTATTAGAAATCACAGGGACATACAGCCTACCTGACAGGGCAACCAATCCCCCAACTCTGGCAAAAAGTGACTGAGGACATAGATTTATCAGTCCTTTTCTCTACAGCCTCAGCTGCACAGATGAATAAATAGGAAGTGCTCTGAGGCTTTATGCTCATTCATGAACTGAAGAACTGTAAACAGTTTAATATGTTTCAGTGATTAATGGACACAGGAGTGATTGGTATCGCTCACTGTGTTCATTCAGGAAAGAAAATTGCCAGTAAATGACACCCCCCTGTATGGCCGCACCAGATACCGGCGGGAAAGGAGGGAATCTGGTAGAGCTGCAGGGGAAAGGGGCACACAGAGGGGCACATGTTCTAGAACCAATCCCCTTGCAGTGCAGCTGGAGGGAGGGAGAGGAGGAGAAGCTGGCAGCACTGCAGTGAGAGACAAAAGAGGATTGGTGTCAGCAATAAGACAGTAAAGCCAACCCTCCTGCTCAGCAGGTGCTTGGGCCCACCTTTTGAACTAATGGGGCCCGGGCCCAGTACAGGAGGGCTGGCTGTACTACCTTATCAGTGGCCCTGTCTGTGTCTGTTCTGCATAAGCAGAGTGGGCACGGGCCTGTCATTTGCCTAATCCATTCAGCTCAGCAGAGGATCAGCAGACAGATCCCTTTCTCAGCAAAAACAGATCTGGCCTGTGTGAAAGGGGCCCTAAAGGAGAAGTTCACCTTTTTTTTTTTCCTTCTAAATTCCAGCTCCCCTATATACCAATATAGCATTACCGTACTTTGTTTTGCAAAAATATCAAAGCTTTCCATTAAATCTACAGACACTTACTTCACTTTTCTTCATCCATGTTTCCAAACGTATCCATTAGTTTTGCCTTACTTCAAGATCAAACAAGAGGTCATGGCACAGGAAGGAGTTGACCAACTGACCTCATTAGCACACACCCTGCATCCTCCACCCTGCTACCTACCCACCCATTCCCAGCTGCACATTTTTAAAATGAAATGCAATCAATCAGTGATCACCCTTCTCACTAAATACACAATATACAATCAGATTGCATAGTGTATGGCCATCTTTACACATATGATGAGGGAGTGGACAGAAACACTCAGCTGTCAAGCCCTGTTCACATCTCTGCATAGTGGGAACTCGCATTCCCACATGCATTTTTTGTTTGTTTTTTTTAAGCGAGGGGGGGCATTTAAGAGCATTTTCACTCATCACACATAGGGCAGCCCATCCACCTAAATGGGCTGCCCTACATGCAACAATTGCCCCAAAGAAGCTTCAAGACTTTTTTTTTTAGAGCGGAGCTTGGTGCGTTTTTTAATGTGATTATTGGTGCAGCGCATTTCACAAATGCAAGGAAACGCACAGAAGTGAATGGAGCCTCATTGTTCTTGTGTTACTGCACCAATTTCACTTTCAGGCCCCATTCACATCTAGCATAGTGGGAGTGCACATTTTGTGGCTCTTTTTTCCTTTGACACGTATAGGGCAGCTTGTTGATTTCGATTGGGTGCACTACATGTGGTTAATGGGACATTTTGCTGTTTTGTGGGTTGTGTGTTTTTTACTGTGTGCTTGGCAGCATTTGCTATGTGTTTTTTCACATGGCAAAATGTGTTTGCTTCTATGTTTGGTACGCCATTACCATGGCACTAAAATCGCAACTAGTAATTTTAGGTGTATAAAGATGGCCATACACTATACAATCATTCATGAGGACAGTGAAGTGCAACCACCGATTGATTGCATTTCATTTAAAATAGGTGCAGCTGGAGATGGGTGGGTAGGTAGGAGTGTGGATGATGCAGTGTGTGTGCTAATGAGGTGAGCTGGTCAACACCTTCCTGTGTCATGACCTCTCGTCTGATCAGGAAGTAAGGCAAAACTAATGGATACGTTTGGAAACATGGATGAGGACAAGTGAAGTAATTGTCTGTATTTTTAATGGAAAGCTTTGATATTTTCGAAAAAAAAAGTCTATTAATACTATATTGGTACATAGGAGAGCAGGAATTTAGATAAAGTAACATGCATTTTAGCTTTACGGTTTCTTTATTTTTCCATCACTTGAAAATACACAAAATCCGATATGTTTTCTCATGCATTTGAACAATCACTTTGCGTTTCCAGAAAGCCACAGCTTCTCCTCCAGTAAGCCTGATCCAGCCCTTCTAGCATGACCTTTCTACTCAAAAACGGTGCCAAAGATTTTTTATAGCAATGCAGTTAAAGAAAACCAGGTGAAACATAGCATGAATCTGTGATTGAAACCTGTCTGTAGTCAGTTCACATCGCTGCCTTATGCTCCAAATTGACGTGCTCATCTTGTCTTGTACAAAAAAAAAAAAAAAAAAACCTCATAATCAGTTTTAGCACCCCAGAGCCTTTCCATTTCTCAAAGTAATATTCCAAACAGCTCAAGTGGAGCAAATAATACAGAACTCTGTAGCCAACCTATTGCTATGCTATCAAAAGGCAGGACTCAGATAATAGGAGCCGTAAATTTATGAGATATTTTGCAGCAAATCCAAAGCCCGGCATTGCTCTTAAATGAATAGTACTTGGCATGTGTCTGATTTTCTCAAATCTGTCTCTAAGGTGCTAAAGCTAACAGTTTGTTACTTCGGAGAAGATGTAAGTGGTTTAACGTGGCTTAAGTTAAATAAAAGTACATCTGAACAGGGATAAATTAATTGGTTTCTACTGTTTGCAAATCTAAACGAACATGAAAATTGTGGTCTTTCCGGCGATTCCCAAAAGCTGCTCTGTAATCTGAGGTCATTCAATTGTAAAAGCGGAGTTGGATTCTAAATAATCCGAATGAGCGGCAGAGCGCATTGAGGACAATCTATCATTATTTTAAAAGAATCATTAAAATTAAAGACTAAAATGAACCTCTGCCCAAAAGACAGAATGGGATGGCTTCGCAGAGGTTAGAGGAGTAAGATGGGAGACATTAGGGGGAATTGCTGCAGGCATCAGTTAAAAGAAGAATATATAATGAAAAAGCACAGCAAAGCCTTTTTTTTTTTGAAAGAAGACTCTCTGTAGAGATGCTATCCAGGAAAAAAGGGAAATAGCAAAAATGTCTACCTAGGTCTTGTATTAGAAAAACAGGAACAGGCAGAAAAGGAGTTTAGCGAATGCCGGCTGGGAACCCAACTCAATATCTGAGGAGTAAAGATCGCGGGGTGAAGCACTGTGACCCTTGGAAGTGGAGCACTGTGACCCTTGGAAGTGGAGCACTGTGACCCTTGGAAGTGGAGCACTGTGACCCTTGGATGGAGTAGTGTGCCACTCAGGCTCAGCTGGTTCGTGGAGTGGTATGAAGGATGGAAGCATCCGCTGCACCTTGGAGCTTAATCATTGGGATTAAGCTCAGAGGGGCGGAGCGAAACATTTGATCATATCTTATTGTTTATCACTAAGTGTGGTGTATTTCTTTCTATTTTTCACAGGTTTGCAATTGCTAAAATTGAAATGATATTACGTTCACATACATAAGCATGGCAATGAATGCAGATAACATCCAGACCATATATATATATATATATATATATATATATATATATATATATATATATATATTGTATGTAATGTACTGTGTGTATATATATATATATATATATATATATATATATATATATATATACACAAAAAGTCCAAAGGATTGCTGCACTTAAAAACTTTGTTTATTCGTCCAAAGATTTGTAAAGTTACATCTCAGAAAGTGTTCAAAAAGATTTCCGCTTCGAGCTCACATGCTCACGCCCTTCCTTAGATCAGAACACATCTAACATTTTGATCACAGACATTGCAATTTAACATTTATCCAAAAAAAAATCATATATGGAATCAATCTATGCTTAATTGCTCATTAGTACAATTGTATTCCTTCGTTCATTAATCATTTCACACCACTGATATACAAATGGTTAACCATGTAGAGACTCATCCCACTATTCACTCAGGAACCATCACATTGTCATTCTGTAGAATATATATATATATATATACATATGTAAAAAACATCACAATCCAAAGAAGGATATCATAAAATACTTTTATAGATAATGTATTATAAATCATACAAATAGATAAAGATCCAAATCTGTATTTAAACCTTTTGGAGTAATAGTATTAGGAAAATTTTCCTTCCTGGACACCATGTTGAAAATCAACCAGATGAAAATTGACAGCGATCTTTAAGTTAAAAGTACAGATCACAACCAATTGTTACATTTTGACAGTTTTCACCCTCACTCAGTTTTTAACTCTATTCCTAAAAGCCAACTAATGCGGGTTCAGAGAATAGTTAGTGATCCGCAACGTCGTGAACAAAGATTAAAAGAAGTGGAAACTAAACTAATTAACAGAAATGATCCTGAAGCATCAATAAAAAGGAACGTTTACATCTAAATAAAACTAATCCAAATAAAAAACACACTAAAAGGATACCTTTTGTTACACAATTTCATCCGTATTCACATACTGTGTTTAACATAATTAATAAACATTGGAATTTATTGAGGGAAAGTTATCCCACTATAGAAGAATTCTGGAATTTACCATTACCCTCATATAGAAAGGGGAGAACTTTGAGGGATCGATTGTTAAGATCCGATCAATTTTCTCCTCTTCTTCCCAGGATAACTTTTCTGGGATCAAAAACCTGGGATCATTTCCATGTCCATCATGTATCCAATGTAATTCTATGATAAAGGGAAAAAGTATACCACACCCACATAAAGGCTTTGATATTCTTATCAAGGGCCACTATACCTGCCAATCATCATATGTGATTTATGCCATAAAATGTCCATGTGGATTATTATATATTGGGGAAACAACCAAAAGGTTAAAGATCGTATAGCCAGGCATAAATATTCAGACTCCTTTCACACTGAGGCCCTTTGCAGGCGCTATAGTGTTAAAAACAGCGCCTGCAAAGCGCCCTGAAACAGCAGCTCCATTCTCTCCAGTGTGAATGCCCGAGGGCTTTTACACTGGAGCGGTGCGCTGGCAGGGCATCAGAAAAAGTCCTGCCAGCAGCTTCTTTGGAGCACATTAGAGGCGGTGAACTCACAGCTCCTAAAGCGCCCCTGCCCATTGAAAACAATGGGGCAGCACTTCTATATCGCCGGCAAAGTGCCACTGCAGCAGCATTTTGCGGGCGGATTTAATCCCTTTTCGGCCGCTAGCGGGGGTTAAAACTGCCCCGCTAGCATCCGAATAGCGCCGCTAAAATGACAGTAAAGCGGCACTAAAAAATAGCGCCGCTTTACCGCTGACGCCTGGGGCGGCTCAGTGTGAAAGGGGTCTCAATTAGAGATAAAGTAATACAGTTACCACTAGCTAGACATTTTATAGAGAAGGGGCATACAATTTCCCAGTTAAAATTCATGGTGCTGGAAGGCATTAATAAAAAAAGGAGAGGAGGTGATCGTGAACTAATCTTAAGAAAACGTGAGGCTCATTGGATAAATTTTCTTAATACTATTACTCCAAAAGGTTTAAATACAGATTTGGATCTTTATCTATTGCTATGATTTATAATACATTTATCTATAAAAATATTTTATGGTATCCTTCTGGATATTTGGATTATGATGTTTTTTACATATGTATATATATTTTTTTCTACAGAATGACAATGTGATGGTTCCTGAGTGAATAATAGTGGGATGAGTCTCTACATGGTTAACTATCTGTATATCGGTGGTGTGAAATGATTAATGAACGAAGGAATTCAATTGTACTAATGAACATTAACCATAGATTGATTCCATATGTGATTTTTTTTTTTTTTTTGGAAAAATGTTAAATTGCATTGTCTGTGATCAAAATATTAGATGTGTTCTGATCTGAGGAAGGGTGTGAGCATGTGAGCCCGAAGCAGAAAACTTTTTGAACACTTTCTGAGATGTAACTTTACAAATCTTTAAACAAATAAAACAAAGTTTTTAAGTGCAGAAATTCTTTGGACTTTTTTGCTTATATGTATGGTCAGTGGGAAGACCTGATTGCTTTGCACTAATTGTGGACCGGGTGCAGCTTTCCTTAACCACATTTGCAGATATATATAACGTTTCTCTTTTTTTTGCTTTAAAACAACGCTAAGGTTTAAATGGTAAATTAACAATATTATATCACCCCCGTGTCCAGCTGTAGCACAGTAATTGGGAAAAAATGCAGAATGTGCAGGCTGCCTAAAAAAAATGATTACACCGATACCAGGCTGTCTGATGCTTCTTGTACCAGCATACACTTCCTCCTAATGATAGCAACCATAACTGCACGGCTAGTTCAGGCTTCAATTTGGTAGAACATCCACAAGGATTTTATGGGGTTGATTTACTAATGCCTGGCACACACGATTAGATTATCAAACAAATGATCATCTTTTTATTTTTGCATGCTAATCTTATATTGAATCTGAAGAGTTTAACAGAGTCACAAATTCTCGTACAACAGAATAAAAATTCGGAAGTGATGTCATGTGTGGTAATTAGGGATGAGCCGAACACCCCCCTGTTCGGTTCGCACCAGAACATGCGAACAGGAAAAAAAATTCGTTCGAACACGCGAACGCCGTTAAAGTCTATGGGACACGAACATGAATAATCAAAAGTGCTAATTTTAAAGGCTAATATGCAAGTTATTGTCATAAAAAGTGTTTGGGGACCCGGGTCCTCCCCCAGGGGACATGAATCAATGCAAAAAAAAGTTTTAAAAACGGCCGTTTTTTCAGGAGCAGTGATTTTAATAATGCTTAAAGTCAAACAATAAAAGTGTAATATCCCTTTAAATTTCATACCTGGGGGGTGTCTATAGTATGCCTGTAAAGGGGCGCATGTTTCCCGTGTTTAGAACAGTCTGACAGCAAAGTGACATTTTGAAGGAAAAAACACATTTAAAACTACCGCGGCTATTGCATTGCCGACAATACACATAGAAGTTCATTGATAAAAACGGCATGGGAATTCCCCACAGGGGAACCCCGAACCAAAATTAAAAAAAAAAAATGATGTGGGAGTCCCCCTAAATTCCATACAAGGCCCTTCAGGTCTGGTATGGATATTAAGGGGAACCCCAGCCAAAATTTTAAAAAAAAATTGACGTGGGGTTCCCCCTAAATTCCATACCAGACCCTTCAGGTCTGGTATGGATTTTAAGGGGAACCCCGCGCCAAAAAAAAAAAAAAAAAACGGCGTGGGGTCCCCCTACAAATCCATACCAGACCCTTATCCGAGCACGCAACCTGGCAGGCCGCAGGAAAAGAGGGGGGGACGAGAGTGCGGCCCCCCCCCCCTCCTGAACCGTACCAGGCCACATGCCCTCAACATTGGGAGGGTGCTTTGGGGTAGCCCCCCAAAACACCTTGTCCCCATGTTGATGAGGACAAGGGCCTCATCCTCACAACCCTGGCCGGTGGTTGTGAGGGTCTGCGGGCGGGGGGCTTATCGGAATCTGGAAGCCCCCTTTAACAAGGGGACCCCCAGATCCCGGCCCCTCCCCTGTGTGAAATGGTAAGGGGGTACTTACCCCTACCATTTCACTAAAAAACTGTCAAAAATGTTAAAAATGACAAGAGACAGTTTTTGACAATTCCTTTATTTAAATGCTTCTTCTTTCTTCTTTCTTCCTTCATCTTCTTCTGGTTCTTCTGGCTCTTCTGGTTCTTCCTCCGGCGTTCTCGTCCAGCATCTTCTCCGCGGCGTCTTCTATCTTCTTCTCCTCGGGCCGCTCCGCACCCATGGCATGAGGGGGAGGCTCCCGCTCTTCTCTTCATCTTCTTCTCTTCTTCATCTTCTTCTTCTTCTTCCTTCTTCTCTTCTTCTCTTCTTCCTGTCTTCTGCGGGCCGCTCCGCAGCCATGCTGGCATGGTGGGAGGCTCCCGCTGTGTGACGGCGTCTCTTCGTCTGACGGTTCTTAAATAACGGGGGGCGGGGCCATCCGGTGACCCCGCCCCCCTCTGACGCACGGTGACTTGAGGGACTTCCCTGTGACGTCACGGGGAATGCCACAGGAAAGTCCCGTCATGTCACCGTGCGTCAGAGGGGGGCGGGGTCACCGGGTGGCCCCGCCCCCCGTTATTTAAGAACCGTCAGACGAAGAGACGCCGTCACACAGCGGGAGCCTCCCTCCATGCCACAGCATGGCTGCGGAGCGGCCCGCAGAAGACAGGAAGAAGAGAAGAAGAGAAGAAGGAAGAAGAAGAAGAAGATGAAGAAGAAGATGAAGAAGAGAAGAAGATGAAGAGAAGAGCGGGAGCCTCCCCCTCATGCCATGGGTGCGGAGCGGCCCGAGGAGAAGAAGATAGAAGAGGCCGCGGAGAAGATGCTGGACGAGAACGCCGGAGGAAGAACCAGAAGAGCCAGAAGAACCAGAAGAAGATGAAGGAAGAAAGAAGAAAGAAGAAGCATTTAAATAAAGGAATTGTCAAAAACTGTCTCTTGTCATTTTTAACATTTTTGACAGTTTTTTAGTGAAATGGTAGGGGTAAGTACCCCCTTACCATTTCACACAGGGGGGGGGCCGGGATCTGGGGGTCCCCTTGTTAAAGGGGGCTTCCAGATTCCGATAAGCCCCCCGCCCGCAGACCCTCACAACCACCGGCCAGGGTTGTGAGGATGAGGCCCTTGTCCTCATCAACATGGGGACAAGGTGTTTTGGGGGGCTACCCCAAAGCACCCTCCCAATGTTGAGGGCATGTGGCCTGGTACGGTTCAGGAGGGGGGGGGGGCCGCACTCTCGTCCCCCCCTCTTTTCCTGCGGCCTGCCAGGTTGCGTGCTCGGATAAGGGTCTGGTATGGATTTTTAGGGGGACCCCACGCCGTTTTTTTTTTTTTTTTTTGGCGCGGGGTTCCCCTTAAAATCCATACCAGACCTGAAGGGTCTGGTATGGAATTTAGGGGGAACCCCACGTCAATTTTTTTTTTCAATTTTGGCTGGGGTTCCCCTTAATATCCATACCAGACCTGAAGGGCCTTGTATGGAATTTAGGGGGACCCCCACATCATTTTTTTTTTTTTATTTTGGTTCGGGGTTCCCCTGTGGGGAATTCCCATGCCGTTTTTATCAATGAACTTCTATGTGTATTGTCGGCAATGCAATAGCCGCGGCTAGTTTTAAATGAGTTTTTTCCTTCCAAATGTCATTTTGCTGTCAGACTGTTCTAAACACAGGAAACATGCGCCCCTTTACAGGCATACTATAGACACCCCCCAGGTACGAAATTTAAAGGGATATTACACTTTTATTGTTTGACTTTAAGCATTAATAAAATCACTGCTCCTGAAAAAACGTCCGTTTTTAAAACTTTTTTTTGCATTGATCCATGTCCCCTGGGGCAGGACCCGGGTCCCCAAACACTTTTTATGACAATAACTTGCATATAAGCCTTTAAAATTAGCACTTTTGATTTCTCCCATAGACTTTTAAAGGGTGTTCCGCGGCATTCGAATTTGCCGCGAACACCCCAAATTGTTCGCTGTTCGGCGAACTTGCGAACAGCCAATGTTCGAGTAGAACATGAGTTCGACTCGAACTCGAAGCTCATCCCTAGTGGTAATGTATTTGTATTGCATTTTCAAACAACAGCTGTACTGATTAAAGGAAAATCGTACGATCTGGTATAGTACAAAAAAAAAAAATTTGTGCATGTCCGATTGGGTAATATCGGATGAACTGTCATTGATCGGCTCTTGAAAGCTCTGTTCTAACGATCAGATTATCATACGATCGCTTGAAAAGCAGTATTTTTCATACGATTTTCTGATCGCGTGTGCAGGGCTTAAGACTGGAGAATGTAAAATCTGGTGAACCTCTGCGTAAAAACTAATCCGCTTCCAGATTTTCTTTGTCAAAGCTTAATTAAACAAGCTGAAGTTAGAAGTTGCACCATATTTTGCACTGTCCAGTTTTAGTAAATTAACCCCCATCAGTATTCAGGTTTTAGAGACTTATATAAGAGAACATTATTAGAAATAATGGACATTTTCCCCTAACAAATAATTTTATGCACTCCTTTTCTAGCTGAGTTGCAATAATAATTGACAATTTTCTTCATTCAAATAATTTAGATAAAGCTGAATATTGACACATAACAAAGGCGATTATAAAAACTCCGTTGCACTTTGCTAACAGGACGCCATGGGAGAGAGATCATTACTGTGAATACTGTCTGAATTAGGAAGCTAGCAGCGTTTGAATTAATCCCCAGGTTTAGCAACATAAAAAGAAGGGGAAAAAACAGTATGGAGAAATGATTTGACTCAATTTTAACATTTCACTTAATCACTTCCACGTTTTTTGCCAGCTACAAGTTCTCTCAAAGACTTATTGTGTGATTGCTAGTCAAAGGTCTAGCAACAGAGAAACTAGTGAAGTTGTATTTTTCCTGCTTTAAAAGCTAGCAATTGTCATTACTTTTTCTATTGAGTAGCAGTTCCTTCTGGTGCAGGACAAGGGGAGTACAAAGAATGGGTGTTGATTAGAGTTAGGGCTTTGTTTAGGGGTTATGTAAGTTTAGTGTGAGACTTAGATTTTAGGGGTTAAATAGGTAATCTCTAGGCAGTAATAAAAATTCCATCAATTAATCAATGTATTTTTTAAATGGCGTTTAAGTACTTAAATCTGACCTGGCATCATTAGCCTCTTGCAGTCCCTAAACAACAGAGCTCATACTGGAGGAGGAAGAAGCAGCACAAGTAGGCAATCAGTTCATGTGCTGGCAAGGAGCCCTCTGAGTTGAAAGCAAAGTGAGATGAGCTTCTCACTGATTTTCCTCCAAAGCCCAGTAACAGCCTGGGGGGGGGGCAAATTTACAATATCTCACAAAAGTGAATACACCCCTCACATTTTTGTACATTTTTTATTATATCTTTTCATGTGACAACACTGAAGAAATGACACTTTGCTACAATGTAAAGTAGTGAGTGTATAGCTTGTATACCAGTGTAAATTTGCTGTCCCCTCAAAATAACTCAACACACAGCCATTAATGTCTAAACCGCTGGCAACAAATATGAGTACACCCCTACGTGAAAATTTCCAGACTGGGCTTATTTAGCCATTTTCCCTCCCTGGTGTCATGTGACTGGTTAGTGTTACAAGGTCTCAGGTGTGAATGGGGAGCAGGTGTGTTAAATTTGGTGTTATCGCTCTCATTCTCTCATACTGGTCACTGGAAGTTCAACATGGCAAAAACATTTCCTGACAGCCAAACAGGAAGTTAAAGGAAATCTATGCAAATTAAGGGAATCCACCCCCCCCCCCCAGGCCCTCAGAACTAGTGTCCCCACTCGAAAATTTCAGGGTGGGTCTTAAACTGCAAGAGGTATGGCCTTGACAGGAAGGGGTGGGTAATATTTAAATTAGGGGGTGCACAAGTTTAGTCAGGCCTAGGGCAGCACAAAACCTAAATAACACTACTGACATGCACTGTGAAATGGTTTTGCACAGAGCAGCCCAGATCCTCCTCATCTCGGGTCCCGCATTCCTGTTCCTAGCTCCTCCCTCCTGCCCCCACAGCAAGCAGCTTGCTATGCGGGCACCTGAGCCGCTGCTCTGTGTGCCTATTCAGACACAGAGCCGTGGCTCAAACCCTCCCCCTCTCTCTCCTTACTGCTCACTGGATCCAAAATGCATTAAGATAAAAACCTTCTGCCTTTAGAACCATTTAAATATAAATATTATATATATATATATATATATATATATATATATATATATATAGATATATATATATAGATAACTATATATAGATAAATTCTAACACAGAACCTGGTGTTTTTTATATATATATATATATATATATATATATATATATATATATATACATATATATATATATATATATATATATATATATATATATATATATATATATATATATATATATATATATATATATATATATAAAACACCAGGTTCTGTGTTATGCCTCCGGTCCTCCTGTCAACAAATTTTTTTAATGGAAACATTACAGGAACCTAAAGCTGCACCATTTGAAAATGACTGATTGTTTCCCTTTAAGCAATCACGGTGTGTATGGAATAAAAAATGCCTAAACAAAACGTGTAATTCAATTTGCATCCTAGCCACCTAGGCAAAAAATCCAGGCCGTACCCCTGGGATATGGGGTCTATCAAAACTAGCACTGCTGGGAAGTAAATGAATTGCAATGTTAAAATAAATGGTGTTAAATTAAATAGCAGGCTTAAGGACCTGCCAAAATCAATGTATAATAGAAAGACAGAACATATGCCTGAATAAGGATCTAACTAAGACAAAGTCCCAAATGGTGTGCTGTGTAAGCTAATGCGATCAGTACACTTAGTTATTTATTAATAAAATAAAACTGTACTAAACTAAACTGTGCAGCCCCAAACAAGGGAAGACAGGATGGTGCCAACAAGCACAGGATACATTTTTAATAAGAATAATGACACTTATGCATTCATGATTACTACACAAGGCTTAATCTTACAGAATTAGATTGGAAAGTCCATTTGAAGGCTAAGTTCACCTTTAAGAAATAAATAATAAATGTGCATTATGTTTTTTTTTTTACATGGGAGCCTTCAAAATATATCCACTGATTGTGGATGCAAAGTCAGACTCCTGCAGACACTTCCCACAGTTCTCTATCCATACCTTTGTATGGGTTTTCTGTTAATGGACTACAAGTGTGCCAATCAGCACACTAAGCCCTTGTTCAAATTGAATGTGGCATAGAAACTGTGCAACTTCCCCTGAAATCGCACAATTTCAAAGCCGCATATCAGTGCAACATCAGTTGCGACTTTGAAGACATCTGTGCAACCTCATGCACAGATGTCTATGTAAGTCGTACCAGAAATCGTTAAAAGTAGTGCAGGAACTACTTTTTCAATTTGATGCGGCACCACAAAGTTGGTGTCGCACCAATTTGAACAGGGCCATTGCAGATAATAGGGTGTGACTTAGGCAATTTGACCCGATGTGAATGAGGAATGTGAATGAATGTGAATGAGGGCTCATAGTTCATTGTCTGCTGAAGTGGAGATGGGACTTGTAGTTTATTCATTCACAGAGCGTTGTTAATGAATGGCATTGCTGTGCAGGCAAAGCGACAACGCAACTGCAGGGGAGAGGGACCCCCATCCACTGTCAATTTATTCTCAGAGGGTGAGCATTGGGGTGCTTAGCAACATGTTGTATGTTGCTGAAGGTAGACCCCTTAAGTCATTATTTAAAGTACTAAATTCTCCTACATGACAGTCTATACAAATCCCATATCTAGTTACTAGTTACTTTTCAGAGGTCCTACATTGTTCTATGTACAATCCTTGTTTTATTGATTGCACGTAATATTCAAATTTTCTGAGATTGTGGATTTGGGGTTTTCATGAGCTGTAAGCCATAATCATCACAATTATGACAAATCATGGCTTAAACTATCTTGCTTTGCATATAATGAGTCTATCTCATATATTAGTTTCACCTTTTAACCACTTGCCGACCGCCTCACACAGATATACTGCGGCAGGTTCGATCGTACCCCCCCCCCGGTGCCCGAGGCGGTCGGCTTGTGTATGGGAGCGATGAGAGGCGAGGGGGAGACCATCCATTCGTGGCTCCCCCCTCACGATCGCTCCCAGCCAATCAGGTTCTTCCTCTGCTGCTGTATGCTAAACAGCAGCAAAGGAAATGATGTCATCTCTCCTCGGCTCGGTATTTTCCGTTCCGGCGCCGAGGAGAGAAGACTTCACTGTGAGTGCACAACACACACAGTAGAACATGCCAGGCACACAATACACCCCCGATCCCCCCCGATCACCCCCTAATCACCCCCCCTGTCACACTGACACCAAGCAGTTTTTTTTTTGTTTGTTTGTTTTTTTTCTGATTACTGCATTGGTGTCAGTTTGTGACAGTTAGTGTGGTAGGGCAGTTAGTATTAGCCCCCTTTAGGTCTAGGGTACCCCCCTAACACCCCCTAATAAAGTTTTAACCCCTTGATCACCCCCCGTCGCCAGTGTCGCTAAGCGATCATTTTTCTGATCGCTGTATTAGTGTCGCTGGTGACGCTAGTTAGTGAGGTAAATATTTAGGTTCGCCGTCAGCGTTTTATAGCGACAGGGACCCCCATATACTATCTAATAAATGTTTTAACCCCTTGAATGCCCCCTAGTTAACCCTTTCACCAGTGATCACCGTATAACTGTTACGGGTGACGCTGGTTAGTTTGTTTATTTTTTATAGTGTCAGGGCACCCGCCGTTTATTACCTAATAAAGGTTTAGCCCCCTGATCACCCAGGCGGTGATATGCGCCGCCCCAGGCAGCGTCAGATTAGCGCCAATACCGCTAACACCCACGCACGCAGCATACGCCTCCCTTAGTTGTATAGTATCTGAACGGATCAATATCTGATCCAATCAGATCTATACTAGCGTCCCCAGCAGTTTAGGGTTCCCAAAAATGCAGTGTTAGCGGGATCAGCCCAGATACCTGCTAGCACCTGCGTTTTGCCCATCCGCCCGGCCCAGCCCACCCAAATGCAGTATCGATCGATTACTGTCACTTACAAAACACTAAACGCATAACTGCAGCGTTCGCAGAGTCAGGCCTGATCCCTGCGATCGCTAACAGTTTTTTTGGTAGCGTTTTGGTGAACTGGCAAGCACCAGCCCCAGGCAGCGTCAGATTAGCGCCAGTACCGCTAACACCCACGCACGCACCGTACACCTCCCTTAGTGGTATAGTATCTGAACGGATCAATATCTGATCCGATCAGATCTATACTAGCGTCCCCAGCAGTTTAGGGTTCCCAAAAACGCAGTGTTAGCGGGATCAGCCCAGATCACCTGCGTTTTGCCCCTCCGCCCGGCCCAGCCCACCCAAGTACAGTATCGATCGATCACTGTCACTTACAAACCACTAAACACATAACTGCAGTGTTCGCAGAGTCAGGCCTGATCCCTGTGATCGCTAACAGTTTTTTTTTGGTAGCGTTTTGGTGAACTGGCAAGCACCAGCGGCCTAGTACACCCCGGTCGTAGTCAAACCAGCACTGCAGTAACACTTGGCGACGTGGCGAGTCCCATAAATGCAGTTCAAGCTGGCAAGGTGGCAAGCACAAGTAGTGTCCCGCTGCCACCAAGAAGACGAACACAGGCCCGCCGTGCCCATAGTGCCCTTCCTGCTGCATTCGCCAATCCTAATTGGGAACCCACCACTTCTGCAGCGCCCGTACTTCCCCCATTCACATCCCCAACCAAATGCAGTCGGCTGCATGAGAGGCATTTTTATGTCCTCCCGAGTACCCCTACCCAACGAACCCCCCCAAAAAAGATGTCGTGTCTGCATCAAGCGCGGATATAGGCGTGACACCCGCTATTATTGTCCCTCCTGTCCTGACAATCCTGGTCTTTGCATTGGTGAATGTTTTGAACACTACCATACAATAGTTGAGTATTAGCGTAGTGTACAGCATTGCACAGACTAGGCACACTTTCACAGGGTCTCCCAAGATGCTATCGCATTTTGAGAGACCCGAACCTGGAACCGGTTACAGTTATAAAAGTTACAGTTACAAAAAAAAGTGTAAAAAAAAAAAAAAAAAAAAAAAATATATTAAATAAAAAAAAATAGTTGTCGTTTCATTGTTCTCTCTCTCTCTCTATTCTCTCTCTATTGTTCTGCTCTTTTTTTACTGTATTCTATTCTGCAATGTTTTATTGTTATTATGTTTTATCAGGATTGCTTTTCAGGTATGCAATTTTTTATACTTTACCGTTTACTGTGTTTTATTGTTAACCATTTTTTTGTCTTCAGGTACGTAATTCACGACTTTGAGTGGTTATACCAGAATGATGCCTGCAGGTTTAGGTATCATCTTGGTATCATTCTTTTCAGCCAGCGGTCGGCTTTCGTGTAAAAGCAATCCTAGTGGCTAATTAGCCTCTAGACTGCTTTTACAAGCAGAGGGAGGGAATGCCCCCCCCCCCCACCGTCTTCCGTGTTTTTCTCTGGCTCTCCTGTCTCAACAGGGAACCTGAGAATGCAGCCGGTGATTCAGCCAGCTGACCATAGAGCTGATCAGAGACCAGAGTGGCTCCAAACATCTCTATGGCCTAAGAAACCGGAAGCTACGAGCATTTCATGAATTAGATTTCTCCGGATGTAAACAGCGCCATTGGGAAATTGGGAAAGCATTTTATCACACCGATCTTGGTGTGGTCAGATGCTTTGAGGGCAGAGGAGAGATCTAGGGTCTAATAGACCCCAATTTTTTCAAAAAAGAGTACCTGTCACTACCTATTGCTATCATAGGGGATATTTACATTCCCTGAGATAACAATAAAAATGATTTAAAAAAAAATGAAAGGAACAGTTTAAAAATAAGATAAAAAAGCAAAAAATAATAAAGAATAAAATGAAAAAAAAAAGCACCCCTGTCCCCCCCTGCTCTCGCACTAAGGCGAACGCAAGCGTCGGTTTGGCGTCAAATGTAAACAGCAATTGCACCATGCATGTGAGGTATCACCGCAAAGGTCAGATCGAGGGCAGTCATTTTAGCAGTAGACCTCCTCTGTAAATCTAAAGTGGTAACCTGTAAAGGCTTTTAAATATGTATTTATTTTGTTGCCACTGCACGTTTGTGCGTAATTTTAAAACATATCATGTTTGGTATCCATGTACTCGGCCTAAGATCATCTTTTTTATTACATCAAACATTTGGGCAATATAGTGTGTTTTAGTGTATTAAAATTTAAAAAAGTGTGTTTTTTCCCCAAAAAAGCGTTTGAAAAATCGCTGCACAAATACTGTGTGAAAAATAATGAAACACCCACCATTTTAATCTGTAGGGCATTTGCTTTAAATATATATATAATGTTTGGGGGTTTAAAGTAATTTTCTTGCAAAAAAAAATATTTTTTTCATGTAAACAAAAAGTGTCAGAAAGGGCTTTGTCTTCAAGTGGTTAGAAGAATGGGTGATGTGTGACATAAGCTTCTAAATGTTGTGCATAAAATGCCAAGACAGTTCAAAACCCCCCCAAATGACCCCATTTTGGAAAGTAGACACCCCAAGCTATTTGCTGAGAGGCATGTCGAGTACATGGAATATTTTATATTGTGACACAAGTTGCGGGAAAAAGACACAAAGTTGTCACTAAATGATATATTGCTCAAACAATTTCACATATGTGAAATTACACCCCAAAATACATTCTGTTGCTTCTCCTGAGTACGGGGATACCACATGTGTGAGACTTTTTGGGAGCCTAGCCACGCACAGGACCCCGAAAACCAAGCACCGCCTTCAGGCTTTCTAAGGGCGTAAATTTTTGATTTCACTCTTCACTGCCTATCACAGTTTCGGAGGCCATGGAATACCCAGGTGGCACAAACCCCCCCAAATTACCCTATTTTGGAAAGTAGACACCCCAAGCTATTTGCTGAGAGGTATAGTGAGTATTTTGCAGACCTCACTTTTTGTCACAAAGTTTTGAAAATTGAAAAAAGAAAAAAAAAATTTTTTTCTTGTCTTTCTTCATTTTCAAAAACAAATGAGAGCTGCAAAATACTCACCATGCCTCTCAGCAAATAGCTTGGGGTGTCTATTTTCCAAAATGGGGTCATTTGGGGGGGTTTGTGCCACCTGGGCATTCCATGGCCTCCGAAACTGTGATAGGTAGTGAAGAGTGAAATCAAAAATTTACACCCTTAGACATTCTGAAGGCGGTGATTGGTTTTCGGGGCCCCGTACGTGGTTAGGCTCCCAAAAAGTCCCACACATGGGGTATCCACATACTCAGGAGAAGCAGCTAAATGTATTTTGGGGTGCAATTCCACATATGGCCTGTGTGAGCAATATATCATTTAGTGACAACTTTGTGCAAAAAAAAAAATGTGTCACTTTCCCGCAACTTGTGTCAAAATATAAAATATTCCATGGACTCAACATGCCTCTCAGCAAATAGCTTGGGGTGTCTACTTTCCGAAATGGGGTCATGTGGGGTGGTTTTGTGCCATCTGGGAATATTATGGCCTTCAAAACTGTGATAGGTAGTAAGGAGTGAAATCAAAAATTTACTCCCTTAGAAATCCTGAAGGCGGTGATTGGTTTTCGGGGCCCCGTACACAGCTATTCTCCTAAAAAGTCCCACACATGTGGTATCCCTGTACTCAGGAGAAGCAGCTGAATGTATTTTGGGGTGCAATTCCACATATGCCTATGGCCTGTGTGAGCAATATATCATTTAGTGACAACTTTTTGTAATTCATTTTTGTCATTATTCAATCACTTGGGACAAAAAAAATGAATATTCAATGGGCTCAACATGCCTCTTAGCAATTTCCTTGGGGTGTCTACTTTCCAAAATGGGGTCATTTAGGGGGGTTTTGTACTGCCCTGCCAATTTAGCACCTCAAGAAATGACATAGGCAGTCATAAACTAAAAGCCGTGTAAATTCCAGAAAATGTACCCTAGTTTGTAGACGCTATAACTTTTGCGCAAACCAATAAATATACGCTTATTGACATTTTTTTTTACCAAAGACATGTGGCTGAATACATTTTGGCCTAAATATATGACTAAAATTGAGTTTATTGGATTTTTTTTTTATAACAAAAAGTAGAAAATGTCATTTTTTTTCAAAATTTATACACAGAATTTTTCACAGACAGGAGGGAGCGGTCAGTCACAGACGGCAACTTCAAACGTCCATCAGGATCCTCTCATCCACCAGTATATCAGACTTTAAAACATTCCATAGGACCCACGTTCCGCAAATAAAAAATGAAGGCTTATGTTGCTCTAGAGAAGTAACTGTTCATTAGGAACCAGACCCTCCCATTTAGATAGCAAACAGTTACTTCTCTAGAGCAACATAAGCCTTCATTTTTTATTTGCGGAACGTGGGTCCTATGGAATGTATTAAAGTCTGATATACTGGTGGATGAGAGGATCCTAAAGGACATTTGAAGTTGCCGCCTGTGACTGACCACTCACTCCTGTCTGTGCCTATTAGACCTCTGTAATAGGGGTCCTACAGTTCCGGGTGTGCGTGACAGTGGCTCAGCTCCTGCTTATGACGGCTACTCTTCACTGGTGACCTGGAATCACAGGACATCATTTGTTTGGACATCTCGGGAGACCATCCCCTATGCTCTATTGACTTACTGCTATACGGCATGTGCGTTCTACGGATCTGGTAAGGGTACCCAACTTTTTCCATTTGAAGATTTATGTGCCTTATCATCTGTGGTCGCCTTTCCATTTGAGTGTCTACCCACCCCCTAGGGTTTATGGTACCACACTCTTGGAGAAGACTTCTACTCACCTCATATATCATGGTCTTTGGTCCCTTGCTGTCTCATATTTCACTATAGATTATTTCAATTTTTATGTAACCGACCATATTGCTTGTGTTATATTTGGTTTGTTATTACATTTCACTTATTCACAAGTGTATTTACACTAATATTCACTTATGTTTATATCTTAGCGCTGCACTTAATTATTTATACTAAACCTTTAAAATTAGCACATTTGATTTCTCCCATAGACTTTTAAAGGGTGTTCCACGGCTTTCGAATTTGCCGCAAACACCCCAAATTGTTCGCTATTCGGCGAACAGCCAATGTTTGACCCGAACAGACAGCCCATCCCTAGTCACCGGTTGTTTGCTCTGTCCCCCCCTCACTGAAGGGCTAGGCTGTGGAGGGGGCGGGAGTGGTCGACTCAGGCTCTTAGCGGCTCGCTGAGCGAGGTGCCGATCCAGGCTTCTAAATGGATCCCGACCATATGGTTGCAATCTTTCCCCAGCCTGGACCGGCTTCTGTGTAGTCAGCCGACAGCGGGTTTTAGCCTGCTGTCAGCTGGAAACAGGTCACAGGTGTTCAGAACAAACCTCACTCCTGTGATTTACAATAGAAGTACAGCCAAACTTTGGCTGTAAGTCTCCTTTAAGTATTTTACTTGTTCTTTATGTGTTAGGGCTTCCCTGCGTAACTTATAATATAATAATTATCTTCATGTACGTTGATGCATTTCTGTATATATAACATTTTTTCGGCCCAAATAAAAAAAAAGACTAATTTATTTATCATTATTTATCATTAAGCTGTGGTTCAGATGTTTTGTGTTAGCAGCACTATTCTCTCAAAATTGTGTACACTTATGGGTTATAATTTTGAAAACTTATGAATCTTATCCACTTCACCCATTTATTTTGTTGCTGAAAGTCCAAAATGTATGCACAATTCAATGCTCTTTAGAGACCTATAAAGTACATATTGGATACACTGCCACCTACTTGTTAGAGAAGCTCCGAAAAGAATAAATTTATTCACATATGCACATAGGATACATGTTTTATAAAAAAAATAGGTTTTGCATTACAGGAAACAGTTGTGTGAAATAATACTTTCTGACCCTTGCAAAATGAGCCACTTTGCTTAGTCGTACTGTGGCAGTTTTATAATTTGGCTCTGGAATTTTTAGAGTTTGTTTCATACAGTAAATGCTTGCCAAGTACAACACTCCTTAAGCATTCTGTGGTCTTCATGCTCTACAATATGAGCAACGTTAGTACTCTAAATGTGTGGAAAAAGATTAAACACACCAGAAATCTGGAGAGACAGACGCTATGTGGTCAGAAGTGGAAACTCAATTTATAGAGCAAAGGTTAGAACTCACAATTTGCACTGTGCATTGCTCCTGCTGTTAATTATACTATGGCTTTTTCATTGCCATATATTGCAGAGGTACAGCTACACCATGGGGGGTATGTTTAAATTAGAAGATTTTTTTATCAAATAAGGAAACAATTTAGTTGATATTCATCTCAAATATGCAAGCAGAGAGAAGGAAGGCTGTACCCTAGTACCATTGCATTGAACCATTTAAGGTGTTACTAAACCCACAACAGTAAAATCAGTCTGTATATGCAGTAAAGCATGCCTGTTATACTCACTGTCAAACCTAAGGAGTTAATCCTCCACATTGTGTAAAAAGGCTGCTTTATCCGGTCTTCTCTGATCCTTCTCTTTTTCTACTGTCCCCAATCCATCTCCTGATAGTACATACCGTGTTTCCCCGAAAGTAAGACAGTGTCTTACTTTCTTTTTATCCCTAAAAGCCCCACTATGTCTTACTTTCGGGGTATGTCTTATATTGGGGAAAAAAAATTTTTTTTATTCTTTATTGCAATATTTTTTTTTTTTTTTTTTTTTTTTTAATCAGCCCTGTTGGGGGGCTTTGGTGAGATATCAGGGGTCTTAACAGACCTCTGATATCTCCCCCTTGAGACAGAGAAAGAGACAGAGGATAGAGATTCCCCAGTCCCTTTCTCTGCAGCGTCAGCTGCTCTGAGAATGAAAGGAGAGAAGACAGCGGCTTCTCTCCATTCATAAACTGACACATTGTAATCACAGGAGATTACAATGTTTCAGTTATGTGAATGGACAGAGTCAGCTGACTCTGTCTATTCACAAGGGAAGGAGGGGGAGGACGGAGGAACGGAGGGGGAGAACGGAGGGGACAGAGAAGGAGGGGGGAACGGAGGGGACAGCGGGGAGGCACAGAGGAGGAAAGCGGAACGGAGGGGGAGAACGGAGGGGACAGAGAAGGAGGGGGAGAACGGAGGGGACAGAGAAGGAGGGGAGAACGGAGGGGACAGCTGGGAGGCACAGAGGAGGAAAGCGGAACGGAGGGGGAGAACGGAGGGGGACAGAGAAGGAGGGGGGAACGGAGGGGACAGCGGGGAGGCACAGAGGAGAAAAGCGGAACGGAGGGGGAGAACGGAGGGGACAGAGAAGGAGGGGGGAACGGAGGGGACAGCGGGGAGGCACAGAGGAGGAAAGCGGAACGGAGGGGGAGAACGGAGGGGGACAGAGAAGGAGGGGTACCGCACTTCACTGCAGGCAAATCCCCCCGTGTTTCCCCGAAAGTAAGACATATGTCTTACTTTCGGGGTATGGCTTATATTAGCTGACCCCTCTGAAACTCCCGATACGTCTTACAATCGGGGGTGTCTTACTATCGGGGAAACACGGTAGCCTTTGGAGTCACTCTGCACATGCCCAGTTTGGTGTGTATTGCTGGAGAGTTGTTTTTTTTTTTTTTCCTGGGAGGGTGCATGTGATCAGCAGCAGAGGGCCAATCAGAACTGCCCAGACAGTGGGTCAGGAGTCCTGCAGTCTTATAGGACAGTCAGGGGAGAATGACAGTCCCTCCTATAAGCTTTAACCAGACACTGATAGAAGACACAAGACTGCTATATACTGCTGATGAGAAAAGGTATTTAGCAGTTTATATTTACTAAAATAATTACATTTCCATGTTCTGTGTATTGTGGGAGACCAGATATAGTGAATGCAGGGTCCTGGGTTTAGTAACACTTTACCTTTACGCAATAAAAACACTATACTAGTGCTACATGATGCAGTCCTTGTGCATAAAATGTATCAGAAGATGGCGTTGGGTGGACTGACTTGATTGTCCAAATGGCAATTGCTCCCTAATGGACATGTTATGGCGGCATCATATTATACCATGTCCATTATGATCAACCTCACCTATTAACGTCCAATTGAAGTCACGAAGAAAGACATGCATTTGGGCAGAAATTGTACAACAACCTATTTTGTACCTCCTCTATTCTGTCACAGCAGCTGTACAGGGTTCTAAATATGACTTGCAGTCCAAAAGGCACCAAAAGTGAGACCCAGTACAAATCAGTACTTGGTAAAAGACCTAGTTTGGCAAGTCCCATCACTTTCTTTGTCATACAGGTCAATGTAGGGACACTTCTGCTGAGGGGTGTGGCTATTACTCAGCTACACATAGAGCACCACAGGAAGGTCTCGACTCAGAACACAGTGCTGTACACTGTATGTAGCTAAGGCTACATAAAGTTTATACAGTGCCCCCAGTGGGCGCAAATGTTAGTGAAAAAAAGTGTTTGTTTGTGCCAGCTTGGTCCAAATGAACTATTTAAAGTGAAAGTAAACCTGGACATCAGTATAACTATTAGACATGTGCACACTGAAATATTTCTTTTCGGAATTTCGTTTTCATCCGAAAAATAAATTTATTTAGTTACTCCTGAAATTCGTTTTTATTTCTTTAGTTTTTCGTTAAAAATTGCATTCGTCCGAAAATCCAAATTGAGGTCGAATCTGTCATTGAAGGCTTATGGTGTCTGTCGAATGTTCAAAGAAGATTCGACGGAGCAGCTAAACTGTACGACGCCGTATAGTTTACCTGCTCCGTCGAATCTTCTTAGAACTTTCAACAGACACCATAAGCCAAAGTACATGTGTACTTAGTTCTAGCTATTTTACTGCTCCTCCTCTTTGGTTACAATCAGCCAATAACATTCATCATTATTTTTATTTATCTTTTCTCCCCTACGTCGAATGTTTTCTCCCCTACGTCGAATCTTTTCTCCCCTACGTCGAATCTTTTCTCTCTATGTAGAATAATCTTGGACTAATAGAGTTAAGGTTAGGCACATTCGACCACAGGTTTGATGGACACAGATTGTTATTGTCATCATCATGTCAAATCTCCTATCTATATCGAACTGTTATAGCAACGAAAACGAAAATAAAGCATTTGTTTATGTCGGATCTTTCGTTTTTCGGATTCTGCACTTTCGTTATCGTTTGTTAAAACGATAACGAAAATACCTGAAATTCGGACGAAAATGCATTCGGACGAAAACGAATGCACATGTCTAATAACTATGCCTATGGTAGCAAGTTCTCAGTGTGGCATGATTCTTGCACCTCTTGTCACTATTTCTTGTAAAATCTGGTAGTTTGCTTACTATGCATGCACACTACATTTCTGAGACTTTTGAGTTTGTCAGTAAAAATATGCTATGTCAACATAATTTCTATTTTTTAAGTAAAAGTAATTGGAGGCTGTGTTCAAAAACTTGCTTCTTGCTGATTGGAGGACTCTGACTCTGATTCAACAGAGTGCTGGACCTCTGTGGAGAGACTACTGCTTGCACACAAATAGCAAGGGTCCTTTAGTACAGTATGCCTTCAGGAGGAGACAGGCTTCTACCTAGGCTTGAGGGTGGGTTCACACTGCCGTATGGAGCGGCTCACAGCAGGGGTATGGTGCATCCCTGTTCACCATTTTGGGTTTGATTTGGGTTTGATTTTGGTCCGAATTTTTGGCTGAATTTGGATCTGAAATGGACCAGAAGACGCACAGGACTCCTGTGCAATTTGCTCTGGAGCGGCTCCGGAGATGCATGAACTGGCTCCATTGAGAGCGGCTTACAATCTACAATCTACAATCTATTGACGTGAATTGAATGCGGGGAAACCTGCATCCAATTCACAATAGTGTGAACCAGGGCCGGTCCTACCATGGGTCCCAGTGGGTCCATTGGACCCAGACAGCACTTTTAGAGGAGCAGCAAACTGAACCATGGCCGCCTCTCCTCCTCTTCTATTTACCCAGCAAATTGATAACCAGCAGTTTTGTGTGTCATGATGACAACTGCCTTCCGGCTGATCCGCCTGCCCTAGCCTGTCTATATCCTACCCTAGCCTGTCTATATCCTACCCTAGCCTGTCTATATCCTACCCTAGCCTGTCTATATCCTACCCTAGCCTGTCCATATCCTACCCTAGCCTGTCCATATACTACCCTAGCCTGTCCATATACTACCCTAGCATGCCCATTTACTACCCTAGCCTGCCTAAATACTACCCTAGACTGCCCCTATACTACCCTAGCCTGTTTATATAATACCCTAGCCTGTCTATATACTACCCTAGCCTGCTCCTATGCTATGCCAGCCTGTCTATATACTGCCCTAGCCGCCCCTTGGAATTGAGCATAATAGTATGTCATATATAAGGTATGTTGCATGTAAATCTGACTTCCTGATAAATGTAATTTTAGTTTTAATTATCATGGTATAAAATAATGGATGTGGGAAACTTTTGGTCTCTCAGCAGCCAGCATTCATATACCCCTCCCTCAACAGCAGATCCCTTCCAGCAACAATTGACCCCCCACCAACATTAGTGTCCCCCCACCCAGAAAACCAGCAACAATAGACCTCCCCATGCAACAATAGAAACAACCCAGCATCCCTTGCCATTACATACAGTACATTCAGTACTGGGGGTGCCAGAACTGCGTTCCCACTGAAAATAAAGCCCTGCACCCAGAAAGTATTTAGATATTTAAAACTAAAAGTTCAGTGCGGCGTTGATATTTGCTGCATCTTTAGGCAGCTTGTATGCATCCACCTGCAGAGAATACTTAACATGTTTCCCAGATAGGGAGAGGCAACAACTCAAATTCCAAGGTAACACACCTAAAGTATTAAATGAGACTTGGCATTATTTTTAACACTAGATCTGTAATAGGAAATGTAAAAGCAGTTGGTATATTGATTTCAAATGTTAGCAAGCAGAAATTGGAGGTCGGAAAAAATTAGCCCTTGCTCTGCAGTCAGAAGATTAATTTTAGGAAAGAATAACAGCAACGATCCAGACAACAAAGTAAAAAAGTACTATTGAGTCTAGCGTTCTGCATTTTCTAGTTTCAGGAATAAAAACTGCTAGGAAAACAGACACAATGGAAGAACTGGCAATAATTAACGGGAATGCAGCACCAGTAAGATACAAGGCTTCCCAGTGCTATCGGACCACCCAGTAAGAGTGGGGCGATGCCTTCTCTGTGGGGAGGTTATGTTTATCGATCCGTGTTTCTGCAGGAGTTTAATCATTATTGTTTTTAGGATGCTGATATATTTATTTTTTTCAAATCACATTGCATAAGCTTATTTTTCAAGGTAAATTAGTTACGAGTTTATAATACCTAATATACTGCCAAAAATACAATATTTGATATACTTAAGGTGAACCTCAAGTCTAAAAATAAAGTTTGTAGCTCAATGGGTGGTCAACAACATTGCCAAAAATGCATTAGATCTGCAGGAAAAATCTTAAATTGTGAAGATAAATATATATTTTTATATATAAAAGAAACAAAATGGTTGAACTTTTAAAGCACTCTAATTATTCAAATACTTTTTTCTTTAAAAAAAAAATCATTATTCATTACAATTTAACATTACAATCATGTACATTTTAAAAGAATGCAAAAATGCTTGTGATAACCCTTGTACAATAAAATACCATATCACTAGCTACATTATTTTAAATATGAAGATTGGGTAAATCCAATTTACTTTAAATCAGTAGTAAACCGTGGCCTTTCAAAAAAAAAAAAAAATCCCCTGCAAGGCCATGGTATAATGTGCTAGTATGCATTGCATACTAGCAAATTATGAAATACCTTAGAACTAAGCCCTCCAAGTGGTGCCCTGTCACCGCTGACAGGACTTCCTTTTTCCCACGGTCTTCCTTCCGGGTTTGCTCTCTCCAGTCCTTTGAATGGCCGAGCTGCAAAGATGTAACTCCCATGCATGTGCGCGGGAGTCACTGTTTACGACGCAGAACTCTGAAGGGATAGCACAAGTATGCCGTTCCTTCAGAGCGTATGCACCAGTAAGGTCACCAACTGCATCCAGTGTGAATATCTCCTAAACGCCGCAAGTTTAGGAGATTATCACTGTACCTACATTTAAGCCTTATTATAGGCTTACCTGTAGGTACAAGTTCAAAAGTAGAGTTTACAACCGCTCTAAGTTGAAGTAAGCGATGTCAGATAGGCAGTGTTTTACTTGACTTGTTTCTCAGGAGGCTTTTCTGCTTCCTCAGGAATATATGGATCAGTACAGGTAGAGGTAGAATATTGTCTCCACCCCAAAGCCTACATTGGGGACCTGGGAGCTGGACTGGCAGATTTCCAGATAAAACAGGAAAAAAACAGGTCTTGTAGCGGAAATTTGCATATCTAGCACTTAAAATGATGTGACACTCTTGCTTCTAATAATAGCTCACTAAATATATCCTTCTATATCTCATATCAAATCAGATGATGGCCACAAGTCCTGTATATTCCAATTACTCATATGAGTAGTATACAGCATGAAGCATTAGAATAGTCTAATGGCTACTGCACATGTCACCACACAAGCCTGCGATTTCCTGATCCATCTGGATCTGCCAGTCCAAATCCTGAGTCCCAATGTAGGCTTTTGGTTTGAAATAGTATTCTACCTCTACCTGTATGGCCCCATATACTCCTGAAAAGGGGGAAAAAACCTTTTTCAGGTTTTTAACACTGCCTAACTGACACACTTCAACTTGGTGAAAAAATAAATTGGATTGATCTAACCTTCATATATAAACTAACGTAGCAGGTGATAAAGCACTTTACTGTAAATGGGTTTATCCCAGGCATGTGTTCTGTTCTTTTAGATTCCTTTCACACTGCAGGGCCGCTAAAGAACTGGTCATTTTAGCGGTGCTTTATCAGCGCTTTTCGGGCGCTAGTGCGGATTTTTTAAGGTCACGTCAAAGAGACCTTACCATGTCAAATCGGCAGCAACTGCAGTATCCGAATCGGTGTGACGCCACATTTGCGGTACCGCACTAATTCCCAAAAGTAGTTTCTGTACTACTTTTGACGATTTCGGGGTGCAATTTCCATTGACATCTGTGCAGAAACCCGCACAGATTTCTCTGAAATCGCCCCCAAAGTCGGACTGACATGTAGGAATGAAATTGTGCAAGTTCAGCTGAACTCGCACAATTTAATTCCTGCAGTCAGTGTGAACTGAGGCTTATTCAGGTTGGCTAAAATTAAACACATGAATTATGTACTTTTATGCAGCATTTTGAATACAGAAATCATGCATGACAACAGTACAGAGATAAACTGTTATAATACAGTCAAGGTGCTTGAGAGAATCATTTTCAGCTGCCTTACTCATGAGTACTGACAACATTTGAACATTTTTTTGCAATGAAGACAAGGAGAAGAGCAGGACAAATTAAGGGGATGAAATATAATGACATCAATCTCCTAAGATGCAACTGAAAGTCAGTGAGCCGCCTAAAGCTGATTGTGACCAAGAAATAACGTGATTTTTATTTATAATTATCTTCACTATCACTGAGATTTTGCACAATCTTGTATTTTTGGATTTACTTAAACTTTAGGTCCACATAATATATTACAAATGTATTGTCTAAGTGCAGTGCAGTTATGCTTTCTGGAGCAAGCAAAAATATAAAAATATATAATTTTGTGTATATATATATATATATATATATATATATATATATATATATACACACATACATACACACACACATACAGTTTTGCTCATAAGTTTACATACCCCGGCAGAATTCATGATTTCTTGGCCCTTTTTTAGAGAATATGAATGATAAAACAAAAACTTTTCTTTCACTCATGGTTAGTGTTTGGCTGAAGCCATTTAATATCAATCAACTGTGTTTACTCTTTTTAAATCATAATCACAACAGAAACTACCCAAATGATCCTGATCAAAAGTTTACATACCCTGGTGATTTTGGCCTGATAACATGCACACAAGTTGTCACAAAGGGGTTTGAATGGCTAATAAAGGCAACCATCCTCACCTGCGATCTGTTTGCTTGTAATTAGTGTGTGTGTTTAAAAGGTCAATGAGTTTCTGGACTCCTGAAAGACGCTTGCATCTTTCATCCAGTGCTGCACTGACGTTTCTGGATTCTGAGTCATGGGGAAAGCAAACGAACTGTCAAAGGATCTGCGGGAAAAGGTAGTTGAACTGTATAAAACAGGAAAGGGATATAAGAAGATGTCCAAGGAATTAAGAATGCTAATCAGCAGTAGAGATGACCTTCGAGTTCGAGTCGAACTCATGTTCTACTCGAACATCGACTGTTCGCCAGTTCGGCGAACAGCGAACAATTTGGGGTGTTCGCGGAAAATTTGAAAGCCGTGGAACAAGCTTTAAAAGTCTATAGGAGAAATCAAAAGTGCTCATTTTAAAGGCGTATATACATGGTATTGTCATAAAAAGTGTTTGGGGACCTGGGTCCTGCCCCAGGGGACATGTGATTTTAATAATGCTTAAAGTGAAACAATAAAAGTGTAATATTCCTTTAAATTTCATACTTGGGGGTGTCTAAAGTATGTCTGTAAAGGGGCTCATGTTTCCCATGTTTAGAACAGTCTGACAGCAAAATGACATTTCAAAGGAAAAAAGTCATTTAAAACTACTCACGGCTGAAATGAATTGTCGGTCCGACAATACACATACACATAAAATACACATAAAAACGGCATGGGATTTCTCCACAGGGGAACCCTGAACCAAAATTGAAAAAAAAAAGCGTGGGGGTCTCCCTAAATTCCATACCAGGCCCTTCAGGTCTGGTATGGTTATTAAGGGGAACCCCGCGCCAAAATTGAAAAAAAATTACGTGGGGGTCCCCCTAAATTCCATACCAGGCCCTACCCCTACCATTTCACAAAAAGCTGTTATAGCTGCAAAGGGTGGGCCAACTCAAAATTTAACCCTATGAACTAACCCTACAAACTAATTGGGATGCCATTAAAGTTCCTGTGTGTGTGTGTGTGTAAAGGTAGGCGTCCCAACATATATATAATTCAATGGGGAACGAGTTTCCGCGCTCACGGACCTGAAGGCTTGCCCCCTCCCCTTACACTTACCCCCGAAGGAGTGAGTTAAATGATAAAAGGAATTTTAATTAGGGGTAGATGGTGCTACCTTACCAGGGTACCTAGATTTTATGATATAGTAAAAAATGGCGCCTTTAACAACGTCGATGACGAAACGCGTAAGGCGGAGCTACGCACTGACGTCACACGCGGAAGTAGGAGAGTGTGGAACGCAGCTGAGGCGCACGCCGCACAGCTGATAGTTCTAGACACACTGCACTCTCCATACGAATAAGAACACACGCTGTGTGACTATTTGGCTTTTTTAATTCTAATTTTAGTTACTTTTAGTTGCCTATCTTTGTGCTGTTATGATAGCCAATAAACTATTTAAAACGTATCACACTATGGAGCCCTGTTTCTTCTATATGAGGACACACTGAAGGATACTTCTCAGCTGGAACGGTGGACCCTGAGGACCCATACACATCACACTGCTGGTTGCTACTACACGCCTACTACCCCTGCAGGGGTGCAGGGAGCTGGTGAGTGGGGATCTTTGAGGGGGAGCACCGCAAGTCACCGGATCTGATCAGCTGGTTATCACGAAAGTCACTTACCACAGACGTTTATACTTTTTGATACTGGACTTTGATACACTAATTTAATATACTTTTCACTTATTTTTAATTTCACAACTGGTAATCTAATCTAATGTGCAGCCCTGCACTATATGCCTAATGTTGGGACTATTTAATTCACCTCTTGTATAAAAGCACATTTGGACACTATTGGAGATTAATATAGGTTTCAATCCGTGGTGTTTTATATTTATTTTTATTTTATTTTATTTTATTTTTTGGATTGTCATAATTCTTATAAATTGTCACTTTATTAATTTATGTTTATTAGCCACACGGTGTATACCTGCATATTAGGTATAAGACTCACCTGGTAGCACAGTCCATTTAGGTAACACTGGACAATTAGACTCACTACCTAATGAGTGAATAAGGGGTTGGTTTTAACTTTATTCTTATTTTCATTTTTCTTGCCCCCTTTTTTCCTTTGAGGTTTACTATATCATAAAATCTAGGTACCCTGGTAAGGTAGCGCCATCTACCCCTAATTAAAATTCCTTTTATATATATAATTCAAGTGGGATTGCTGCGCAAACTATATTTATTCAAAAAGATATCAATAAGAATTTTTTCTATATTAAAGCCTGTGGGAAGGCTTGATTGCTTAGCATGACCATCTGGGACCGAAGTGCACCTCACCCTCTGGATTGTTATAATATATATATATATATATGTGTATGTATGTGTGTGTGTGTGTGTGTGTGTTTTGAACTACATTGTGTTCTGGAAGCCTTGTTTATGTGTACAGTTAGTAATGTTACATGTACTTAGAAGTGGCCATATTTGTGCAATACAATACACAGGTTCTGCTTTTTTGCTTGTACTTTGCTATTTCTGTTGCAAATATACCACACAGATTCTGTCTGATCAAATACAATACACATTCTCCAGTCTGTAATGATGTCAAACACCTACAATGCTCCTTGCACCCAGAAACCACATTGACTACACTACAACTGAGCTGCCCTAAGACTATTACAAAGTAACAATGTCGAATTTCTGAACCTTGTGGCGCCTGCAAATAACTTTGAAAACCTCCAAATCAATTCCTGTGCCAAATTTGTCATTGGGTGGGGGGGCAGTAACATTTAAAGGGGGAAGGTGACCTTGCAATTAGAAGGATGCCCCCAACTCTGCTAATAAATATGCTAGAAACGTAAAAAGCTGATGGAAGAGCCAAAAGTAATATGAATGAAAGAAAAATGCAGGTTTTTTAGTATATAACATAAGAAAAACACAGAAGCTTAAGAAGCAGCAATTCTGCTTAGGTTTCCTGGACTCTAGGCAGTTGCATTTTCCACACCGCCTACACAGGGTGTAAATGTTGCAGCCTGTTCGGTTGTTCTCTACAGTAATATGCCTTATATGTTACATAGGAAATGAACACAAAAGCCTGTTAATTTTTATTTTATATCAATGTGCCCAATATGCTTCACAATAGAGAAAACATTTGCAAGAAACAAGCCTGTTTCTTAAGCTTAGCCAGCCTGTAATGCTCCATTGAGACCTGATGTATCGGGTACTTGGTGTAACATGCCATTAACTTCAATAGAGCGTTCAACTGGCAGAGCAGCAAGCACCAATTAAAGGCTTCACATACCACACTTCACCATGGTTCTTAAGCCCAAATCAGCATAAAACCGTTATGATAAGTTGTCCCCTTAATAGATAGCAATAAGCTAACAAACTAATGACCCAATGATTTTTTTTTCTTAATGAGATGGTGAACCCCTGCACACCATCATTGTGTAGGTAACATATAGGATCAATTTTCAAGTGATGGAGTTGGAAAGGGACACGTATATACTGAGGAAGCAGAACAGATAGGATTAGCGAGGAATGTGAACGTTTTATACTCTGGGTTAATTTTACTTCCTGCATCAAAATCTTTGCTATGACAATTTCAGGATGATACCCTGCTGAGCTCAGGAAAGGTTCCCGGACCTCAATTATTAGTTTTCATTTTCAGTCGTTATTTGATCTTGTGGAAACACTTTAACAGTTTGGGGCTGCACATTTATCATATCTGTTTTAATTATTAATCAGACTTAATGATACAGTAGAAATCCGTGCCCAGTAAAGCCTTTTTAATATCCAAGTGTTGCTAAGTAATGTTTGAAGGCTGGTGTGTGACTGGCACAATCTTTACCAGTAAATCCCAAATCTAAGAAAACATTTAAAGATAATTCCAATATATTAATGTTGGCTTTAGCTCTGCCCTCTTTTTGCGTTGTGGATTTTTTTTTCTTCTCCTCTCAGTAAATGTATTATTTATCTAAATTGCAAAATTCTCTATTTATTTTTTAATGTATTGGTTTGCTTTTTAAGCATCTAAAAACATCTAATAACTCAGCCCATCTATAACTTAAAATATCACTTCCAGCTGTATTGACCACAAGGAGCCTATTTATAGCTGGTTTCACACAACAATTTTCACACTTTCACAGAATCCAATTAGAAAATGTCTTAGGCCGCGTACACACGAGTGGACTTCTTGTTGGACTGAACTCCAAAGGACTTTTCGACGGAGTTCCGACGAAACGGACTTGCCTACACACGATCCCACTAAAGTCCGATCATTTCGAACGTGATGACGTACGACCGGACTAGAAAAGGAAGTTCAATAGCCAGTAGCCAATAGCTGCCCTTGCGCTGTTTTCGGTCCGTCAGTCTAGCATACAGACTAACGTTTTTTTCAATAGGAATCGAGTCCGTTGGAAAGATTTGAAACATGTTCTATTTCTAAGGTCCGTCAGATTTTTCGACAGAAAAGGTTCGATGAAGCCCACACACGATTGGAATGTCCGACGGATTTGTTTCGTCTGACTTTTTCTGCCGGAAAGTCCGGTCGTGTGTACGCGGCATTAGTCTTGAGTGAAAGTTGTGTGAATCTTGTGTGAGCAAAAATTATAAAAAAAGACCCCTTAAAAAGCATATGTCAAGGCAAAATTTTTATTTTGCCATTGCATAGAGTAGGGAAGGGTCAGATTCTTTGTCATGTTTCTACTGCCATCCATGTTCCTGCTGGAGAGACCCTTTGGGGTTGATTTACTAAGGCAAATAGGCTATTCTCTTTTCAAGGAAAGTTGCACTATGCAACAGAATTTGCCCCAGACCTTTGTGAATAAGGTAAAGCTCTGTTGGTTTTCATCATCCAATCGTTCAGGCAAAAATGCAGTTTGTTTTATATTTTTCTTGCTTGTGGTTGGGTATTCTTTGCAAAGTTAATTGCACCACATTCACTAAGCTCTGGGGATATTTCCCTTACAAAGTGAACAGATTATTTGACTTTAACTGCTTGCCAACCAGCCGCCGCAGTTGAACTGCGGCAATATGGCTCGGCTGCGCGAATCGCTGTTATGTTACGTCGCTCCCTCTGGTGGCCACTAGGGGCGTGTGCGTGCAGCTCGCCCCTCGAGCCGATGCGAGTGCCTGGCGGTCTCGATGAGCGCCGGGCTCCCGCGATCGCTCGTAACACGGCGAGAACCGGCATCTCTGTGTGTAAACACAGAGATGCCGGTTCTCTGAGGGGAGAAGTGACAGATCGTCTGTTCATACAAAGTATGAACAGCGATCTGTCACCTCCCCTAGTCAGTCCCCACCCCCTTCAGTTAGAACACACACGAGGCAACACAATTAACCCCTTGATCGCCTCCTAGTTTTAACCCCTACACTGCCAGTGACATTTTTACAGTAAACAATGCATTTTTATAGCATTGATCGCTGTATTAATGCCAATGGTCCCAAAAATGTGTCAAAATTGTCTTGTTGTGCCTCCTGGACAGTAAATGAGGAAAAATCTCTCCACCAAGCCGAGGCGCAGCTCCTTGTGTCCATTCAAATGCGGAGCCACAATTCAGCTCGCCCCCTCGCTGTCCTGATTGGCTGAATTACTTTGATTGATAGCAGCGGGAGCCAATGGCACCGCTGCTATATCTCAGCCAATCAGGAGGGAGAGTCTTGAACAGCTGAGGCATTCTTGCACATTGCTGGATAAAGATGGGGCTCAGGTAAGTATTGGGGGGGCTGAGGAGGGCTGCTACACACAGAGGGTTGTTATCTTTTTGCATAAAATGCATTGGGATGAAAATTGGGATTGGGATGATGAAAAAAAAAAACTCCTGCCACTTTAATGTATCCAGATGGATTATAGATTGGGGTTGATTTACTAAAGACTAATATCCAGTGCACTTAACCCAGAGCTTAGAAAATGAGGTAAACACATGCAAGGGGGAAAAATAAAACAGCATTGTTGCTTGCACGTGATTGCATGATAGAAATCAGATCTAGAGCAACTGCACTTGCAGTGCACAATATATTTAACTTTAGTAAACCAACCTAATTGTTTTCTTTTTCAGGACAAGTTTGGTGGTAAATGGTAACAGAAATCTAAGTTTTTTTTTTTTTATTATCAAAAGAAAACTGGCACAAAACAGTAAAACAAAACACAAAAAAAAAACTTTTTTCAAAATGTAGCTATATATGTAACTGTAATGTAATTAACAACCCAAAATACATTATCCTGCTCCTGATAACAACAATACCACATGTGTGTATGGGGTTTTTTTGTTTTTACTTGTAGTGGGGCCCAGAAACAATAGTACACATTTTACTTTTTTATCCTACCTAAAAACACTGACACTAACCTTTGACTCTAACTATAACACTGACCAAGATCAAACTCTAATATTTTTTCTTTTTTTCTTTCATGCACACATTTCTTTGTTTACACTTTTCTTCTCTAGCACGGAGAAACAGATACAACATATCTTTTTCTCCATTCAAGAGGAAAAAAAAAAAAAAAACCCAGGCTGAACAATGACTGATCACTGTCATAGTCAATTAAAGGGCTCATATTGATCAGTTGGTCGGAAACCAGGCCTCTCAGGTCCTGATTGTTAGTAGAAGACCTGGGGCTCTCAGTGATCTGTGTGCTAGGAGTGCGCTGTGCAATGCACTCCCAGTACAAACACCGATATACATTTATGTGGCTCCACGGATAAAGACCCACTTCTTTGAGGCCGCATATATTCAAACACTAAGCAGGAAGGGGTTAAAGAAATTTAAAATTTACTGTTAAGTTTTATACACAACAACAATGTTGAACAGCAGTTGGCGATATTATACACATTAGATGATTGCTTGCCATAGTGAAATACCATTATGACCTTTGCCATATCAGAGGTTAAAGTGGTTGTAAAGTCAGAAGGTTTTTTTTTATCTGCATTAAGGTAAAAAGCCTTCTGTGTGAAGCAGCCCCCCTCAACCCCTCTAATACTTACCTGAGGTCCCTCTAGCTCCAGCGATGCTGTAGGAATGTCTCAGCCATCCGGGACTCCCCTCCTCCCCTGTCTGAATGGACACAGGAAGCTGTGACTTGGCACAGGTGCCCCTATAGCAAGCTGCTTGCTGTGAGGGGCCAGGAGAGCCAAAGAGGGACCCGAGAAGAGGAGGATCTGGGCTGCCCTGTGCAAATCCACTGCAACAGAGGAGGTGAGTATAACAGGTTTGTTATTTTTAATACTAATAAAAAAAAAAAACGTTACAATCATTTTAACAGATGACCATGCCACAGTACACAGCTCGGAGCAAGGTCTTTGCAGGATAGAAAAAAATACTTTAAATGCACCCAGTTCCTATTTTTGTTGGGGCACTTTTTGGCTATTATTGACTAAAGATGGCTGCTTTTGCATCCTTCTGAAAAAGCCAGCATCAGGACAGTCAACAAATTAGATCAGCATCCTGAAAAGGATAAACCTGATTCTTGGCATGAACCGCCGTGTTGCTTCTGGTGACTCTCAAAGTTAGTACAGTAAATCTCATACAATGACAGCTTCTGTGAGCTCCGTCCAACCCAGCTTTCACTCCTAAGGCAATATTTGTACGTATTAGTGTGCATGAGTATGTGATAGAAATCTTAGGAAAGGGGAACTTTTTTGTGTGTATCAGCAGGGCACGAGGTATCCTGGAAAGCTTTAGCCCACAGTCAATTTGGCATTGTATTTAATGGCTGCCTCTGCTGAACAAGATTCACACCTCTTAATCTTTACCTGTCAGCTTTTACGTTTGGCAGAAAACTGGTTGCTGTGTCTAAAAGGTTTATGCGCATTGAGAAATAAATGTACTCTTCGCTCAGGAATAACAATAACACAGTAAGACACCTGGGTACTTAGTTGAAGGGTGTATGGCAGATTTTAAGTAAATAAAAAAGGAAACAAGACCTTCAATAGGATATCCTATTTGGAAAATAGATTTTTCGAAAAGATGCCACCATAACATTTCTTTGCAATCCTTTTTCTGCTTGTCTCTTTCTAAAAACAAAATAAAACTATTATCAATCATAACTTTATGATTGAACTAGCAATTTACTTACATTTATCAGAATATTATCTTACGTAATTGATGACAGTCATTTTCCAAAAGCTGACTGAGGTAACGTGATTAGGCTGTTACAGGTTATAAAATATTCGCACATAAATCATGTTATAAAGATATCACAGACACCCAAGCTACTTTAATTTCCTACCAGAGACTGCTAAAATCAGCTGCAGTCCCCGTTCAGGGAGAAAATAAAAAATTGGTACAGCCATTGTCCTCTACTTAAAGAATTTTCCCATCTCCCTCCAACCCCTGGAAAACAACCCACATCATTACCCCCCTCCACCAAATGACTTGGACCAGTGCACAAAGCAAGGTCCATAAAGACATGGATGAGCATGTTACGGGTGGAGGAACTTGACTGGCCTGAACAGAGACCTGACCTCAACCCAATAGAACACCTTTGGGATAAATTAGAGGGGAGACTGCAAGCCAGACCTTCTTGTCCAACATTAGTGCCTGGTTTTACAAATGCGCTTCTGGAAGAATGGTCACACATTCCCATAGATACATTCCTAAACCTTGTGGACAGCCTTCCCAGAAGAGTTGAAGCTGTTATAGCTGCAAAGGGTGGGCTAACTCAATATTGATATCAATATCATTATATAAAAGGGCAGTGCACAGAGCCAAGCTGAAATGTAGACATAGCTAAAGCAACAAGATAGCAGTTTGCTAAACTAAATTCTGATCAAAGTGTGCTAAAAATCCTGTGTATCATAATTTATTGCCATTTGTTTCTTTCTTCTTTTACTGTTTTTACATTTTATACATTCTTTTGGAGGTCAACTCCAGCCTTTTTTTCACCCACTTCTAGATAGTGAGAAGTAGACCATGCCTGAGAAATTTGTGTCTATATGGATACTTCCACCAGGGACATGTAACAATGCAAGAGCACGATTGCTTGACAGTTGTCCCAATATAGTAGGAAGTGCCTAATCAAGGACCTTTAAGACCGATGTTATTTTAATAGAAGGTGCAGAGAGATTTATTGGATTGGGTTTAGATTTACTTTTAAGGGATAATTCCACATTCGTGAAAAGAAATGTGCAAAAAAAAATTATAGTACATATAATTGCTACACAAGCCATATCCCAGATAGCAAGGATAACTTGCCACAAATGTTTGGCAGCGTTAAATTGTAAGTCTGTTAACTTGCTGCACATCTTCACTGACAAGTTGTACACTTACAGAGCACTTGAAGCACAAGTTCTAGGTGACACTTTTCCAATTTGTAGCAAATTTGCGAGGCAAGTCTCTAGCAAGAGCAAAGTTGTATTGGTGAGTCTATGGCAAGAGCTCTGCAAGTCTACAGCATGAAAATTCAGCCACAGTGACCCTTGTGGTGGGATGACTTTTGCACAACATAACTGAACCAGAACTTGCAGCAGACTTGCAGAATGTTTGCAATGAAAGTTGATATTGAGTCATGCAATGCGGACATGCTGCAATTGTGCAACAAACTTGTGCAGCCTGGCAAGTCTAGCAATAGCTTAGCAAGTCATTTTCAAACTTGCAGCACATATTGCTTGCTATATGGGATTGTAGTTGAATGTTATTAAAAATGACCTTTCCTTTTCAATCTGCAGCTCTGTAATTTTCTGTAAAGTGCAATGCAATATGACAACCTGAAGAGGTTCTGTATACTATTGGTGTGCATAACGCCCCCAGAAATGCAATTGCCTGTTTATGTGATTGGCTCACTGATTTTCCCAAAAATCTTCCACTATGATACAAATCTGATTTTAGGTATCTCTTGGAATAGAAATTTTACTTTTGATTAGGGTTAAATATTTCTAAAGGGATGCAGACACAGCAGATTTTATCATCAGAACTCAGAGTACCAGGTGGTTATGACGAACCAGACTCTCCAATTCAGTCTGCAAAGGATATGCTGAAACTATTTTTTCTTCAGAGCAGAAAAAGTTTGCATTTTGCAACAAAGTTGGTTAGAGTCCTTGCAACGTACACTGATCACCTAGAGGGAATTGTTTCTTTTCTCAACAAAAGTGGAGTTACACTTTTGTAACCAGAAAAATAAACGCAATTGCCTTGTATTACTGGACTTTGTCGGGGATTTTGTAATTTTCTGAGCAAAACGAGATGCCTAGGTATAAACTGTTCTATGCTTCAAAAATTAGGGCAGTTAAATTAGCTACAGGTACAACTACTAGACCATAAGCACACTATTAATTTTTCATAAAAGATAAAAACATTACAGAAACAGTTTATTAGTTGCTTATACTTACTTTGGATAAATCTGTCTTTCAATGTACTTTATTCAGCAGGAAAATGAAATAAGGGCACTTTTTAATTATAGTGAGCAATGAAGTATGTCCACCATAAGTAGCCCGTGCCAGTTAACAGACACAAGGCTGTGGGAAGCATACTTTGCATCAATTAAAAGAATGGTATGTCATTAATCCTTTCTGTCAATGTCCAGGTTTACGCAGTTGGCTTGGTCCTCCTGTAGTTTGATGCATATGTTTTCGGAAAGTAACTCTCAAGTTGAGATCAGATGTAGTTTGTCTCAAAAGCTCACAATTCACAGATCCATTTATTTCATCCGACACCTGTTAGACGGCTTAATAAACAGATCTCAGAACATTTAGTCATTAATTTAAAGAGGTGGCGGATGCCCATTTCTGAACAATGTGCAGCAAAATTAGAATTGCCTGAATTTTAGGTAAATTAAAAAAAAAAATCTAAAAGATATTTAATTTAATGTCTTTAAAGCTCAACCCTGGCATGTTTTATATGGGCCTCCAGGCAGTGTAAAATATTAAGCAGCTCAGCATGCCATACTCACCTTTAATTGAGTCGTCCTCTGCAGTACTACTATCTGCCACAAGATGCCTATCGTTTGGCAGGATGACACCCAGAGAAACATTCAGCCCAGAGGACTGAGGACATACTATAAACGAATGGGCATCATGGCCCAGTTTACCAAGGTGGAGTCACCATGGCCCCTTTCCTTAACAGTGTATGGAACAGAGATGACATCGGTGCCTCTCTCTGTATTAGTAGAGGATTGCCCTGGGCCAGAGAAGGGGTAAAGATGAAAATGATCCAGCATTTCACATGACAAACCTGATGACATCTGCAGCCAGGTATTACTTTTTATAAATGCAATAAAAAATGGACTAGGTCACTGTTTTTCTTTTCCTATCAGTTTTACTTATATTACTATGCAAAGCTGATTATGGGATCACAGTGTTTCAGTGGCGGCCTGACGATATTGGACAAAAGATTAGGGAATCCATGCGCTCAGCCCCTAATCTACATGAAGGGTGCTGGACGCACGGATTTCACAGTTTTTTTTTTTTTTTTTTTAAGAAGCAACCAACTGCCCCCCCTCAAAAATAAAGCACCAGCCACCACTGCAGTGGCTAGATCCTTCTTCCCAGCACTTACACTTTAATGCCCCATACACACGGTCGGACTTTGTTTGGACATTCCGACAACAAAATCCTAGGATTTTTTCCGACGGATGTTGGCTCAAACTTGTCTTGCATACACACGGTCACACAAAGTTGTCGGAAAATCCGATCGTTCTGAACGCGGTGACGTAAAACACGTACGTCGGGACTATAAACGGGGCAGTGGCCAATAGCTTTCATCTCTTTATTTATTCTGAGCATGCGTGGCACTTTGTCTGTCGGATTTGTGTACACACGATCGGAATTTCCGACAACGGATTTTGTTGTCGGAAAGTTTTATATCCTGCTCTCAAACTTTGTGTGTCGGAAAATCTGATGGAAAATGTGTGATGGAGCCTACACACGGTCGGAATTTCCGACAACAAGGTCCTATCACACATTTTCCATCGGAAAATCCGACCGTGTGTACGGGGCATTAGGAGTACGAAGAAGCAAGTGAAACAGCCTATATTTATAGAAGGAAAGCAGATAATAATCTATAATAAATATTATTGAAATTAAAGTGGTACTAAAGCTTAGTTTTTGTAAACTTGCCAGCGCTCCTCCCCCTCAAGCACTGCTCCTAGAGAAAGCAGTTTGCTGTGGGGGCATAGCTGCGTGCTTGCTCCTAAGCCACTGCTCTATGCATCCATAAGACACATAGAACCACGGCTCAGCTCTCCCCTGCTCTCTCCTCATTGGCTCACTGGCTGTGATTGACAGCAGTGGGAGCCAATGGGCTCCAGATGCTGTTTTAGCCATTGAGAAGAGAGAGTCCTGGGACAGTTGAGGCTACTGTAAATATTGCTGGATCAGAGGGAGCTCAGGTAAGTATTGGAGGGCTGGGGTAGAGCCGCTGCACACAGAAGGTTTTTTACCTTCATGCATACAATGCATAAAGGTAAAAAACCTTCAGCCTTTAGAACCACTTTAACTAACTAGTGTATGTCAGGGCCAAAATCTAAATTCATACACACACACACACACACACACATATATTACACCTCCTGCATGCACATCCCTCATGTTTTCATTTTAAAACACTGCAAGTACATAAAAACACCTGCTGATCTGCCAGAAATCCAGTGAGTTTCTAACTTCCTGTATACTCCACCTCTGCAGAAATATAATACCAACCAGCTATATTAGCCCTGCCAGTTCTCTTGTTTGGACTACAAAACTTCTTCTTACAATGTTATGGAGATCTGAAGAAGGCCACTGTTCTGTAGTCAGGTATTAAAAGGAATTCTGGTTCTGGACGACCATCCTTGGTTAATTCAGGCAGACCACCGGGATCCTCAGATCCGTGAGAGACCACATGAGACACGGGAAACAAGCTGGAGTGTGTTCATAAGATCTCTGACTTTATTGAATACAACAGTAGTATATATACCAGTAAAAATATATGTCTAAGGGTTATTCAAACTTCTTTCTTATCAAGAGTTAGGCTGCTTGACTAAATAACAAGAAATAGCTGATGACTTGCTGACACAAATTCGGCTTAACCACAGTATCTCATAGGGTGTGGTTCTATGCAAACTTTTAAGCTGATTATGGCAAAACTCACACACACACAAAGTTCTCTTCTACTTTTATGTAAAATGGAAGAGAATCTAAGATGGAGTCAGTTTTTTATACATTCTAATACAGGTACACTTCCAGTTATAGGGTGCCAAGCTGCTCTACCATATTTCCATTGCAGTAGGTGGACCCACCTTGGTCTACTCTTTCCTTTTCTTTTCAGGTTTTGTTTTGTTTTTTTTTCTTCCTTTTGACCTATGATCTTTGTTTACTCTATTGGATAGGGTACAGCATGGACTGTAATTTATTTGTACTTTGCCCATGAGCACATCATGTAGCCAACTCTTATTGATCCACCAAGACCATATAGCATGCTGAGAATGGTTGTTATATTTCACAATGATGGTTAGGAGCAATTTATTTCTGTATGTGCTACGGTAGGCCTTATAATTCTATGTTTAGTCCTATTGGAAGCTAATTGTATATATCTATACTTCTTTAATAAAAACGTATTGTATGCAAAAAAGTGGATCCTACTTAATTAAACAATTTGACTGACCACTTGAAAATTAGTACCTTTAGTGGAGAAGAACTAAACGTTTATAATGGGTAGTAATTCTAAACCCAGCCAAAACACTACCTGCATGGGGTTTACATGTTCTCCCTGTGTCTGTGTAGGTTTCGTTCAGGCATTCCGGCTTCCTCCCACATTTCAAAGAAATGGTATCAGATTAAATGCCTCCTGTCAAGTGACGGCCGCTCATAAGGGGCACAGGGGCGCCTCCCCCCCAATCCATGTGCCCGGCCCCTAATCTCCATGCAGGGCACCGGACGCATGAATTTCAATGGGGTTTTTTTTAAGCACATGATGGTCTAATTGGCATCAAAAAGGGTGGGCTCTGCACCCCGAGCCCACCCACTTGTGTGAAATTAGAGAATTAATATTCGATAATGTCTTCCTGCTTCTCCTCCTGGACAATCAGGAAGCGTGTGCTGAGACCCGATTGTCCGGGAGTCCTCAGACCCGATTGGCCAGGAGAAGAAGCGTCTGCTGGGACTTAGGAGATGCAAGAAGGAAGCTGCCAAAAACTGCGACCTGGATGGGGTAAGTGTGGGGCTGGCGGGCGAGCAATCAATCGATCGGGGGGTTTGTTTGCTGCCCCCCCAAAATAATTAAGCACTAGCCACCACTGCTCCTGTCTAATCTGGCCCTAGTATGTGTATGTATGAATGTGAGTCAGGTACCTTATATTGTAAGCTCCTCGAGGACAGGGACTGATGTGAATGTAAAATATATATATAGCATGTGTAAAGAGCTGCATAATTACCTCTAATAAATAAAAAAAATGTTAGATTTGGAGTGGGAGGGGAACTACCAGCAACCAGTCAAGCTCTGCAGCATGAACAAATGAGTTAGAAGATTTGAAGACTTATTGGGATGTAACTGCTCCTTCATTATCCAATTAGCAGGCTTGGGACAAGGAGATGACACCACTATATACCTTTTCTTTAACAGGGAATGTGGTTTCTGATTGTACAGTCTGGCAGAGGTGCATTAATCAGAAGGATGGCCAGACAGAATTACAAAACTGCACTTTGCCTGCAGTAAACCTTTAATAATAATTAATTATTGAACAAACCATTCTGAACTGAAAAGGGCATAGATCTTAGCATTTAATCATTACTGCACATATACAAAATAAAAGAAGAAAAACAAATATGCACCTAAATTTGAGCCTGGAAGCGCATCACCTACACTGCGAAATTAAGAGACAGCTAAAGTGAAGTAATACTGCTGTAAGAATAAATTAGTGCTTACTCTTAATTAAACTCGAATGTGATCCCCTGCAAGCTATCTGAACATGCTCCTTAACAGCTAGAATAACATTAGTATTCTCTTCAAGTCCAAGCAGTTGCATTGTGCATTACAAAAAATGGATAGACTGTCAAATAGCAAAACTCTACCTAGATTGTCTCATCAATCCATCTACCTGTTTAATTATAGGCCATTAGGGATTTTCTAAAACAAACATTATAATTAATCTAATGAAAATAATCTCAATGGGAATTACCAGCAGATTTTAAAAGACATATGAAATGTAAAATGTTACGCTGAAGATACAAAGGCCAAATGCATCAGTATCTGTAATGCTGTCATTTTCCAATGGAAGGTTGAATCTTATCTGATGGGCTGTGATGAGGCAACATAGACAGTTCATATGTCAGGACAGTTTAATAAAGGAGAACCACTATCCTAACAACATGGTAATATCTTGTAGCATGAAATCTTATAGTTACACACGAAACCTGTCCAGTGAAAATAGAATACGTGAATCTGTTAAAGATTTTACTTTTCATTACTTTAGAATGGTTGAAATTTGGCACTATACATGCTGAATGGTTGCTATGGTTTATATACACTGCACTTTGATACTGGGCCAAGTCACACTGAAAACACGTACGGTACCCAACCCGACACAATGCATGGTCACAACGCACCTGCCCTATGTGAGGTGCCATTCAGTGTAAATGGCAACCCAACACATTGGGGTTGCATTGCTAAAACTGGAGGGTGCAAAATCTGGTGCAGCTGTGCATGGTAATCAATCAGCTTCTGACTTCAGCTGTTCAATTAAGTTTTGACAAAAATACCCGAGAGCTGACCCCTATTTTGCAGTCTGCCGTTTTGGTAAATAAACCCCTCTGTATACTAGAGTGCAATGCAAAATGAACTGGAGCTGCCCCATTATGCATTTACTGTGCCTTGTGGTGCTCTGCATTACTAAGAACTGTATTTTGTTTTTTGATCCACTGTGGTGCGTTGGCATCCCAATCATAATACATGTACTGCCTTAATGCAACATGTGTTAACCTCCCTGGCGGTATGATTATTTCGGATTTTAGGTGCTGAAAGCAGTACCATTATTTTGCATGGAAATTTGGTGTCTTATATTGTAGGTCTGTAATTCTTAACAATAACACACTTAAATCTGTCCAAACAAGAGTCTAGTAGATATCCCGGGTATGATAAAGTTTGAAACACAAAAACATAAATTATAATATAATAAATAAAAATAAATAATTAAAAAAAATAAAAATAAATAGTAATAAAATAATTTTCCCCACGATTCACTATTGCTCAATTCTGCAAGTGTTCTAATTTACTATCGCTGTTTTCTAGCTGGTCTAAAGCCACTTTTGACGTAAAGGGACACTTTTTGGTTGCTATGGACAATCTCCAGTTTCCAGGCAGAAAGAACAGTATATATCACATAAAACTGCATGCAGGGCATGGGCCAAAGCACTGGGGACAAAAGGGATGTGAAATAATTTCATACAGTACTGTAATCTGTAAGATTACAGTACTGTATGTGTTATGATTTTTAATTTGCCGCCAGGCTCCGCCCCCGTGTGTTGCGACGCTCGCAGGGAACGGAGCCTGGCAAGGAGAGGCTTCGGAGGAAGACAGAGCACACGGACACTACGGGGGACATCGCAGGATCCCGGGGATAAGGTAAGTAAAGGCACACCAGGATCCTGCAATGTAACCCCGAGCCACACTCGGGAAAACCGCCAGGGAGGCTACTGAACCTCAACAGATCAGCTCTGAGGCATCATTAAGTAAGAATTTTTTGTGTGCTTCTGTCTGATTTACATGGAAAAACTTTCCAGTCATGGTTGAACCTGACTGTGTCCCATGAAGCAACATAGACTGTCTAAATCCGTCACATAGACTGTCTAAATCCGTCTTTCCCAACTTTTTTTTTTACCCCAGAGGAACCCTTGAAAGAAAATTCAGGTCTATGAAAACTGCTAAAAAAAAAAAAAAATCCACACCTTTCTAAAATGAGCCCAAAATACTTCTATTTTGCCTTCTTTGAAGTGCAGAAAGATAAAATTAGTCACCTAAGAGCTCTGTGATATATGGATCCCTGGAACTACAATGATCTCCCCAGGGCTCATTCATTCTCTAACCTTTACTGCTTTCAGGCGTAAATGGCAGAGGTTCACCTTAGGTTAGACTACATTTTAAAGCTGAGGTCTCTAAGGTGGCAGATTTCCTATTAATTCACTGTGGCACATTAGTGCCAGCAGAATTTTCCTTCTATGAAATGCAAAATTATTTAAATTTATGAAGTAATTATAATACAGGGGATAAGCTATAAAGTTTTTTTTTTTCTTTCTAACACATTTCGTGGGAAGCCATTTTATTGCATTGATTGAATAACTAAAGTATTAAAAAATGTGATTTATGAAGATATGCTAATTGGCCAGGTTTTGAAGTAAGCCTGATTTGCATTACAAACATTACTCGAAAAATTTAACATACCGTTTCATGAACTGCTGTGTCCTACTCGGGATTTGTATCAACAAACTATCTCTCAACAGCAACAAAGAAATTGCGAGCTCAGAAAAAAATAATGATCAAAGATATCTTCAATTACTTTCTAATTCCTATTTAATTTCTCTCTTAGGAACCATTGCCTTGCCTGAAGCGTTGATGGAAACCTGTTTTTTTTGGGGGCAGCACAGACTCGGTTCCCAGATGATACGCCTAAATAAATATGTATGAGTTTCATATGCAGAGGTTTCCCCTGTTAGCAAAATTATTTCTCTCTCCAATGTGAACAAACTCATCAGAACTCCCCTTTTGTGTACAGAAATAACATTTGAAACATATTGGAGATGATCTCAAGAGGGATTTTTTGATTTAAGCATGGGAAGTTGTACATTGTGTTTCAGTTGTTAAATTATACACAGATAACAATGCAGACTTTACTGCTTTTAGATTAAAAAAAAGGAAATAGAAAAAAATACTTTAAGTGAGACAATTGAGTTTTTGAATATCTTCCAATGCAATCTTTTCAATTGTCCTGAGAATATTCAAGTGCAATTCTTCATTAACAGTATTGCCTACTGGGATGTTCTGCTGAAAACAAGGCGCATAAATTGTTATAATCAAATACGTGTGAAAATATAAATGTATAGTCAGACTAAAGAGCACCAGTATAACAGTGGAAACTGTCAAGTGCACAATGTGCTGACAGACGTAAATATTGCATTCAGTAGTGTAGCTATAGCAGACTGCACAGCTGCTATAAGGCCCCAGAAGCACAGGGTGCCCAGAGATGTCTGGCTACACAGTGATTTATACAGGTAACAAAAACATTGGACAATGGCATTTGTATGAAATTAATGTATTTAAATGTTGGCAACTGCTATACTATTGCTATAAAAACAGTTGGTATTCTGTGTCTCTTGTATGTATGTATTTTTATTGTAACTTACCAATCCTTAGACAAGGTGGATACATTTATTTTTTGTTTTATTTTTTAGGCTTGTTTTTTTTTATTTTTACCTGGTAATCCTGTGAATAACACACTTGTAGGCAGGTGCAGTCTGCTTCCTCCACTGTAGGTGGCACCGGACCAGAGCAGGATCACAGCTTGGAGGGGAAGTCTGGGAAAATCTGTGGTTTACTGGTTTCTGGAGACAGCATTCCAGTTGGTTGAGCTGCATCCAGGTGACCCCTGGTGGTCATCTTGTGTCAGCAAAGTCCAGGTTTTGACGCACATTCACATGTGGATCATGTAGGGTCAGGTTCCCCATCTGTTAGTCACAGTATTAGTGGCAGAGAGAGGTTCTAGACGAGAAGGGAAAGCTTAGAGTTCACAACTGCAATGGACATCTTCCCATTTTGGTATGAGACGGCCAGGCTGCATTCTGCGCCTCCAGACAGATGCTGTCAGCTCATCTGATACCTACTACATGCTGTTGGTATTCATGAGTGCCCCCAATTGGGTTCACTCCCACCAGGTTTGTTGTGAACTATTTGCCTTGACTATAGTACAACTTCTGCCTTTTCTTGTAGTTGTACTAATTGCACCTTGACTGTGTGTAAAGTATTACCACCACACCACGCTGCACCCACCCACACACTTCCTGCTCTAGCTTGGATACACTCCATTGAATTTTTAAAGTATCTATGGTTCTGACCTGCATTGGAGTTCAAGGACATCAGCTCCATTACATGATGAGGGAAGAGGATTAGTAGTTTACAAAAGGAGGATAAGAATGCTAATATTTCAGTTTTGCTCACAGGAAGTTACAAGGACATAGCATTTCTGTCCATATCAACAGGTTCTTTATGTACTTGCTAAAAATGTTCTTAGCTTGAAAAAACAAAGTTAATGTAGCCACCACATCCAAGCACTGATAAGCTGCAAAGCATAACATTTTTTTTCATAAGTTTAGATATCCTTTAAGATTATTCTATTTTAGCAACTTAAAGAAAACCTTTGCTCAATCTAAACAATAAAAGCTCCTGCATGGATATAAAGCACAAACCAGGCAAAACTTGAAACTGGAGAGCTCATTCTCTCATATCGGCTTCCTGTTCTGGGGTCAGAGTTCTGCCACCTTAACCTCAGAGTTCCTACTCTGTGTTTGCATATTGAATGCAGCAACAGTACAATACACTTTAATGTAAACCTATCATGAGGGACACATGGGGGCTGCCATCATCAATCCTCCCTGAAGATACTAGTTATCTGGCTATTGCACTGATCATATGGGTTTAATAAAATTTGAGTTGCTGACCTGGAACAAGTATGCATATCTGTAAAGTCAGAGTAAAGTACGATTTCCTTATTTGCATAGTTGATCTGGGTAATGCCTGGTACACATGATGATATTATCGGACCAATGATCCTCCCTTTTTTTCACATGCTAGTCTCATATTGAAAATTAAGAGTTCGCTAAAGTTAAGAAAACTCTCGTACGACAGAATAAAAATGTGTTAGTTATGTAATGTGTTGTAGTGCATTTGTATAGTATTTTTGAACAACTGTACTGATTAAAACGAAAATCGAACGATCTGGTAACGTACGAGAAAAAGTTTTGTGCTTGTCTCATCAGATAATTATGCATGAATTGTCATGATTGGCTCTGGAAAGCTGTGTACTAACTATCAAATTATCGTACGATCATGTGTATGGGCCATAAGGAACACAAAGAGGTTGATTTACTAAAGGCAAACATACTGTGCATTTCAAGTGCAGTTGCTCTAGATCTGAGGGGGAGCTCTGAAATGAGGGAAAGCTGATTTCTATCATCCAATTATGTACAAGCAAAAATGCTGTTTTTTATTTTCCTTGCATATAATTGATTATCCTTTAAAAGTTAAGCTTTACCTCTTTTACTAAGCTCTAGAGCAAGTGCACTTGGAGTGCACAGTCTATTTGCCTTTAGTAAATCAACCCCAAAGTATTCAGTTATTAGGGTTAACATAACAGTCAGGTAACTAGCATCTGTTGAAAAAGAAGTGGCAATGGTGGCCTTCATGTCCCTCTCAGGAAAGGTTTCTTTTAAAAAAGCAATTAAGTGAAAAAATGCATCGGCAAACTTGCCCAGGTTGTAAACCATTTATACAATGCTGAATATGGACTTTAGTGGTAACTCTAGTTGACAGTAGGCAGACGGAGGAAGCAGCAGATATTTTCTAAAGCAAGCATGTGGGTTTGTAAATATTCAATACATTCACATTTTAATTTACGTGGGAAGTCATGTAATTTGGACCCCAGTATGTCATTTTTTCCACTATTCATCAGTGTTCCAGTGGAATAAAGCATTTGGTACTTATCCACTGCGTTCATTGCTTGGGAAAGCCAACACAGAGGTTGGTATAGCGGTCTATTGCAGGTGGTAAACTGGATTTCTCCCAGAATAAAAATGTTGGCAGCAGATGAATACAGTGATTAAAGTGCAAAACAGCAGAGATCAAAGAGCAGGACTCCCACCTTTGGCCACCACTAAGAAACAGAATGTGTATGGGAAAATTCCTTTAAATGTTCTACCCTGCTAACAGATTCTGTATTGCCTAAAAAAAAAATTAAGAGAACCAAAAAGAAAAACAGATGCGTGTTGTGATGCCTACCGTAATACTTTTTCCTGCTCAATACATTTTTATTGAGTAGAAAAAGGCTTTTACAAAATGTGTATATGGCAAATAAAGGGTAGGTTGAAATAACAGTCTTGATTAGGTAGTAACAGAAGACAACATAGCGATTATACAAGGTACTGGTATATTCAGTTGACCTGTATAAACTAATCCAAAGATTTTTCAGCTAATAGTTGGCATTTAGTTATGACTGCCAAGACTAGAGTGCTCTGGCCAGCCGACATGATTGCTTCTTGTCAGAGAATAAGGGATATTTTCTTGGAGTGGCATTTGTGATAAATTTGTGCATCCAATAACGTAGGTGGGTAAACTTTTTTCCGTTTTTTGGGTGCTAGATTCTTAGCATCAGCCAATACAGACTCCATTTGGTCTTCCCACATCACTGGTTGATTAGAGCAGACCTGGAGGCGATTTCGCTTCACTTGTTATGACATGCCTTTATGGGTATAATATTTGTTGCTTTTATTTTTCAATACATTTTATTATAGTAATGCGCTAGGTCGGTGCGCCCTTCTCTTGTCGTTGTTTTTTTAAATTCTTAGAACCTTTGCAAGGTTTTACTGTGGTCTATGTACCCTCAAGAGAGCTTTACCTTCACTTCCTGCCTAGAAGACACAGCGGGAAATGAAAGAAAGTCATCCCCAACAAAAGGGAAAAAACAAACCAAACAAGACACCCATTTGAGGATTTCACATCTAGTCCTATTCTTGTGACAACTATAAAATGTTAGATTTCTCAGTAATAGTGGTCTTCAAAGCAAAAAGTTGGACAGCAATGGGGACAAAGTGTCTAACCCTTCCCTACTCTACCTAAAGCTGAAAATACATTTTTGTCAGGAGTACCAATTTAACTTTTGCTAGTGGTGTATACGAATATGAATATGTATAACAAAACAAAAACTTTAAATGTTTCATCTTTGAAATAAGAACTTTTGAGAGTTACGGTAAGTTTACATATACATTTTCATTCTATCCACAAGTCTCTACTGATGCTGAACACAAAAGCAAATATGATGACACCACTAAAGTTTCATTATGACAGAGTGATTGATACTTTCATTTCAAAACTGTTCTACGCTTGACCCCGAGCGTATGGCTCCTCTTGCTAGCAGGCTGACACATGGAAAAAAAGAGTGAGCTCGCTGAAATCCAAATATCCACAGCTGAATAGCACAGGCATATGTAGCCTGAAAACAGAAGCCCCTGGGGACAGAGTCCTGAGTCGGCCGCTCAGCTGAAATGATGTGGCTTGTACGTGGTAAACTTTTACAGTGCTGTTTTACCAAAAAAATTCTCAAAGATTACAAAGAAGAGAAATTGCACTTGAACATATGAAACTCTTGTTTTCTTGAAAGGCTATTTTCAGTGATCTGCTACTTGAATGCTGATGATATGGTCAGATGTTTTAAATTATTAGGATATGGAGATAAAACATTAAGATTTTGTGAATTTCTGATTAAAGTGTAAGTAAACCTCCCTATCGTTTTCAGCCAAGGAAGCTGCCATCTTTGCCTCTGTTTAATCTACAACTGTCATGATGCTGCACATGTGATCAGTTATAACACCAGCCATTGGATAGTTTGACAGTTTGGTTGAGAGCACAACCAATGGGAGTATTACATTTCCGGCACGTGCTGTAAATTAAACTGTTTTATGGATGGGTTTACTTCCGCTTTAAATACATTTTTTGAAAAAAATGTAATGCATGTTCTAGTTTTGCATCAAATGGTTACAAAGAATCTTATGTTTGCTTGTAAGCCTAGTTCACTTACAGTTTAGGGCTCAATTACAGTGCACGTGTTTGCTATTACAGCCATTCATATATTTTCTTTTACATTTGTTGCTCACAGGTAGTTATCTTAATGCTTCTATCGTCAAAAGCTTCAATTCAAAACTTTTTATCTTCACAGGTAAGATGTATCTTGACCCCTACTGAAGATTTCTTTCTACAGTCATTGACATCCACAGTGTTCAACTACACTACAGTATGTGGACACCCCTCCACATTATAGTAATAGGTACTATTAATGTTACAACATACTAAGGCAATTTTAGAAAATTATGCACCTCCAACTTCATGGCAACAGTTCGGGAACAAGCCTGGGTAAGGCTAGGCAAAAGTGGAATCCAACAGCCATTGATTTTCATTGAGTCAATATCAATGAGAAATCTAAAAGCTTGAGGCAGCTAGACCGATAGCAAGACACGCTTTTATCATGACTAAATGCCCCAACGTTCTTTTAAGCATTTCAACTTGAGGTCAGCTGTGTAGCTGCCAAATGACCACATTACAGTGCTGATTGTGGAGGCTACAAGCTGGCCATTGTACAGGGAATGGTGTGAATGGCTTTCTCATAAAGTACTGTGTACGCAATACATAGCGCACATATTTAATGGGGCCCATGGGCCATTAGTATTCTAAAAAAATCACACCTCCACAAGTATACAGATTAATGGGCATATGTCAAGTGGATGCATCATGCCATATAATGCACCACCTACTTGATTTAAAGTGCATGTTTTAAGTCCAAATGGACATCCATGACTTTGCAGCCCTGTGCTTAACTACTGAAAATGATTTCTGTGTTTATTTCTAAAATGTAAGGGGTACAATATCCCTCATATAATCACCATGATTTATGTCAGGTGTGTAAGCTCACATTAATTCTGTCACTCAATAAACAGCTAAGAATTGTACATGAAGTGTCTCCATACATTTCCTCTATTGATAAATAATAGCCATCACTAGGTAGAAAGGCCTATAGATCATTGTGTAGATAGAACTGATTGTCATATGTGGAATTGTCTTCATGATTCCCAAGGAACTCACAGAACAGAGAATTGCAGATGTGAGAAGATCAGATTCTATATAAGCCAGGAGTACATTTATAACATCACTATTAATAGGAACTTTCAATAGAGGTTTTCAAATCATATTTGACAGTTTCCTCTAGACTTTATAGAACTTGCAAGCCCACCTCTTCACATTTCATGTGTTAGACTGTCAGATATTTCTAAACTAACTTTACAGGTCTATTATTTCTGAATCATTACATGCTTTTTCCTGCACCACACACATTAAAGCTCAATTCCTGGCAGAGATATTAAAAACACACACACACTAACAAAATTACTTATTTCTTAAAATCATTAAAGAAGAACTGATATTACAATTTATTTGCACAATGCCCCATTTCCCCCTCCCTAAAAAAACAGCAGGCCTCAGATCTAATCAGCAAGTGACACATTTATGCAGTTTTCTGGCTGTATTTACAGTGTCTGTACCCATTACTTCACTAGCTAAAGTAGGGTGTCGACAGATTATTAGATTCCCTAGATTAAAGGGGTTGTAAAGGTAACATTTTTTTTTTTTTTAAATAACAAACATGTTATACTTACCTTCACTGTGCAGCTCGTTCTGCACAGAGTGGCCCCGAACCTGGTCTTCTCGGCGGCTGTTTCAGCTCCTCCCCGCAAGCATTAACCACCTTAATGCGAGCTCCCTCGCATGGTGGTTAGTGCTTGCGGGCGCGCTCCCGTGATACAGCCGGCGGCTATAGCCGCTCACTGTATCACTCGCCCCCGCCCCCAGCGCGCCGCGTCATTGGATGTGATTGACAGCAGCGCGAGCCATTGGCTGCGCTGCTTCCAATCCATCCCCTGTAGCCAATCAGCGGCCAGGGTGAGCGGAGGAATAGATGTCGGGAACGTGAAGCTGACTTTCGAGGCGTCAGGTAAGTAAAACGGGGGGGCTGGGGGCGGCGGTATTGTCAGAAGTTTTTTCACCTTAATGCATAGAATGCATTAAGGTGAAAAAATTTTTACCTTTACAACCCCTTTAAGCCATAACATTCTGTGATAAGATTTAATGGGAGCATGTGGATAATAAAGCCTAGTACCATGTTTCCCCGAAAATAAGCCCGGGTCTTATATTATTTTTGGCAACCAAAAACACAGTAGGGCTTATTTTCAGGGTAGAGCTTACCATGCAATGTGCTATCTTCTCACCCCCTCTCCCTCCCTGCCTGTCAGGAATCCCCAGTGTGAACATAGTAAAGTGGTTGTAAAATGCTAGAATCCTCTCCAATACAGGATTATATAATGTAAAAGGTGTGTATTTCTGTAATATAATTGTGCAAATACCTTCTTATAGTGCCGCTCGGTGCTTCCATGGCCCGCCTGAGCTGTCTTCCTGAGCACTGCAGAGGGAGGGGGGCTGAGATCCCCGGTTGACACCCGGGAGAAGAGGAGAGCAGTAGAGATCAGCTGAGCACTGCTCAGCGCTTCCATGGCCCGCCAGAGCTGTTTTCCACTGCTCCGAGCACTGCAGAGGGAGGGGGGCTGATATCCCCCACTGACAGCTGGTAGAAGAGGAGATCAGCTGAGCGCCACTGTACCGAAGGTATTTGATACAATTACAGAAACACACACCTTTTACATTATATACTACTGTAGGAGAGTGGATTCTAACATTTTACAACAACTTTAAACTAGGGCTTATTTTCAGGGTAGGACTTATATTACAGCCCTCCCCGATAATCACAGGTGGTCTTACACCCTAGTAGATTTTTTTTCATTCAATCCAGCAAGGCTATGACCTATGTGATTTAGTACAGCGATCTCTCCTGCTGTGCTAATGTGTTCTGACAGACCCTCCGCCAGAACACTCAGGGATCCGATCGGCAGACTTTTTCTGGTCATGCTGGCTTCTGTCGGACTGGCTGCAGTACAAACAGGCCAATGTGGGTCGGTTTCTACTGAACCAGCCGAGGCCACCCAACATTCAGCCCTTGTGTACTAGGCTTAACACAACCAGTATAAAAAGTACTGTAACCATTGCTGTACTTAAAAAAAAACCTCTTTGAAGAATAACAAACAATAGATTACATGTACCATGTAACCTGTGAAAAAATGTGTAATGATATAACTAAAACCCCCAATCTGCATAGAAAGCAACCTTACCAGGTGTAGCTCCCATAATAAAACTAAAGAAAAAATAAAAAAATAGTATAACTGTAGTAATACAGAATGATATTTTCAGGTGACAAACATGATTGCTATAAGGCGTGACGCATAGAATTGTATTCATCAAATGAGAAGTATATAACCCACCGTTGACTCTAGAGAACTCAGATGAGCAAGGGAATTGAACATAACAAAAACTATTTTGGAAGATATATTAGACTTGACTGGTCAATAGAATCGAAAACCATCATCTTAAAGGGAATGTGTAGCATACAGTTAGGGTTTATACCTCACAAGATATCATCTTGCACACTGAGACAGGTAGAAGAGTGCTAAAGTCCTTAATGGCTCACCAGTTAAATTAAGCAAAGAGCACACCTATGGAAGATACCCAACCAAGAAATGACCACACAATATACTGTAAGTTCTGAGTGGTTAATAACTTATTGTACATGAGTGTGCCCTTCAAGGTATATTAGGAGCAATTCCCAAATGATCTTTAGCCTCATTGCCAGGATTATTGAAGTTGTAAAACTGTTTGAAGGTCATTGATATAGAAAGCTAGATAAGTGATGGGAAGACTATGACAGCGAAGTGTTTGTTTTTTTTTTTTTTATTGTAAATTAATGTATATCTTTTTTTTATTTGTGTCTGAGGCGTTGATTAACTAAAGGCAAATAGACTTAACTTTGCAAGAGAAATTGCACTTAGCAAAGGAATTATTCCCACAGCTTAGTGAATGAAGTAAAACTCTGCTGACTTCCATCATACAATCATGTTGAAGAAATTTTTTTTTTTCACTGTGCACGATTGGGTAATCTGTGCAAAGTTAAATTTCATTGCATTTACTAAGTTCAGGGGAAAATTCCCTTGTAATGTGAACAACCTATTGTAAATCAACTTCGGAGTCTTCACCTCTTTTTTTAACACACTGCTAAAAGGCTTGGACTTATTCATAATATTAAACATACACAAAAGGAACCTAGATGAAAATGATTTGTCAGGGCAGGTCCATAGGTTTTTAAAGCGGAGTTCCACCCAAAAATAGAACTTCCACTTTAAGGGAGGTGACCACCTGACACGCCACATTTGGCATGTCATTTTTTTGGGGGGTAGCGGGTACCCTCTTTTTAGAGGGTCCCAGCTCCCACTTCCTCCCGGTGTAGCGCAGCACCGGAAAGGACATCACATCTCCACCCTCCCTCTCGGCAATCATCTAAGGCATGTCACAGGTCCCAGATGATTGCCCGGCCAGTCACGGCGCGGCTCGCATATGAGCAGTGGGTCCCCGGCTGTGAAGCCACAGCCGGGTGCTTACAGTTACAATTCCAGTGCCACAGAGAGGAGGGGGAGATGAGCGGGGCTTCGTTCCCCCGCATCGCTGGACCCTGGGACAGGTAAGTGTCTGATTATTAAAAGTCAGCAGCTGCAGTATTTGTAGCTGCTGACTTAATTTTTTTTAAGCAGAATTCCGCTTTAAGGAGAGCACAATCAAGTCTGATGGCACTTAAAGAACCACCAAAATACATATCTATAGATCTTGGCAAAGGCATCCCATAACCCCCTACAATTATTCAATCATGCCCGTCAGAGCCATGCACGTTGCTGTAATCTTTGCAGTAGCTTGCAATGCACAGGGAATAATAGGAACGTTTCTTAAGCCACTCAGATACCTGTTGCTCCCTTCTTTTCTTTGTCATGGTTGATTCTTAGGTGTGTACTAACGATCGCCTGCTATAAAAGCTTATCTCAGTTGAAAGCCTTTTTTGAAACATTTAATAGTTAAGAGCATCATTGTGTATTTAATGCTCTCAATCGTATGTTTCAAAAAGGCTTTCATTTGAGATAAACTTCTTTTAATAGGCCCTTCTTATTGGAAACCTATAAAATTTGCTGTCTGATTAGCACTTCTTTTGTCACCATCAGAAGGATAGCTGACTAGGACGAAAAATTATACTACATCTAAACCTTGGATCTGCTCCTTTGAAGGAAAATTCACTGTATGGTAGATCCATCAGAATGCACTTTCATTTCTAAAGGGGCGGGGCTATCCCACACACATCTGACATTGTCACAGTTGAAGAAGTGCTAAATTATTCCACAGAGTGTAGATCACTTGTGGAATAAAAATTAACTCTGCAGGAGTCTCAAAAAGCTCTTGAGGTTTGAGGCTGCCTACATTCTGCTCCAGACCATACCCTAGAGATTTCCATTCAAATCTAGATATCCTCTTCAAGTTGTGCCAGTTTACCTTCTTAAACCATAGTCCAATCAAAACCCAATAGATCTCTTTGTTTCCATGTTCCACAAAGTCCAGCAGCCATGATGGAATGTGTAATGTAGAACCTTACACCTCCCTACATGAGAGAGCTGTGTGACTCCTGACCTTAATAATAGAAAACTCATCTCTGCACGTTTCTGATTACGAGAAACATTTTCTTAACCACTTCCTCATGTTGTTCCACCTTATGAATATATGTATATTTATATACACTTCACTTACTTGTGCAATTATTATGATCGTTGACAAATGTTGAAAGGCAACTATTAGTTTTCAATCAGTTTCTAATACAATTTAAATTATAAAGCTGTAAACGGAAGGGAAATAATAACAGGGAGGAAAGAAAGTAGATATGTTTGGGTGAACATGCCTCACTGCCATTTATTAGAGGGATCTTGCTTGGTGACTCAAAGTGATGGTTTGTGAAATGTCAACCTGGTCACACAAAAATACTATATATCTCCCATTAAAGTGTAATTATACTGGTGAAGAAAAAGAAGCACGCATTTTGCCATGCAGAGTAAAACAAAAATTGGTTGTTATTTAGATTATTTCCTAGTAAATCAGTGATATATATAAAATTTAGATGAACATCAGGAACCAAGCTGACCGCCAAAAGATTTATTTTCCCTGAACACTCACATACTCATGCGTACTCATATCCTACTAACATTCATGATCAGTTGATTGTTGGCATTTACAAGCACCAATAAGAGAAAACAAAAAGAAAGTTGGCTAAAACATCCAAGTCAATCAATCTTTTCCTATGAAGAAGAAGCACCTACAGTTTTATGTAGCCCATTCATATCATCCAAACCTATTTGATAACATTGGTCTCATTTCTACATGGACCTCTTAAAACTATGTCTTGCATATGTTTAGGAAGCATTTTAATTTTAAAGAGATGTCCAGATTACACTACCCCATTTCTATAATAATGGTTGTTAATAAGTGTAAGCATTTTTACTCTCACAAGAGTCTTGTAAAAATTAGTGGGACCCACAACCCACTGTTGTGTACTATGACTGAAATACTTGTATACCTAAATTTAGCTTTGTAAAATGTGAGAAGTTTAAAAACATACCCTGTTGTAACCAGTCACCCAATGCATGCTGCTAACTCTTGTTTAACCAATAGCCAAAAATGCCTGTCTTGCTGGTCTACGGGCCTGATGTGGTATTGTCTACTTGTAATTTTAAGAGCATAAAATACCAATATTCTAAAGGCTTGTGTATGTCCCATTTGTTCCCTCAGAACGGTCTATTTAATTTTTTTCTATTACATGTCAATGTGGTTACAATAAAGAATAAAGCATCGAAGAATTATATTAGAATAGGGTCATAAGCACCAATAAAGAAGCATCTCAGATGTTCTCAAATGATTAAAGAAGTCAGAAGGATAACTAAATTTCAGGAAACGTGAAACTATCCCCTTTCTCTTATTTTTTGGTGGTCTGTACAGTGAAAATTGCTTTGCATTATCGAAGATTGCATGCTACCACCAGTAGCTAACATTAGCAGTAGGGATAAGCCCACAGTTTGAGTCAAACCTAAATTTGACTCAAACATCGAGTGTTCGTTTGTTCTAAAACGAACCAAACATATGGGGCGTTCATGGAAAATTTGAGCGCCATGGAACACCCCTTAATGCACTGCGAGATCGCAGTGCATTGTTGTATGATGATTGGCCAAAGCATGCACCTGACCTGCATGCTTTGGCCAATCACAGCGCGCTCTGCTGAGAGAGCCATAATTGGCCAAAGGCAGGGTGCCTTTGGCCAATCATGGTTTAGGGGGACTAAGTCCATGCCCCACACTATATAAGGCTGCTTACAGAGTGGCCATGTGTAGTGGTGTTGGCGTGGAAAGAGAGATAGCTTGAGTTAAGTGGCCCTTTCACACTGGGGCGGTTTGCAGGCGCTATTGCGCTAATAATAGTGCCTGCAAACCGACCCGAAAGTGCCGCTGCTTTGTCTCCAGTGTGAAAGCCCCGAGGGCTTTCACACTGGAGCGGTGCGCTAGCAGGACGGGCAAAAAAGCACTGTTCCATCAATGGGACAGTGCGGCTATGCCGCCGGCCTCTGTAGAGGCGTTTTGTGGTGGTTTTTAACCCTTTCTCGGCCGCTAGCGGGGCGGTTTTACAATAGCGGCGCTTTTACGCCGAAAGGGCCCTTAGATTAAGCAGGCAGGTTATTCAGTTATTGTCAGTGTATTTGATATATATATATATATATATATATATATATATATATAAATACATAGTCAGTCTAATATATATATATATATATATATATATATATATATATATATAAATAAAACTATATATTCAGTGTTTGCTCTTTATTCAGTCAGTGCAGGCAGTGTATTTATATATATATATATATATATATATATATATATATATATATATATATATACATACGCAGTATCTCACAAAAGTAAGTACACCCCTCACCCTTTCGTAAATATTTTATTATATCTTTCCATGTGACAACACTGAAGAAATTACACTTTGCTACAGCAAATTTACACAGTTATACAAGCTGTATACTCGCTACTTTAAATTGTAGCAAAGTGTCATTTCTTCAGTGTTGTCACATGAAAAGATATAATAAAATGTTTACAAAAATGTGAGGGGTGTACTCACTTTTGTGAGATACTGTATATATATATACTCTGCATTCAGTGTAGCCTATATCTACAGTGCATTCCCTGGTGTACAGTTGCTAATACAGTGCAGGCGGTGTACACAGTATCTACTACACTTATGGTGGTGTACACAGTATATAATACAGTGAAGCTGCTAATACAGTGCAGGCGGTGTACACGGTATATAATACAGTGCAGCCGTTGTACAGTTGCTAATACAGTGCAGGCGGTGTACACAGTATCTAAAATAGCGTGTACAGTTTCTAATACACTTCAGGCGATGAACACAGTATCTAATACAGTGTGTACAGTTTCTAATATGTCAGGCGGTGTATTAATATATATATACACACACACACACATACATACACCGTCTACTATATATATATATATAGTGTAGCCTATATCTACAGTGCATTCTGTACTGTTTCTAATACATTTCAGGCAGTGTACACAGTATCTAATACAGTGTGTACATATTCTAATACACTTCAGGTGGTTTACACAGTATCTAATACAGTGTAGTGTGGTGTTGCAAAACAAAAAATACATCCTGTCCGGAAGGCCACCAAGGAGAGGCAGACGATCACAGGCCACTAAAAGAGGGCAAGCACCCTCTATGTCTACAGTCAACAGTGGTGGTCGTGGACATGGTGCATCCTCTGCAGGTGGCCGTGGGGTACGCTTGTTCTTTTTTGCTGTTGCTGGCCGTGCAACATGCCGAAGAGTTGGTGGAGTGGATAACGAAGCCGCCATCATCCTCCTCATCCTCTGTCATCCAGGCTCAGAGTAGTTTGCCTTCCAACGCAGCTGCCAAAGCGGCCTATTCCACCGGCTCCTTGTCCACAGTCACTCCTTCCGTAGCCCCACCATCATGCATGGAGGAGTCCCCAGAATTATTTGACCACAGTGTTGGTTATATGCTGCTGGAGGATGTGCAGCGATTTGAAGGTTCCGATGTTGGTTCCCAGGTTGAGGAAGGGAGTAACGTGAGCCTAGAGAGAGCGGGTGCCACAGAAGGACAAGAAACTGGCAGTCATGTTTCACATCAGGGCCCGTTCCTGTGCCCAACAGTGAGGGGTTACAGTGTTGTGGCACCACCACCCAAGGCCCAATTATTCTGCCCCTGCTCAACAGGGGCATGTAATTACAATTCTTGATATAATATTTCACAGCGGGGCTCATTCCTACGCCCAACAAGAGTAACTGTGTGGGCTTACAGTGTTCTGTTACCACCAACAACTAAGGCCCCATTTTCTGCAGAGTATATAGAGTGTATACAGTATATACTCTGCTGCAAACCAAACCGGGGGGGTGTTCGGCTCATCCCTAATTAGCAGTAGCTTTTACTAAAAAGGATAAATACATGACATGATAAAAATGGTGGAGCTTGTCAAAAATTAGGTGTGCTGCATATTTTAATAAGGGTTGTCATGAAATACAATCTTCAGATAAAATATTTACAAAAGAAAAAAGAAGTGTAAGCAATTTTAAATAAAGACTTTAAGGGACCATTTCAGTGTGAAAGATGGGTGCCAGTCACACAGGACAAGAAAGAGATTTCAAGAGGATGAAGGCATCTCTGGAGAAATCTTGGAGTTCTCAGTGGACTGCAGTTATAAGTGAGAAAGGAGTGGCAAAATTGTGGAAATTTGTTTATGGGGTCAGAAATATAGTTGATGTGACTTTTAAGTCAAGCATATCAACCTTATTTTGTAATGTTCATGAGCAGCAAGTCAAGAGACTGCCAGAGAAACAAGCAATAGAAGAGGAGTGATGGGTGGATGGGTATGTTTTGCAGAAACATTCAAAATGGAGTGTACAGTACTAATAAAGCATTGTTAGTGGAATCCTATTTAAACAAATAGTGCAGTAGTCAAGTGAGAGTTAATGAGGGAATAGTTTCAGAGCTTAGTAGTCTTTTAAGTTTTGAAGGGACATATTTGTACAAGTGGACATGGCAGGATTTAGAGATCTTATGGATGTGAGGCATGAAAAACAGACAAGGGTATTGTCATTGCAAGAAAAAAAAAATTGTGGGACAGGGGCGATTAATTTGCTGTTTATAATTAATGAGATATTAGGTAAGCAGTTTGAAAAATTAGGAAGTAAAGAGAAGTTTAATTTGATCTAGATTAAGTTTTAGGTACATCTCAATCATCTGGGAGGAAATCGCCAAGAGGAGGTGTGAAATAGTATTTAGGACAGAGATCGACAGGTGGTATTAAAAAGGAAGAGAGATTGTAGAAATAGGGAGAAGCACCACACCAAGGACTAAGCCCTAAAGCCCAGCACACACGGGCAGAACGTCGGGAGACATTTGCCGGTACAAAAAATACCGGCCGACATTCTGCTCATGTGCATGACGGTCTGAACGACAGAAGCCGGCTGTTCGGCCACCTTCTGTTGAACATGAATGCTGGAAAACAAGCAGCTGACTGACTCCCGTTCAGTGCTTTCAGCCAATGGCAGAGAGCGCTGATTGGAGTGTTCTGATGGAACACAACAGAACACAAGACAGAACAGTGGGGGAGATCGCTACACTAACCTCGCATGGTTAGTACAGCGGCTCCTGACGGCTCCCGCGGGGTTGCATGAAAAAAAAAGGAGTGTGTACCCGGCTTAAGCAATTTTAACAGAGAAAGGTGTCATTGAGAAAGGAGAGCCAGTGAAGGAGATAGGAGAAGTTCATTCTGCTGTGAGTGCAGTTTCAGCTTAGGGAGGCAGATACAAGTCACATTTCAGAGGGCCAAAGGAAATAACAGTTGAAGAAAAATGTTTCTTCTTGACCAGGGACAGGCAGTTTGTGAGCCTAGGATAAAAGAAAAAAGAAGAAAAGTATAGAAGTTCCAACAGAGAGTTTCTTCAATACCTTAGATTGTAAGCTCCTTGAGGGCAGGGACTGATGTGAATGTATAATACTGTACATATGTAAAGTGTTGTGTAAAAAAACTGTTCATAAAAGGGTTATTTCAAGAACAACATAGAAGCTGATTTTTAGTAGCACTAAACTTTATGCCGACACTTGTCTTTCCCAATGAATTCTGACCCTAGAATTAGCCTTATACTAAATAGGGTCATTGGTGTCAGCTATACCATTTGCTCAATAGAAAGCCTGACCTCATTAAAACAGAAATCATTTATCTTTCTTTATGCATTATTTCTACTGGCTTTTCTTTTTTATTGTAAGGCAAGAATTAAAGCCCTGTCCATATCTGTTATATTAAAGCAACAACAATCAGTGTATTATACAAAGATCCACTTCTTTTTATCCAGACATTAATGTCCAGTTTCTCTAAATCTCAGCCATTTTGAACAGGAAAGCAAAAATGTATTCCTTGAGGCAACAAACTGAAAAATTGCAAAACAGAGGGCATGGCGTGAATATGGCAAGCTTTAAATAGGTTCCCCACAAAGAATTTCACTGTACAAGTTCAAGAGGTAAGGAAATGCCTATTTTGTACCATATGTGAAGCAATATATGACTGCACAATACGACTCAATTCTAAACAGATGTCATTCACCTGAGACTTAATCATATAGCACATAAAGTATAATCATTATACAGTTTTTAAATGCAAGCAATAGAAATAGGAAAATATTTCAGAGTGATATCAAAGGAAAATGATTTCAAAGTGATAAAGAACAACGTGGCACAGTTAGGATGCATTTTACGACACTGTTAAATGCAAGGAAATAAAGACTTGCTTTAAATTTAATTTATTTTTCACTGGCTTTCACTGCCCTTTCTAACCCCAAAACAAGTATTAGTATTTCAATTTCAAGTAACATTTTCTTGAATTTGAGAATGTCTGCTTTCCCCCTTGACTGTAGCTTACATGCAAGAAGGGGCAGTAATGCAGTGGCCAATTGGACTTCAGGGCGCCCTGCCTCAGAAGCCAGTTGAGTATCTGAGGGATGAAGCGGTTGTATACCCTCAGAAAAAAAAAAATGCACGCAGGAGTCTTCTTCCCGGCAGCCTCTGTCGGACCTGCAGCCGGGCATTCACAGCGCATGCGCCGCTGACGTCAGCGGCTGCATGCAAAGTGATTATCTCCTAAACCGTACAGGTTTAGGAGATACTCATTTTAACTACAGGTAAGCCTTATTATAGGCTTACTTGTAGGTAAAAATTTAAAAAGTGGGTATACAACCACTTTAACTGCTCTAAACTCAATTATATGCTTTACGTTAAAAATAGAAGATAATAATTAATATAAATCTGTATTTACTGGTGTATTTATTCTAAAGATATATACATTTGATAACAGCCAATCAGTGCTTGGTCTTTACCTTCAGTTTTGCCCTTTTGATAATGGTTTATTCTATAAATATACAGTCAGGTCCATAACTGCACACTTTCAGCTTTATATTGAGGGTATTTACATCCAAATCAGGTGAACTGTGTAAGAATTACAACAGTTTGTATATGTGGTTCCCACTTTTTAAGGGACCAAAAGTAATGGGACAGTTTAACAATCATCCATCAAACTTTCACTTTTTAATACTTAGTTGCAAATCCTTTGCAGTGAATTACAGCCTGAAGTCTGGAACGCATAGACATCACTAGACGCTGGGTTTCATTCCTGGTGATGCTCTGCCAGGCCTCTACTGCAACAGTTTTCAGTTCCTGCTTGTTCTTGGGGCATTTTCCCTTCAGTTTTGTCTTCAGCAAGTGAAATGCATGCTCAATCGGATTCAGATCAGGTGATCGACTTGGCCATTGCATAAGATTCCACTTCTTTCCCTTAAAAAAACTCTTTGGTTACTTTTGCAGTATGCTTCGGGTTATTGTCCATCTGCACTGTGAAGCGCCGTCTAATGAGTTCTGAAGCATTTTGCTGAATATGAGCAGATAATATTGCCCGAAACACTTCAGAATTTATCCTGCTGCTTTTGTCAGCAGTCACATCATCAATAAATACAAGAGAACCAGTTCCATTGACAGCTATACATGCCCACGGCATGACACTGCCACCACCATGCTTCACTGATGAGGTGGTATGCTTTGGATCAAGGACAGTTCCTTTCCTTCTCCATACTCTTCTCTTCCCATCACTCTGGTACAAGTTGATCTTGGTCTCATCTGTCCATAGGATGTTGTTCCAGAACTATGAAGGCTTTTTTAGATGTTGTTTGGCAAACTCTAATCTGACCTTCCTGTTTTTGAGGCTCACCGATGGTTTACATCTTGTGGTAAACCCTCTGTATTCACTCTGGTGAAGTCTTCTCTTGATTGTTGACTTTGACACACATACTCCTACCTCCTGGAGAGTCTTCTTCATCTGGCCAACTGTTGTGAAAGGTGTTTTCTTCACCAAGGAAAGAATTCTTCGGTCATCCACCACAGTTGTTTTCCGTGGTCTTTCGGGTCTTTTGGTGTTGCTGAGCTCACCGATGCGTTCTTTCTTTTTAAGGATGTTCCAAACAGTTGATTTGGCCACACCTAATGTTTTTGCTATCTTTCTGATGGGTTTGTTTTGTTTTTTTCAGCCTAATGATGGCTTGCTTCACTGATAGTGACAGCTCTTTGGATCTCATATTGAGAGTTGACAGCAACAGATTCCAAATGCAAATAGCACACGTGAAATGAACTCTGGACCTTTTATCTGCTCCTTGTAAATGGGATAATGGGGGAATAACACACACCTGGCCATGAAACAGCTGAGAAGCCAACTGTCCCATTACTTTTGGTCCCTTAAAAAGTGGGAGGCACATATACAAACTGTTGTAATTCCTACACAGTTCACCTGATTTGGATGTAAATACCCTCAAATTAAAGCTGAAAGTCTGCAGTTAAAGCACATCTTGTTTGTTTCATTTTAAATCCATTGTGGTGGTGTATAGAGCCAAAAAGATTAGAATTGCGTAGATGTCCCAATATTTATGGGCCTGACTGTATAATAGAAACCCTTTAAAGTGGTTATGAACCTTAAAACGTTTTTGCATTAAAATACCAAACATGTCAAACCTACCTGCTCTGTGCAATGATTTTGCACAGAGCAGCCCTGATCCTCCTCTTCTTCTCAGGTCCCCCGGCAGCATTCTTGGCTCCTCCCCCCACCAAGTGCACACACAGAAAACAGCTATGGGGGTACTCCTGCGTGCTCACTCCCGAGCCCCGCCCAAAAGAAACACAGACTGTTGCCTGGCCAAGGCCTCGCTCTCTCCTCACTGGCTGTGATTGAAAGCAGTGGGAGCCTATTGCTCCTGCTGCTGTATCTGAGCAAATGATGAAGGAGAGAGCAAACAGAGCCTCTGCACTCGTGCAAGTTGCTGGATCGAGATCTGACTCAGGTAAGTGTAAGGGGGCCGGGAGCATCCTGCAGCACAGAAACATTTTACCTTGAAGTGTTACTAAACCCAGGACCTTACAATCACTTTATCTGGTCTCACACAGCACACAAAACATCGAAATGCAATAGTTTTATAAAATATAAACTGCTAAATACCGTAGTAATTAGAGCAGTCTGGTGACTTCTATCAGTCTCTGGTTAAAGTTTGTAGGAGGAGTTTTCATTCTACTCTGACTGTCCTAGAAGGCTGCATGACCCCTGACCCTCTGTCTGGACAGTGCTGATTGGCCCTGTGCTGATCACATGCACTCTCCCAAAAAAATAAAAATTAACAACTCTAGCAATAAACACCAAACTGAGCATGTTCAGAGTGCCCCCAGGGTTATGTTCTGTAATGAGATGGATTAGGGACAGTGGAAGAAAAGAAGGATCAGAGAAGACAGGACCAAACAGCCTTGTTACACTATGCAGAGGATTAACCCCTTCCAAAGGGAGTATAACAAGCATGCTTTACTGCATATACAGGCTGATTTTACTGTTGTAGGTTTAGTAACACTTTAATGCATAGATGAAATACTTAGCAACTGAGCATGCAAGGCATCAGGAGCAACCTGCATCCTAGCAGCCTAGTGCATTTAAAACTACCAGTCCATATAGGACTACCCTTTCCACACCATTGCATGAAAACTAACAGTGTGATTAGCCTGTTAAAGAAAATGGTACACTGTCTACCAGCAGGGTCAACTGTTGATACAACTGTTGCAGGGTGAAAAAAAAAATTACAGGGATAGACTGCATGATATACATAATTTTTGTATTTTGCGCATAGTTCCACATTAAACTGGTTGTAAAGACAGAAGGTTTTTTTATCTTAATGCATTCTATGCATTAAGATAAAAAAATATTCTGTGTGCAGGAGCCGCTCTCAGCCCCACTAATATTTACCTGAGCCCCATCTCTATCCAGCGATGTGCATGAGTGCCTCGGCCATCCGGGACTCTCCCTCCTAATTGGCTGAAACACGGCAGTGGTGCCATTGGCTCCCGCTGCTGTCAATCAAAGCCAGTTAGCCAATTAGGGGACATAGGGGGCAGGGTCAAATCGCAACTCTGTGTCTGAATGGACACACAGAGCTGCAGCTTGGCTAAGCTGCCCCCATAGCAAGCTGCTTGCGGTGGGGGCACAGGGCAGGAGGGAGGGGCCAGAAGCACTAGCAAGGATCCAGGCTGCTCTGTGCAAAACAACTGCACAGAGGAGATAAGTATAACGTTTATTATTTTTAAAGAAAAAACAAACAAAACTTTAGTATCCCTTTAGGTTACCCTTGTACCATAAGGAAGCAATATATTTACATTTTGCTATGTATTCTTTGCCTTTTTGCTTTCTTTATCCACAAGCCAAACTCGACTAAAAACGCTGGGCACTGTAACATTCAGTATAAACACAAATGAACAAGACTTTTTCAAATTTCAAGTTTGTGAATATTGTTTATTAAACTTCTGGGCCTTAAAAAAATCATATATGTCAGAAAGGTCAGGTTGAGTTTTTGCTTTGGGCTTATGGGTCACTTACTACGCAAAACTGTTAAACACTACAACAAGGTTTGCTAAATCTAATTATTTTTCAACTAGTGACATTAAGAAGCCCCAGCATATCAATGCACATACACAGAGTACATTCATCTCCCATTTGTCATTTGCCTTTATGTTGCTTTTAATAAACATTATTAAAAAGGCTGCGCTTTGTTTTAACTGAAGCTTTTTAATAAAAATAGGAGAAAATCAGAAAAAATGACAAATGCACATTTTCAGCTACTCAACATGAAATATTTGCTCATGTTAAACATACTATTTTTAGACAGCATGGACTAAAAAGTAAACAGTTTCTTGAAGCAATAACATATATTGCAGAAAAAAAACACAGCTGGAATAATTTAGCTTTGTGTTGCTCGCGGTGAGCAGAGATCACGTGGTATGAAATGTACCACTAGAGTTGGAAGTTTCAGCTGTGAGGATTACAATGTCTCATTCGTGTACAATAACAGCACTGGGGTTTTATTAACATCTATGCTCACCTCAATGTCTGAGCATTTCGCAATAAGAATTGTGTTCTTAAAAATAAATTTAACAATTACCGGTATCTTAAAAAATGTAGGGACTATCATAGGCAAGCTCAAAGCTACATAGACATAACTTGAAACCTTTCAGGTAGGCAGCCCTCATCTCATTTCCCAGACACAACCAGACATACTGTAATTGGATCGGTTACTCCAATGTTACAGTCTTATATAAAGCAAATTACCGTTGGGGTTAAGAAAAAGTCAGGACTTGCAGAAATTCCTGCTACTTTGTGTTAACCAAATGTCTATTTTTTTACCCAATTTGCTCAAGTGAATTAGTACACTACTTACTACCAGTTCTCCAATGGCTTGCAAAGTGCACAGTAGGTCACCTGTACCCCCCCCCCCCCCCCCCAAACCAGAAACCAATGCTCCTTCCCTGTCCCAGGGATGATGGAGCTTATTGGGCAAGAATCGCTACCCCTATTTTATCAGTGACCCAATAAGGAATCAAGCTACTGATATATATATATATATATATATATATATATATATATATATATATATATATATATATATATATATATATATATATATATATATATATTATATATATATATATATATATATATATATATTATACTGTGTATATACACTGCTCAAAAAAAATTAAAGGAACACTCTGAAAACACATCAGATCTCAATGGAGAAATGGAGAATGGAGAAAAATATCATGCTGGATAGCTATACAGAAATGGACTGGGTAATGCGTTAGGAACAAAAGGATGCTACATTGTTTGATGAAAATGAAATTGATCAACCTACAGAGGGCTGAATTCAAAGACACCCCGGAAATCAAAGTGAAAAAATGATCAAGCAGGCTAGTCCATTTTGCTGAAATTTAAAGCGGAGTTCCACACAAAAATGGAACTTCCGCTTTTCGGAACCCTCCCCCCCTCTGGTGTCACATTTGGTACCTTTCAGGGGGGAGGGGGGTGCAGATACCTGTCTAAGACAGGTATTTGCACCCACTTCTGGCATAGACTCCCATGGGAGTCTACGCCTCTTCCCGTCCCGACCGCGCTGTCTGCTGGGAACACACAGCTCCCAGGAGAGAGCGGGGACCACTAGGGACGTGCAGCGCGACTCGCGCATGCGCAGTAGGGAATCGGGAAGTGAAGCCGCAACGCTTCACTTCCTGATTCCCTCACCTAGGATGGCGGCGGCAGCTGCCGAGAACCGAGTGGGTTCTCGGCGTCCCCTGCCGACATCGCTGGACCCTGGGACAGGTAAGTGGCCATGTATTAAAAGTCAGCAACTGCAGTATTTGTAGCTGCTGGCTTTTAATATTTTTTTTTTTTTGGCGGTGTGGGTGAACCCCCGCTTTAATTGCAGCAACTCAAAATGGTACTTAGTAGTTTGTATGGACCCCACGTGCTTGTATGCGTGCTTGTATGTTGGGGCATGCTCCTAATGAGACGACAAATGGTGTCCTGGGGTATTTCTACCCAGATCTGGACCAGGGCAATCACTGAGCTACTGAACAGGCTGAGGTGCAACTTGGCGGCGTCGGATGGACCAAAACATAATGACCCAGAGGTGATCTATTGGATTTAGGTCAGGCAAGCATGGGGGCCATTCAATGGTATCAATTCCTTTATCCTCCAGGAACTGGCTGCAAACTCTTGCCACATGACGCCGGGCATTGTCGTGCACCAGGAGGAACCCAGGACCCACTGCACCAGCGTAGGGTCTGACAATGGGTCCAAGGATTTCATAATAGTATTGGTACTGCTAAATGAAACAGTTCAGCTTAGGGATGTTAGTTGTTAAGAAGCCGACACCCGTAGGCATCCTCACAACCATGACTCAATGACCCATCTCTGTTGTCAGTGGGGCTTTACCTACAGAACCACAAAAAAAAAACAAAAAAAAAAAACAGCATTTGGATTCCCTGCTTGGGGGAAACTACATGGCATTTTTTGTTTTTTAATTATTTTACTGTCGGCTCTTTTGTTTACATTATGCTCTCAGTGAAAAGTCTCCATTAGAGCAGCTTCACATCATGAATTGCACAGGAACATGTTGTGCATTCCTGTGCAGTTCACATGCAATTTGGGTGCAGTGCAATCTCAGCTTATTAATTTGAATGGGCTGAAATCACAGCAGACCACACCAAAAATAGTGCATGCACTACTTTAACAAATGCACAGCAACTGGATCGCATGGTACTATGGTATCACATGCAGTGCGCGTATGCCTGTCCGGTGAAGACATACTTACTGCATTTGTGACCATGTGTTTGGGGTGTCATTACACGAATACCAGCTACAGATCACAACTGCAGTGCATTTTAAATGCTATGTGGGAAACGTGCACAAAATGTGGGGTTCCCGTACTGCATTCTGGTGCGAACTGTCCAGTACAACAGATTGATATCTGCTTAACAGTGACTTTAATGTCCTGACGCACGATTTGTACTGCAGAGTGGATTGATATCAGCCTGATCACCAGAAAGAGCGGCATGGGATGACAGGAGCAGTCCTGACAGAGGCAACAGAATGAAAGGACTTATTTACTACTTCTAGAGTCAAGTACTAATACATAAGGCAAACAGGCAAAAAACAAAGCAAGACAATATGAAGAGAATCTATACTGAATTACCGATAACTAACATTGCATTTAAACCTCTGCGTTTTGAATCGTGGGCAGATTTGCCACAATTCTGCCCTTAATTTGAGAGTGCCGAGGTGTGAAGGAAAAATCGTAGAACACACATTTATGATGCCATTCATTAAATGGCACCTAAAATTGCGGTGCAACTCGCATCTCGTAAAACTTGTCGCACAAAAAAGTTCAGGGGCACCTTTTGGGTGATATGCTTCACACGATGCGGGTTGCTGTGATTTATCGCGCAACAATCGCAGCAGAACCACACCACAATTTTAGGTGTCATTCAAATGAATGGCATCTCAAATGTTCGTTCTGCGATTTGTTGTCATTCACACCTCAGCACTTTGAAATCGCAGGCAGAATTGTGGCAAAACTGCCCATGATTCAAAACGGCAAGGTGTGAATGCAGTCTGATGGCTGCTTTTGTTACTTGTTGCTTGATGGTTGCTTTTGGTAATTACACAGTGCAAACAGAGTGCTAAATTGACATTCAAATATCCACTCCAGCAAAAGCTTTTTATTCACAAAATGATTAAGGTTAATCACACTAGACCCTGCCAGGAACCGCTTTTTTTTTTATATCACCATATAAGAAAATCATATATTTACACTCAAAATGCAGAAGCGTTGGCATTCTGAGAGTGAATAAAAGTTTTTTATTGCTTTTTGGATAAAGCAAAGGAGAGTAGATTTTGCACTGAACACTAAAACAGAGTGAATATTTTAAATGAACACCAGTGCACTGAACACAAATACAGAGTTGGTTTTGCACTGAACACCATTGTAGCATGGGTTCTGTACTGAGCCCCACTACAGAGTGGGTTTTGTATTGAGTCCCAATTCAGCATGGGTTTTGTACTCAGCCCCAATACAGCATGGGTTTTGTACTGAGCCTTAATACAGCATGGGCTTTGTACTGAGCCCCAATACAGAGTGGGCTTTGTACTGAGTGCCAATACAGAGTGGGCTTCGTACTGAGCCCCAATACAGAGTGGGCTTTGTACTGAGCCCCAATACAGAGTGGGCTTTGTACTGAGCCCCAATACAGAGTGGGCTTTGTACTGAGTGCCAATACAGAGTGGGCTTTGTACTGAGCGCCAATACAGAGTGGGCTTTGTACTGAGCCTCAATACAGAGTGGGCTTTGTACTGAGCGCCAATACAGAGTGGGCTTTGTACTGAGCCCCAATACGGAGTGGGCTTTGTACTGAGCGCCAATACAGAGTGGGCTTTGTACTGAGCGCCAATACGGAGTGGGCTTTGTACTGAGCCCCAATACAGAGTGGGCTTTGTACTGAGCCCCAATACAGAGTGGGCTTTGTAATGAGCCTCAATACAGAGTGGGCTTTGTACTGAGCCCCAATACAGAGTGGGCTTTGTACTGAGCCCCAATACAGAGTGGGCTTTGTACTGAGCGCCAATACAGAGTGGGCTTTGTACTGAGCCCCAATACAGAGCGGGCTTTGTACTGAGCCCCAATACAGAGTGGGCTTTGTACTGAGCCCCAATACAGAGTGCGCTTTGTACTGAGCCTCAATACAGAGTGGGTTTTGTACTGAGCCTCAAAACAGAGTGGGTTTTGTGCTGAGCCTCAAAACAGAGTGGGTTTTGTGCTGAGCCTCAATACAGCATGGGCTTTGTACTGAGCCCCAATACAGAGTGGGTTTTGTGATTCAAAAAAAGTCGCGCTAAAAACTAAAGTGACAAAAGGCAAATGTCTGAAAAATAATATGAAATGTGAAGATTGAATGTGGGTCATTAAGTGGAAGTGTCAAACACTATAAAAGAAACTAAAGGTGCTATTGAGTGAATGGATATAAATCAAAATAACTGTGTATATGACAAAAAACAGATGTTGCATATCACAATCAATGAACAATATGTAGCTCTAGTGTCAATAAATACATTAATACAACTTAACTATAACCACAGAGCCAAACCATATTGGTGTAACAACATAAAAAATATATAAAAAACTAAAGAAAGTCCGTGATTCAAAAGAGCAGTATTAAATAAAGTCCATCCATATTACATTGGCATGCAAAGATTAAAACTGATCTCCAGGTGCTCTGTGAGGTAATGTGACAGGATCTCGCTGTGATGGGATATAAGGTGCGTAGATAAACCTCCACCTCCAAGAAAAAAATTTCTGCCTCTTACCAGATGGAATTGGTCTCTAAATTACAGGAGACCCAGGAGGCAGATGGCTGTAACCGGCGTAACAACAGGACGTCCTGTTGTGACGAAACGGCGTAGGGAGGAGGAGCTACGTCCCGACGACACCGCGATACACAGACCCGTAGGACACGCGTTTTCTTGGAGCCGGCCGGCTTTCTATTTACATGCCTGCAATTTACGATGCTGTTGTAAGTGCAACCTTTATACTTTTTATTCAATAAATCGCTGGATTTTACACTATGTGGAGCAATTTATTTTTTACATGGCTATATTTCCATAAATGCTGAGGCTGTGTGGAGTGAGTCCCTGGTCCCGTACGCTGAGTGCCTGCCTAAGGATCCCTGGCTGGGGTTACAGCCATCTGCCTCCTGGGTCTCCTGTAATTTAGAGACCAATTCCATCTGGTAAGAGGCAGAAATTTTTTTCTTGGAGGTGGAGGTTTATCTACGCACCTTATATCCCATCACAGCGAGATCCTGTCACATTACCTTACAGAGCACCTGGAGATCAGTTTTAATCTTTGCATGCCAATGTAATATGGATGGACTTTATTTAATACTGCTCTTTTGAATCACGGACTTTCTTTAGTTTTTTATATATTTTTTATGTTGTTACACCAATATGGTTTGGCTCTGTGGTTATAGTTAAGTTGTATTAATGTATTTATTGACACTAGAGCTACATATTGTTCATTGATTGTGATATGCAACATCTGTTTTTTGTCATATACACAGTTATTTTGATTTATATCCATTCACTCAATAGCACCTTTAGTTTCTTTTATAGTGTTTGACACTTCCACTTAATGACCCACATTCAATCTTCACATTTCATATTATTTTTCAGACATTTGCCTTTTGTCACTTTAGTTTTTAGCGCGACTTTTTTTGAATCACATTATTTAGTTTACTACTTTATAGTCGCAGCTTTTCTTTAATCAGTGTAAGCGCAGTATTTATCTCTCACAGAGTGGGTTTTGTACTGAGCCCCAATGCAGAGTGGGTTTTGTACTGAGCCTCAATAAAGAGTGGGTTTTGTACCAAGCCCCATTATAGAGTGGGTTTTATACTGAGCCCCAATACAGAGTGGGTTTTGTACTGAGCCCCAATACAGAGTGGGTTTTGTACTGAGCCCTAATAAAGCATGGGTTTTGTACTGGGCCCCAATAAAGTGTGAGTTTTGTACTGAGCCCTAATAAAGCATGGGTTTTGTACTGAGCCCCAATAAAGCATGGGTTTTGTACTGAGCCCCAATAAAGCATGAGTTTTGTACTGAGCCCTAATAAAGCATGGGTTTTGTACTGAGCCCCAATAAAGTGTGAGTTTTGTACTGAGCCCTAATAAAGCATGGGTTTTGTACTGAGCCCCAATGAAGCGTGGGTTTTGTACTGAGCCCCAATAAAGAATGGGTTTTGTACTGAGCCCCAATAAAGAATGGGTTTTGTACTGAGCCCCAATAAAGAATGGGTTTTGTACTGAGCCGCATTATAGAGTGGGTTTTGTATCAAGCACCAATGCAGAGTGGGTTTTGCACTGAAAACCATGCAACATTTTGCAAACTGTAGCTTATAAAATTATTTTAGGGGTTCCTTGAGATCTAAACATTTTTTTTAAGGGTTTCAAAAAAGGTTGAAAAAGGCTGATATAGAGTGTGTGAAATAAATAAAAAACTGTTTACTGTCTCTGTAATATACACTCAAAGAAAAAAAAATATGAATTTTGTTGAAACACTTTACCAAGGTTTACAAAAATGATTTGCCAACAAGGAGCCAAGCCTTTAGGGTTCCAAAAGCAAGGTGACAGTAATCAACTATATTAACACTATTGTGTCTCTAAAAACATGAACTATGGGCACATGCCAAACCCAAACATTAAAAGTACATACAAAAATATTTCTTAAAGTAATGATATAGGTCACCAGTCACTATTTCTATTTAAAATACCACAATTTAAATGCAAATGTCGGCCTTTTGGTATGACCTTTAAAGAGTCATTTCTTTGGAATGCAAAAGCAAGAGTACATTTTCAGTATTAATATTGTGAACCTGCTCACTTGGGTGTCAGTCTGACAATTGCCTATGATTGTTTTACTGCGATTATTGTTAGGAAACAAAAAACAAGGGTCAGCTAGTTGCTGTAGATTAGCATTTCTGAAAAAGCAATTTAAAGTTATAGTTTGCATCGCTTACTGGTACAAAGTAACATAAGTGTGTTGTCAATATCAAACAGCAACACCGAATTTAAATGACAGCCTTTAGCAAGAGAACCTTAACAGAAACGCTAACTTTTGTAAATATAAATATAAATAATAAGCTTCTAAATTACATCAATTTAGAAAGTGTGAGAATATGCAAAGGCAACAAATCTAATACCGGTTGCTGTCATTTAGGGGCCTAATCACACCTATGCGTCTTTCCATCGGATGCGTTTTCCATTACAATCAATAGAAACATATGAAAAAGCATGTTAAGGTTCATCAGCATGCACAAACATTTACTGTTGCTTATTAATGCGCATTGCAATGCACTACACATTGACTATATAAATGATTATGTGCATCATAACACACATCCACGTGCAGCATGACACCTTGACATGCATCATTACATGTTGATAAGTGTCTTAAAGCATGCATTGGCATGTATTCGGGTGGGTTTTCAATAATTTCAAATGAAAACACATCATGCATATATGCAAAGGTGTGAATCCAGCCTTAAGGGTCAGTCTATATAAATCTCATGTTTTAGTTTTTGTTAAATGAGATCTACAGTGTAGTGACAGCATACGCTCTCATTTTTTAACATCAGCATTGTAATAACAATATAAAAAATGGTTATATTTGACAATCCAATATAAGCTTACTCTTGTTTCATGTTGTGAGTGCTGCCCATCTTTTTCCACAACGTTCTGAATTCTTTGCATGCGTTGCTGCTTCTCCTCTGCTATTTACTTTCTATTTTACTTTCTAAGGACTGCATGTCCCATGGTACATTGCTGCCTGCAAGCAGTGATTCCTGTACTGACTCCGCCCCTGAAACTCCTTCTCACAGCTCCTCTGTAGTTCAGAAGGCAGGCTCTGTGAAATGTGTGACACAACAGTGCCTACTCACAGGACATAATGAATATGCATCACAGAAATCAGGGAAGTAAATGTGTGCGGATCTTTACAAATTAAGTTTCCAAATTTCAAGATTGCTCAGAATAATAGGAGTAGGCTAGAAATAATTGTAATACAAGGTGAAAATAAATATATGATTTTACATTTTGACTATAGATGCTTTAATCACTTGCCGACCGCCTACTGTAGCTTTGCTGCAGACCCTCTGCACAGAATCATGTATACATATGGAATTCTGCATTTACGCGTACAGGCCGCCAGGAGCCCGGCTGTGCTGTGATTAGTCACAGCACAAGTAACGGGTGATGGCCAGTGGTTGACCGCCGACACCAACTGATTGGCGAGAAGGAAAACAGGACAGAGCTCTGTGTATGTAAACAATACTTAGCTCTGTCCTGTCAGCGGGGATGTGCCAGTTTTTGTTTTGCTGCAAAACAGGGAATAAAACCAGCACATCCTTTAGTGAAAGCACCTCACAGTAAACACAAACACTGGGGAGACACACATTTAACCCATTGATCGCCCTAGATGTTTAACTCCGTCCAGTGTCATTAGTACAGTGACAGTGTATATTTTTAGCACTGATCACTGTATTAGTGTCACTGGTTGCCGCAAAGTGTCAACAGTGTCAGTGTCAGATTGCCTGCCATACTATGGCAGTCCCAATAGAAGTCGTTGATCACTGCCATTACTAGTATACGTTTTTTTTTTTACAAAAATTCCAATATATATACCACAGTTTGTAGATGCTATAACTTTTACGTAACCCTATCAAAATACGCTTATTGGGATTTTTTTTACCTAAAATATGTAGTAGAATATATATTGGCCTAAATGTATGAAAACTTTTTTTTTGGATATGTTTTATAGCAGAAAAGTAAAAAATATTGTTTTTCTATTTCAAAATGTTTTTTATTTATAGTGCAAAAAAAAAAGTAGTGATCAAATACCACCAAAAGAAAGCTCTATTTGTGGGAAAAAATGCTATACATTTTTTTGGGGGTACAGCGTTGTACGACCACGCAGTTGTCGGTTACAGTAATGTAGTGCCATATAGCAAAAAATGACCTGGTTATGAAGGGGGGTAAATCTTTTAGAGGTCAAGTGGTTAAAGGCAAGATTGTCAAGTTTCTCAACATGTTTCCAAAGGTAGACTCCAGGAGGAAAAAAAAAAACATATCCACAATAAATTTACTGTACTCAACTGAGTAACACTCAATAGCTGTCTCCAGTGATGAACGCTACTGTATCTTTTAAGTCCTGCAAATCATTAAGAAAATTGACTCTCATCACATACAGGGAGCTAAAAAGAAGACTAGAGAACTAAAGCTTTCCTCGAGTCCCATGTACTTTGAACGTTTGGATGTTAGTGTTGCAGGTCTCACCTCGGAGCTACAGTCACAACTCCGCCTCCCCATCCTCCTGGCCATTCACAAAACCCCAGCTCCAGGTTCCACTTTGTGAATGGCCAGGAGGAAAGGGAGGAGGAACAAGGCTGTAGCATCGAGGAGCTGTACATCCACCAGCACATAACCAAGAAGATTTGCGGAATTAAAAAAGATAGCGTTCATCACAGAAGATGCCTTTTAAGCAAACAGAATCCTCAACTGCTTTAGCACAAGTAAGTTCAATGTTCCTGGTGGTGCACTTCAAATATATTTCTCAATAGCTACAAAGGATTTAAAACTGTATTGTGTGCAATCAATGCTTTTGCAAACCCAGGTATTCATTTGTAAAAGTAGTGGGGATATCATCAATGGGCTGCACATAGCTTGTGCAGAGAAATCACAAGAGGGGTGAATACAAGACCAGCCACTCTGCACAAAGAGAGAGAGAGTACCGATGACTTGTTTTTATTACAGGAAACAACAGGACTGGGGTGCAAGACTTGTTTCATGAAATTCAGTATTAAAAAAAAATGTAACAGGAGATGAAGAAACACCTCAGCATGATAAAAGAATCAGCTCTGATTAAGACCAGAGTCAGGAAACATGGCAGGAAGATTTAAACACCAGGAGCGTATTATAGAGAGATATAGAAGCCAATAGGTCTCATTTATTCAGGCTTTTTGATGAACTAGACTGGGGTCTCCAAACTTTTCAGTACAAGGACCACATTGTGGGTGGAAAAAAAGATCAGTTTTATGCAACTCCCACCTTACATCCAGGCATGCCTGTCAGAGTCCCCCCTTATCTCCAGAGCCTACCCAAGTACTCCCTTACATCCAGAAGTGCCCATCAGAGTCCTGCCTTAGAATGCCCAAAAGAGCGCCCCTTAAATCCAGGAGTGCCCATCAGAGGGACCAAGGGAGTGTCATGGGTCCATATTACACAACAAGGACCATGTCTTGCCAGCTGGGGTATTTTTATGAACAGTTACTGAAGGCCAAATAAAAATCTTCTAGCAGGCCAGATGTGGCCCAGAGGCCAGAGTTTGGAGATTCCTGGGGATTAGTCTTTCAACAGTTTGCCTCACTTGCTGCAGTTCTCTCATACAGGCACATATACAAATCTCCAAATTGGCAGAACTTCATAGGCATTTGCACTTTTAGATATGCCAATCCATCTGCAAATTGGCAGATTGATAAGTAAACAAATTATTTTTAAGCAAACTATTTTCTGCTCTACAATTCAACCCAGTTTGCACGGTATGGAATAATTTACCATGTATGTGACAGCTTCACTTTAACATAGACAATAGGTTTTTCAATACTTTTTTTGCATAATAAATATCTCTGAATACAGCTATTGCCCAATATAAAGCCATTAACCATGATATGAGAATAATATTGCGATTTAAAACTTCCAATGAGCAAAGAAATAATGATTAATAGGAAGCGGCTATTATTCAGAATAAATCAAAGCAAAGGTCCCCGAGGTATCACGTGTAACAGTATCTAATATCACTTACACAGCAAGGTTATACTATACAATATTCTTAAGCTACTTAGAAAGAAACATACAGTATACACTGGAGGTGCTGGCACTTCTGAGAGGACCACGTACAGTAAATGGCACAGAGTCACTGATTAATCTATGGGGACCATGTAGGAATTTTACTTTTCTTTCCTTCAGAACAGTCATGTGTGTCCCCCAGGACAGTGTAGGTGTGTGACCCCAGTGTACTGCTCATAGCACTTGGAATGCTTTGTCCACACTAGCTGTATGTATCATAGGACTCTAAATTGCCCCAGGACAAGAAGTCAAGTAAAAAATCCAAAATCATTGGGAAGTTATTATTATACATTTATATAATTAATGGGTTAATCCAGTGCAAAAAATATAAGTATATACCCATCAAATGCTACAACTGATTGGCTGAAATACACTCACCGGCCACTAGACGTGGTGAAGACAACTTGCTGAAGTTTAAACCGAGCATCAGAATGGGGTGAATAAAAAGGGTTTGGTCTGAGTATTTCAAAAACTGATGATCTACTGGGATTTTCACACATACCCATCTCTTGGGTTTACAGAGAATGGTCCAGAAAAAGAGAAAATATCCAGTGAGCGGCAGTTGTGTGGAGGAAAATGCCTTGTTGATGTCAGAGCTCAGAGGAGAATGGGCAGACTGGTTCGCGATGATAGAAAGGCAACAGTAACTCAAATAACAACTCATTACAACCAAGGTATGCAGAATACCATCTCTGAAAGCACAACACAATGAACCTTGAAGCAGGTGGGCTACAGCAGCAGAAGACCACACCGGGTGCCACTACTGTTAGCTAAGAACAGGAAACTGATGCTACAATTCGCACAGGCTCACCAAAAATTGGACAATAGAAGATTGGAAAAACGTTCCCTGGTCTGATGAGTCTCGATTTCAGCTGCAACATTCAGATGGTGGGGTCAGAATTTGTCGCAAACAACATGAAAGTATGGATCCATCCTGCCTTGTATCAACGCTTCAGGCTGGTGGTGGTGGTGTAATGGTGTGGGGGATATTTTCTTGGCACACTTTGGGCCCCTTAGTACTAATTGAGCATCGTTTAAACACCACGGCCTACCTGAGTATTGTTGCTGACCATGTCCATCCCTTTATGACTACAGTGTACCCATCTTCTGATGGCTACTTCCAGCAGGATAATGCACCATCTTACAAAGCTCAAATCATCTCAAACTGGTTTCTTGAACATGACAATGAGGTCACTGTACTCCAATGGCCTCCACAGTCACTAGATCGCAATTTAATAGAGCACATTTGAGATGTGGTGGAATGGGAGATTTGCATCATGGATGTGCAGCCAACAAATCTGCAGCAACTGCGTGATGCCATCATGTCAATATGGACCAAAATCTCTGAGGAATGTTTCCAACACCTTGTTGAATCAATGCCATAAAGAATTAATGCAGTACTGAAGGCAAAAGGGAGTCCAACCCAGTACGAGCAAGGTGTGCCTTATAGAATGCATTAAGGTAAAAAAACTTAAAGGATTTAGAACCACTTTAAAGTGAACCTTGAACAAAAAAACAAGATCCATTTATTGCAACAGCCCCCCCCCCCCCCCAAATTAAGTCAAAATAGTGCATCACAACTGTACAAACAAAATGAGGAGAAAGGTACTGTAGAAAGTTAGAAAAAATACTTTCCTTTCGTGTGATAACATCTTGGGATATCACCACCCACATATCATACATTACCAATTACAGTGCGTTGTAAATGGGACCGAAGCATTAATTAGCTTTTCAGATTAAGTAAAGTCCATCTAACTTGGGGAATCTCTTGAAAATGTTGCTTTTTCTACTAGAGAACACAGCATTCAGTTAGAATTTTCACCCCCTTATATTTCCCTTAATTGATTTTCAAAAGGGCTGCTGCCTACTGATCCTCTTTGTAATGCTTTACAGTGAAGTCACCGACCCCTCTTCCCTTCCTATATACAAGCAGCAGCTCAGAAATGGAGCCTCATCACTTCTACCTGAATGACTTTCCGACAGCTCATAATAGAAAGGCGTACATAGTAACAATCTCAAATAATTGGAGTGAGCTTTCTTTCCTTTTCCTTTTTTTTGTGGAAATCTTTGGTAAAAGGCCAATATTCCAAGCATTTCACAGTAATGTAATTAAAGTTTGGAAGACAGGAAATACAAAAGATTTTTTTTTTTTCAATTCTAAAACCCTAGAACTGAAATACAAAAAAAAAAAAAAAATCTATAAAGCGATCTATATAACTTCATGGCAATTATGATTTTACTTTACTTTAAAATAAAGTAGGTCAAAATACTACAGCAGCAGAAAATAAAGGAGCTTTCGTGTCATGTACAAATGTATAAACCTTTAGTTGAGGATAGCTGTCCACAACACGAACATGATTATTCCACAACCACCAATGCTCATGCAAGCATAGACATTCCATGCCAAACCATGTTGGACCATCTCAGTGTTATGTGTAGAACCACAAGACTGTCTTTGCATTGCTTAGACAACTATGGGGACAGCAGGGATGCAATTGCTTTCATAGTCTGCAACTCTGCAGAAGGATCAGAATGCCATGTCAACTCCAGTGGTAGGGATTATCTACCTGTGAGTGTCTTACCACATGCTTTTGCCTCTCATTCCAGCTACTCTGCCCTCATTGTCTGATTTTTTTCTCCAGAACAGCTACCTAAAATTGTTTTCTGTGATCTCCTTTCTTCAACTCCCTATTTTCTAACTCACTCCTTTCTCCTCTCTCTCACTTCCAACCTTTAAATGCATACATTTATTGTTCTTTAACACAGGGTTCAACCATTTCATGACCAGAGTGTAGTGATATATATATATATATAGTGGGTAGATGATTAATTAGTAATTATTATAATGATGATGTAAGTACTCTTCCACAGCAACCCAGTTCTTCCAGAGAGATGCACTTTATTGACTTCCAACACAGAACAAGGTTCAAAGTCCACAGATGACAAAAATCCAACAGAGTATATAACTCAGAGTCCCATTTTTCCTAGATCTGCGCCTTCATAGTCACACACATACAGGACTGACTGCCAGCTTGAATAGTCCCCCCTGAAATACTAATACACTAGGAGGGAGTTTCTTCTAGGTCAACCCAAAATACTCTTTGATCTTATTGTTACCCCCTCAAGTAATACTTCTTCTATGGTCCTTTAAACAATGTACCCTTTGAAATGTTCAATTAGGTTAACAGGCCATACCTCACACACCTAGGTAGACTTGCATAAGATTAACACATCAAAGGGTCTTCAGCTGTCCCCTTGATAAGTTAAAATTCAGTTGGCTTGGACAACTCAACTGAATTTCTGGTCAACATGGCACTCCAATACAACATTATACATAAATCGGCCAACATATTACAACACAGAGGTCATTGAGGTCTAGATGCTCCGGTCAAATTTAGTCATGTCAATCTGGCAATATCTTTTGTTTGCATGCCCAAATAATATTTACATATGTTTAAAGGGACTCTGTTGCTATACAAAAAAATATTCAGCATCGCCATACCTGTAAAAGAAGAAGGTAAATATGTACTTTTCCTGCCGCCTGCATTCCTAAATACCTCTCCAAGGTGATATGGCCCCTCAAAGCCTATAAGGAAACTGACAGCTCTAGGAGGGTCAATTTTCTGGGTTCCCCACATCAAGTAAGTGAAGTGCATCCAGACTCAGAAGTCCTTTGGATTGTTTTTTTGTTGTTTTATTAGGAGATGATAACTTGGATGGGGTAAGGGATTATGGGATGCCCATCTTGAAAATGTCTAACAAACAAAACCAGGGACAACGGCCTCCCTATTTACAGATTCAGATTCTTCTTTCCTCCTGCACAAACTTGGTTCCCTTGTACAGCTTCTGGGGGTCACTCCTGGAGGAACTAACAGTCTTGTTAGCTCAGCAACAGCCCATTACAGGCTAGAAACTCGCAGTCCATTGGTAAAGTGGCACATGTGGAGTGAACAGCATCTCGGACCAGCTTCTGCTCCTCTGTAGACATTGATCCCAGTTCTACTGCTTGCAGAAATGCTAGCCCACCTAGCTGCCACCAGCCCACCTGACTGCGCCCTCTTCCTAGTCCTCTTGACTGACATACACATGGAAATTCCACAAGGTAAGGTTGGATGAAGACCTGGCACACCACTGTCTTCAAGAGAGCACTGCTATGGCTGGCAGTCTCTCCCCTTGGCTGTCCCTGCACCATGCTGATCTACTAACTCAGTCTCTCCTTGCTACTGCTGCCTCTCCGGTTAGGTAGCTATAACTGCCTCCTATGGTGGAATCCCTTCAGACCAGCCTCCCGAGCTCCAGCCTGAGGTAAAACCCCTCCCCAGCAAGGGTCCCTTAAGGGCCACCGACAGACTCCCCTTAGCACTGCTTCTTCATCTTCCACTCGACTCCCTGCCTGGCATGGCTTTTTCCTATTTAAGGGCTCCTTAGTCCTCTGCCAGGCCCACTCCTGGAGATTGGCTAAGGGCCCCTAAATATTCAAGGCAACCCCTCCTAGCTTCCGCCAGCTATAATCCAGAATATTCTCCAACATCCCAGAAACAGGGGAAGGTACCAGAGAGCTGCCAGAATCATCCAGTCCTAACCTCTAATAACCCTGACCCAGATACATTTTCCTATACTACTGCTAGTAGCACACCAGTGGGTGCTACAGAAGGAAAGGTGAATATGTAACTATGTCAGAAATAACAAGTAAAAAGATATCTTCCTATCCTTATACCTGCAATAATCTCTGCACAGTGATAACAGTGCACATATCCTTTCCTGCGCAGCATAGCAGAAGAAATAATTGGGCCTATTCATGGGAAATACTTTCTAACTAGTTATAAAACCTCCTTTTTCAATACCAAGCACCTCTGACTACCTGAAAAGTTATTTATCATCTGGCAAATCATAAACTGCCCAATAATCCTAAATGTTCAAATCCATAAATTTATGGATAATTCTACTCCAACAATTGGTATTTGCTACTGTTGCTTCAAGAAATCATTTTGCATGCTGAAGGTTCTCGTCCTCAATGTGCACAGCAATGACCTGTCTGCTATGGCTTTTGCAATACCTAAGTTCTCTAGTTCTGCTAGAGCAGGGGTGTCAATCTCAATTTCATTGTGGGCCACATCAGAATTATGGTTGCCCCCAAAGGACCCGGTTCGTATCTGCCATGGTATAATGCGGATAATACCAGTGGTGTGTGACACTCCTTTTCAACTGGCATAGAACTGTTATTGTCATGATAATTATAAGCAGATGTCCAGAGCACCCCACCCCTCCTTATCTTGTGCTGCTGCTGAGAGAAAGCTAAATGCTGAGATAGAAGGCAGAAAGTACAGGGTCTGGAGGAGGACCGGAGGAGGGCTAGAGTCAGTTGCTTGAGTCTGGTGAATGCCGAGGCTAGGGGAGGTGGAAACGAGGGGCTGCTGTGGCTGCACAGAGAGGTGCAGGATCTGTAGGAGGAGTTCTGTACTCCTCTCTGCTGCCGATTGCTGACACAAGGTGGGGACAGAGATAAGGGGGGTGCTGCAGCTGCAAAAAAGGTGCGAGGGTCACATGAAATGGCCCGGCGGGCTGAATTCGGCAACAGGCCTTGTGGTCAACACATGTGTGCTAGAGTGTATTATGAAAGGAAATCTATGATGACCAAATAAAAACTCTCTCTTTTAGGAAATGTGAAGGGTCTCCTATACCAGGTTTTGTGTTGTTTGTAATATTAGTAGATGTTATCATTTGTTACTTTAAGAATGGAGAACGTTTTAAAGTCAGTAGATAAAAAAAAAAATTGTATCTTAATATTATATATGGTTTAAAGAATCTTCTCTGCATACTTGTCAAATTAGCTGCTTCCAAACCAATTCAATTCATCAAAGTTTAATTTCAGAGGACAATTAATCTGTCATAAGGCAGAGAGTAAGACAGAGACATTATCATTCTTCTTATTGCTGTCACTCATTATGTCACAGAACTTTTGGTAGGGAGCCATGGTGTTGTCAAGGTTGTCAGCACAGGTCTCAAGAAAAAAAAGCGTTTTTGCTCAGAAAAAGGTTACATGTGCAGATAAGCAAACGTCAAATCTTCCACGCCAACAATTCTTCCAATTTTACTCATTTTGTGGCAGAGAAACCTACAACAGCTCTTTTTTATTATGAGCTTCATGGGCTACCTATGATTTAGTTAATGACATTGGGCTTTAATTTCATCTATTCTCTTCCAGGTTTAACCACTTAAGGCCCGAGCCTCGTTCTGAGATTTGTTGTTTTGTAGTTTTTTTTTTACTTAGAACCCCCAAACATTATACATTTTTTTTCTAACACCCTAGAGAATAAAATGGCGGTTGTTGCAATACTTTCCGTCAGACGTATTTGCGCAGTGGTCTTACAAGCGCACTTTTTTTGGAAAAAATACACTTTATGGAATTAAAAAATAAGACAACAGTAAAGTTACTCCAATTTCTTTTATGTACGGTGGAGGTGCTGCAAATTATATGACACCTGTATGCATTATCTTGAGGCCCTTCTTTTGCACCATTCGGGATCTTCATCTTATGAATTTCTATGGATGGTTTTGGATCTTTTTTATTCATTCTCTATATTATTTTACAGTACGGGGAGGTGGAAACGAGGGGCTGCTGTGTTCAGCTGCAATTTTATAATTGTATATTTTGTATATTTATATATTTGTATATTTTGTATATTTGAGTGTTCAGCTGCAATTTTATATTTGTTTCAGGTTTGTTTGTGCTGATTATTTTTGCACATTTTTGGCATCCCCTCAACAAATATTGCATTTTGGTGAGATACACCCAAAGGAAAATCTAAAGCTGGGTACAAATGTCGAAAGACAACAGGCAGTTAAAAAAAATGGCCGACATTCGGCCAGTGTGTATGTCAGTCTGTTCGAGAGAAGCTGGCCATTTGGCCAGCTTCTGTTGGACGAGCATGCTGGAAAACCAGCATCCGACCGACTCATGATCAGCGCTCCCAGCCAATGGCAGAGAGCGCTGATCAGAGTGTTCTGGCAGGGGGACCATCCCCACGTCAGAACACAATAGGTCAGCGGGGGAGATCGCTGAACGAACCTCGCATGGTTAATACAGTGGCTCCGACCGGAGCTGACAGTTTCTTTCGATCAAAATAATTGTGTGTACCCGGCTTAAGGGGATGCAGGCCTTGCCAATTCACTCACATTCACCCTGCACCAGTGGCAACTGGTGCTCTGTTTTGGAAGGGGGGGGCAGCAAACAAACCAACCGCCAACCCCCAAGTTGGTCGGCCCCCCACGTCGCTCACTCGTCTGCCCACTAGCCCTGCACTTACCCTGAAGTGAAGGACACGGCTGTATCAGGGGAGACGTGATGCCGCGGAATGCCGGAAAACGTGTAACCACCCTGGACCAAGTCGAAGGGGCCCAGTGTGCCTGCCAGAACGAGCCGAGCCAATCATGAAGGCAAGCCAACTGGGAAGCGGGACCGAAGAACAGGGGAGCTGAGCCGAAGTGTCAGGCGTGCCTGGATGACATGCAGCACCAGGCCGGATTGGAGGAAGGAGAATGGAAGCCTGCGCTTCTCCTCTCGGCCAATCGTGTACATGACCAGCTTCCTGATTGGCAGGGAGGAGGATCAGGAAGACAATAGCGAATATTAATTCACTATTGTCACACAAGTGGGTGGGCTTGGGGTGCAGAGCACACCCTTTTTGTTTTTTTTGTTTACAAACTTTTTTATTGGGTACAAAATAGTGGTACAAACAGTGACATCGTATATCAAGAAAAATGCAATATATAAGATTTCCTAGTAAGAAAAAATATGTTAATGTATTTTTCCCCCGTTTCAACCTCGGGGGAGACATCATGCCTCTTACCCCCGTCTTCCTTGGCTGATACCAGACTTGGCCTTGAGGTTGTTATTAAGTATCCCAATCCATCTCCATCTTGTTGGGACATAATTCCCCTGTCCTCCCTTATTCTAAGGGCATTATCATTAACCCCTGTTCTTTCTTTCCCAATATACTACTTCATAACACTCCTGATGAATGGCTGTAATGCCAGGAAACGCGTAGAGTGCCACTAGATGCCAACAGTTACTTGTTTTTATTACATTCGTCTTTCAGTCAATTTATTATACCATGTATATTTGCCATGTCTACCTTTTATTTGTATTGCATGCTATGAGCACCATATTTAGTGTAATGCCCCGTACACACGGTCGGATTTTCCAACAAAAAATGTGTGATAGGACCCTGTTGTCGGAAATTCCAACCGTGTGTAGGCTCCATCGCACATTTTCCATCGGATTTTCCGACACACAAAGTTTGAGAGCAGGATATAAAATTTTCCGACAACAAAATCCGTTGTCGGAAATTCCGTTCGTGTGTACACAAATCCGACGGACAAAGTGCCACGCATGCTCAGGATAAATAAAGAGATGAAAGCTATTGGCCACTGCCCCGTTTATAGTCCCGATGTACGTGTTTTACGTCACCGCTTTTAGAACGATCGGATTTTCCGACAACTTTGTGTGACCGTGTGTATGCAAGGCAAGTTTGAGCCAACATCCGTCGGAAAAAATCCTAGGATTTTGTTGTCGGAATGTCCGAACAAAGTCCGACCGTGTGTACGGGGCATAAGTCTGGTGACAACTTATCTATTTGATACAAAATACCTGATATGTATTCTAGACTGTAATAAATAAACCATGTACTGTAATTTCATTTTTATGTTGTCATTTTCTCTTAACATGGCATACCCTCATTTAAAGTCCCACTAAATTCCTCCTTTCATCTATCAAATCAGGGATGGAGGCCACCATGTGTTTCATATAGTGTGTGTGTCAGGTCACGTCCATGTACTGTATGTTAATGTATTGCATTAAATGTTAGAAGTACATTGCTAAGGTTGACATAAAATCAATAGTGTCACTGAAATAGGTAAAAAAAACTTTCAGTCAATAATGACATCTAATGAAAAGTATTATTTATTTGGGGTTGAAAAAGTGTTTAGAATGTGCAGACCAAGGGTCCCGTTTTTTATCATATAAATGATTTGTATTATGTAAGGTATGAATGATTTTTTTTCCACGAGATTAATATTGTTTATTCTTACTTTCAATTGGACTAGAGGTACTGATGGAGATTTCCAATGATAAGCAATTAGCCAATGTATAGAAACACATATTGTGTGGACAAATCTCATATGGTGGAGGGATAGTCCTATGATAGTCCTATGATAGGGGAGAATAAAACACAGTTGGGGAGAGTGAGTTGTATGATATCATCTGAAATTTTGGATGCAAAGTTTTCCAATTGTTTCCATATTCGTGAGACTTTCTCACATTCCCAGAAAATGTGTGAGAATGAGCCTGTAGAAATGCAACCTCTAATATGTCTGAGGTACTGAAGAGAAAATGGTGTGAAGTTTTGCAGGTGTATAATACCATCTTGTAAACAACGTTATTCCTGTCTCTCTAATTGTGAGTGATCTTGTGCATTTGTGTAGGTTGTTGATGCATTCATCCCAGTTTTCAGATGAAAATGATATATCACATTCTAGCTTCCTTTTGTGCATATAGGGAAGTTTTTCTTGCCTATCAATGTTAACCAGATTTGTATATACAGTATCTCAGATCCTGTGCCTCTCAGTGATCTCAAATATATATTTTCATCAAATGTGGGTGATTTTGTATCTGTTGTTTGAAAAGATGAGTTGTAGGATTGTCTGATTTGGAGGAATCTCCCTAGTTCATTATTGGGAATCTGACATTTGGCTTTTAGTGAAGAGAATAAGACAAAAGATGTGTTTTCTATAAATTTTGAGAGGGATGTCAGGTTATTGTTAATCCACCATGTGAATTCCCCAGTTTCCTGATGGTCTGGTAAGAATTTGGGATCTACTATGAAAGAGGCGTGTGGGGGAGTGGTAGAGATAAGTTTAAGTTTCTTATTGTATAACCTCCAAAGTTGATATTACTGTAAGACTAATTGATTGAGTGTTTCTAAAATATGGATTGAGATCTTGTTACCCCATAATAGACCTGAGATAGAATATGGAAGGATTGAATCTTTTTCAAATCTGACCCATGGGATCTTAGGATTGTAGATATGCCATTGGGCAATTTGTGACTATCTGGCAGCCAAATAATATTGCCAGAAAAATGGGAGGCCAAATCCTCTGCTTTTTTGCGATTTGTATAACACCATTTTAGATAGACGTGGGTGAGAATCTAACCAAACAAACTTGTTAATATCTGATTGGAACCTAGTTATTATTTTATTTAGTCTAATTGGGAGTGCCCTAAATAAGTATAACTTTGGCAGAATTTTCATTTTAATTGCCGTTATTCTGCCTAAAAATTATATTTTGAAAGATTTCCATAATTTAAGCATCATTCTTAACTTTTGCAACAGAGGTAGGTAGTTTTTGGAGGATAAATTATTAATGTCCAGGGTGAGATAGATGCCTAGATAAGGGAGAGACTCCATTGACCAGGTGAAATTGAATGAGGTGCAGATGGCATCTAATTGAGATGGGGGTATATTTATTGGCATGCCTATAGATTTCGAAACATTTACTGATCAACTTGAAAGTGATGAGAATGTCTTTAGCCTTTGTAATAGGTTTGGTAATTCTATATTAGGATATGTAAGGAATAATATCATATCATCCGCATACATACTCAATCTATATGTATTGTTGTTTAACCTTAAATATCTGGGTGTAGTAACACTGCTGTGGTCAAAGGCTCAATAGCTAGCGCAAATAATAAGGGTGAAAGGGGGCATCCCTGACGTGTACCTCTGCCCACCTTCAAAAATTCAGAATTACATCCTGGTAACCTTATCCTGGTGCAGGGGTTGTGATAAAGTTCATGGAAGGCATGGGTGAATTCCCCTTTAAATCCATATCTTTGCAACACCATATCGAGGTAACTCCATGACACACTTTCAAATGCCTTATTAGGCCTCATACACACGGATGTTTTAAAAAATTAGCTGTAAAGCTAGTATCAACTCCAGGAAAAAACGGCGTTCAAAACTTTCAGTTGCGTTTCTCTGCCTCTATTCAAAATCAATGGTTCCCTATGGGAGCCCATTGATTTGAATAGAAGTCGCAGCAGAAGTCGGATCAAGATGATCCGACTTACGGTGCGACTTGTGTGCTGAGAATCTTGAAGGGGAACGCCAGCAAAATGTAATGGTGTGGGGTCCCCCAAGATCCATACCAGACCCTTATCTGAGCATGCAGCCTGGCAGGTCAGGAAAGGGGGGGGGGGGACCATACCAGGCCACATGCCCTCAACATGGGGGGGTGGGTGCTTTGGGGCAGGGGGGGCTCTGCGCCCCTCACCACAAAGCACCTTGTCCCCATGTTGATGAGGACAATGGCATCTTCCCGACAACCCTTGCCCGGTGGTTGTCAGGGTCTGCGGGCGGGGCTTATCAGAATCTGGAAGCTCCGGCTCTTCTCCCCTCCATGCCAGTCCTTCCCTCTTCTCTCGCCGCTGTCTTCTTGCTCTTTTCCCGGGTCTTCTCCCTGCACCTGCACCCCGTATGGATGGGCCGCCACTACTCTACACATGGACACAGACAAACAGACAGCTATTTCTCCAGAATAACAAAAAGGTAAAAATCTGCAACAAAGTGTGTTAAAATCCTTGCAATGTACATAGATCACCTAGAGGGGAATGCTTTTTCTCAACAAAAGAGGAGTTACTCTTTAAAGTAAACTTTAAACTTTAGGGACTTTTTTGAAAAAAAAATTATAGAGAAAGGGAGGGTTGTAAATGTATTGAATTTTTTATGTACCAAATTACACAATGTTTTATGCAATGGTTTTTAATTTGACCTAAAAGGGGCAGCACACTTTTTCACAGGGTTACAACCCCTGTCAGTTTTTTTTTTTGCCACCTGTGTTCTATCGAAGTAATTTCCCTTTACTGCCTGTTCCATAGCCATAACAGGAAGTGAGAGGGTCCCTGGTTGCCATCAGGGTCACCAGAACTAGTGTCCCCATTGGAAGATTTTTCCTATGTTCTGGGGACAACCCAAAATTTGGGACTGTGACGAAGGAACAAAAAAAAAATCTTCTGTACTGATAAAAAAAAAAATGCAGCATCTTTTATGGCCATGTGCAGGACTTTTTTAAACATTTTTTTTCAATAAATGAAAAAAAAAAACTATTGCTGTAACTGCTAAAAATAAGTTAGCTGCAGTTGGACTTTTTTTTTTTTTGCTTTCTTAAAATCCATTTAAAACTATATGTCCATCCAAAGTTACCCTGGCCACAGACTGGAGCAGCTGTTCACCTGGAGTGTTACTTCAAGCTGACTTTTTTGACTTTCATTGAGATCTGTAGCATCATTGCACATTGGTCTATTTATATCTCCTATAAAATTCTGTATAAAATACCTCATGTTCCTTCAAAAAATATAAAAGCTCCTTTTGTGTTGGAGTATATACAATATTATATACAATATTTAATGCTATATTTTTCACAAACCCCTAAACCTGCGCTTGACCTCCAAGGGTTTTTGGTTGTTGTAGCAACAGAGTAGAACGTCAACCACAGACACAGTGGCAGGAAAAAAGCTTTTGATTCTTTTACAAAGCGAAACCTTTACAGGCAAGAAAATGTCCATGAAACCTCGTGTTAAGAAGACAGTGGTAAGTGGCTGCTTACAGTGAGTGAATGTTGTTACTGTAGGACAGGAAGTGAGTAACTGGCAGGATCACCAAGTGGAAATAAAGAAAAAAAGCCTGACAAAAAATCCACAATACCTAAAGACTGGTAGGCTGCAATATTTTACAATTTTGATTTTGAGCCTAGATATGTTTTAGGGGCCACTCACACCAACTGCATTGGAATGTGCTGGGCAGCCTTGCTCAATACAGTCCCAACACATAGAAAAGGTAATTTGCCCTATGGGGTTCTATGGGGTTGATTAACTAAGGCTCCATTCACACCAATGTATTTTTATCATGCTTTTTGTGGAATTGCAGAACATTTTTTAACATGAGTTCCTATGGAACATGTTCACATCAATGCATTTTTGTGCCTCTGTGTTTTTGGAAAGGGTCAGGGACTTTTTGAAACACAAAACGGTGCTTTTTTTGTGGTTTTGGTTCAATAGACTTCAATGGACAAGCTGCAGAAAAGCATGAAGTGCATTTTTACCGCGATTTTGCCGTGATTTTCGTTTTGCGTTTTTTGATCTGCCCAACAATGTGCCAAAAAAAAAAAAAGTATAAAAAACGCAAAGCGTAAATCGCAGCAAAATTGTGGTAAAAAAGGGAATTTACCCCAGAACTTAGTTTATAAGGTGAAGCTCCGCTGGCTTCCATCATCCAATCACATGCAAGCAAAAATGCTGTTTTTTTATTTTACTTGCAAATGATTGGTTTTTCTTTGCAATGTCTTTAGTAAACCAACCCCTATGAGCTACATAGAGCATGCTGCATTCTTGCATATTGCAATCAAAGATGTAAACATGAATAAAAATGGTGGTATTTCAATAAAGTTGAGAAAAAAAAAAAAAAAAAGACGACTAAAAGTAAATGTTTGATTCTTCATTACCCAGAATTGGCACTGCTCCCTTCATATTGTGAAAGCCCTACATGTAAATCTTCTCAAATTCAGGGCAAAAAAATGGTTTCTCTTTCTAGCTTACCTCTGCTAATATTACCGCCTCCCCTATACTCCCCCTCAGCCAAGCATTTGTCGATGAGGGAGCTTGGAGTAGGTGTGTATTAGTAACAAAGGAGGTGGGCCAAAACAGGTACTTGTTATTTTAACACCTTCCCACCCACACAATAGCCGAAAGACGGCTACAGCGTGGGCTTACTTTGCCTTAGAGGATGTTCATGGACGTCCTCCCATGCTTGTGCTGCCCGCCGCCCCCTTTAGCACTCTCTGTGATCGCCGAGTCCTTCAGACTTGGCTGATTACATGTAGCAATATAAACTACAATCATAATGTACCATACCTTCCAGTATCTCAAAGCATTACCTGTCCCTCTAGTGCTCAGTGTATCAGGTGACATCATATTTGTGTGCCAAACAAAAGGATTGTGGCATGAATAGTCCTCCAGTAAGATAACTACTTTGCATGATCATGAGCCAGCACTACATATCCCAGGGATCTTTGCTGCCATCGGGAGATTGCTGGGAGTAGCTATAAAAGAAGCAAAAGCCCACACAGAGCTCTCTTCCTCCCAGGCCTGACACAACACGGACCTCTCTGTGCAACAGGAAGAGAGAGGTCGCAGCCTACCACGTGGAGTACCACCTTCCAACACGTAATATGAGAGGCCTAGCTCTGCCTTTTGCTGTCGGACATCCTTCCAGCACCACTCCGGTCACCTGCCAGTCTGTGAGTGTCAAGCTTCACGTCGAGAGAACGAGACAGCAGATCCACTGCACGAGTGTCGCTACACGAATTCCTGTCCGGAAGACATCGGAGCGCTCTGATCGTTGGTGAGAGGGCAAATCACCCAACCTTTATCTATTCTATGTCATGGTTACATTGAGACACTTTGCACAGACATCTCTATTCCAGGAATACTTTACTGCATTTATTTGAACACTGTGCTTAGACACCTTTAGCCTACCTCATTACAAGAAATCTACTGTTTCCCACTACACCTAATCGGATTACAGTTAATGAGCTCCTACGTTCCTGGTGAAGAACATCAGATCTGCAACGTGGACTTTATTGCCATCACTGATAGAGAGGGCCCTATATTAACATTTCTAGACCTGTTCTCTCTTCTTAGAATAGCATTATAGGCTCCATATTCTATTCTACAGAGTGCCAGAAAAATCAGGTAACTGAAATATCCATCTAGGGGTAAACATTATCTCTCAAGGATATATATATATATCTACACACACACACGCACAGTGCCTTGCAAAAGTATTCACCCCCCTTGGCATTTTTCGTGTTTTGTTGCCTCACAAACTGGAATTAACATGGATTGTTTGAGGATTTGCATTATTTAATTTACAGAACATGCCCACAACTTTGAAGATGTTTTTTTTTCTTTTATTGTGAAGCAAACAACAAATAGGACAAAATAACAAAAAAAGTCAATGTTCATAGCTATTCACCCCCCTAAAGTCAATACTTTGTAGAGCCACCTTTTGCGGCTATCACAGCTCCAAGTCGCTTTGGATAAGTCTCCATGAGCTTGGCACATCTTACCACTGGGATTTTTGCCCATTCCTACTTGCAAAACTGCTCCAGCTCCTTCAAGTTGGATGGTTTGCGCTTATAAGCAGCAATCTTTATATATAGATATCTATATATATATATATATATATATATATATATCTATATATATATATATATATCTCTATATATATATATATATATATATATATATATATATATATATATATATATATAGTATCGTCAGTGTTAATATTGTCTTGTGTCTTTCAGAGGAATTCTTTTGCTGAGTTGGCGCTGTTGCCTAGGACTCAGCAGATCTATTACCTCCTCTTTGTGACAACGTTCCCCATTATTGCTTCAAGTAAAATATTCATAGAACCTAAATACCCAGAATTGCCTGATTATTACTCTACAGTGATACCAGGATGTCTGAACCCAGAGTGTCAAGTGGGTTGGAATATTCACCAGGTCATGACCGTGCAGATGAGCAGATAATTCTGAGCAGTCCTCTAGTGGGCTGTGCTACATATAGATCGGGGTAAAGGACCAATTACAGCAGCTCTTTAGCATTGATCAGCTGTCAGTCAATGACAGCTGAACACAGAAGTAAACAGAAGCTGGTTATTGGTCTTTTTTTTCCCTCACGCTAACAGCGTGAAGAGAAAAGAAGAAAGCTGTTAACAGGCTTCTGTTATAGGGACATCTGTCCCCACATTGCCGTCCAGTGCTGCTAATCAGTGCCCATCAGTGCTGCTAATCTGTGCCCACCAGTGCCACCTATCAGTGTCCATCAGTGCTGCCAATTAGTGCCCATCAGTGCCTCATCATCAGTGTCACTTATCAGAGCTGCCTATCAGTGCCGCCATCCAGTGGCGTAGCGTGGGGAGTGCAGGGGGTGCCGTGGCCCCGGGCGTGAAATTTAGGGGGGCGCCAGTATGTGTCACTGGCTGCCTCCTCCTAATTTCTCGATCCTGTGTCCCTGGCCCGGCCGCCATGTTAAGTGTCCGGCGCCCTGTGATTGGGCATATGGGGGTCATGTGAGGCGTAGGGCTGGCCTGTCCTAGATCGCTCCTGAAGTCCCGCCTCCGCACATGACCCCCCATACGCCCAATCACAGGGCACCGGACACTGAACATGGCTGCAGCCAGAGCGCAGGGGAGAGAGGAATGTGAGCCACCGCTGTCCTCTCCTCCTCCTCCTCCGGATCGATGCAGGCCAAGATAAGAAGGTGAGTGAGAGTCTTGTTACTGGCCGGGGGGGCGAGAGAGAGAGACTGTATGCAGGATAGTGTAGTTTAGTATGGAGGTCAGTGTAGTGTAGTGGTCAGTATGGGGGGCAGTGTAGTGTAGTATAGTGGTCAGTGTAGTATGGTGGTCAGTGTAGTGTAGTATGGTGGTCAGTATAGTGGACAGTGTAGTATGGTGGTCAGTATAGTATAGTGTAGTTTAGTATGGAGGTCAGTGTAGTGTAGTGGACAGTATAGTATAGTGGACAGTGTAGTATAGTGGACAGTATAGTGGTTAGTGTAGTATAGTATAGTGGTTAGCATAGTGGTTAGTATAGTGTAGTTGAGTATGGAGGTCAGTGTAGTATAGTGGTTAGTATGGTGTTTAGTGTAGTGGACAGTATAGTGGTCAGTATAGTGTAGTGGACAGTGTAGTGTAGTATGGTGGTCGGTATAGTGGACAGTGTAGTATAGTGGACAGTGTAGTATGGTGGTCAGTATAGCGGACAGTGTAGTATGGTGGTCAGTGTAGTGTAGTATAGTGGTCAGTATAGTATAGTGGTCAGTGAAGTGTAGTATGGTGGTCAGTATAGTGGACAGTGTAGTATAGTGGACAGTGTAATGTAGTATGGTGGTCAGTATAGTGTAGTATGGTGGTCAGTATAGTGGTTAGTGTAGTATAGTGGTCAGTATAGTGTAGTTTAGTATGGAGGTCAGTGTAGTTTAGTGCACAGTATAGTATGGTGGTCAGTATAGTGTAGTATGGTGGTCAGTGTAATGTAGTATAGTGGACAGTGTAGTATAGTGGTCAGTATAATGTAGTATGGTGGACAGTGTAGTATGGTGGACAGTGTAGTAAAACAGACAGTGTAGTATAGTGGTCAGTATAGTGGTTAGTATAGTGTAGTTTAGTATGGAGGTCAGTGTAGTGTAGTGGGCAGTGTAGTACAGTGGTCAGTGTAGTGTAGTATGGTGGTCAGTGTAGTGTAGTATGGTGGTCAGTGTAGTGTAGTATAGTGGTCAGTATACTATAGTGGTCAGTGTAGTGTAGTATGGTGGTCAGTATAGTATAGTGGTCAGTGTAGTGTAGTATGGTGGTCAGTATAGTGGACAGTGTAGTGTAGTATGGTGGTCAGTGTAGTGCAGTGGACAGTATAGTATAGTGGTCAGTATAGTGTAGTATGGTGGTCAGTGTAATGTAGTATAGTGGACAGTGTAGTATGGTGGTCAGTATAGTGTAGTATGGTGGTCAGTATAGTGTAGTATGGTGGACAGTGTAGTATAACAGACAGTGTAGTAGAGTGGTCAGTGTAGTGTAGTATAGTGGTCAGTATAGTGGTTAGTGTAGTATAGTATAGTGGTTAGTATAGTGTAGTTTAGTATGGAGGTCAGTGTAGTGTAGTATAGTGGTCAGTGTAGTATGGTGGTCAGTATAGTGTAGTATAGTGGTCAGTGTAGTATAGTGGACAGTGTAGTATAGTGGACAGTATAGTGTAGTATAGTGGACAGTGTAGTATAGTGGACAGTATAGTGTAGTATAGTGGACAGTGTAGTATGGTGGTCAGTATAGCGTAGTATAGTGGTCAGTGTAGTATAGTGGTCAGTGTAGTGTAGTATGGTGGTCAGTGTAGTGTAGTATGGTGGTCAGTGTAGTGTAGTATGGTGGTCAGTATAGCGTAGTATAGTGGTCAGTGTAGTGTAGTATAGTGGTCAGTGTAGTGTAGTATAGTGGACAGTGTAGTATGGTGGTCAGTATAGCGTAGTATAGTGGTCAGTGTAGTGTAGTATGGTGGTCAGTATAGCGTAGTATAGTGGTCAGTGTAGTATGATGTTCAGTGTAGTGTAGTATGGTGGTCAGTGTAGTGTAGTATGGTGGTCAGTGTAGTGTGGTATGGTGGTCAGTGTAGTATAGTATAGTGGTCAGTATAGTGTAGTATAGTGGTCAGTACAGTGTAGTATGGTGGTCAGTGTAGTGTAGTATAGTGGTCAGTGTAGTGTAGTATAGTGGTCAGTGGACAGTGTAGTATAGTGTAGTATAGTGTAGTATAGTGGTCAGTATAGTGTAGTATAGTGTAGTATAGTGGACAGTGTAGTGTAGTATAGTGGACAGTGTAGTGTAGTATAGTGGACAGTATAGTGTAGTATAGTGGTCAGTATAGTGTAGTATAGTGGTTAGTATAGTGGGAAGTGTAGTGTAGTGTAGTGGACAGTATAGTATAGTGGTCAGTGTAGTGGACAGTGTAGTTCTCAGTGTAGTGGTCAGTATAGGAATCAGGTAGGCCAGTAGTACTTGTATTTGAAGGGACTCAGGGATAGCTAAAAGTCTGCATGTTAGGGGGCGCAAATTACTTGCCTTGCCCCGGGTGCTGACAACCCACGCTACTCCACTGTCGTCTACCAGTGCCCATCAGTGCTGCCTATCAGTGCCACCTCTCAGTGCCACCTATCAGTTCCCATCAGTGCCACCCATTAGTGCAGCCTCAACAGCGCAGCCTCATCAGTGCAGCCTCATCAGTGCCTCCTTTTCAGTGCTCACCAGTCCCTATCAGTGCCCATCAGTGCAGCCTCTTCAGCGCAAATCAGTGAAGGAGAAAAATTACCTGTTTGCAAAATTTTATAACAGACTATGAAAAATGTTTTGTTTTTTTTTCAAAATGTTCTCTTTGTTCATTTGTGTAAAAAACCCAGTGGTGTTCAAATACCACCAAAAGAAAGCTCTATTTGTGTGAAAAAAAATGCTAAAAATGTCATACGGGTATAGCGCTGAATGACCACGCAATTGTCATTCAAAGTGTGACAACGCTGAAAGTTTATAATTGGCCTGGGCAGGAAGGGGGTGAAAGTGCCCAGTAGGCAAATGCTTAACCTGCACGGGCAAAATGACAGGTTCACTTAATTAGTAGGTTAATAAAAATGATTGGTAATACATCCCTTTATAATTACAGCATAAGGTCAGAGACATTTGTAGCAAAGGTGAGAAATTTGCAAGTGGTGCAAGGACAGGTTCACACCTCCTATGCAGTTCAAATACTTTTTTTTCCCACTAGAACAACCAGTCATAGGATAAATATTATAGCATCTGCCATTATCGCAATGCAGTCCAAGCCTGAGAAACCTCGCAACAGAACTTTCAGGGATGCCTGGCACATACATCTTTGTAATGAGGAACCTGTGGCCAGTGGAGCGAAATCCTGGGAGCCTCTCTCCGATGAGAACATAAAAATTACATAGTCTTTGTAATTAGAAACTGGCAGAAAATTATGGTAACTTCTCAATAGTTCTGACATTTATTAGTCAGCATAGACCGACTTTCCATCAGCAGTCTGCCACAAGTACAGAACACAGCCCAGAGCCACATTCCTTGTGCCTGAGTGATTGATTCCGCTACAATCCTTCTTAATGGTGTTAATCTGAAAATTACTAAGCCGTTTTGGTAATAATTAATTTTTAAAGGTTTGCAGATTTTTCCCAGTAACATCTTCTGCTGTATCATCTCTACCACCAGGTGGCTCCTAATTACTGAGGATAGGTCAGCTGGACCTGTTCCACTTGGTCTAATTCAAAATGCCTGTTACAATGCTGTGCACCTTTCTTTATATTGCTGCATAAATCTGGTTTACAGGACCACGTCCTGTCTCATGCTTTCCAGCAAAAACAGAAAGGGAAGATTTAATATCACATCTCAAAAATATGCATTCGAGAAAGGGGAAAAAAAAAAAACAAAGTGTTGTAAAATAACAGAGGGAAATAAAATGCGAGGGAGGACAGTGTGTGAAGTTGGCAGTCTAGCTGTAAACTTGTATTTAAGAGGAGTAGGAACTGCTGACATGAGCGCTTGCTTCTCTCTCTAGCGTACTGATAAGATCAGTAGTCAGTGTAACTTGGATGGAAGAGAGAAGGAAATTAATACAGTGTGCAGGAGTCAGCATGAATGTGACCTGGCTGCCATATGGAGGGAGAGTGCGCGGGTCCAGTACTTGGAGGATGCAGGAAAGAGACAGCAGGTTAATGCAATGCCAAGATTCTTTAGAATGCATCGCAAATTAGTTAGTAATAGATACATATTTCCTGTACAGGATATCACGGTTGCTATATAATAAAATTAAAGTGCACCTGTCCCAGAATACGAACCTTAAAACAATTACATATTCTTAAGAAGCGGTAAGGGCCCATTCACCATTTGCGTTGGGACCATTTGTGTTACAATGCTGCCCAGCACACTCCTGTAGCATAGGGTGACCAGACATCCCCGGTTTCTGGGGACAGTCCCCGGATTGAGGACACTGTCCCCGGACCAAGTCTGTCCCCAGTTTTGTCCCCGGATTGGATTTGAACAGGGGCTGGGGCAATTTCAAAGACAGCCCATGCACAATAAAAAAAAAAAAAATCTGAATTGCACCCCCCCTCCTCTGCTGCTCCTACTAGCTTATGGGGGTCTATTTTTTTCCCTTTCTTATGACATGTGCTGGTCGGAGCGGAGGGACTATTTCTTCAGTTTTGGGCACATGCACATTCAGCTCCACTCACATGTTCTTCTGCCTTGGCTCAAGTCCCAGCCAGCCGCCTTCCTGCTTATCTCCTTGCCTTCCCTGGTGGAGTGATCTTCTTCTGCTCCTCACCCAGTAGTAGCCGGGGCCCGGAGAGTAAAGCCCCATACACACTATCAGATTTTCTGCTGATTTTTGTCTTCAGATTTACCAAAACCATGTAGTGCAAGGGCCTGCCTGATTGCATACAAGTTGAAACTCCTAAGGTTTGACCTCATATTATATGGTTTTGGTAAATCTGAAGGAAAAAATCAGCAGAAAATCTGATAGTGTGTATGGGGCTTTAGACTTGACAGGCTGTGAGGTGGGCAGAGACGGGCAAAGAGTCCTTGATTGCTGCCATTACTAGTAAAAAAAAAATATGTCCCCGGATTTCATTTTAAAAATCTGGTCACCTTACTGTAGCACCCTCCTAGTTAGTTTGCTAGCAGGATTAAAGCGTTTTGTGTGCAGCAGTTTCCCCTGGCCTCCCTAACACTTACCTGAGCCCCCTCTCGATCCATCGATGTCCACGAAAGCCTTGGTTCTCTGGAGACTTGCACTCCTGTTTGGCTTTTGGCAGCAGCAGGAGCTATCATCACCAGTGAGCCAATCAGGAGACAGAGGGGGGAGAACCTAGCATGGCTCCGTGTGTGCATTGACACACAGAGCTGTGGCTCGGGAGCACGCCTGCTTGGGTACCCCCACAGCAAGCAGCTTGCTGTGGGGGCACTCAACAGGAGGGAGGGGCCAGGAGCATCTGCGTAGGACTTGACAAAAGGAGGATCCGGGCTGCGCTGTGCAAAACCACTGCACAGAGAAGGTAAGTACAACATGCTTGTAATTTAAAATGGAAGTATGTTTATTTTTTTTTTGCAGTTTCATACTTACCTACGTGGATGCAGCATCGGCCCCTCACCACCTCTGCACTGAGAACCGAGCGATCGAACACCGCCGACTGCTCGGTTCTCACAGTACCCCAAGCAGAGAGCAGCTGACTGTCAGTCAGCAGCTCTCCGCTCTGCCCTCCCCCTGCGCTCACTGGAGCACTGAGCTGTGGAGGGGCTGGGAGCGACCGTCTCAGTCTCTCAGCGGCTCACTGAGAGGCTGAGACAGGCATCAGTCCAGGCACCTGGCAGATCCAGACTTTATTGTCGTGATGACGCGGTGCCTGGACTGATTCCTGTGACGTCAGCAAAGAGCGGACTTCCGCCCATTCTCTTCTGAAAACTGGTTACAGGAGTGCAAAAAGAATTTCACTCCTGTGACCCATAGGAGAAGCCCAGCCAAATGAGCTCAGACTGGACTTCTCCTTAAAAAAAAACCAAAAAAAAACACAAAACAAGACTTTAACCGGTTCTGGACCGCCTTCTGCACATTTACTGCAGAAAGGCGGCCCAAATGTGTGCAAAATTATGTACCTGTATGTCGCTTCCTGCAGTAGCTCAGAGGGCCGCGCCTATGTAAACAAGGAAGATCGCCCTTCTGTCAGAGGGAAAGAGAGAGATCTTGTGTTTCTGTTAAGCAGGAACACAGATCTCTTTCTTTCCCCAGGCAAACCATCTCCCACACAGTTAGAAAGCACCCCCTAGGGACACACTTAACCTTTTGATCGCCCCTGGTGTTAACCCCTTCCCTGCCAGTGTCATTAATACAGTGCATATTTTTAGCACTGATCACTGTTATTAGTGTCACTGGTCCCCAAAAAAGTGTCAAAAGTGGCAGTTAGGTGTCCGATTTGTCCGCCGCAATATCGCAGTCCCACTAAAAATCGCTGGTCACTGCCATTGCTAGTAAAAAAAAAAATTCCATGAAAATATCCCATCTTTTTTAGACGCAAACCAATCAATATACCTTTTGGGATTTTTTTTACCAAAAATAAATAGCAGAATACATATTGGCCTAAATTGATGTAGAAAATCGATTTTTTAATTTTTTTAATTGGATATGTATTACAGCGGAAAGTAAAAAAATATAGTTTTTTTTCAAAATTGACGCTTTTTTTGTTTATAGTGCAAAAAAAATAAAAACCGCAGAGGTGATCAAATACCACCAAATGAAAGCTCTATTTGTGGGAAAAAAGGACATCAATTTTATTTGGGTACAGTGTCGCACGACCGCGCAATTGTCAGTGAAAATAACAGTGCTGTATTGCAAAAAATGGCCTGGTCATGAAGGGGGTAAAACCTTCTGTGGCTGAAGTGGTTAATATCGCTTTAAGGCAAATCTTGGTTTTTTTGTCTCCTCTGTAACTAGTGAAGCAAAGTTTTATTGTGTGTGGCTGTTCTGGGTTCTGATGGTTGCAGGCTCAACTGTTTGTACCTGGTGCAGCATGGTGCCAAGACAATAATTCAAACGGGCAGGTGCAATAGCAGGGCAGGTGCAATAGAACTTGTAGGAATGCAAAAATTTAGTTCACAACAAGCCTGATGGGACAGCTCATCTAGCCAGGCACACTCACAGTTCAGCAGGGTGACAGAGAAGGTTCCAGATGGAATGACAGCATCTGTTGAGAGGGGACCAAATGGCCTGGCAGTCTAGTCCCAATCGGGAGTTTGTCCAGAATAGATGAGGTCCTACGCATACCCACCTTCTCAGAAACCTTTCCCTAGTGCTGTTACTGTCCCTCACAGATGGGGTACCTGTCCCTATCCTGTCCACTTGCCAAAGTGCACCAAAACCCAGGAGCCAGGGCCTTAAATAGGCTCTGCTTGACCCAAGATGTTGGCTTGAGTCACATGAGGTGGCAGCATCCAATAGAATAGCTTCCCCAGTGACCCAGGAAACCATAGAGGAACCTTGCTCCTCCTGACTTCCTCTCTAGCAACAGTGTCACTTCGGCTGATCATCACCTGCTGGGGAATAAATAGACTGCACCTACATGCTTCCCCCTGGTTTCTAGTGAGTTTCAGAATTTAGTTGTTTGTAGAGGCAGACCCTGAACTTGCATATTCACATCATCTCAGCCAATTCCTGGAAGGAAGACAGGGCTAATGTGTGTATAAATAAGATGGGGCCTAGAACAGAAGGGTTCTTGCACTGAATGGAGAAGACCCAGCCAAAGGGTTATGGCCCTCTGGGTCACTTAGCTGAAGTTTGCAGGAGACTATCGGAGTCTTAGCTCAGGGAGAGCTGAGGGACCCATGTCTAAAATTGCTAGGAGCAGTTTGTAGGAAGTTTACAGAGGATCTGACCTGGAGGCTCACAGCACAGGAGCTGGCTGGCACCTAGAGATGGTCCTTGTTAACCATTGAAGGGACTGCTTCAAATTTGCTGGCTCAGGTTTGCTCTTGCATTGGAGTCCACTGATCTGTAGTTCACCTATCACCAGTCTTAAGAGGGGTTTCATCCAGAAGAGTAAGTCATAGCCAGAGGGTGTCCTCTATTATACATTGTACTGATTTTGGAGTATCCTAAGGCTTAACCCGCACCCTACCCAAGTTCAATCCACATTAATCTACAAAAATACATGCATTGCCTGTTTTTCTGGTACAATGTTTTTTATTGATACACAAAAAAAAGAGAAAACCGGGTAACAAATTCCCACGCAGGGGATATGGGCATGAAACATAAGATAGAAGTTCACGTGAAAATACAAAATAAAACATGTTATAAGGATATAAGTTATAGACTGACACCGACCCTCAAGCCGAGGCCGAGGGTCAGTCTGTTATGCCCAGAGCCTATAGACCCAGGGGCTAAGGTAAGCAAGGTCCGCAAGCACTGCCTGTTTTTTGAGTTGTGAGACTGTGGAACTGCTGTGTGCCTGGCTGCATGTACCTCATAGGTTGAGCCTGGGACAAAACTGCCAGCCTGGTCTGCATTTGTGCTAACACTGCATTGCGTTGGTGCATACACTGAAAAAAGTATTGCATGCAGTACTTTTTTTCAGCTCAGCGGGCTGTTGTGGAAACTACTGCATCCCCAACATCGCTGTGTAAATACAACTTACTAAAATGTCAGTTGTGAAAAATTATAAAATTATATAAAATAAGAGCGCGATCTGCCAGGATCTTTGCTTCAGCACCGTGTCTTTGCTTCACATCTGATCAGAACAACTTTTATTTGAGCATTTTTGAGTGTGTACATAGGCATTTCAGAGAGGTATTTCAAGCATTTTTACAGTAAATATGTATTCAAGCGTCAGAAATTTTTTTAGCCAATGGAATGCACTAGGGGAGGGGACCAGTTCTTAAAGGCTCAAAAATGCACTTGAAAAAAAATTATTGAAAATGCTTGATTCAAGCAATTTCCAGTGTTTCCATTAAAGTCAATGGGGCCAAAAAACATCAGAATCTGCCTCAAAAGTAGCTCATGTAGCTTTTTAAGCTTCAGGCTTTGAGCTACAGATGTATTAGTGCTTTTATGTGAACAGTCACCATTGTAATACATGGGATTTTGGTTGTTGAGAATTTTGAAGCTTTAAAATAATTCATCCATGACTTCTCTAGCTGCTTTGACTGTGAAGTGGTAATTCAAAAGCAAAGATACTCAAAGTTCACAACAAAGACTCTAAAGTTGGGTTTCAGTTGGTTTCTAACAGCATAGATCTACCTGCTGAGTGCACATTAGATTCAAAACATACAGAATATTACAGAAATGCAAAGATAAAGAGTCCGAAGTCTTTTAATAATTCTTATCATCATCACATAAAACAGCCAATGCGTTTCGGGGACTTCCAGCACACTGCTGTTAACACTGGCAAAACCTCTAATCATTTTGAATTCCTAAAACACATTTGAATACAAATGGTTTTGTTAAAGTGAGAGTCCCTGAGTTCCTAATTTTCATATATTTAAGGCCACATTCATATAAGCAGCTGAAGGGTTGTGAAAACAGGTGGTTGATCTATGTTTTTACATCCCCTACAAGTTAACGTCGCAAGAAGACATTTTTGTACATATACAAGACAAATTTTATATAGTATGTCACTATTTGACAGGCTGTACTACCGAAAAATGCACCCTATTCAAGTAAACGTGATCTTGTCAGCAACCCTGTTGCAAATGCATCTAATTCACATAGTTGTGGTGCAGTGCAGCAGGTTCTAGGAAGTCATATTGCCTCTAAGTCCTTTCATATACTTTGAGTCCCTCCCTTGGGTACCTATTGGAGGGTTTCTTTGCTTTACGTGAGCAGCCTTGCTGGATCCAGAGATCTCAATTAAATAATCCATCTCCTCAGCTCCTAACAAATAAATATCTAAAGTCCCAGTGCTACTTGAATAAGTCTCTTTTGGTATTAAATGGCTGGTAGGCTGCCAAGATTTTTCTTGATGGGAAAAGAGCTAATGTTTCAGCGCCTCCATCTAAAGTCTAAACATGTTTTACCTTTAACATATTCCCTGCATTAAGGTATAAACATATTAAGGAAGCAGTATTACCCCCTCACCCCCCCCCCCCCTTATACATACCTGAGACCTCACTCGAACCAGTGCTGAGCCCATCTGTAGCAGCTCTGTCCTCTCACTTCCTGGTCTCATAGGCTTTGCTGAGGCAGCAGGATCCATTGGTTCCCTCTGCTGTTAAATCCTGTGATGAGGGAGCGGGGGGATGGGGGTCAGGGCTGAGTCGCACTGTCTGTGTCTATGGACACAGGCAGCGCGGCATAGGAGCAAGCCCGCAGGTGTTCCCCCATAGCAAGTGGCTTGCTATAAGGACACATTCAGAGGAGGAGTAGCCAGAAGCGCTGGCAGGGGACCCAAGAAGAGAAGGTTAGGGAAGCTCTGTGGAATTCCATTGCACAGAGCAGGTAGGTATGTCATGTTTGTTATTTAAAAAAAAAAATAGACTTTAAAATGTACTATGTATATAACCTACTGCAGCAAAACTGACATTTCTAAAGAAAAAAAATGATTAACAAAATTAATGATTAAATTAAAACTCTGCACCCCCCCACCCAAAAGCACCTTGTCCCTCTGTTGATGGGGACAAGGGACTCTTCCCAACAACCCTGAGCTGTGGTTGTGGGGGTCCGCAGGTGGGAGCTTATCAGAATCTGGAAACCCCTTTCTTATATAGGTGAGGACGGAGCCACCTGTCGGTGTCACTTGGTGGCACTGCCCCCTTGTGATGTCACCGACCCAGCATGCACCAGTCATGGACGTCACAAGGGGGTGGTGCCACCAGGTAATGTTGCCATGTGGCCTTGCCTTTACCTATATAAGAACTGTCAATCGGCAGAGCCTGAAATAGGCAGTTAGCTTTCGTTGACCGTGGATCGTTTTTTTTCTTTTTCGGGTCAGCAGTTGCGTTGGCGTCATAATTGATTTTGGATCTACATTGAGGGACATTGTTTTTTAATTTTTAAAAAGGGAATTGTCAAATTTTGAGGGCATGTGGCCTTGTATGGTTCAGGAGGGGGGCACCTTTCTTAGCCTTTCAGGCTGCATGCTCAGATAAGGGTCTGGTATGGATTTTGGAGGGACCACACGTCTTTGTTTTTATTTTGGCATACCAGTTACCTTTAAATCCATAGCAGACCCGAAGAGCCTGGTATGAATTGGGGGGCATGCTGTTTTTTTTTGTTCACTGTTTTATTGTCGGCAATGTTTTTTCATTCAGCTGTCAGCGGAGAAGCCCATTGACAGCTGATGACTCATCAGTTGTTAAGGACGCAGCGGCCAGCTTCCTGGCCCCACTCCGTAACAACCAGCTTTCATTGTGCCCTGATTGGGCAAAGCATTACCCAATCAGGGCTTAGAATGCACTGTGCAGCGCATTGTGGGGCATTAGGTGGGCGAACATTATGCCGAGCGCCTTGCAAATTTGGGTGTTCACTGAATGAGCGAACAGGCAATGTTCAAGCCAAACCTTTGCTAGGGCCGAACTTTTGCCCGGCACGAACTTTTCGCCCAACATTGCTTGGAGCAGGCCCAAAAGCTTTTACATAGTTTATAGCGCCATATGTTTCCCTGGCTCTCCAAACAGAGATCTAACCAGTATTGTAGTTTATGTTGTTGTAGTATACTTCCTGCAAATACTGACCAGGAGCAACTTGATCCCATACAAACCAGCACATGAATTATGAGGAGTAAACCAGACAGATGCTAAATTAAATCTACCATTAATGTTGGTGGGGATGGTATATTTTGTCTACAAACATTGTGAAATGTAAGTATGCATATGCGATACATGATTGACCTCTGCGGAAGCTTTAAATCACTGTAGTAGCCTGAACGGATATATATTACAGAATATATTCCACACATTAATGTCATATGTACAGTATACTTGCATTCACACCAATCACATATTATAAATAAAACATACACGCTCTATGCTTCTAGTTTTTGAGGATTTAGCAAAGGCACAGCAAAACATTTAGAAAAATAAACATCTGATTTTCGTTCTTCCTATGAAAATGAACTTTTGCAAAATTACAAACTCAAATTTAAAGCGTTGGCAACTCCATTGTGTGTTACTAGCACACAATAACAGTAATCACGGTGAATCTCCATATGGGTGTAACCACAAATATCCCATCACTCCTCCAAGTGAAGGACATGAATGGAAAATGTTAGGATTTTCTGCAATGGTGACAACATCTGTATTACTAAAATTTATACTGTATAATGGAGGGGAGGAATATTTTATAAGTAACAATATCCACATGAATAACTGTTTCTTAGCCTCTTCCACATGAAAAAGTAGCAAAACATTTCTTCATAAAATGATGTAATAATTACCTGTTTATAAACAGAAAAAATCTAGTAATAAAGATGTATTCAAAATGAACAATAAGATCTCAAAACTATGCTTGGAGCACAAATAAAGTATAGCTTTTGATTTAGAACACCTGCAACCCCCAGCAAAACACGCACATTGTAACCATTCCACACAACAAAAGGAAAATCAACAACTAATGCCGCGTACACAGGAGCGGACTTTCTGGCAGAAAAGGTCAGACGGAATGAATCAGTCGGACATTCCTTTCGTTTGTGGGCTTCATCGGACCTTTTCTGTTGAAAAATCTGACGGACCGTAGAAATAGAGCATGTTTCAAATCTTTCCGACGGATTCGATTCCTATCGAAAAAACGTTCGACTGTATGCTAGTCCGACAGAGCGAAAACGACGCAAGGGCAGCTATTGGCTACTAGCTATTGAACTTCCTTTACTAGTCGTACGTCATCACGTTCAAAACGATCAGACTTTGGTGGGATCCTGTGTAGGCAAGTCTGTTTCGTCGGAACTCCGTTGAAAGGTCCTTCAGAGTTCAGTCCGACGAGAAGACCGCTTGTGTGTACGCAGCATAAGTGTAGTAACAGGTCATGGAGATGTTACTTCCTGCTACCTGTGTATGCAGAGTAGACATGTGCAGTTCGTTTCGTTCCGAATAAATATTCAGACAAGTTTTTTATTATTCTGAGATTTGGATATATCAGAGTCCCCGAATTACAGTACAAACACATTTTACCAATTTCCAGAATAACAAAACTAAATTCATCCTAAATTCCGAATATCTAATTGAAATGTAACTCAAATTTTACATTGAATTCCAATCGAATTTGAACTGTAAACATATTGTTGGAATCAAAGACTGTGTGTGTGTTATTAGTGTACCATTTCAAAATAATGCTGTTTTTGTTAAGCCAAAGGCAATTTAAGAGTCGTAATCATTTGAGGAAGATTTTTCATTTGTTCGCTCCTTTTACAAGTGTGAAATTGATAAAAAGAAACCAGTAAAATATAAATATTTAAACGCATTTGTACTTGACATTATTTTTTCTCAGCTGGCTAAAACTTCTGCACAGTATTGTACATAATAAAATATTGAAGATAAGATACTACTTTTATCAATTAGCAAAAGGGAGGAATTGGTAGGTATATATTAAGACCGGGTCTGTCCAATCCAAAATGAAACAACAAGAAAAAAAAGGTCTGACCCCTCCGGACTTTAATAGACAGACCAAGTGAGTAGATAAAATAAGTAAATTGTATTACAAAAATATCATAAAAATATATTTGGCATCATAAAATACAATCTCTATGTCAAACAAGCTGCCCCTAGAAGATGAGTGGGCTAGCAAAATTGTATACTGGTGGTAGCACCTGACATGTTTCGGACCTTAAAGGGGTTGTAAACCCTTGTGTTTTTTCACCTTAATGCATCCTGCTATTTTATTCTCTAGGGCCTCTGCTAAAATCTCTATAAAATGTTTGGGGGTTCTAAGTAATTTTCTAGCAAAAAAAAATGATTTTTTACTTGTTAACAAAAAGTGTCAGTAGGCATGGTCCTTAAGTGGTTAAAGAGGAAGCAAGAGGAAATCTCCCCAGCTTTATTCTTCCTGCTGTATTCAAATCTGAAAAAAAAAAAACCTTGACGTTTGCCTGGAGTTTCCCTGAAAATAAAGTTCTTTCATGGCAATCCAAACATGATGCCATTTTTGACAGCACCTATATTAAAATTAATTCAATATTAAAATTAAAAATGAACAGAAATCATGACACGTTTATCACTGCAACCAGGATGAAAACAACTGTATGTCTACGGAACAGCAATGTTGGTTGTCAATAAAGTTGACAATGGCACAATACATTAAATATGTAATCTAGTAGCAAAAAAGTAATAATCTGCTACATCTCAAGTGAAGCATTTACATAACGATGACTGGAAAATTAAGATATCCTGAAGAAAAGAATTTCTTACTATCTCATCTGAGGAGATTCACCTTTTCTTGATTGTAGAATTCATGTTAAAGGTAACCTCCAAATTCACGTTCTTCACTTATTGGTTTTATTGTGTTTGGAAGAAGTTGCTTTATTATTCCTCTTATGCCGTGTACACACGAGCGGACTTTCGACGGACTGAACCCCGAAGGACTTTTTGACGGACTTTCGATGGAGTTTCAACGCAACGGACTTGCCTACACATGATCACACCAAAGTCCGACTGATTAGAACGTGATGACGTACGACCGGACTAGAATGAGGAAGTTCATAGCCAGTAGCCAATAGCTGCCCTAGCGTCGTTCTTCGTCTGTCGGACTAGCATACAGACGAACTGATTTTTCGACCGGACTCGAGTCCGTCGGAAAGATTTGAAACATGTTCTATTTCTAAAGTCCGTCTGATTTTTCGACAGCAAAGGTCCGATGAAGCCCACACACGATCGAATTGTCCAGCGGTTTCGTTCTGTCAGACCTTTGCTGTCGAAAAGTCCGGTCGTGTGTACACAGCATTACCCCTTGTTGCTTCTGCCATGATTAATGCTACCTGTTTCACAACAAAAAACATAACAAAGGGGCAGAGCACCGGGTCATCATGAAGGTCATAGATTTAATAAACCAGATAAATACATAAAATACTACTCACAAAAGTGCAAATGGCTATTGCTTATTACATGAACACAGCCCTCTATAAAGAAGGACCAGCATCACAAAAAATGTATTTAGTCCTTCCAGCATACTAGCTGTGGATAGTGAAATGTGTCTGGATTTCACACAGCACTTTCTGCTGGTCCAGGATTGCTTACATGTTACAAGCAATTACCATGTGCACCTTTGTGAGTAGTATTATATACAGTATTTATCTTGTTCAATAAATCTATGTTCTTCATGAGGATGAGGTGCTCTGTTTCTGTGTTATGAAATCATCATTGGCTAAATGAATCTTGTCTGATTTTCTTTAACTCCCCCCACACCAAAAAAAAATTTAGTAATTAAAATAACCACCTTAGCTCCGGAAGGATTTACCAACTTAATGACCAGGGCATTTTTTGCAATACGGCACTGCGTCGCTTTAACTGACAATTGCGCGGTCGTACAACGCTGTACTCAAACAAAATTGATGTGCTTTTTTTCTCACAAATAGAGCTTTCTTTTGGTGGTATTTGATTACCTCTGCGGTTTTTATTTTTTGCGATATAAACAAAAAATGAGCAACAAATTTGGAAAAAAACTTTCTGCTATACTAAATATCCTAAAAAAAAAAAAAAAACGTATTCACCAGTTTAGGTCAATATGTATTCTACATATTTTTGGTAAATTGATTTAATTTGTGCAAAAGTTATAGCGTCTACAAAATTGGGGATAGATTTAGGGACTTTTCCTTTTTTTATTGTTTTTACTGGTAATGGCGGTGATCTGCGATTTTTAGTGGGACTGCGACATTGCAGCGGACAAATCTGACCCTATGTGACACTTTTTGGGGATCAGTGACACCAATACAGTGGTCAGTGCTAAAAAAATGCACTGATCAATGTATAAATGACACTGACAGGGAAGGGGTTAACACTAGGGGGGCGATTAAAGGGTTAATTGTGCTCCCTGGGTGCGTTCTGTGTGGAGGAGGGGCTCACTGGGACAACACAGAGATCGCTGTTCCTGATTACTTGGAACAGCCGATCTCAGTGTTGTCCCCTGTCTTGTTTTCAGATCCCCGTGGAGCGATCCCGGGTTGCCAGCAGACATCGAGTCCGCAGTTCCCGTGCGTGCGCTCCCCCAGCATGCAGCGGGCGCATGCCCACATTATCTCATGCAAGAAACGACGTACAGGTATGTCGTGCCGCCCTGCCACAGTATATGTGCGGTGGGTGGTCCGGAAGTGGTTAAATACAGTACTCTCTTTCAATAATCCCAACATTTTAATGCTCCTTACTGGCCTCCCATCAGGCAGTGTGCTAAATAATTTATTATACCTTAAAGTGATTGTAAACGAACACCTTGTAAAATAATTAATTCAATTTACAATAAAAACGAAAGGCAAAACATTTGTGTAAAGATATCAAAAAAGTATATAAATACTTTTTTCCCTTTTTTTTATGTGATCACATTCCCTCTGTTCTCAGTTGCATAACAGCTGGGGGAGGAGAAGCAACAGTGCACTGAGCTTCCCAGTGACAGGCTGTGCAGGGGAGGCGTGTCAGGACAAGTCTGATGATTGGAGGAAAGCAGGCTGAGTTCCACCATAGCTAGAGAACTATGTGTGTTCTCTAGTTCTCTCGTGTGTTCTCCTGCTTAGTGTGGTCAGTTTTAATAGGAAAGCAGAGGGTCTGGCAGGAACAACATGGATTTCACATAAAGGAAGCAAAACAAAGAGAATAGGACACTTTCTTATACAAGTAAATGGTACAGCAGGCATATACCAGGAATATGAAATGGTGGGGTAACAAACACTTTAGGGTTGAGGTGTTGGAGTGTTTGTGGAATTACATGATGTACTGTGGGGGTTGCTCAGGTTCTGTCATCTCAGTTTCAAGGGTAACCATTGAAAAAAATTAAATTAAATCATTCCATGAACTTTGCTAACAAAAGAAAGTCCTCTCAATATAAGTTGCATATAAATTCCCCATGATCCCTTGCAGTCAGATCCAGCTGTGGTGTGGGAGGATCCCCTGGGCGGGGCTATTTCAACACTATGATTTGCAATCAGCAAGTGGCCAAATCCAGACTGATTTACAGTTAATTCTGTGAAACTGATCTGAAGATCAGGGAGTTCTGGTTATACAAGATGGTGAGTCATGCAGGAGGAATATACCTTTCCTAAAACGGACCTCTCATCCCCAAATCCAGTCTCACCTGTTGGATACCACTTTGCATGTTGATTGTAAACCATTTACAAGTTGTAATTTTTTTTAATGTCATTTTTTACATTATTTGATTGCAGTTGCAGGTTCCTCAAAGCAGTGGTGACATAGCCCAGCCCCACAGATGTCCCCCTGGGAAGGCCACATCACCACCAACTTCCTGGGAGCTATCGTTTAAAAGCTGCACAATCTCGCAAATCTTTGCTAAATCTTGCATGATAACAGGGAAATTTGTTACACACAAAGATTGATTACTGTGCGTGTGCAAGTTTTTTCAAATATGTTCTCTACACTTGGCTCGGTTTTCCGGGTCACCTTTAACACTGATGACACATGTGTGAAATCTTGCTCAGTGGCGTCTCCAGCTTTCATATTTAGGGGGGGCACATGGGGGGACAGGAACAAAAATAGGGGGGCAATATAAAATGCAAATATATATATATATAGATATATACAGTATATATATATATATATATATATATATATATATATATATATATATATATATATATATATATATATATATATATATATAGATATATATATATATAGATATATAGATATATATATATATAGATATATAGATATATATAGATATATATATGTATATCTATATATATATATATATAGATATATCTATCCATCTATATATATTTTATATATCCTGGGGCCCTTTACCCTTTTACTACGATCCCACAACGGCCCTTTCACATGTTCTGCAGTGAGCTCCCTTCCTACTGTATTGGGCCCCCCCCCCCAGGGTGACAGAGAACAAGAGATATATGTCACCAGCATACCAAGAAAATATAAGGGTCCAAAGCAGTGGGAGAACTATCAGGGTTGCAAAGGTTGTCTTGCCACCGGGCCCTGGTGTTCTGCCACTGTGGGGTTCCCCAGCCTTCTCTTGCTGTCCTGCCCCTGCTATTGACAGCGCTGGCCTGGCATTTCTTGGAATTTACAGGCTCGTTCTCCTGTCCTAAGGACGGGAGAAATCAGTCTGTTTTTTCAGTAACTGAGAGTCCTGGTGGAGTCCTTCCTGCAACTCACTCTTCTCCCTGCCAATGAGGATGCAGGGGAAGGAGCAGATCGGGCGGCCGTGGTTGTGTGAGCGCTTGCATTATGCAGTGTCAGCGAGCAGAGGGAGGGGGGAGGAATCACCCACAGGAGCTGACTGGGGACGTTCTCCCTCTCAATAGAGACTGTGTTACACCAGTGGTGGCCCGAGTAAGATGCGGCACATCCGATATGAATACAAACAAAAAGAAATTGCCTTTTTGTAAAAAAAAAAAAAAATGGGGGGGGGCACATGGTGGGGCCCAGCATAATGTTGGGGGGTCAGGGCCCCCTCTGGCCCCCCCTAGGGTCGCCATTGATCTTGCTAAATCTCACAAGATAACAAGGAAACATAATACTCCCAAAACGATGAGGATTATGCACATACGTCACGGGATGGCAAAGGAAACCCAGAAAAATAAGTAGGCCGCTGTTTTTTTAAATTTTTTTTTTAAATGCTGGTGCAAGAGTGGGAAATAACCCAGATAGCAAGAATAACTTGCCCTAAATTTGTGTCAGTGTTAAATTGTAAGTCTGTTAACTTGCTGCACATTTTCACTGGCAAGTTGTACACTTGCAGAGCCACTTGAAGCACAGATTCTAGTTGAAACTTTTCCAATTTGTAAAAAATTTTGCATTGCAAGTCTCTAGCAAGAGCAAAGTTGCAGTGTGAGTCTAAAGCAAGAGCTCTGCAAGTCTACAGCATGAAAATTCAGCTACAGTGACCCCCTGTGGTGGGAAGACTATTGCACAACATAACTGATCCAGAACTTGCAGCAGGCTTACAGAATGTTTGCAAAGAAAGTTGATCTGGAGTCATGCAACGCGGACTTGCTGCAATTGTGCAACAAACTTGTAAAGCCTGGCAAGTCTAGCAATAGCTTAGCAAGTCATTTTCAAACTTGCAGCTCAATTGCTTGCTATCTGGGAAGAGGACAAGGGGAAAATCAGACACCATGATTTCAATACTGGACGATGACAAGTGTAAGTGTATAATTGTGAATGATTTTATTTTAAATAGTGTTGAAAATTCATAAGAGAAGGGGGTGGCAGAAGGTCTGCTTTAACAGTAATGGTTACCATCCTGCTTAGTCAATTATATGCAATCCGCTAGAAAAAATAAGGGCAATGCTGGACTTTCTTTTTCAAAGACCTAGCCTGTTATGCAAGCTGAGGGTTATAGATGAATATTGTAATGTATTTCTTAAAAAAAAAATACAATTAATTCAAAATTATATGTTTTTCCTTTAATGATGCTATTATATTTCCTCAAATAGTACAAACTGTTTGATACCCTGAAAAGGTGCATTTATTAATGTAAAGGCTAAAACTTGCTTTGTAAATGTTACGTCTTGCGTGCCCCTAACATAGCTTGTCCCTAGCCAGAATTAGCCCCGTCAGCATAAACATTGACCCGGTCATAGTCACCATTAGCTATTGCCATGAGGTGAATGACTAAACAGTCTCTTAGGGTGGCCAGTAACATTATTCATACCAACTGAAAGACAAAGCCTGTGCCTATGTACTGCTAATGGGCAACCTTTTCCACTTTGAACTGTACAGTTACTGCCTATTTTATACCATGACAGGAAACAGTTTTCCTCTGCAGTGTCGAAGAGCTTGAAGTCCTTTTTATGTGAGATGTGAGTTATTGTGCATTCTGACCAAGCAGCCCTCCAAAGACTCCGTTTATCAGGTCTTTCTCTCAGACAGAGGAAAAGCGATTCCTGGGAAAGAATGTATTAATGAACAAACCCTGCTCCGTGACCTCGTCAGACATCTGAGCAGAACATGAAATATAGTGATTTAATGAGAAGTGAATGGAGTGACCATTGATTAGAGAAATGCCACCCTGGCTTGGCCGCCACCGTCACTCTTTTCCAAAAAAGAAAAAAAAGGAATATAAAAGTTAATCTGAAGTAAAACAGAAAAGACCGGAGGGCCTATGGATTAACACTGTTGTGCAAACTATTCTTCGTTATATTTGATTCTGCTAATGATCATTTGTAGAAAGCATAAAAAAAGCTCCAAGCTGTTTTACAATGAGGTAATTGCTTCAAAAGAAAACTCGTGTTTCTTTTATTGCTCAAGCAGCCAGAGAAACAATGCATTTAAGGATTAAGGGAGAATTTTTCTTTGTATAATTTTCTGTTTGACATGAGACACTAAGAAATTCTTTTCTTCGGAATGTCTTAATTTCCCCCGTCATCATTGTGTAAATGCATCATTTGATGTCTAGCAGATTATTATTTTGTTTTTTGTTTTTTTCATTACAACTTTATCCAATTTGCTTTTAAATTTCAGTTTAAAAGTATCATGCCATTGTCAACTTTATTGACACCCAACATTGTTGACACACAGTTGTTTTTTTTTCTGGCTGCAGTGGTAAACAGTGTCACGATTTCTGTTATTTCTAAATACAAATGCTGTCAAAAATGGCATCATGTTGGGGCTTCCATGAAATAACCTTATTTTAAGGTAACTTTAGTTGTATTCAAATTTACATCACTGACTCGAAAAAGTAAAAAAAAAATAATAATAATAAATTAAATTGCTGCAGGCACAAAAAAACTAAATGAAAACTCTTGTCAGGTATTTTTATGAAGAAGTGATGAATTTTCTGGCCGGCCATTGTGTTTGGTATAAAATTAATAGTAATAATAATAAACTTTATTTTATATAGCACCTTTAAAGGTAGCTCAAAACGCTTTACAAAAAAAGACAAAAAACACAAGAAATACACAGGGTAAAACAGAAGAAAAAAGGAACAATTACCATACATGAAAGCTTGTAAAAAACGTTTTTATATTTAATTTGAATGTGCATAGAAAAGATTATTCTCTGATGCTCTTTGTTAGTGAATTGCAGAGTTTTGGGGCATAGAAGGAAAAGGCTCTGTCTCCCATGGAGTGTAGGTGAGTAGAGGGGACACACAGAAGATCAGAATTTGAGTAGCGGAGGTTACAAGGGGGGTAAGTTGATAACAGTTCAGACAGAAACGGGTTGCCAAGCCATGAAGAGCCTTATACGTAGGTGAGCAAGGGGATCTTAAAGTCTATGCGAAACATGACAGATAGCCAGTGCAGGGACTCCAGGACGGGGGTAAAATGATCACTTGTACAAGATCTGACTAGGTATACATAAAGTTGAACTGCTTGAGGAATGGTTCTGCATTGACAGCTTTGCTTTTCTTACCACTGTGACAGGGCCAATTAATCTTTTAATAAACCTAAGCTATCTAAACATGAAACAATGAGTTTAGAATTTATCCATGTGACCTTCTGGATACTTTGCTCTTCCTAGTAGATCATGCCTGGTAGAAGGAGAAGTATGAAGCCGTATGTCACATTCTAGTGATGTGGTGTGGCTTTGTTCCTGAAGAGTAGCCATTCTCAACCAGAGTTCATTGTATACCTAGGGTTCCTCTACAAGTTGCTAGGGGTTCCTTAATTGACCTATCTCTTGATGGTGACTTCAAAGTTCTGGGATCATTGCCAATCGGTATGACACCAATGATCTTTTTAGCTATTTGTAAGGGACACATTCTGATTACCATTTTAAGGAGGGCATTCTTCAGGGCTCAGTGGGAAGAACGTCCCTTTACATTGATAATCAGTGTCAAAAAATGCCCCCCTTACAATGGTGGTTAGAACAAAAAGCTACAAAGATTGTTGGTGTCATGCTGAGTGCCATTGGTCCCAGAACTATGCAGGCACCATCAAGAGAAAGGTCAATCAGTACCAGCTCAAAGAACCTCCAGCAACTTCTAGAGGGACCCTAGCCTTCCACTGAACCGTGGTTGAGAATGGCCACTGTACAGAAACAAAGCCACACCACATCACTAAAATGTGACATATGGCTCCATACCTCTCCTCCTAGGCATCTGCTGAGAAGAGAAAAGTATCCAGAAGGTCACATGACCTAAACTTTATACTCATTGTTTCATGTTTGGATAGCTTAGGTTTATTAAAAGATTACCTGGTCCTCTCACAACGGTAAGAAAAGTAAAGCTGTCAGTGCAGAAAAATTTCTTAAGGCATTCAGTTTTATTTATACTGAAAGCAATGACCGGCCAGGAAGCTCATCACGTCTTCATAAAAATACCTGACACGAGTTTTCATTTAGTTCTTTTGTGCCTGCAGCAAATTCATTTTTTTATAAACTTTATCGAGTCAGTGATGTAAATTTAAATAAAACGAAATTTCAGCCTAAAAATCTGCTTACTGATAATTTAACATTTTCTTCTTGCTGAATTTTCTTCTTCTTTTTGACCTGAAATACAAATTAGTTTTTTCCTGGCAGAAAGGCTTACTTATAACGCTGAGTCAATAATCAACCAAATGTTAGCATTGTTTTACTTTTGATGGCAGAATGACAATGGGAGAGTGTATTGGTGTGTGACTGAAGCGGTCATTACTGAGAGCATTCCGACACTCCCCGGTTCTGCAGACAATTCACTATTTTATTCAGGGTTCCATCCCTTCGCCATTTAGCCGATGTTGCAGAAGTGCTGTCACTATTTCATGTACAGTCTGGTCTGCATATTTATGAGTAAAAGGAAATAACAGCTATAAGGCTGGATAGCAGCCAGTGTTCACTCCGATAAGACTTGAAATGTTAAAAGTGCTTTTAAAACTGTTCACATTACTAAGTACAAAAGGGAGCTATGTTTTTTTTCTAAAGTTTTGGCTGATGACAAAGCAACTTGAATACATACTGCATTTAAAGAGGATCTGCAAATATTTGATATAAGGCTAAACAATTTGAAATTCCCCTTTAAGAAAATAATATTAAATATGCCTTTTTTTTGCAGGAAATAAATATGAAGGTATTATTTTTTCTAAAGAAGCCTGCAAAGCTTTGCACCCACAATCAGTGGATCACAGGTGTATTGTCAGGCTCCTCCAGATACCTTCTCCAGCTCTCTGGCTATACCTCTGTACAGGCTTTCAATTGGAAAGCTGATGGAAGTGCTAATTGACTGTAGGTGCACCGATTACCGCACTCATGGTTCAATGAGAACGACAAGTTTATTTGCCATGGTGACAGGACTTGTAGTTTATTCATTCATTGATCTCTATGAATGAATGGCATGACTCTGTCCACACAGCTTTGCCAAATTTAAATGTGACAGTGGCTACCAGGTGGAAAATATCATATACTTTTTTTATAGTTATAGACTGTAGAAGGAATGCATTGGTGTCCTCTTCCTCCCTCCAGCCTGCTGATTGGACAGCAAAAGAGCCCCAGGTGGCTGATGTGCCCTTCTCTCTGCTCAGTCTGCTCTCTTCTCCAATCAACTTATTCCTTGTGAGCCTATTTGCATACTGCACAGCTGATTGGATCCAAGTCCTGCCCCTTTGCCTCCCAAGCTTGTTTCTACTTTTAAAGGGGTTGTAAAGGTTTTTTTTTTTTTTTTTTTTTTTAAAAAACAAACATGTCATACTTACCTCCTCTGTACAAGGGTTTTGCACAGAGCAGCCCTGATCTTCCGTTTCTGGGGTCCCCCAACGACTCTTTTGGTTCCTCCTTTTCTTGAGTGCCCCCTAGGAGAGACGCATTCCCTGGGGGCTCTTGTGCGGGCACGCTCCCGAGTCCTGTTGCTGCGTCCATTGGCACAGACAGTAGGACTTGGCCCGCCGCCCAGCTTCCATGCCACTGGATTTGATTGATCCATTGGCTCCCGCTGCTATCAATCTATCCAATGAGGACCCGAGACAGCGGCTGGAGCTACTGTACTCGTCCCCATCGCTGGAACAATGGGGTTCAGGTAAGTAAAAAGGGGGCTGCTACACTACAGAAGGTTTTTCCCCTTTAATGCATAGAATGCATTAGGGGAAAAACCTTGAGGGTTTACAACTCATTTAAGGGTATGCAAGGGACTGCAAAAACAGGTACTTACATAGGTTGCTTAAAAAAATTCATTAAATGTATTACACACTTTCAAATGTTTTCATTGTATTAACTAAATATCAGGGTGTTATATTCCCTGTGTTGTTTGTTTGCCTGACCTTGTAATGATGGCTCACATGTTGTGACTGCAGTTTGTAGTGTCATAGCTTATTGATTCCCCTATATCCATGTATCCATCCCTATTCGCCAAAGGTACAGGAAACTTCCTCTTCTGGGTCACACAGCATTCAATGCATCTGTTGCCATGAAGGGGGTGTAAGTACACAGTATTGAGGTGGTTAAAGAGGTTTATGATGCAGGGAGTCGGACTTTAGACGACAGTAAATCTCGGCACAGGTGTATTGGCAGCAATTCACACTAATATGCAGACCCTCTGCGCTAAGGACCAGGCGCCAAGAGGCTGCATATTTTCGTACAGCCAGTGCCCAGGGGTTGAAGCGGAGTTCCACCTAAAAATAGAACTTTCGCTCTATTTGGCATGTCATTTTTTTTGGGGGGGGGGGAGCGCATACCCTCTTTTTAAAGGCACCCAGCTTCCACTTCCTCCCGGGGCTTCGCGGCGCCGGAAGGGTGATCACCTCTCCCCCTCCCTCCCTGCAATCTTCTGGGACACGTCACAGGTCCTAGAAGATTGCCCAGCCATGCAGAGTGTGCAGCGCGGCTCGCACATGTGCAATGTGTGCCCGGCTGTGAAGCCACAGCCAGGCGCACACAGTTACAATGCCGGCGCCGCAGAGAGGAGGGGGGAAGGGGCGTGGCTTTGTTCATCTGCATCGCTGGACCGTGGACCTTTAAGCTGCTCATAAAGGCCAACAAATGGCATTATGAATTGACTTGATCAATGCACACCTTATGCAGGTGAAATCATAAGGTGCAGGTAAAAAAGTTTACAATGCCTTTAATCTCTTATTAGTGAATATCTGGCTGAATTAATTAGTGCCCTTTATAGCTGCCTGCAGTTCAGTTTTCATTTCATATTTGTGGATGAATATACTCTTCGCATCACCAATGATGATATAGTCTACTTTGTATTCTAGGCAAACTACATTTGGGTCAAGATCGATGTCTTATCTAAGGTCTGTTTTTTCTAATGTATGGACCCTTCCATCTATGTATGGTTTGTTTTACTAACTTTCACACAAAAAGTCCACACAGAAAGTTTCTCTTTGATCAGCGACATGCCGTTTTAACCTTCAGTCATGATGAAGAGCTGCAGAGAAATTTGTTTGCGATGCTCGTGTTGGTTTTTGAAGTGTGCCTGAGTGTTTTTGTAGTGTTGCTTTGTTGCACTGGGCAAATTGAAAGTAGTGGGCCATGAAATCACTAGGTATCCTGCTGTTTTGTTGAAAGCTGTGATCCCAACTGAAGGTAGAGAGTCAAATTAAACCTACAATAGTTTGAGACTATCAGTCAAAAGAATGTCCCACTGGCAAGTGCTGTATTCAGTAGAAGTACAGTAATAGCTGAAGCGTTGAATGCAGTCTCTCAATTTACACCACGCCAGCGCTCTATACAAATATCTCTGTGTATTAATAATGCATTCCAATGTTATTTTCTGCGTTCCCTTGTATAAACATATATGTTCTCCTATTATTTGCAGCACAATGTAGCAAGAAAAATAAAAGCAACCACTTTGTTACAGAAGTGTAACAAACAGGCCCAAGGCCCTCAACCATAGAATGGGCTACCACTTATACACTATATTACCAAAAGTATTGGGGCGACTACCTTTATATGCACGTGAACTTTCGTGGCATCCCAGTCCTAGTCCGTAGGGTTCAATATTCAGTTGGCCCACCCTTTGCAGCTATAACAGCTGCAACTCTTCTGGGAGCACTGTCCACAAGGTTTAGGAGTGTGTCTATGGGAATGTGTAACCATTCTTCCAGAAGCACATTTGTGAGGTCAGGCACTGATCTTGGATGAGAAGGCCTGGCTCGCAGTCTCCGCTCTAATTCATCCCAAAGGTGTTCAATCAGGTTGAGGTCAGGACTCTGTGCAGGCCTGTCAAGTTACTCGCTAATCCATGTCTTTATGGACCATGTTTGTGCACTGGTGCGCAGTCATGTTGGAACAGGAAGGGGCCATCCCCAAACTATTCCCACAAAGTTGGAAGCATTAAATTGTCAAAAATGTCTTGGTATGCTGACGCCTTAAGAGTTCCCTTCACTGGAAATAAGGGGCCAAACCCAACCCCTGAAAAACAACCCCACACCATAACCCCCCTCCACCAAATGATTTGGATCAGTGCACAATGCAAGGTCCATAAAGACATGGATGAGTGAGTTTGGGGTGGAGGAACTCGACTGGCCTGCACAGAGTCCTGACCTCAACCCGATAGAACACCTTTGGTATGAATTAGAGCAGAGACTGCGAGCCAGGCCTTCTCTTCCACATCAGTGCCTGACCTCACAAATGTGCTTCTGGAAGAATGGTCAAACATTCCCATAAACACAATAAAAGAAATAGCCGGCAACCCAAGAGCTTCTTCTTGCAAAATGTATTAAGCACAACAGCAATGTACAATCCAAATAATGCTAACACGTTTCAGCCAAAGCCTTCCTCATAGACACACTCCTAAACCTGGTGGACAGCCTTCCCAGAAGAGTTGAAGCTGTTATAGCTGCAAAGGGTGGGCCAACTCAATATTGAACCCTACGGACTAAGACTGGAATGTCATTAACGTTCATGTGCGTGTAAAGGGAGGGGTTCCAATACTTTTGTTAATATAGTGTATGTGGTAGTAACATGCATTCTATTGACCTAGTCCCGTGCTGCGTGCAATCCACTGGATTTGACAAAGAAGCTGGGAGCTTTGAAATGCGCCATCTGATTGGAGAGAGAGCCCCCCTGGTCCTTCTCCTTTCTCTGACACAGGCCGCAGGAGTGGTCGCATCATCTCCCTTGGCCTGCCTCGTAATTGTCTTCATTCTGCAAGTGGTCATCTTCCTGGTGGGCTCCTGCTTTAGACCCCTTTCACGCTGAAGCACTACAGCGCTAAAAATAGCACCTGCAAAGCGCCCTGAAAGAGCCTGCTCCTGTCTCTTCAGTGTGAAAGCCCGAGGGCTTTCACACTGGAGCGGTGCGCTGGCAGGACGGTAAAAAAAGTCCTGCTAGTAGCATCTTTGGAGCGGTGAAGGAGCGGTGTGTATACCACTCCTCCACTGCTCCTGCCCATTGAAATCAATGGGCAGCGCCACTATACCACCGGCAAAGCGCTGCAGCAGCAGCGCTTTGCGGGTGGCTTTAACCCTTTTTCGGCCGCTAGCGGGGTTTAAAAGCGCCCCGCTAGTGGCAGAATACCTCTGCAAATATGACGGTAAAGCACAGCTAAAAATAGCGGCACTTTACCGCCAACGCTGCCCCCACCCCAGTGTGAAAGGGGCCCTACTAAACACCACACTGAAGAGTGCCTTCCCTGTGTGACACCAACAGCTGGTCCCAAAGAGCCTTCATGCGCTTTTCGGTTGGTATGTGAAGCTTGAGCCTGTTTCCATTACAAAAGCTGGGCCCTCCATTTAGTGTTTGAGGTTGGATGAGACTTGGGCTTTCACCCCTTAATTTAGACTGTGTCATTCACACATAATTGTTTTTATTGAGATTGTGTGCTTTATCTACGGCTACATAACAAATATTACTTCATGGTTTATATGGAAGCAAGTTTTATTCATTTATTCATCATCCTCCTTTTGATAGGCATACTCAAATATAACACAGTAACGTGAAAAGTTAAAGTGATATTAAAGAATTTTTTTTTTTTTAACCATAAGGTAAGGTTGCATGCTTGGATAAGAGTCTGCTATGGATTTTGGGGGGACCCCTATGCCATTTTTTTTTATTTTGGCTCGAGGTTCCCCCCTAAAATCCATACAAGACCTGAAGGGCCTGATTGGAATCCATGCGTTTGGCGCCCTGCATGTAAATTAGGGGGCCGGACACATGGAAGGGGGTGGCGCCCCTAAAGGACGGGCCGCCACTGGTTGGGGGACAGGAGGAGGACCATAGGCAGCCTCTGCTGACCTAAATACTCAATCTGTGCACATTGAGGATACACCACAGCTGAGGAAGGAGGCGTGATGAGCCTCTGAAACACATTCTGATTGGCCAGTTCCACTCCAGGTCTTGACAGCTGTCAACAGGCTCTGTGCAGTTCATGGCTCCAGCATTTTCTCTTCACGGAACTGCTGCTGCAGCAAGGATTTCTTCACAATCTCGTTCAGGATCCTCCAGACAGCCCATCCAGGCAAGACTACCTTCCTGCATACACGCTGTGAGTTGAACCTGTCACTATGTTTTATATGTACACCTTATAAACCGCTTTACACTATTGACTGCTTGGCGCCTTTTCTCCTTCCCCTTTTCTTTTCCAGGATACACCACTGACCCTACGATCCGGATTTAACTTTCTATCAAGCCTGAAAAGGCTCATAGACTGTAGCTTGGAAACCCTGTCCAAATTTTTTTTTTTAATATGTTTATTAAGAATTTCCATATAAAAGTAGAAAAATATAAACAAGAATCATATGACAGCGAAGGCATCAGGAGGAATAGCATAGCCTTGATAGAGTTAAACTAAGAGAACAGCGGTAAACAGACTAGACAGCAAGGCCTAAAGTCAAGAAGCATTCATAGGTTAACTTGTATACAACATACCATAACAAGATTTCTGAAAGCAGCTGTGGGGGTCAGCAGTGAAAGTAAGATCCCGGAGGGTGCCTACCACGGGGTTGGGGGGAAGGGGAGTTTTTGTTTCCCTACAGCAGGGATATGCAATTAGCGGACCTCCAGCTGTTGCAAAACTACAAGTCCCATCATGCCTCTGCCTCTGGGTGTCATGCTTGTGGCTGTCAGAGTCTTGCTATGCCTCATGGGACTTGTAGTTCTGCAACAGCTGGAGGTCCGCTAATTGCATATCCCTGCCCTACAGGTTTGCTTTATTGTGCAAGAATCCATCAACACATCCCTGTTCCACACCATACTAGATGTAAACGTGTCCAATACCATGCTTTAGTAATCATTAAAGGGTAACTCAGCTTTCATGGGAAAAAAATAGCAAATAAAAAAAAAAAAGTAATATAGCATATACAATTGTGACTCAAGTCATATTGTAATTGAATGTTATTAAAAATTATCTTTCCTTTTCAATCTGCGGCATTGTAATTTTCTGTGAAATGCAATGCAATATAGCTACCTGGAGGTGTTCTGTACACAGATGGTGTACAGAACACCCCCCAGAAATGTTATTTTCTGCTTGTGTGATTGGCTTACTGATTTTCCCGGAAGTATGCACAAGAGACAAGTCCGATTTTTGGCGTCCCATGCAACAAAAAGTTCATTTTTGGTGAGATACTTTTAAAGGAAACTCACGTCTAAAGGGATACAGACCTTGCCAATTTCCTCAGTAGAGCCCTGCAGGTGCAGCAGCTGATTGACAATCATAAAATCACTCCCATACAGATTCACTCAGCACATTAATACAAACAAACAAATATTCCTTCAAAATAACAAAAGGTAGAAATCTGCAACAAAACTCGTTAAAATCCCTGCAATGTACATAGATCACCCAGAGGGGAATGTTTTTTCTCAACAAAAGTGGATTTACTCTTTAACCAACATTGTGGCAAACACAAACAGAATATGTCACTAACATAACCAAATTCTACAATAAAGTCCCATCCTCAACCAAAGACATAAGCATGTTTATGTCCCACTTCTCCTGAAGAAGGGGTCCTGCATAGCTATGAAATGAGTAACCCTCTGTCTCATTTACATGATGGTGTCAAAAATAGCACTAAAGACAGAATCTGATGCGTTTACAGACATCTGCATAGCTTCACATCAACAACACATTACACTGATAATTTTATACATTTAAAATGTTTGGTGATTGTTAGAAAAAGAAAAATGTGTACTAACTAGTGATTAGGTATAAGGGCCATTTGAGGACAGAATTTTGAGTTGTTCTTGGATTCAAAAATCCAGAAAGATACCCAAAGTTACTCCTTTCTGTGTCCTAATTGTATATAAATTCAAGATGCTACGTACTGTATAGCAAAGCAAAGGTACTAAAAATTGGAGATTCTGGCATATACAGTCCCTTGAAATTTTCCACATTTTGTCATGTTACAACTAAAAACGTAAATATATTTTATTGGGATTTTATGTGATAGACCAACACAAAGTGGCACATTGAAAGAGTATGGCACAACTGCAAACCTACCAAGACATGGCTGTCCACCTAAACTGATAGGACGGGCAAGGAGACCATTCATCAGAGAAGCAGCCAAGAGGCCCATGGTAACTCAGGAGGAACTGCAGAGATTCACAGCTCAGGTGGGAGAATCTGTCAACAGGACAACTATTAGTCATGCACTCCACAAATCTGCCCTTTATGGAAGAGTAGCAAGAAGAAAGCCATTGTTTAAAGAAAGTCATAATTAGTCCCCGTCACGGAACGTCCCACACTCCGCTTGAGTGCTTCCGTCATATGCCACTTCCTCCCAGTCTGTATACAGATATCAGATATTCCAACCTCTTAGAGCACAAAACAAGGCGACACTTGCTTGTTGCTACCATGAACTCACTTTTATTTAGAATCAAAATTACAAGACTTTATATGCCGTTGGAACCTCCTCTAACAATACAACTGTAACCTAATTAACCTAATTAACATGAGCTAATTAACTAATCCTTTATACAGCCTAGGTGATTGAGACATGACCTTTTGCCCAGACTGAGTTAATTATCACAGGACACCTTCTCACAATAGCAGCAGCTCCAATAGGAGTCGTCCCGTCTCCTACATTGTATAGAGGACAATGTGATCAGCTCATTCAATTAACATAAACACAGGTAGTTGGAGTGGATGACAACAGCATCTCCTCACAGGATTTGTCCCAACAGAATGAATCAGTCTTATCATTCTAATATGGCATATAAAGGGTTCCCAGAGTCTGTGTGTTTTGGGGGGACATGGAGCTGAATCCAAAGTAACACCAACCCCAGGGTCCTCAGGCATACAGCTCACAGAGAGCACCATTCCCCCAAATGCTAGGGCCCATAATCAAAAGGCAACAGGCTTGCATTCAGTCCTCTCCAACTGCCTCTGTCCCGGCTAGGTCTGTCACAGTCCCGTTTGCAGTATGCAAGGAGCCATGTGGGTGACACAGCAAACATGTGGAAGAAGGTGCTCTAGTTAGATGAGACCAAAATTGAACCTTTTGACCTAAAAGCAAAATGCTACATGCGGTGGAAAACTAACACTGCACATCACCTTGAACACACCATCCCCACCGTGAAACATGGTGGTGGCAGCATCATGTTGTGGGGATGCTTTTCTTCAGCAGGGACAGGGAAGCTGGTCAGAGTTGATAGGAAGATGGATGGAGCCAAATACAGGGCAATCTGAGAAGAAAACCTGTCAGAGTCCGCAAAAGACTTGAGACTGGGGTGGAGGTTCACTTTGCAGCAGGACAACGACTCTAAACAGCCAGAGCTACAATGGAATGGTTTAGATCAAAGCATATTCATGTGTTAGAATGGCCCAGTCAAAGTCCAGACCTAATTCCAATTGAGAATCTGTGGCAAGACTTGAAAATTGCTGTTCCCGGACGCTCTCCATCCATCTGACAGAGCTTGAGATATTTTGCAAAGAAGAATGGGCAAAAATGTCATTCTCTAGATGTGCAAAGCTGGTAGAAACATCCCCAAAAAGACTTGCCGCTGTAATTGCAATAAAAGGTGGTTCTACAAAGTATTGACTCAGGGGGGCTGAATACAAATGCACACCACACTTTTCACATATTTATTTGTAAAACATTTGGATAACCATTTATCATTTTCCTTCCACTTCACAATTATGTGCCACTTTGTGTTGGTCTATCACATCAAATCCCAATAAAATCCATTTACGTTTTTGGTTATAACATGACAAAATGTGGAAAATTTAAGGGGTATCAATACTTTTTCAAGGCACTGTATGTGTTAACTTGTGTCTTACTAAAAGATAAATAAGCTGAAAACAACTATTCCTTGCATTGTATTTTATCAATGTGCTATGTTTGGGGGTCTTTCAGTTATTATAATTGATACACTATCATTATCTTCATTATAATCTTTCTTTTTTGTTTAAGCTGATTTGTTGTAGTTATTATAGAGGATCTATTTGTGTATATGAACTTTCCTGTATATACTTAACTGTCCAGCGCAGATCATTCCTGACTTTCATGAAAGTGCTGTGCCTCGGATGTAAGATACAATTCAGATCCTCCAAGTGCTGCAAAGAAAATGATGGATGTGTCTTTCTTTGCTTACTGCACGTAGTTTTAGGTTTATCTTTTAAGCATAACAACTCTAATAGGGCGTACACACGGTCGGACTTTGTTCGTACATTCCGACAACAAAATCCTAGGATTTTTTCCGACGTATGTTGGCTCAAACTTGTCTTGCATACACACGGTCACACAAAGTTGACGGAAAATCCGATCGTTTTAAACGTGGTGACGTAAAACATGTAGGTCGGAACTATAAACGGGGCGGTGCCCAATAGCTTTCATCTCTTTATTTATTCTGAGCATGCGTGGCACTTTGTCCGTTGGATTTGTGTACACACAATCGGAATTTCCGACAACGGATTTTGTTGTCGGAAAATTTTATCTCCTGCTCTCCAACTTTGTGTGTCGGAAAATCCGATGGTCGGAATTTCCGACAACACGCTCCGATCGGACATTTTCCATCGGAAAATCCGACCGTGTGTACGGGGCATTACTGTCCTTTCTAGCTTTAAAACACTTGTTTTATAATTTCAGTTCTTATTTCCCTACCATCATTTAGGAAGGGAGCTTTATTATGCCAATGTAAAACACAAAATGAAATACAGATTAATTTTCAGTGTGACTGTGTATAGAATGCAGGGGTTAGCAAAACAAATTGGGTTGATACTAAACAAATAAAGATGATTGTTCACAAGGAACATAAGAGTGGAAACAACATTATCCACATACAGAATTTATTGTCGACTTCGATCATCCTTTAACTTTTTTTCATATCAAAGTTTTCTTGTCTGCCCTGATATGTAATGATACCTAAAGACATGTTAGCTAGGCATGCAAGCATAATCCAACAGCCAATGGATCATTCATATGAAATTTCTTTCCACAATCTGGAACTCTTATTTGCTAAAAATGCAGGGTTAAAGTGTTACTAAACCCAGGACCTTGCATTCACTATGTCTGGTCTCCCACAGTACACAGAAAATGAAAATGCAATTGTTTAATAAATATAAACTGCTATATACCTTTACTCATCAGCAGTATATAACAATCTTAGGACTTCGATCAGTGTCTGGTTAAAGCTTGTAAAAGTTTTCACTCTCCCCTGATTGTCCTATGAGGCTGCATGACCCCTGGCCCTCTGTCTGCACAGTGCTGATTGGCCCTGGGCTGATCACATGCACTATCCTAAGAAAAAAAAACTCTAGCAACACACACCAAACCGAGCATGTGCAGATTGGCCCAAAGGTTCTGTTCTATCAGCAGATAGATTGGGGACAGTGGAAAAAGGGGAGGCTAAGAGAAGACAGGCTCAAAAAGCCTTTTTACACAATTCAGAGGTTTAACACCTTCAGTTCCACATTGAGTATAACAAGCATGCTTTACTGCATATACAGACTGATATAACTGTTGTGGCTCAAGTCAGAGGCTCTGTACTAACAATCTGATGTTAGTACAGTAATCTCCCCTGCTGTTTTATTGTGTTCTGACAAGGGGGACGGACCTACTGCCAGAACACTCTGGCCAGCGCTCTCAGCCATTATCTGAGAGCACTGATCAGGAGTCCGTCAGCAGACCATTTTCAATCTTCTGTTGGATCAGCGACCTTACACATGGGCCGAATGTTGCCCGTGTGTACTAGACTTTAGGCTTAGGCCATACAAGTGTGTAGGCAAGCTGAACTGTGTTTGGTTCTAGTGAGTTAGTGGCTGGCTCAGAAGGGGTTAATGTGTGGCAGTTCTGTCCCCAGGCTTTTTGCTACTATCTGTCCCACCTGTGATATAAAAATAGGGAAGGCTAAAGACCGAGGCTCTCTGGTTCCCTTTCTGGTCAGATCTTCCTAGCCAATGGGGTTCTGTCTGATGGTGGAAGCGGGATTGAAGACACTGGGACTTTCTGAGACATCCAAAACAATGGACAATGGTATAATGGACTCTCCCCTCACAGAGGTAGGCATGGGCAGCCACACTACGATAGTTAGAGTTAGGGGAAGGACTCTGTTCATTTTGAACTGTTGTCACACTACTACAAGTTACATTATTAGCCTGGTCTGAAGTTATTTAAAGTGGTGCATGTTGGTAACTGGCATATCCAAAAGAACCAGGCTCTCTAAAGCACTATGGGGTATTAAGTAACATGATCATTACAAAAGGGCTAACTTGGCAAGTCAAGAAGAGCTGCGTGGTTGCTATGGGTAACCAAGTGAAGGAACAAGCTTTCTTTTGTTACTAAAACATCAATTAACTAAATGTATACACTTCAAAAAAATGTGAATGGAATTGACCCAAAAGTATTATAGTTTGCCTATACGTGAACTTAAGTCCTACGACACTGCTACACCAACAATTGGCCTGAATATTCACATAAATGTATGACAGTTGAAAAAAATGCAGATATGAAATGATTGCATCTGTACAGTTTGGGGGGAAAGACACAAGAAATCTTCAATGTGAATTGTAGCTGGGTTCCCTGGGACCACAAGTCTGTTAAAAGTGACTTCAAAAAAGTGTTGTTGGGCAACTATTTTGTGGGCTGAGGAAACGTTCAGCCTATGACTTCACTTGGAACTAGTATTATCCCTGTTGTACAAAGATCATTATTTCCATTGCCACTGTAAAGACATTGGTTCCTAGAGAATTGTTAAGACATGTTCTCATGCACTAATTGGCTGCCTTAAGCAAGTACAGCAAAATGTGCACTTATATATATTTGAGTGGGGTGTAGAGGATGGGGGGGATGAACACGCCATCTCTGCAAGAAAAAAATGAAATGATTAACAGGGCCTTGTTTTCTTTTTTTTTTTTTCAAAATAAAAGTAGTAAAGTCTCTCACTGCTGTGGCACTGAGATTCCATTTTCATCATAAGCTGATAATTGGAAAGTGCGTGCTGTTGAGGGTGTTTTTTGAAGCATAAAGGAACTAATTAGCAGAATAGAAATCTTGTAAACAGTGCTACAATTAAATGGGAACAATAGAGATGTTTCAAACTAGTTTTGCTGTTATACAACTTGTTTATTCTGTAGTTTTCTATACATACACACATATATATATATTTATTTTTTATATTTTTTTATTTTTTATTTTAAGTGAAACACAACTTGACAGCTGTCTCCATTTTCTGCAATGGCTCTGCATGTCTATAAAGAGAAAATGCTATTACCAATCTACTTTAACTCCAAACTGCTAAAATTAGATTTCCAGGGCCATATTACAATTTACAATTTAAAATTAGCCGTGCATGGCTTTAATATTGCCATGGAAAACCTAGTGGAGCTTTATGTTAAATATGTCTGTTTTATAGGCACAGGTGTGCTTTTGGGAGAAATATCACTGCTTGTAAAGCTCAGTTTTTTTGGGTGACGCAATAATAGAAGAAGTTCTTTCCTTGCAACATAGCAAGAGGATTTTTTTGCCCTTTGTCTTATCCTCCTGCATGCTTGAGTAGTTGTATACCTGGGAGACTGCCCTGAGAAATTTTAGCAGCTCCACTGGTTGAGAGCTCAAGCCAGTCCCCAATAAATCTCTCTACTGATCGATAATTATGATGGATGGCCTAATGAAAAATATTGCCTAACCCCTTAGAGTTGGCGCCTCCCGGCCCTTTATGTGGTTTAGAATGCTTGGGGGCAGGGCAGAGTTTATGATCATGTGACTCGGAAAGGTCACGTTCATTGCTTTTCGTTAGCCGCTGATAACTGTATGGGGAGCGTTCAAGGTGCATGCTCTCTGCACAGCTTTATCCTACCAATTTACACAAATATGCGGACACTCGGCGCCAAGGCCCACCTGCCGAGAGGCCGCATATTTGCGTGCAGCCCGGTACCAAAGGTATATATATATACACACACACACACACACACACATATATACAGTAGCTCACAAAAGTGAGTACACCCCTCACATTTTTGTAAATATTTTATTATATCTTTTCATGTGACAACACTGAAGAAAGTAGTGAGTGTACAGCTTGTATAACAGTGTAAATTTGCTGTCCCCTCAAAATAACTCAACACACAGCCATTAATGTCTAAACCGCTAGAAACAAAAGTGAGTGCACCCCTAAGTGAAAACATCCAAATTGGGCCCAAAGTGTCAATATTTTTTGTGGCCACCATTATTTTCCAGCACTGCCTTAACCCTCTTGGGCATGGAGTTCACCAGAGCTTCACAGGTTGCCACTGGAGTCCTCTTCCACTCCTCCATGAAGACATCACAGAGTTGGTGGATGTTAGAGACATTGAGCTCCTCCACCTTCTCTTTGGAGATGCCCCACAAATGCTCAATAAGGTTTAGGTCTGGAGACATGGAGACATGCTTGACCAATCCATCACCTTTATCCTCAGCTTCTTTAGCAAATCAGTGGTCGTATTGGAGGTGTGTTTGGGGTTGTTATGTTGGAATACTGCCCTGCTGCCTAGTCTCAGAAGGGAGGGAGATCATGCTCTGCTTCAGTATGTCACAGTACATGTTGGCATTCATGGTTCCCTCAATAAACTGTAGCATCGCAGTGCCGGCAGCACTCATGCAGCCACAGCCCATGACACTCCCAGCACCATACTTGACTGTAGGTAAGACACACTTGTCTTTGTACTCCTCACCTGGTTGTCGCCACATGCGCTTGACACCATCTGAGTGAAATAAGTTTATCCTGGTCTCATCAGACCACAGGACATGGTTCCAGTAATCCATGTCCTTAGTCTGCTTGTCTTCACCAAACTGTTTTCAGGCTATTTGTGCATCATCTTTAGAAGAGGCTTCCTTCTGGGATGACAGCCATGCAGACCAATTTGATGCAGTGTGCGGCATATGGTCTGAGCACTGACAGGCTGACCCCACCACCCCTTCAACCTCTGCAGCAATGCTGGCAGCACTCATACGTCTATTTCCCAAAGACAACCTCTGGATATGACACTGAGCATGTGCTCAACTGCTTTGGTTGACCATGGCGAGGCCTGTCCCGAGTGGAACCTGTCCTGCTAAACCACTGTATGGTCTTGGCCACAGTGCTGCAGCTCAGTTTCAGAGTCTTGACAATCTTCTTATAGCCTAGGTCATCTTTATGTAGAGCAACAATTATTTTTTTCAGATCCTCAGAGAGTTCTTTTCCATGAGGTGCCATGTTGAACTTACAGTGACCAGTAAGAGAGAGTGTTACAAAGTCTCAGGTGTGAATGGGTAACAGGTGTGTTAAATTCGGTGTTATTGCTCTCACTAACGAGTCACGTGACACCGGGAAGGGAAGATGGCTAATTGGGCCCAATTTGGACATTTTCACTTAGGGGTGTACTCACTTTTGTTGCCAGAGGTTTAGACATTAATGGCTGTGTGTTGAATTATTTTGAGGGGACAGCAAATTTACACTGTTATACAAGCTGTACACACACTACTTTACATTGTAGCAAAGTGTCATTTCTTCAGTGTTGTCACATGAAAAGATAGAATAAAATAATTTACAAAAATGTGAGGGGTGTACTCACTTTTGTGAGATACTGTATGTATGTATATATTCCCAGTCGACTACCACACATTAATAACAGCTCCACGATCTGTCATCTGTAATTTAAACAAAGGGGCAGGGATAGTGGTGGACATCAATGACTAAATAAGCACACAGTTTGATCAATGTCATTACCCAAATATTTCCATATTTGGGTAATGTCAGCCACTATCCCTGTCCCTTTTGTTTACATAGCTGTGAACACCCAGCCAGCAAATCAATAGGGCTGAATGATGTCACTAGTTGGACAAGGTAAGTGCTTTCCTCATTAGTGCCCTGCAGGTGCACAGCTGATTGATAATTATGAAACCACTCCCATTAGACTCACTTTCCCACATGGGCACAGAGAAACACACAGTGATTTCTTCAGACTAACAAAAGGTAGGAATCTGCAACATTTTTGTTAAAATCCATGCAATGAACATATATCACCCAGGGTGGAATGTTATTTATTTCAACAAACGTGGAATTACGCTTTAACAACCATTGAAAAGGGAAGACGAGTCTGTCTTATATAGTAGTCTTGTATAGTAGCAGTAGAAAAATGTTTGCAAAAAAGCATACCAGTGGGGTTATTTACTAAAGGCAAATCCACTTTGCACTACAAGTGCACTTCAAGTGCACTTGGAAGTGCAGTCGCTGTAGATCTGAGGTGGACATGCAAGGAAAATAAAAAACAGCATTTGGGCTTGCACATGATTGGATGATGACCACCTGCTCCTCCTCAGCAAACGACACTACCTTGGCCTCTGCGATTCTGCTTTATCTTGGTTCTCCTCCTACCTATCTCAGCACACTTTCAGTGTCACTTACAACTCCATCTCCTCTACTACTCTCTGCTGGGGTACACTCAAAGGCTCTGTCCTTGGGCCCCTCATATTTTTGCTCTATACCTCTTCCCTGGGCCAGTTGATAACCTCCCATGGCTTCCAATACCACCTATACGACGATGACACCCAGATCTATCTCTCCCCTACTCAACTCACCCCCTTGATCTCCTCACAGATCTCAAACTTACTGAATGACATCTCGGTATGGATTTCACACTGCTTTCTCAAACGCAATCTTTCTAAAACTGAGCTTGTAAAATTTCCTCCTTCCCAGCCCCCCCCCCCCCCCCATGACGTTACCATTAAGATCAACAGCACAACCATTGGTCCCTCCACACATGCCAGGGTGCTGGGTGTAATCCTAGACTCTGACCTCTCCTTCGGTCCCCACATCCAATCACTGGCTAAATCCTGCCGCCTTAACCTCCGCAACATCTCCAGAATTTGACCCTTCCTGACTAACACCACAAAGCAACTTATTCACTCCTTGATTATTTTCTGCCTTAACTACTGCAACTCTCTCCTTATTGGCCTACCCTTACACAGGCTATCCCCCCTTCAGTCTATTATGAATGCTGCTGCTAGACTAATACACCTCACTAACCGATCTGTGACTGCTGCTCCTCTCTGCCAATCCCTTCACTGGCTACCCCACCATATAAAATTCAAAATGCTAACCACAACATACAAGGCCATCCACAACATCGCCCCCAGCTACATCACCAACCTCATCTGCAGATATCGCCAAATTGTCCCCTCTGCACCTCCCAGGACCTCCTGCTCTCTAACTCCCATGGTACCTCCTCTCATGCTAGTCTTCAGGACTTCTCCAGAGCCTCTCCCATCCTCTGGAATTCCCTGCCCCGGTATATCCGATCAGCCCCTAACCTGTCCACCTTTAGGAGATCCCTGAGAACTCACTTATTCAGGGAAGCCTATCCCACACCCACCTAACAACCCCATCAAATCATTCCCTGCATCTATTAACTTTTGTACCACCACCCCCTCCCTTTAGAATGTAAGCTCTATGAACAGGGCCCTCCTGTCCCTTCTGTATTGAACTGGACTGTAATTGTGCTGTCCCCCCTCTACATTGTAACATTGTAAAGCGCTGCGTAAACTGTTGGCGCTATATAATTTGTGAATAATAATAATAATGATAAAATCAGCAGAGCTTCCCCTCATTTCAGATATTCCCCTCAGATCTGCAGTGACTGCACTTCCAATTGCACTTGTAGTGCAAAGTGGATTTGCCTTTAGTAAATCAACCCCAGTGTTTCACATTTGCACAACACAAGTGCACTATATACACATGGTTGTTGTGCTCTTCCATGCCTTTTACTAGTTTGGTTCCTACTAGAGTCTGTATGTCTCAACACAAAAATAGATCTTGCTTGCTTTAGAAGCTGCGTGTCAGTGGCTCTAACATGCACCTGCAGAAGAATGGAAAATAGAAAAAAAAGGGGGGAAACAGTATGGCTACACTCCTCTGGATAAAAGTAAGGGAAGGGTTTCCGCGCTCACGGACCTGAAGGCTTGCAGCCCCCCTTGCACTTACCCCTGAAGGGGTGAGTTAAATAATAAAGAGAAATTAATTAGGGTTGGATGGCGCTACCTTATCAGGGTACCTTGATTTAATAAACCTCAAAGGAATCAGAAAAAATATAGTAGTAAATGCACCCCTTTAGCCCTCATTAGGTAGTGGATCTAGATGTCCTGCGTTACCTGAGTGGGCTGTACTAGCAGGTCAGTCTCATACCTACATGCAGGTGTACACCCTGTGGCTAATCAACATAAATTAATTAGGTGACAGTTTATAAAAATCAAATGTGAAAAACCAAACATAAATAAAGTAAATAAATAAAATTAGATAAAACTCCACGGTACAAAATTATATAGATCCCCGAATGTGTCCAAATGTGCTTATAAGCATAAAGGTGGATTTAAATAGTCCCAACATTAGACATATAGTGCAGGACTGAACATTAGATAATATAAAACTGGTGGAAGATTAATGAAAAGGTTGCTGAACAACTTAGTGGAAAAAATTGATGAGAGAAAAATATATATAATAGTGTAAAAAATAGTGTATCAAAGTCCAAACAGGAAGTAAAAACGTCTGTGATAGGTGACTTTCGTGAACACAGCTGATCAGATCCAGTGACTTGCGGTGCTCCCCCTCAAAGATCCCCACTCACCAGCTCCCTGCACCCCTGCAGGGGTAGTAGGCATGTAGTAGTAGGCAGCAATAAGGTGTGTATGGGTCCTCAGGGTCCACCGCTCCAGCTGTAAGGTATCCTTCAGTATATCCTCATATAGAAGAAACAGGGCTCCATAGTGTGATACGTTTTAAATAGTTTATTTATCACAACAGCACAAAAATAAACCAAATGAATAAATAAAAAAGTTTAAAAACCGAGCAAACTAGTCACACAGCGTGTAAGCTGTTTCGTATGGAGAGTGCAGGGCGTCTAGAACCATCAGCTGCGCGGCGTGCGCTTCAGCTGCGTCCCACACTCTCCTACTTCGCATACCGACGGTAAAACGCCGCTAATTATAGTGGCATTTTACCGCTGACCCCGCCCCGGTGTGAAAGGGCTCTTAGGCCTCATGCACACTGGACGTTAAAATAACGTTATAAAAGCGCCAGTAGCTTTGCAGTGAGTTTTTCAACATTTTTGCAATAGCGTTTAAAAAAAAATATATATATATATATATTTTTTTTCAATGGGTCAAAAACTGGTGAGCCACGTTTTATGGAGGTTTATCAGCGTTTTTTGACATTAGAGCGTTTTTACAGCTGAAAACAGAGCCCGATAGTTTTGGGGTTTTTTAAAAGCTAAAAAACACCCCAGCCAAAATCTGCTGATAACAGCCTATGTGTGCATGGACACATAGGATAACATGATGGGGAGTTTATTGACTGTAGAAAAAAATGTCTGAAGCCAAAAACATCCAAAAAACGTCCAGTGTGCATGAGGCCTAATTGTTTCTTTTAAAAAGTAAAGGAACAGAACCTTCCTGCAGGGTAGTTTGCAGGTTGAAATGTCAGGTAACTTTAGTTTTACCCCTTCTGAGATCATTTTATGTTTTTGAAAACATTATTTTCAGTGAAAAGATGTGCATTTTGTACAATCCATTAAAAAAAGGCTTAAAAAATATTACATCTCGGTTTAGCAATTTAGCTAGTAATATTCCAAGGAAAACTGTAATAGATTCTTGCTAACTGCTTGCTCTTAGAACATCTCCCCTGGGAATAACTGCATGTAACACTAAAGACAGTTAAACACAGCTAATAATATGGTACCTGTTATGTTGTTTAACCCTGTTTATCATACTTAATAACAGGTGCTATCTGAAATGTAGCAGTTTGGGAAAATTGGAAATACAAATTGCTAAAGCTTTTTTTTAAAAATGGCTTGAGATTGCCCCATTAAAAATGATATTATAGAACTCATGTCTGTGTGTCTGTGAATGCTAATAGTAAACTTAAAGTAAATGTGAATCCAAACAATAAAATCGCATGTTTATTTTAAAAGTGATTTTTTAATAACTTTAAATCTGAAGCATTTATTTAACTAGTCCCTGGTGATCCTACTATGGAGGTCCGTGTTCATGAACTTCCTGTTATAGGCTGAAAATTCTTTAAATAGTTGCTGTCCTGTGTTGTCACTGCCACATGGGCTTCTGATGAAGACTATGAGTGCAATGTGATGCAACAAAGGTTAAAAAGGGCGAAAACCTGGCTTAATGGCATAAATTGTTAATACACAGTGGTTTAGTTATCGAAGGCGTCATTTAGATGGGTGGATGAGAAGACAGCAAAAATGTGCAGCTGAGCTGCACCCCCCCACCATTTAAGTTGCAATAGGCAGCGGCAGGGCAGGACTTAGGGTGGTGGGGGCCCCTGGGCTTGAGTCACTTTCGGGCCCTACACTTCTATACATATGCACAGCTCTATAAAACAGAAATAGAAAAGGACAAGGTGCGCCAGACTCAGTGCAGTATTAAAGAACTTCTGTTTAACCACTTGAGCCCCGGACCATTATGCTGCCTAAGGACCAGAGGTCTTTTTCCAATTTGGCACTGCGTCGCTTTAACTGCTAATTGCGCGGTCATGCAATGCTGTACCCAAACGAAATTTGCGTCCTTTTCTTCCCACAAATAGAGCTTTCTTTTGATGGTATTTGATCACCTCTGCGGTTTTTATTTTTTGCGCTATAAATGGAAAAAGACCGAAAATTTTGAAAAAAAATGATATTTTCTACTTTTTGTTATAAAAAAAATCCAATAAACTCAATTTTAGTCATACATTTAGGTCAAAATGTATTCGGCCACATGTTTTTGGTAAAAAAAATGTCAATAAGCGTATATTTATTGGTTTGCGCAAAAGTTATAGCGTCTACAAACTAGGGTACATTTTCTGTAATTTACACAGCTTTTAGTTTATGACTGCCTATGTCATTTCTTGAGGTGCTAAAATGGCAGGGCAGTACAAAACCCCCCCAAATGACCCCATTTTGGAAAGTAGACACCCCAAGGAAATTGCTGAGAGGCATGTTGAACCCATTGAATATTTATTTTTTTTGTCCCAAGTGATTGAATAATGACAAAAAAAAAATATTTACAAAAAGTTGTCACTAAATGATATATTGCTCACACAGGCCATGGGCCTATGTGGAATTGCACCCCAAAATACATTCTGCTGCTTCTCCTGAATATGGGGATACCACATGTGTGGGACTTTTTGGGAGCCTAGTTGCGTACGGGGCCCCGAAATCCAATCACCGCCTTCAGGATTTCTAAGGGCGTAAATTTATGATTTCACTCTTTACTGCCTATCACAGTTTCGGAGGCCATGGAATGCCCAGGTGGCACAAAACCCCCCCAAATGACCCCATTTTGGAAAGTAGACACCCCAAGCTATTTCCAGAGAGGCATATTGAGTCCATGGAATATTTTATATTTTGACACAAGTTGCGGGAAAGTGGCACATTTTTTTTTTTTTTTTTGCACAAAGTTGTCACTAAATGATATATTGCTCACACAGGCCATGGGCATATGTGGAATTGCACCCCAAAATACATTTAGCTACTTCTCCTGAGTACGGGGATACCACATGTGTGGGACTTTTTGGGAGCCTAGCCGTGTACGGGACCCCGAAAACCAATCACCGCCTTCAGGATTTTTAAGGGTGAAAATTTTTGATTTCACTCTTCACTGCCTATCACAGTTTCGGAGGCCATGGAATGCCCAGGTGGCACAAAACCCCCCCAAATGACCCCATTTTGGAAAGTAGACACCCCAAGCTATTTGCTGAGAGGCATGGTGAGTATTTTGCAGCTCTCATTTGTTTTTGAAAATGAAGAAAGACAAGAAAAAAACTTTTTTTTTTTTCTTTTTTCAATTTTCAAAACTTTGTGACAAAAAGTGAGGTCTGCAAAATACTCACTATACCTCTCATCAAATAGCTTGGGGTGTCTACTTTCCAAAATGGGGTCATTTGGGGGGGGTTTGTGCCACCTGGGCATTCCATGGTCTCCGAAACTGTGATAAGCAGTCAAGAGAGAAATCAAAAATTCACGCCCTTAGAAAGCCTGAAGGCGGTGCTTGGTTTTCGGGGTTCCGTACGCGGCTAGGCTCCCAAAAAGTCTCACACATGTGGTATCCCCGTACTCAGGAGAAGCAGCAGAATGTATTTTGGGGTGTAATTTCACATATTCCCATGGCATGTTTGAGCAATATATCATTTAGTGACAATTTTGTGCAAAAAAAAAAAAAATTGTCTCTTTCCCGCAACTTGTGTCGCAATATAAAATATTCCATGGACTCGACATGCCTCTCAGCAAATAGCTTGGGGTGTCTACTTTCCAAAATGGGGTCATTTGGGGGGGTTTTGAACTGTCCTGGCATTTTATGCACAACATTTAGAAGCTTATGTCACACATCACCCACTCTTCTAACCACTTGAAGACAAAGCCCTTTCTCACTCTTATTGTTTACATGAAAAAGTTTTTTTTTTTTGCAAAAAAATTACTTTGAACCCCCAAACATTATATATTTTTTTTAAGAAAATGCCCTACAGATTAAAATGGTGGGTGTTTCATTTTTTTTTTTCACACAGTAATTGCGCAGCGATTTTTCAAACGCATTTTTTGGGGAAAAAACACACTTTTTTAAATTTTAATGCACTAAAACACACTATATTGCCCAAATGTTTGATGAAATAAAAAAGATGATCTTAGGCCGAGTACATGGATACCAAACATGACATGCTTTAAAATTGCGCACAAACGTGCAGTGGCAACAAAATAAATACATGTTTAAAAGCCTTCAAAAGCCTTTACAGGTTACCACTTTAGATTTACAGAGGAGGTCTACTGGAAAAATTACTGCACTCGATCTGGCCTTCGCGGTGATACCTCACATGCATGGTGCAATTGCTGTTTACGTTTGACGACAGACCGCCGCTTGCGTTCGCCTTAGCGCGAGAGCAGGGGGCGACAGGGGTGCTTTTTCTTTTTTTTTTTTTTTTTTTTTCTTTATTATTTTTTTGCTTTTTTAATCTTACTTTTAAACTGTTCCTTTCATATTTTTTTTTTTAATCATTTTTATTGTTATCTCGGGGAATGTAAATATCCCCTATGATAGCAATAGGTAGTGACAGGTACTCTTTTTTGAAAAAATTGGGGTCTATTAGACCCTAGATCTCTCCTCTGCCCTCAAAGCATCTGACCACACCAAGATCGGTGTGATAAAATGCTTCCCCAATTTCCCAATGGCGCTATTTACATCCAGCGAAATCTAAGTCATAAAATGCTCGTAGCTTCCGGTTTCTTAGGCCATAGAGATGTTTGGAGCCACTCTGGTCTCTGATCAGCTCTATGGTCAGCTGGCTGAATCACCGGCTGCATTTTCAGGTTCCCTGTTGAGACAGGAGAGCCAGAGAAAAACACGGAAGACGGTGGGGGGGGGGGCATTCCCTCCCACGGCTTGTAAAAGCAGTCTAGAGGCTAATTAGCCGCTAGGATTGCTTTTACATGAAAGCCGACCGCTGGCTGAAAAGAATGATACCAAGATGATACCTAAACCTGCAGGCATCATTCTGGTATAACCACTCAAAGTTGTGAATGGCGTACCTGAAGACAAAAAAATGGTTAACAATAAAGCACAGTAAACGGTAAAGTATAAAAAATTGCATACCTGAAAAGCAAACATGATAAAACATAATAACAATAAAACATTGCAGAATAGAATACAGTAAAAAAGAGCAGAACAATAGAGAGAATAGAGAGAGAGAGAACAATAAAACTATTTTTTTTTATTTTATATATATATATTTTTTTTTTTTTTTACACTTTTTTTGTAACTAACTTTTATAACTGTAACCGGTTCCAGGTTCGGGTCTCTCAAAATGCGATGGCATCTTGGGAGACCCTGTGAAAGTGTGCCTAGTCTGTGCAATGCTGTACCCTACGCTAATACTCAACTAGTGCATGGTAGCGTTCAAAACATTCACCAATGCAAAGACCAGGATTGTCAGGACAGGAGGGACAATAATAGCGGGTGTCACGCCTATATCCGCGCTAGCTGCAGACACAATATCTTTTTTGGGGGCGTTCGCTGGGTAGGGGTACTCGGGAGGACATAAAGAAAATGCCTCTCATGCAGCCGACTGCATTTGGTTGGGGATGTGAATGGGGGAAGTACGGGCGCTGCAGAAGCGGTGGGTTCCCAATTAGGATTGGCGAATGCAGCAGGAAGGGCACTATGGGCACGACGGGCCTGTGTTTGTCTTCTTGGTGGCAGCGGGACACTACTTGTGCTTGCCACCTCACCAGCTTGAACTGCACTTTTGGGACTCGCCACGTCACCAAGTGTTACTGCAGTGCTGGTTTGACTACGACCGGGGTGTACTAGGCCGCTGGCGCTTGCCAGTTCACCAAAACGCTACCAAAAAATCTGTTGGCGATCGCAGGGATCAGGCCTGACTCTGCGAACGCTGCAGTTATGCGTTTTAGTCTTTTGTAAGTGACAGTGATCGATCGATACTGCACTTGGGTGGGCTGGGCTGGGCTGGGCGGAGGGGCAAAATGCAGGTGCTAGCAGGTATCTGGGCTGATCCCGCTAACACTGCGTTTGTGAGAACCCTAAACTGCTGGGGATGCTAGTATAGATCTGATCGGATCAGATATTGATCCGTTCAGATACTATACCACTAAGGGTGGTGTACAGTGCGTGCGTGGGTGTTAGCGGTACTGGCGCTAACCTGACGCTGCCTGGGGCTGGTGCTTGCCAGTTCACCAAAATACTACCAAAAAAACTGTTAGCGATCGCAGGGATCAGGCCTGACTCTGCGAACGCTGCAGTTATGCATTTAGTGTTTTGTAAGTGTCAGTGATCGATCGATACTGCACTTGGGTGGGCTGGGCCGGGCGGAGGGGCAAAACGCAGGTGCTAGCAGGTATCTGGGCTGATTCCGCTAACACTGCGTTTTTGGGAACCCTAAACTGCTGGGGACGCTAGTATAGATCTGATCGGATCAGATATTGATCCGTTCAGATACTATACCACTAAGGGAGGCGTATGCTGCGTGCGTGGGTGTTAGCGGTACTGGCGCTAACCTGACCCTGCCTGGGGCTGGTGCTTGCCAGTTCACCAAAATACCACCAAAAAAACTGTTAGTGATCGCAGGGATCAGGCCTGACTCTGCGAACGCTGCAGTTATGCGTTTAGTCTTTTGTAAGTGACAGTGATCGATCGATACTGCACTTGGGTGGGCTGGGCGGAGGGGCAAAACGCAGGTGCTAGCAGGTATCTGGGCTGATCCCGCTAACACTGCGTTTTTGGGAACCCTAAACTGCTGGGGACGCTAGTATAGATCTGATCGGATCAGATATTGATGCGTTCAGATACTATACCACTAAGGGAGGTGTATGCTGCGTGCGTGGGTGTTAGCGGTACTGGCGCTAATCTGACGCTGCCTGGGGCGACGCATATCACCGCCGGGCGATCAGGGGTCTAAACCTTTATTCGGTAATAAACGGCGGGTGCCCTGACACTATAAAAAATAAACAAACTAACCAGCGTCAACCGTAACGGTTATACGGTGATCAGTGGTGAAAGGGTTAACTAGGGGGCAATCAAGGGGTTAAAACATTTATTCGGTAGTATATGGGGGTCCCTGACGCTATAAAACGCTGACGGCGAACCTAAATATTTATGTCCCTAACTAGCGTCACCAGCGACACTAATACAGCGATCAGAAAAATGATCGCTTAGCAACACTGGTGACAGGGGGTGATCAAGAGGTTAAAACTTTATTAGGGGGGGTTAGGGGGGTACCCTAGACCTAAAGGGGGGTAACAGTAACTGTCCCAACACTGTAACTGTCACAAACTGACACTATGCAGTAATCAGAAAAAAAAAAAAAAAAACTGCTGGTGTCAGTTTGTGACAGGGGGGGGGGGTGATTGGGGGGGATCGGGGGGCGATCGGGGGGGGGGATCGGGGTGTTTTGTGTGCCTGGCATGTTCTACTGTGTGTGTGTGTGTTGGTGCACTCACATTGATGTCTTCTCTCCTCGGGCCGGAACGGAAATTACCGAGCCGAGGAGAGATGACATCATTTCCTTTGCTGCTGTTTAGCATACAGCAGCAAAGGAATGATTCGATTGGCCGGCGGCGATCGCGAGGGGGGGGCCACGAACGGATGGTCTCCCCCTCACCACCGATCGCCGCTGGACAAAAGACGACCGCCTCGGGCACCGGGGGGGGGTCCGATCGGACCCCCCACCCGCGGAAGGCAAATCACGTACCATGTACGTGATTTTGCCTGTCCGTGCCACTTTGCCGACGTACATCGGCGTGAGGCGGTCGTCAAGTGGTTAATTGGACAAGACAAAACAGCCAAATGGCTATTCACAAAAGTAGATAATATATAAGCGTATAAGTGGGGGATACTGTACTGGTATTCGTCCTGGGTCCACGATTAATAAAAGCAATAAAAATGGATAAAATTATAATTACCGTATTTATCGGCGTATAACATGAACCGGCATATAACACGCACCCCAAGTTTAGGAGGGAATTTTAAGGAAAAAAAACTTACATTTAAATGCCCATCAATGCAGCCTTGTCAGTGTCCATCTGCAGCCTTGTCAGTGTCAGTGTAGCCTTGTCAGTGCAGCCTTGCCCCAGTGTCATTTGCAGACTTGTCAGTGTAGCCTTTCAGTTTAAAAATGGCGCTGCCATTCTCGGTGGCTTTCGGCGGCTTTTGGCCGGTCTCTGCGGCTTTCGGAAAGGGCGGGGCCCCCATGGCCGGGGCCCATGGGCTTGAGCCCTGTCAAGCCCAATGGAAAGTCTGGCCTCGGGCAGCGGACAGAGATGTTCAAGACAAGGAATTGGTCGCACACTAGAACTCCAAATTATCTCGATGTCATCTTTATTGTCAAAAAAGGGTCAGACAGATACAGGCAATGGTAGACGTTTCACAAGCGATAGCTTGCTTGTTCACAACAGAGACAGAGATGTTACCATGCTGCGGTCACAATGCTTCCCGTTGCACCAATGGCAAAGGTTATCCCACATGTAGCAATCGGCGGGCGGCAAGCCTGCTGAATACTACATACTTAAATTAGGAAGGGCAACAACTGCTTTTTTAAGCAAAATGGGGTTAAAACAGGCAGTGAGGAGATGTCACATTGCCTCCTTGCCGCCTGTCAGTAGCTCTGAAGCACCATTCGAACGTGGGCTTCAGAGTTAAAGGATATTTAGATGCACATCTAAATCTACCTTTAAGTGGATGTAAACCCTCACATATACCCAGTGAAATGAACAGCCTCAGATGATACACAGAGATTGAACAAATCTCCCTCTTTACATGTATATCTGCTGTCTTCAGCTTTATATATCCTTTAGAAAGTTCAGATCGTGTTAGGAGATTTTCTCTTCCTGTTCAGCACTGGAAGTGAAGTCTGGGCATACAACCAAGACAGCTGATTGGAGGAAAGGCACACACCCCCACTCCACATAGGCAGAGACTCTCAGAACTGTTCTGTGAATAGTTTAGTTCTCTTCTAATCTATTTATAGCAACCTCCCCAAAACACAAACACAAAAACAAAATTCTATTTATAGCAACCTCCCCAAAAGACAGCAACACAAAATTCAGCCTGGCTTTATCACAGTTGATGGAGAACTTGTCAGAAGTTATGCTGATAACAGAAGAACGGAGCAAGAGAAAGCCACGGGACTTAGTGCTTTGAAGAGAGATAAGAAAACACTGCAGATATACAGTATGTGCCCAGCTCAAAATTCATGAATTGGGTTTACACCCACTTTAAGTGTTTGGGTTTACAGCCACTTCATTTTGCAGACCTCTCACTGTCAGAGATGTTAATAAGGGTCACCTTTTAGCAAAAGACACACCTTTATGGCATTGCTTGTCCTACAAATTTCAATAATTTCCTAAAGAGAAAAACAGGCACTTTATGCATTTTGCACAAAATATAGATTTGATGTATGCACAGAAAACAGTAAAACTCATTATTTTTGGCTTATCCATGTATTGAATTTCCACATTGTTTCCGGAATACTGTAAATTCTAAAATGCTTGAAAATGGGCAAATAAAAAATCAACAAAGTGACCATAAAAACATTATATGGACTTTTGGTAGCTGAATAGTATATTAGCTTATATAGTGGCTTGAAAAAATATTCGTACCCCTTGAAATTTTCCACATTTTGTCATGTTACAACCAAAAACGTAAATGTATTTTATTGGGATTTTATGTGATAGACCAACACAAAGTGGCACATAATTGTGAAGTGGAATGAAAACGATAATTGGTTTTCTACATTTTTTACAAATATAAATGTGAAAAAAATGGCATGCATTTGTATTCAGCCCCGTTTACTCTGATACACCTAACCAAAATTTAGTGGAACCAATTGCCTTTGGAAATCACCTGATTAGTAAATAGAGTCCACCTGTGTGTAATTGAATCTCAGTATAAATACAGCCATTCTGTGAAGCCCTCAGAGGTTTGTTAGAGAACCGTAGTAAACAAACAGCATCACGAAGGCCAAGGATCACACCAGACAGGTCAGGGATAAAGTTGTGGAGAAATTTAAAGCAGGTTTAGGTTATAAAAAAAATATCCCAAGCTTTCACAGAGCACTGTTCAATCCATCATCCAAAAATGTAAAGAGTATGGCAAAACTGCAAACCTACCAAGAAATGGCCATCCTCTTAAACTGACAGGCCAGGCAAGGAGAGCATTAATCAGAGAATCAGCCAAGAGGTCCATGGTAACTCTGGAGGAGCTGCAGGGATCCACAGCTCAGGTGGGAGAATCTGTCCACAGGACAACTATTAGTCGTGCACTCCACAAATCTGGTCTTTATGGAAGAGTGGCAAGAAGAAAGTAATTTCTGAAATAAAGCCATAAGAAGTTCTGTTTGCAGTTTGTGAAAAGCCATGTGGGTGACACAGCAAACATGTGGAAGAAGGTGCTCTGGTCAGAAGAGACCAAAATTGAACTTTTTGGCCTAAAAGCAAAACGCTATGTGTGGGGGAAAACTAACACTGCACATCACCCTGAACACACCATCGCCACCGTGAAACATGGAACAGCATCATGTTGTGGGGTTGCTTTTCTTCAGCAGGGACAGGAAAACTGGTCAGAGTTGATGGGAAGATGGATGGAGCCAAATATAGGGCAATCTTAGAAGAAAACCTGTTAGAGTCTGCAAAAGACTTGAGACTCGGTTGGAGGTTCACTTTCCAGCAGGACAACTACACTAAACATACAGCCAGAGCTACAATGGAATGGTTTAGATCAAAGCATATTCATGTGTTAGAATGGCTCAGTTAAAGTCTAGACCGAAATCCAATTGAGAATCTGTGACAAGACTTGAAAATTGGTGTTCACAGACACTCTCCATCCAATCTGGCAGAGCTTGAGATATTTTGCAAAGAAGAATGGGCAATAAGGTCACTCTCTAGATGTGCAAAGCTGGTAGAGACATCCCCAAAAAGACTTGCAGCTGTAATTGCAGCGAAAGATGGTTCTACAAAAGTATTGACTCAGGTGGGCTGAATACAAATGCTCGCCACACTTTTCACAAATTTACATATTGTTTTTCATGGGTTGGGCTTGGCCCCTTAGTTCCAGTGAAGGCAACTCTTAAGGTGTCAACATACCAAGACATTTTGGACAATTTCATGCTCCCAACTTTGTGGGAACAGTTTGGGGATGGTCCTTTCCTGTTCCAACATGACTGCACACCAGTGCACAAAGCAAGGTCCATAAAACATGGATGAGCGAGTTTGGGGTGGAGGAACTTGACTGACCTGCACAGAGTCCTGACCTCAACCCGATAGAGCACCTTTGGGATGAATTAGAGAGGAGACTGCGAGCCAGATCTTCTCATCCAACATCAGTGCTGACAACACAAATGCACTTCTGTAAGAATGGTCAAACATTCCCATAGACACACTCCTAAATCTTGTGGACACACCACATTCATTACCTGCTTGCCGACCAGCAGCCATCATTACATGGCGGCAGGTTGGCACTGCTGCGCGAATCCCTGTAGCTGTACGGCGGGCGGTTTCAGCGGTATAGCGGGCGTGCGTGCGCACCCACGATGTCTGCCGGTAAACCGTGATCACTCCTCAGAGAGGCAGAACGGGGATCTTTCAATGTAAACAGACAGCCAGATCCCCATTCTGTCTGGGAAGTACAGAGAGATCTGCTGTTCCTAGTGATCAGGAACAGCGATCTCTCTCTACTCACAGTCAGTACACTCCCCCCATGGTTAGAAACACCTCCCTAGGGCACACTTAACCCCTTGATCGCCCCCTAGTGTTCACCCCTTTCCTACCTGTGACATGTATACTGTAATCAGTGCATTTATTTTAGCACTGATTACTGTATTGGTGTCACTGGTCCCCAAAAAGTGTCACTCAGTGTCAGATTTTTCCTCCACAATGTCGAAGTCCCTTTAAAAATTGCAGATCGCCGCTATTACCAGTAAAAAATGAAAAAAATAAATAAAAGTCCCTACATTTTTCCCGTAGTTTGTAGACACTATAACTTTTGCGCAAACCAACCCATATACGCTTTTTGGGATTTTATTTTTTTACCAAAAATATGTAGAATAATACATATTGGCCTACATTGATAAAGAAATTTGTTTTTTTACATTTTTTTTTTTTTTGGATATGTATTATAACAGAAAGTAAAAAAATATTGTCTTCTTTTCAAAATTGTCGGTCTTTTTTTGTTTATAGCGCAAAAAATAAAAAGCTCAGATTTTTAGCTCTGATCGCTGTATAAATGTCACTGGTCCCAAAAAAGTGTCAACAGTGTCCGCTGAAATGTCGCAGTCCCACTAAAAATCGCTGATCACTGCCATTACTAGTAAAAAAAAAAATGTATAATAAAAATGCTATAAATCTATCCCCTATTTTGTAGACGCTATAACTTTTGTGCAAACCAATCAATGTATGATTATTGCAATTTTTTTTAACAAAAATATGTAGCAGAATACATATTGGCCTTTTTTTTTGGGATATTATAGCTAAAAGTAAAACATAGGTTTTTTTTTTCAAAATTGTCATTCTTTTTTTGTTTATAGCACAAAAAAAACACAGAGGTGATCAAATACCACCAAAAGAAAGCTCTATTTGTGGGAAAAAAAAGGACATCATTTTTTTTTGCGTACAGTGTCGCACGACCGCGCAATTGTCAGTTAAAGCGATGCAGTGCTGTATCGCAAAAAATGGCCTGGTCAGGAAGTGGGTAGATCATTCCGGGGCTGAAGTGGTTAAGCTATAAGAAAATGTACTTGCAAAGTGAACAGTCAATTTGCCTAGTAAATCAACTCCATGGACTTTAAGGTGAGCATAACTGAAGTGTACATTAACTCTGAAATGGCCGCATCATGAGCAAACAAAAGCTCCATTTACCAAGCCCACTCAGCATCTGCTGGAGTTTCCAGAAAGGTCAATCTGTTTGTGTTGAAAAGAAGATCGAACTGAAAAAAATTAAATGGTTAAATCTGTAACTCATCTTACAATATAGAATGGACACATAGACTACAGATATGCAGTGGATGTGCAGACATATTTTGGCTACAGTTTAAGTAGTATTATTGCACAGTTCACTATGCTTCTATTAATAAAAGTTATGGTGCTCCAGTTCCACCTAACTTCCAACTAATTAAGGTTGCTTTTGCCGCAGTTGGTTTCCAAAATGTGTTTTCAGCTTCTTGACACAGCCATTAAGCCAGAAGCGCAGTGCCCTACTCTACCCTCAATTACATTTTACAAAACGCTAGACTTGTATTTTCTTTAGGGATATAGTTTTGTGCATTGTATAAAAAGTCGATCAACGCTTTATAAGAATCTCAAGGTTTTTCAAAGTATATTAGAGTGACAGGAAAGCAACTAACCAGTTTCTGCAGCCTGTGCAGACCAGTTGTCTTTCAGAGAACTAAGGAGGCTAAAAGGTAGAAGCCCTACAATACGGCACAGCTTCAGGGGGAGCAAGCTAGTGTTTACTTCATTATTCAAGCATGGAGGCATGAAATAATAAGACATTCACATTCTGCTACATGTAGAGTGCACATTGTTATTTTTTTTTATGAGACTCAGAACTGTGCAGCCAGAAAAAAAATGTCATGATGCAAACAAAGCTAAAGAGCTCTATGGAGCCTATAATTGAAATCTTTTTCCTAGGCTTGGGGATGAAGACTCTGGGCCACCCAGAGGTAGTAGTCACATGTCTACAATGGCATGAAGTTCTTAAATATGCTTGTGAAAAGTTTTAGGCTCATCTCATACTGATCACCATATCCTATAAATCTGGCCCTTGATTAAACACGTTTCTAGACCAGGTCTCTGCTGTTTGAAAGCACCTACAACATTAGTAAAGTTACCAAATGAAGTCCTACTCCTTCTCAGTGATTGGATGGTATTCCCTGGCACTAGCAATTATATTCTTTAAAAGATTACAGTCTACAGATTCTAAACGTTCCCACAACATTGACAGCTGGAATGTTCTTGCTATTGGAAACACTTCTCTGTGTCCAACATTATATAATCGCCCTCATAAACCAAGCTAAAGCAAGGCCAAGTTTGCCCTAACATAGGCCAAGTTTGCCATTGCATAGGTGCCTGCATACACACAGACAGTCAGCAGTGACGCTGAACCTGTTAAAACTGGAGACTTAGTACCCTTTTACACAGGCTTTCCAATCAGGTCCGCCTGTCAGTTTTTCAGGCGGACCTGATCGGACACTCCATTCACCCCTATGAAGCAGTGGATGTCAGTGATGACATGTCCGCTGACACCTGCTGCTATCCGATCCAATCCTGTCCGCCAAATCCAGGCGGATGGTGATCCTATTTTCCATCCATCTGGCGGGTCAGATTGGATGAAAATGGACAGGCGGTCCATCTTCATCCGATCTCCCCATAGAGGAGAGCGGGGCTCTGCCAGGTCCATCTCAGCAGTGAGTGGAGACGGAACCTGTCATCTGTCTGCTCAGCGGGGATCAGCGGATCGATCCCCTGCTAAGCAAGCGGAGTCCATTAAATAGACCAGCCCGTGTGAAAGGAGCCTATGTGCTACTGAGCCGAGTTTCCTGCCTGTCTGTTCTGTATGTCACACAGGCAGATGTTGTGACCAGCATCGCTGCGCTCAGTGACAGTGAACCTGCACTTCTAAAAGGCTCTGCGTCATCCCAGATAGCAAGGATAACTTCCTACAAATTTGTGGCAGTGTTGAATTTTAAGTCTGTTAACTTGCTGCCATAGGTGTGCGCAGCCTCTTGCATTAGAGTGTGCACCCCAAAGCTCAAATACATATGCATGTGTATATGTACTGATTGTGTCAGTAGGGCAGTGGACAGTGTAATTTTGTTTATTTTCTTTTCCCAAAAATGATTTTCTTTTGTAACATTTTTTTGGGGGATGAAATATCAGTGGTCTAAACAGGGGGGAATTTGCACCACACAAGGCAATTAGGGTGTGGCCAGGCACACCTGGCACACCATGTGCGCACGCCTATGCTTGCTGCATATTTTCACTGGCAAGTTGTACACTTGCAGGGCACTTGAAGCACAAATTTTAGTTGACACTTTTCCAATTTGTAGCAAATTTGCATGGTAAGTCTCTAGCAAGAGCAAAGTTGATGCGGTGAGTCTACAGCAAGAGCGCTGCAAGTCACAGTGACCCCTGTGATGGGATGAAACTCACCATAATGCAGAATCAGTGGAAGCCCCAAGCGTGTCACTTGCCACGTCGCCTGCCACCAGATGCCATCAGGTGCCTCCCCAGCAGAGTCCGTCCTTGCATCAGGTGCCTCCCCAGCAGGGTCCATCCTTGCATCAGGTGCCTCCCCAGCAGAGTCTGTCCTTGCATCAGGTGCCCCCAGCAGAGTCCGTCCTTGCAGCAGGTGTCTCCTCAGCAGAGTCTGTCCTTGCATCAGGTGCCTCCCCAGCAGAGTCTGTCCTTGCATCAGGTGCCTCCCCAGCAGAGTCTGTCCTTGCATCAGGTGCCTCCCCAGCAGAGTCCATCCTTGCATCAGATGCTTCCCCAGCAGAGTCCGTCCTTGCATCAGGTGCCTCCCTAGCAGAGTCCATCCTTGCATCAGGTGCCCCCAACAGAGTCTGTCCTTGCATCAGGTGCCCCCAGCAGCAGTGGTGTAGCGTGGGTTGTCAGGGCCCGGTGCAAGGCAAGAAATTTGCACCCCCTAACCTATGGACTTTTAGCACTCCCTGGGTCCCTTCCCTTCCTACAATAGTACTTACCACAGCCTGATTTCTACACTGACCTACATGATTCCTAGACTGAACATTACACTTACATACCTGTCCACTGCACTGACCTACCTATCTACTACATGGACCATTACACTTACCTACCTGTCCACTGTACTGACCTACCCGATTCCTATACTGACCAGTACATTGACCTACCTGTCCACTACACACTGTCCACTACATTGACCACTACACTACACTGATTACCACTATACAACACTACCACTACCGTGTCCAGAAGATGGTACCTGCGGTGCGTGAGGATGTGGGGCTGACCTAGGCCAAGCTGGGGGTTCGGGGAGTCTTCCAAATGGAGCCTTGTGAAAGGGGGGAGCCAGGACCATCAGTGTCCCCAGCCAGCGGAGCCCCGGTCCGTCTATCAGTGTCCCCGCTCGTCGGACACACGGGGGCGGAGGGTTGGCGGCGGCGGAGGGTGGGGGCTGATCACTTCCTTGTGTTCAGTGCCGTTTTTAGCCAAAAACATTAGCGATTTTTCCCGGGACAAAAGCAAAATCCCAGGAAAATAATCGGGACAAGCTTGAATCAGGACGAGGGTCCCAAAATCGGGATTGTCCCGGGAAAATCGGGACTGTTGACAACTATGTGACCTACCTACCTGACACACACTGACCTACCTATCTGACATACACTGACCTACATGACATGCCTGACACGTACTAACCTACCTGACATACACTGACCTACCTATCTGACATACACTGACCTACCTATCTGACATACACTGACCTACCTATCTGACATACACTGACCTACCTGACACACATTGACCTACCTATCTGACATACACTGACCCACACTGATCTACATGACATGCACTGACCTAACTGACACACACTGACCTATCTGGCTGACATACACTGACCTACCTGACACACACTGACCTACCTGGCTGACATACACTTACCTACCTATCTGACATACACTGACCCACACTGACCTACCTGACATACACTGACCTACCTATCTGACATACACCGACCCACACTGACCAACCTGCTCTACCTGACATACACTGACCTACCTATATGACATACGCTGACCTACCTGACACACGCTTACCGACCTGCTGACATACACTGACCTACCTGACACACATACACTGACCTACCTGACACACACTGACCTACCTGACACACACTGATCTACCTGACACACACTGACCTACCTATCTGACATACATTGACCTACCTGTCCTTGCCCCCTTAAAGCCCAAGTTTATTTATTTAAAATTAGCCAAGGGGCAGTCAAATGCAGCCACTGTGCTCCGTCACATGAAGCCACTGTGCCCCGTCAATTGCAGCCACTGTGCCCCGTCATTTGCAGCCACAGTTCCCCGTCAATTGCAGCTGCTGTGCCCCGTCATTTGCAGCCACTGTTCCCCGTCATTTGCAGCCACTGTGCCCCGTCATTTGCAGGCACTGTGCCCAGTCATTTGCAGGCACTGTGCCCCGTCAATTGCAGCCACTGTGCCCCGTCATTTGCAGCCACTGTTCCCCGTAATTTGCAGCCACTCTGCCCCGTCATTTGCAGCCACTGTGCCCCATCATTTGCAGCCACTGTGCCCCGTCAATTGCAGCCACTGTGCCCATCAAAAGAGGGAGAGAGGAGAGAGAGAGAAATACAAAAAAGAGAGAGAAGAGAGAGAGAGAAAAAAGAGAGAAAAAAAGAGAGAGAGAAAAAGAGAGAGGGAGAGAGAGAGAGCAGACAGACAGTGACACAAAGTGAGAGAGAAACACCATTTTTTTTTCTTTAATCTTCGTTGTTCTGTCCCAGTCACAGGCAGCCACCATGGCCGTTATCCAGCATGACTGGAGGTTAAGGGGGAGGGAGAAGGGGGCGTCGCCGTGCCATCGTTCTCCTGACCTCCTGCGGCATATCACTCCTCCTGCTGTCAGTCAGTGGGCGGCGCCGCAATCGAAGCACACAGAGTCTGTGTAAACTGCCGCCGCTGCTGTCTGCCTGTCTCAGTCTGACGGCGACCTATTTTTCTTCCTTCTCTGACACTCAGGGGACACTCGGGGCTATTGGCCACACATTCAGGGCTTCAGCCTCAATAGCCCCATGCTAACAACGCCTCTGGCGCCCACTAATAAATGGTAAAGCTGAACTCCATAAAACAACTAACTACACTATTGAAATACATATGTTACAGCTGTTTTACCTGCCAAAAGATTTGTCATTCTGTCTATCTAGTTCTGAGATTTACACAGCCCTGCCAGACAGTCCAGCTAGAATGGCGACCTAACATATTTCAACTGAAACGTGTCAAGTCACCATGAATCAGAATGACAAATCCAAGTCTCTGATTTCTCCTCCTGTCAACATGCTCTTTGGCAGCCCATGTACATGCAGGAAACTTTATTGGTCCCAAGCGCTGCCCCTCTCCTGCTCTGTAGGGGATTACAAGAGGCTGAAAAAAAGTATAATTGATGTTCAATATAATAATATATAATATAATGTTCATTAAGGAGTCTTAATAAATATAGAACTGCATTTTTTTTTTTAATTACATGCCTGCAGTTACACTTAAAACCCCAAACCACGTCAACATTATGTTGAAAGCAAAGGTGACTAAAATGTTTTCCTGCCACTCAAACACAAACCCAAAGAATAGATATATTTCTTGTGTGCACAGATCATTGGAGCTTGTTTATTTTTCCACATGTGCAAGACCTTACATTGGTTGTAAAGCCATTTTTTGTTGTTGTTAAAATAAAAAAAGAGGGTATACTTACCCGATCTACAATGAAACTTTATTAACTTAATGCAAAAAATGCATAAAGGTACAAAAAACCTTTTAACTTTAGAACCACTTTAATGAATAGTCAAGTGTAATACAGTATGTACCTAGAGGCTCAATAGGCATTCATAAAGTATTGTTAATGAGCAAGCTGTAATATACTTGTAATTGACAGATTGAAAAAAAAAATTAAAAATCTGTATTACTGCCTGTGAGCACATTTAATAATTTACAGGTAGAGCTTCTTTCAAGAAGAAGGTAATTATACAAAAGAAGAACAAATCTAGTCAATCAGATTATGATGTACTTTTAAACGCAAAATCAAGAAAAGACAAAAAAAAAAAAATTAGCAAAAAAGATTCTTTGATAATGTATTCATGTAATCCATACATATGCAAACTTAGATAAAAGACACACAAGTACAAAGATGAAAGAGAAATCCACATGGGATAGTGAAATATATCAAACAAAATCAAATAAAAATAAAAAGAACAAATATTTTAAAGTAGACCTAGCGCTGAGAAACACTCAGTGTGAGACCAGTCATTGTTTGATAAGACATGGTACTTATGCCGCGTACACACGAGCGGACTGTCCGGCAGGAAAGGTCCGATGGAACGATTCAGTCGGACATTCCGATCGTGTGTGGGCTTTATCGGACCTTTTCTGTCGAAAATTCAGACGGACCTAGAAATAGAACATGTTTCAAATCTTTCCGACGGACTCGAGTCCGATCGAAAAATCCGTTCGTCTGTATGCTAGTCCGACGGACAAAAAAGGACGCAAGGGCAGCTATTGGCTACTGGCTATGAACTTCCTTATTCTAGCCCAGTCGTACGTCATCACGTTCGAAACGATCGGACTTTGGTGTGATCATGTGTAGGCAAGGCCAGTTCATTGGAACTCCGTTGAAAAATCCTTCAGAGTTCAGGCGAGAAGTCCGCACGTGTGTACGCGGCATTAGACATTGTTACATGTGAGAGAGTACTCTACTGATTCTAACTGGGAATTATTGTATATGCTAATTAGCCTGATCACAATCATACACTTATGCACTACATGCTACATTGTGGGTTGAGGAAGAGGAATGTCTGAAATTTCTGGAGACCCCTGCAGTAACGACAGAGAAGTTTGTTGTTCAACAGAGGTTCAATAAGGCACCTTATGGTTCTTTTTATGGAGCCCTTTTTGTATTTTAACCACTTGACATTCGTGCTATAGACGAATGACGGCTACAGCGCGGACTTGAATTTCCGGGAGGCCGTCATATGACGGCCTCCCCTGTGCACGTGCCCTGAACCAGAGCGCGCTGTGATCAACGAGTCACTGAGACTCGGGTGATCACTGATCCGAGTAAGGGGCCGGTTCCGGCCCCTTAACATGTGATTAGCTGTCAGCAAATGACGGCTGATCACATGATCAAAACAAAAGCTCTGTGATCGTTTTTTTTTTTCCTCACGCTGACAGTGCAAGGAGAAAATAAAGCCGATCACCGGCTCATCAGCAACGGACATCAGTCCCGAAGAGGAAGAGGCAATTCTGCCTCAAATGTGCCACAAGTACCCTCTGCCAGTCCCACCTGACACTGCCCACAGTGCCCACCAGTGCCACCTATCAATGCCCATGAGTGCCACCTATCAATGCCTACAAGTGCCACCTATCAATGCCCACAAGTGCCACCTATCAATGCCCACCAGTGGTGCCAATCAGTGCCACCTAGCAGTGCTGCCTATCAGTGTAACTGATCAGTGCCCATTATTGCCGCCCATCACTGCCACCCATCAGTGCCCATCACTGCCGACTCATCAGCGTACATCAATGAAGGAGAAAAATTACCTTTTCAAAATTTTATTACAAATATATATTTTTAAAAATTCTGCCTTTTTAAATTTTTTAACAAAAAATAAAAACTGCAGAGGTGATCAAATACCACCAAAAGAAAGCTCTATTTGTGGGGAAAAAATGTTAAAAATTTATTTTGGGTACAGTGTTGTATGACCGCGCAATTGTCATTCAAAGTGCGACAGCGCTGAAAGTTGAAAATTGGTCTGGATAGGAGGGGGGTTTGTGTGCGCAGTAAGCAAGTGGTTAAAATGCACTTCTCCTTAACCCCTTAATCGCCCCCCCTAGTGTTAACCCCTTCCTGCCAGTGTCATTTTTACATTGATCAGTGCATTTTTATAGCACTGAACAATGTAATAATGTCACTGGTCCCCAAAAAGTGTCACTTGGGGTCAGATTTGTCCGCCGCAATGTCGCAATCCTGCTAAAAATCGCAGATCGCTGCCATTACCAGTAAAAACAATAAAAAAAATAGAAGTCCCTAAATCTATCCCATAGTTTGTAGACGCAATAACTTTTGCGCAAACCAATCAATATACACCTATTGCGATTGTTTTTACCAAAAATACGTAGAATAATATATATCGGCCTAAACTGATAAATAAATTTGGGTTTTTTTCTTTTTGGATATGTATTATAGCAGAAAGTTAATTTTTTTTTTTTTTTTAACTTGTTGGTCTTTGTTTATAGCGCAAAAAATAAAAACCGCAGTGCCCAAATACCACCAAAAGAAAGCTCTATTTGTGGGCAAAAAAGGACATCAATTTTGTTTGGGTACAGCATCACACGACCACGCAATTGTCAGTTAAAGCGACGCAGTGCCGAATCGCAAAAAATGGCCTGGTTATTAAGGGGGCAAATCCTTCCAGGGCTGAGGTGGTTAAAGTGTTAGTTGGAGTTCAGCTTCAGGTTGTTGTGCATCTAACTCTGCCATTCCATTGAACACTACCCTCTCCCCAGATTAACAATGCTGCTGCCCAAAGGTGTCTCCATTACTTCTTCATTAAGAGTGGAGACACCAAAGACAGGAAGTGTGCGACTGGGCAAACCACCAGGTGAAAATAAATTTATAAAAGCATAAAATAAATCCAATATAGCCACCACATTTAAAAACTAATAAGCTGCATATATTCCTTTTTTGTTTTAGGGTTTAATAGTGCTTTAAACACATATAATATGATCATATAACACACACAATTGTACTGTAAGATCATAGCACACTGCTGCAGGAGGCTGTACTAAATTCACTATGAAGGAAAGGTGAAGGCAAATGTATTAAGGTAATTGAAAAAAATAACACCCCAGTTTACAGTAAAACATAGCTGGACCGAAGATGATTATATATGATTATATTTTTATCCATAGCGGTATCATTTGCATTTTTCTTGGCAGGTAGTATTTTCTCCACTCAGGTTTTCTTCTTACAAGGGAAGATTTATCTTTTAAGCCAAGATAATTAGCCTTGACCGAACTAACAGCTTAAATACACATGTCAAAATATCCCGCCTGTCCCAAACATAGCTCTATTAGCACAGGTGGAATTCCAGCCTTCATTACCAAATTCCTTAAAAATGAATGGATTACTCAAGTAGCACGTTTGAGAATATGGGAGATTAAGTGCAGGAAATGAACAGCTTAATTGTCTGTCTCGAAAATGTGACAATTCCAGCTTTTATGCATTATTTTTTACACTTCGACAGTCGATAGTTTCCAATTGAGATGGGCTCTTCTTTAATGCTGAAGTCCATGAAAGAAATCAGAAAAATATAGAGGTTGATTTACTAAAGGCAAACAGGGTATTCAAGTTCAAGGGGATTTTTACTTTGTAAGGACATTTTCCAAAGATTACCCAATTATATGCATGAAAAATAATGTTAAAAATATATGTATACTGTATATATATTTTATGGCACATGATTGGATGATGAAAGTCTGCACAGCTTTACCTCATTCACTAACCTAAGAGAAACTTCCCTTGCAAAGTGAAAACTCCCTTGGAAAGTGAACAGCCTATTTGTCTTTAACAAGAAAAGGTTTGGGACATTAAATGAAACATGCATTATGGAAATGAGTAACGAACTGTAATTTTGTAGACAAGTTTATTACATATAACCATAAATAGGTTGAAACTGGTACACACATACACATAAGTATGATGTCAATTCCATATATGTGAAAATAATGAAAATACACATCAATGCAAGGGCATAGTACTTCATGGTAGCTCACAGATCAATTTCTAAAATCATGAATTGTTGATAACATGATAAAAAAAAGAAGTATCTGGTGGGCATTGGTCAAACATATAATGATACATATCTAAATATTGCTCTGAATAGAAAACGTAAAGCCTATTTGACTTTAGTCAATCAACCCAGTAGAATTGTTTTAAAGCTGGATTCCGGCCAGTGAATTTTTTTTTTAAAGTCAGTAGCTACAATTACTGTAGCTGCTGACTTTAAATAAGTAGACTTACCTGTCCTGGGTGCCCGCGATCTCGGCCCCCGAGGACGACCCATCCCTTGGCTCTCGGGACCCGGCACCGCCATCCTAAGTAAGGGAAACAGGCAGTGGAGCCTTGTGGCTTCACTGCCAGTTTCCTACTGCGCACGCGTGAGTGGCGCGGCGCTTTGTGAATGGGACGCGATGTGTTGTGGGACACACACAGTTCCCATAACACACCGCACCTCATTCCCCAGAAGACAACGCGGGGAGCAGAAGACTGAAGATCACCGCGGTGTAGGAAGAGGCAGATTAGGAAGACTAAAAATGGATAACAGAAAAATACTGCGCCAACTAAGATGTATAGAGCAGCCAACATAACAATCAGACCAATTGTGAGCAAATATAAATAACAAAATGTGGCGCTAAAAAAACGTGATGTTTGTTATTGGGCAAGACAAACCAGAATGGTCATCTGGGAGTCAAAATACACAATAAAGTTTTAATGAAACGTGTCTCTACTAAAAGAATAGGAGAGAAAACACAATAAACTGTATATAAGGACACAGATGTGTCAGTAAATCCAAACAGACCTAAATAGTGCACAAAGGAGCCCTTAAGAGTCTAAAGACTATAAAGGAATATATATGTATGTGGAAGATATTCACAAGAAATAAAAAAAAACAGTGCAAAAAAATTAAGTGCAGAGGGAGTTAAAATATAACTCCTAAATGTGCTATGCATTCAAATAGATAGTGTAGAAATCAACAAATACACTGCAATCAAAACAAATATGTATGAAGTTCATAGAATGTTCACAGAACATGCATCAAAAGTTGATGTAAGCTTGACTTATGGAGCCTTCCGCAGAGTATATCAATCATCCATGGCTGGGACGAACTCTAAAGTGATGTACTACCCAGGTACCCAAAGCATGTATAAACAGGTTAAACACCCTTACCGGAGCAGGTGGACTCACTAGCCATACGGCTGAGAGTCTGACAGGCTTGTAGGAGGAAGACCAAAATGGTTGTCCAGGGGAGAGCGGATCTAATTCCACGTCCGGACTTGATCATAAGGTGGCCGCACCACTCACCAATCACCTACTCGGGGTCGTCCTGCATCGGGATCTCCACAGTAGAAGGTTGTATAATAGTTGGTAAATCAAATCTCCAGGTCGCCATAGAAGAAATATAGCCCTCAAGGTAGGAAATGAAAAAAATTTCTCCACATAGTGTGAGACTGCTTCAAAAAAGAACTTTTAATAAAAAAATTTGTATAAAAGCACTCTGGCTCCTTAAGACAATAAAGGACGCGTCGGGTTTTGATGTGCCTGTTATGCCACGACCCATGTAAGCGCTTTTTATTACCTGTCTACATCTGGTCCTTTATTGTCTTAAGGAGCCAGAGTGCTTTTATACGATTTTTTTTATTAAAAGTTCTTTTTTGAAGCAGTGCCGGCCTGGAGATTTGATTTACCAACTATTATACAACCTTCTACTGTGGAGATCCCGGTGCAGGACGACCCCGAGTAGGTGATTGGTGAGTGGTGCGGCCACCTTATGATCAAGTCCGGACGTGGAATTAGATCCGTTCTCCCCTGGACAACCATTTTGGTCCTCCTCCTACAAGCCTGTCAGACTCTCAGCCGTACAGCTAGTGAGTCCACCTGTTACGGTAAGGGTGTTTAACCTGTTTATCCATGCTTTGGGTACCTGGGTAGTACATCACTTCAGAGTTCGTCCCAGCCATGGATAATTGATATACTTTGCGGAAGGCTCCATAAGTCAAGCTTACATCAACTTTTGATGCATGTTCTGTGATCATTCTATGAACTTCATACATATTTGTTTTGATTGCAGTGTATTTGTTGATTTCTACACTATCTATTTGAATGCATAGCACATTTAGGAGTTATATTTTAACTCCCTCTGCACTTAATTTTTTTGCACTTTGGGTAGCCAGCCAAAGCACTTTGTCCCCATGTTGATGGGAACAAGGGCCTCATCCCCACAACCCTTGCCCGGTGGTTGTGGGGGTCTGCGGGCGGGGGGCTTATCGGAATCTGGAAGCCCATGTTACCTAGGGGACCCCCAGATCCCGCCCCCCCATTTGAAATGGTAACGGGTACATTGTACCCGTACCATTTCACAAAAAAAGTGTCAAAATTTAAAAAAACCCACAAGACACACTTTGGGGCAAGTCCTTTATTAAAAAATAAAAAAAAAATAAAAATGTCTCACGAAGTCCATTCATCTTCTTTTCTCGCTCCGCCGACGGAAAAAAACCCCGCAAGCCGCCATCGATCTGCCTCCATGGGAGGCACCCGCTGTATGACGCATCCTCGCAGGTGACAGTTCTTTTATAACTGAGGGCGGGGCCACATGGTCCCATAAATGGGTGCCCCCCCTCTGATGCCCCAAGAAAGCCATGGGGAAGTCCCCATGCGTCAGAGGGGGGCAGGGTCACCCGGGTACGTCACCGCGTGGCCCCGTCCTCAGTTATAAAAGAATTGTCACCTCTAAGGACACGTCATACGGCAGGTGCCTCCCATGGAGGCAGATCGTTGGCGGCTTGCAGGGTTTTTTTTTTCGGATCATCGCCAGAGCAAGAGAAGAAGATGAATGGACTTCGTGGGACATTTTTTATTTTTTTATTTTTTTAATAAAGGACTTGTCCCAAAGTGTGTCTTGTGTTTTTTTTTAATTTTGACACTTTATTGTGAAATGGTATGGGTACAATGTACCCGCTACCATTTTAAACAGGAGGGCGGGATCTGGGGGTAACCTTGTTAAAGGGGGCTTCCAGATTCCGATAAGCACCCCGTCCGCAGACCCCCACAACCACCAGGCAAGGGTTGTGGGGATGAGGCCCTTGTCCCCATCAACATGGGAACAAGGTGCTTTGGGGGGCTACCCTAAAGCACCCTCCCCATGTTGAGGGCATGTGGCCTGGTACGGTTCAGGAGGGGGGGCGCTCTCTTGCCCTCCCTTTTCCTGCGGCCTGCCAGGTTGCGTGCTCGGATAAGGGTCTGGTATGGATTTTGGGGGGACCCCCACGCCATTTTTTTTATTTTGGCACGGGGTTCCCCTTAAAATCCATACCAGTCGGGTCTGGTATGGATTTTGAGGGGGACCCCTACGCCATTTTAAAAAAAAATTGGCACAGGGTTCCCTTTAATATCCATACCAGACCTGAAGGGCCTGGTATGGAATTTGGGGGACCCCCATGCAATTTTTTTAACATTTTGGTTTGGGGTTCCCCTTAATATTCATACTAGACCCAAAGGGCCTGGTTATGGACTGTGGGGGATCACATGCCGTTTTTTTCAATGACTTATCTGTATTGCCGGGACCGACAATTCGTTATAGCCACTAGTACTTTTAAATTACTTTTTTTCCTTTAGAAATGTCATTTTGTGCAGGGACTGTTCTAAACACGGGAAAAATGCGCCACTTTACTGGCATACTATAGACACCCCCCAGGCACAATATTTAAAGGAATATTTCACGTTTATTGTTTCACTTTAAGCATTATTAAAATCACTGCTCCAGAAAAAACGGCCATTTTTAAAACTTTTTTTTGCATTGATCCATGTCCCCTGGGGCAGTACCCTGGTCCTCAAACACTTTTTATGACAATACCATGCATATAAGCCTTTAAAATTAGCACTTTTGATTTCTCCCATAGACAATTCATTATAGCCGCGAGTAGTTTTAAATGACTTTTTACCTTTAGAAATGTCATTTTGTGCAGGGACTGTTCTAAACACAGGAAAAATGCGCCACTTTACAGGCATACTATAGACACGCCCCAGGTACGAAATTTAAAGGAATATTTCATTTTTTTTGTTTCACTTTAAGCATTATTAATATCACTGCTCCCGAAAAAACGTCCGTTTTTAAAACTTTTTTTTTTTGCATTGATACATGTCCCCTGGGGCAGGAACCAGGTCCTGTATATAAGCCTTTAAAATTAGCACTTTTGATTATTCATGTTCGTGTCCCATTGACTTTAACGGTGTTCATGTGTTCTGCCAAATTTTTTGCCTGTTCGGTATGTTCTGGGGCAAACCGAACCAGGGGTGTTCGGCCCATCCCTAATTACTGTACAAATGGCCCTGGCAGTGAAGGGGTTAACACTAGGGGGCGATCAAGGGGTTAAATGTGTTCCCTCATTTGTGTTTCTAACTGTGAGGGGATGGAAGTGACTAGAGGAGGAGACATATTGTTGTTCCTAGCTAGTAGGAACAGACGATCTGTCTCTCCTCACAGAACAGGGATTTGTGTGTTTACACACACTCGTCCCTGTTCTGGCTCTCGTGCCCGCGACCACTGGCCACGCACATCAGTTCCCCCATTGTACAGCACGCCTACTATAGGCATTTAAAGGTGCCAATGTACAGCTACGATGGTTCGCGGGATCGTGCCAACCTGCCACAGTGTAATGACAGCGGCTGGTCAGCAAGCGATTAATGCATTCTATGCATTAAGATAAAAAAACTTCTGTGTGCAGCAGCCCCCCTCAGCCCCCCTAATACTTACCTGAGCCCCATCTCTGTCCAGCAGTCCACTCTCCCTCCTAATTAGCTGAGACACAGCAGTGGCACTATTGGCTCCCGCTGCTGCCAATCAAAGTTAGCCAGCCAATCAGGAGGGGGCGGAGCCAGGCCACTGCCCTATTTCTGAGTGGACACAGGGAACTGTGACTTGGCTCGGGTGCCCCCATAGAAAGCTGCGTGCTGTGGGGGCACGCCACATGAGGGAGGGGCCAGAAGCACAGGAGATGGACCCGAGAAAAGGAGGATCTGAGCTGCCCTTTGCAAATCCACTACACAGAGCAGGTAAGTATGACATGTTTGTTATTTTTATAGCAAAAAAAAATGAGAATTTACAATCACTTTAAATCAATATATTGCTGCATATGTTCCTGTAATTTCCAAAAGTCAATCCCTTTCTTATATTTTCTGCTTTCATTATAGCTGGTGATCATACCAGCAAGGTGTATACATAGGCACTTGTTTTCCTGGAAGTGCCAACACTTACTCAGTTCTACTGCAACATTATCAACCTTGCCTACATGCTCCTGAGTTGGACTACAAAGAGTCATACCATCTCAGAGCGTTGGCACATTCTGCCATAATCACCACAGTATAACTGTGATGTGCAGCCGGCTGTGGGGCTAGTCAACAGGAAATTCATACAAAGAGTCTACAAGTCTACAGGATGTGAACAACGCAAGTAGAGAAAACATGAACAAAGTGTACTTTTTTAACAGAAAATATGCAATCGTGTTTTATTTACAAGGTTTTGCAAAACTATGTTTCTGACAGTTTGGTTCTACCTTAGGTATTCCGAAACACTCGTTGCTAGAATGTGTTGGCTGCTTTCCTTTCCATCGGAAACACTATCAGTATGATAAAAAAAAAAACCCATATATGTTTGTCCTTTCATTGTAAGGTCTGAAGGAGAATACTGTAAGATAATGTTGGAGAGAAATATTTCTACCATTAACCCCTTGACCCTTTCAGTTAATGGCTTCTTGTTCTAAATGGATCAACAAACAGGACTCTATCTAAGTTCCTAAACCAGACGTAACCCTAGGAGTAAGGTCTCTGCAATTACATGAAAAAGTTTCCTAGTACCAGAGCTGTGATATCTAATACATTTAATCTAACAGCCAGTCAGTCTGCGCACTACCTCTGATGGATTTTGCTCAAATTCCTCAAGTCTCAAGCAGCCCTGGAATTGCAAGTATTGCACAATTCTCCTGGGTGCTCCAAATAAGGAAAAAGACATTATATGAGTAGCTGGAGAGTGTTTCACATTTCATGTTCAGCAATGTAATTTAGCATTAAAATTATTTCTGTGATGAATCTGCAATGTTTGTTCCCACGCAGGGCTGCACAATGGGGCTTGCAACCCAAGGGACCATATTTCAGTCTCATATGTAACACAGGCACAAAAACAGGATCCAACAACAATACTAATGTAGGAGATTTATCAACAGTTTAAGTTTGTGTTTAATAGGTATTTATACCTGGAGTTGCCTTTCACCCGCCGTTATACTGCGGCATGGTGGATCGGCTGCGCAAATCGTCGTAGCTGTACGTCGGCTTGTGCACTCACTTTTGTCTGCATGCTAGCTCGCATTGGCCAGCGGGGGAGCCAATCAGTGGGTCCAGTGGACTCGATGTCCGCCGGCCACCCATGATCGTCCCCTGCAGTGACAGAACAGGGATCTGCCTGTGTAAACAAGGCAGATTTCCATTCTGACATGAGGATCACACAGATCCCGTCTTTCTGCAGGAAGAAGGATCTGTGTGTTGTCCCAGTGAGCCCTTCCCCCATACAGTTAGAACACACAGTGAGGGAACTTAGTTAACACTTTGATTTCCCCTGATGTTAACCCCTTCCCTGCCAGTGACATTAGTACAATAACAGTGCATATTTTTAGCACTGATTACTGTAGTAATGTCACTGGTTCCCTAAAAAGTGTAAACCATGTCCGTTAGGAGTCCGATCTGTCCGCCGCAATGACGCAGTCCTGCTAAAAATCACTGATCGCCGCCATTACTAAAAAAAACAAAAAAAAAATAAATCATAAAAATGCCATAAATCTATCCCCTATTTTGTAGACGCTATAACTTTTGCGCAAATCAATCAATATACGCTTATTGGGATATTTCTTTTACCAAAAATATGTAGCAGAATACATATTTGCCAAAACTGATAAATAACTGATAAATAAATTTTTTTTTTGGAAATGTTTTATAGCAGAAAGTAAAAAATTTGGGATTTTTTTCAAAATTGTTGCTCTTTTTTAGTTTATAGTGCAAAAAATAAAAAACACAGAAATGTAATCAAATACCACCAAATGAAAGCTCCATTAGAGGGAAAAAAAAGGACAATTTTGTTTGGGTACAGCGTTGACACAACCGCGGAATTGTGAGTTAAGGCGTCGCAGTGCTGTATCTCAAAAAATGGCCTGGTCATTAAGGGGGTAAATCCCTCCAGGGCTAAAGTGGTTAATACAAATGATTCCAATCCAGCTTTTTGATGATCTGAGTATAATAATTAGCTTTGTTCCCCGACAATGGTCACAAGATTACATAGCTGAGCTGGAAAACTTTGTCATCTCGCCATTTATCTTTGCTGATGAAGAAGATGAAAGCTAGAGCTGCGCATTTTATTTTATAAGGATAATATGCAATAGATATAAACAGCACTGCAGGAGGTGTGTACTACCCTAATACACAAAGTTAAAAAGTCTATATGCATTAAAGTCCATAATAGTCCATGGCTTTCCTAGCAGAAAGTGGCAGCAGCCCCAAAGAGTGAAGCAAACTCTGGAAAAGAAACACACGGGGGCACCAACTAAGTGCATTAATACACAAGCTTATTGAAAAACCAATGGGAAACTCACAAAAATTAACAGGGGAAGGCAGGCATGTCTGATTTAAAGGAGAAGTCCAGCCTGAGCTTTTTATGCTGGGCTTCTCCTCTGGGTCACAGCAGTGCAATTAGTTTTGCACTTCTGTGACACGTTTTCAGCGGAGAACGGTCTGAAGTCCGCTCTCCGCTGACGTCACTGCCATCAGTTGAGGCAGCGCATCATCCCGACTTCCTAAGTCTGGATCTGCCAGCTGCCTTGGTTTGATGATGGCAGTCTCAGCGAGCCGCTGAGATGGCCGCTCCTCACCCCTCCACAGCTCATCACTCCAATCTTCGTGGAGGATGAAAGCAGGCGAGATGCTGACTGACAGGCAGCATCTCTCTGCTCAGGGAGTAGTGAGAACCGAGCCATCAGTGGTGTTTGGTGGCTCGGTTCTCAGTGCAGAGACGCCGGGGGACAGCTGAAGCATCGCTCTGATGCTCCATCCACCGAGGTAAATATGAATCTAAAAAAAAAGGAAAACCAATACTTCTCTTTTAACTGCGGTCTGATGGTGGGCACAAGTCAAGCTCTCTGACTGGATGGAGTGATGTCACCAAGAAGGAGCAGGAAGTTTCATGGCTACACATTTCAAAGCTTCAGCTTCTTTATTAAACCTTGATGATATTTCCACGCTTGCCCTGCTATTTCCAGTCGCGATCCCCCATGGTCTTTGAGCACGGTGAGGAGCAGAAATAGCAGTCCAGTCGGAGAACCTGACTTTTAACCCTGTCAGACTGGAGATAAATCAGACATGCCTGCCTTTCCCTTTTTACGTTTGAGTTTCCCAGTGACTTTTTTAATCAACTTGTGTTTTAATCATGCACTTATTTGGCACCCCTTTGTGTTCCTTTTCTTTTTAAGGAAACTGATATACACAGTCCAGTGAGGAAGCATGCTAGCTGTACTACTAGAACATGGTGTTATCAGGGTTATTAAAACTATGGTCAAAGCAATTCTAGTGCATCCTCCTTTCCTTTAGTGCAGGGTTCAGGAGTACGTTACATACAAAATGCAGAGTTCAGGGGTGTGCTGTGTACAGAGTGCAAATTACAGGGGTGTGCTGTGTACAGAGTGCAGATTACAGGGGTGTGCTGTATACAGAGTGCAAAGTACAGGGGTGTGCTGTGTACAGAGTACAGAGTACAGGGGTGTACTGTGTACATATTGCAGAGCACAGGGGTGTGCTGTGTACAGAGTGCAGAGTACAGGGGTGTGCTGTGTACAGATTACAGAGGTGTGCTGTGTACAGAGTGCAGAGTACAGGGGTGTGCTGTGTACAGAGTGCAGAGTACAGGGGTGTGCTGTGTACAGAGTGCAGAGTTCAGGGGTGTCCTGTGTACAGAGTGCAGAGTTCAGGGGTGTCCTGTGTACAGAGTGCAGAGTTCAGGGGTGTCCTGTGTACAGAGTACAGAGGTGTGCTGTGTACAGAGTGCAGAGTTCAGGGGTGTCCTGTGCACAGAGTACAGAGGCGTGCTGTGTACAGAGTGCAGAGTTCAGGGGTGTCCTGTGTACAGAGTACAGAGGTGTGCTGTGTACAGAGTGCAGAGTTCAGGGGTGTCCTGTGTACAGAGTACAGAGGTGTGCTGTGTACAGAGTGCAGAGTTCAGGGGTGTCCTGTGTACAGAGTACAGAGGTGTGCTGTGTACAGAGTGCAGAGTTCAGGGGTGTCCTGTGTACAGAGTACAGAGGTGTGCTGTGTACAGAGTGCAGAGTACAGGGGTGTCCTGTGTACAGAGTACAGAGGTGTGCTGTGTACAGAGTGCAGGGCTCAGGAGTGCGTGTGAATATTTAGGGGAGTGCTACGCACAGTGTGTAACCCCAACCCCTCCCCTGAAGGGCCTGGTATTTATAGGGGGGTACCCCCATGCCGTTTTTTTTTTCACTTTTTTATTGTCGGCAATTTTTTTTTTATTCAGCTGCCAGCAGGGAAGCCCATTGACAGCTGATGACGCATCGGTTTTTAAGGATGCTGTGGCCGACTTCCCAGCCCTGCTCCTTAACAACTAGCTATTCACTGTGCCCTGATTGGGCAAAGATTTGCCCAATCAGGGCTTAGAATGCACTGTGCAGCGCCCAGTGCATTGCATTGCATTGCAGGGCGTTTGGCGGGACGAACACCCGCCGAACGTGCGATGCTCGAGCTGAACTTTTGCTCGGCCCAAACCGTTCGCCCAACTCTACTATATAACTGTGATTTTTTATTCCTGGGCAATAAAGTGGAGGGGGTGAACTTAGGGAAAGGAGGTTGCATGGGAGGTAAGGATGCATAGGGAGGGGAGGGGAGGGGAGGGGTTGGTCCAGGCTTTGTACTGAGGTCCCCTCACATGAGACTACACCCTGAGTGTTATCGCTCCAGCCTTCCTCCTGCCTTCCTCCTGCCTTGTGTAGCATGTTGCAATTTGAAAGTCAACATGTATCTCTGACCAGGCTGTAAACAGCTAATTACACTTCAGGTTAAGCATTGCAGTGTCATCAAAATAATCTATCCCTTATTACAATTGTGGCAGACACTGTCCAGAAATGTTATGTAAAGCTTTAAAGCCAGAGCAACTTATATTCTTAAAGCGGAACTTCAGTCAGTTTTCATCTTTCCATCTATTAAATCTTCTGCTCTTGTTGTCATGTACAGCTCACTCTCCTGAGAGTTTGCCAAGAAGGGTGGGGGGATGAGTCATAAGAGGGCCAATGAGAGCTGGAGGTGGGTGTCTGTGTAAATCCAGGAAGTGAACAGGCAGCAGCTTCAGCTACTTGTGTACATTCATTAACACTGGGGAAGGGATGAGGCTTCCATGGTCTATACACAGGTTTGCTGTAAAGTATTTGTAAACCTCCAAAATGAAATATGAACAGAGCATATCCTTCTATAGCGTGAACTTGTGTCAATTAAGAACATTAAGTGTAATTTCTGTCTGCTGCTTCATTCCTCCGCTATAAGCATGAGTCACTTCTGACAAGTTTTCCTGACACCAGGAGAAAAAAGGTGACAGCGGAGGGATCACCAGCTGATTGACAGCATCAGCTCTGTTTCTGTGTGCTGTGCGGAGGGAGGTGTGTCCCTTCTACCCAATCAGCTCTCCTCACTGAGCTCTGCAGAGTGAGATTTCAGCACAACCTTTTTTTCTGACAGCTCAAACAAGCTTTATCATTTATGGACTTTGAATGTATGTAGAGAAGAGAAGACTGCAGAAAAACAGGTAGAACTTATGTAGGAGGATTTGTTTCCTCTCTCTATATCATCCGAAGCCAGTCATTTCACTGAGTATATGTAAGGGTTTACAACCACTTTAAAAGAGAAGTATGTTTTTGTTTTTTTAATCATACTTACCTAGGTGGTTGCAGCATCGGTCTGATGCTGCATCTGTCCCCCCGTCGGCTGTTATAGCTGGAAAGGGTGGGCCAACTCAATATTGAACCCTACAGACTAATGCCCTGTACACATTGACCGGACATTCAGACAACAAAATCCTAGGATTTTTTCCGACGGATGTTGGCTCAAACTTGTCTCGCATACACGCGGTCACACAAAGTTATCAGAAAATCTGATCGTTCTGAACGCGGTGTCAACTTTGAATATAAAATTATCCTTGATTACAACATCTAACATTTGAGAGGATTGTAATGAAGCACTGGGACATTTTAAAAAAGGACAGCGTTTTGGGCACAGCATTGCCCTTACGTCCAAGATTTATCTATAGAAGACCACCAACGCTAAGGGACATTTTAGCACCAAGTGTTATAGATCCCCCTGTGATAAAACAAGAAAATAGGATTTTCAATTTCCTAACAGGCTTTTATGCCTGTGGGAAATGTCCAGCATGTAAAAAAAGTAGACATAATCTCAAAAGAAGAAAGGATTTTACAGCATCCGCTACGAATGAGACTTATCAAATAAAAAAGTCATCACGGGCAATACAGCAGGCATTGTTTACATGTTGCAGTGCGATTGCGGCCTCCAATATATAGGTAGAACCTCCAGACCCATGGGAGTCCGCATAGCCGAACATGTAAACAATATTAAAAGAGGATTAATTACACATGTCTCTAAACATTTTAGAATTTTCCATGGTAGGAACCCTAAGTGTTTAAGTGTTGTTTTGGGGTGTAGAAAGAGTTAATCCACATTGGAGGGGGGGGGGGATTTCATCAGGCAGCTCAGCCAACGTGAATCCGTGTGGATTCATGAGACTCAGGTCCCGAAGGGGTTAAATGTAGAATTTGACTTGAATTGTTTTATATCTGATAGGTAGTTTTTCATTGTATATCTTTTTATATCAATTCTTGTATCTGTGCTGTGTTAGTATATTTTGGTCCATTTTATATCTGTATGTGTTATGTATGTGATTTATAGATTGTTTACAGAGATGGCAGCGGGATTAGAGTTCCGTTCTTTATTCTTTTAATTTAATTTTGCTTTATGCAATTACCCACATTGGGATACTTAATGTTCCTATTCTATGATTCATAGCCCGTGCCGGGTGGTAGGTGGTTAATAGGATGTGTCCCCATCCATTTAGGGGGACATGGAAGCTTACTGCTTTCCGGTTCCGCCGCTGTGTGTGCATTCCTAACATTCCAATGCTAATATGAGACATTTCTGCATCAGTTGGTTGCTATGGAAGTTCCTCTGACTTCCTGTTTTGTTGCAACCTTTGCTGACACTCTCCTCTTGTTTAAAAGCCGCTGGGTGACTGTCAGGCTCCACCCCTCGCTGATGAAGTCCAGCTAGGACGCAACGCCGCGTACGGGGGGAGGAGCTTCCACATGGACGTCACCCGCTGCCACTCTCTGTCTAAAGTGCATCCCATTAGGGATCGCGTCTCTGTCCACTTTATTTTTTACAGTTTGCGCTTGTGAGCACTGTAGCTCTATTTTATACAGTGACTTTTAAATAAATTTATGGAGTGCTCTTAGATCGTGCTCTTATTTTCATACATGCATTGGAGCGGTCTTCATTCCTCCCACATCCTTTTTTGCCAACCTGGACGTTCCTACCCCTCGTATTTCCCTGCTGGATGGCCGAACCATTAGGCTCCATTGAGGATTGTGGAGATTACACCGGGAATTACCATCATCCCTGCGGGGACACATGTGAGTTTGACCTTCTGTTTTACAGAGGTCCACAGATTCTGGTAAGCGCAATTTTGTTTATTTGGGAGAAGTTTAATGTGACTGATTACATCATTGGAGCCATTGCATCATTCTTTTGCTACAAAGACATCTGATAGTCTTACATCCTGGATATGCATTGGACTTTTATATATGTTATAATTTTATTATTATTGATTGCGCTGCACTTACCCCATCTTTTACTGTATATATCCAATCTCCTACAATGACTGTAGAGGTAAGTCTCTCACTGCATTATAACCCGTGTAAAAGGAACAATGTACAAATTACAATTACACTTAGCAATAAATTAGGGATCATCCTCCATTATCATGACTGTTCTACACTGTTAAAAAGTTAAAATCTGAATGCTTGCTATGGGTTACTACCTTCTTTGTGCTGCTTTGTTAAATCAGTTGGCATTTGCAAAATGTTTGGTCCAACAGGTGAATGTTCCAATGAACAAAAATAATCAGCTAGCAGCATAAAGAACATCATTTAACCCCCTCTGCCCAACAAAAAACAGCATATCTTTATAGTCTCTATGCAGCACTATGAAAAAAAAAATATATAGATGTATTAAACGATAGCAAAAAAAAAGGGATTATATAGGTGACTGCTTAAGTTACATAAATAAACATGTGTAAATGGAAAATTGTCAAGAAAAAAAACACATGAGAGATTGTTTTGAAAAAAAAAAATCACACACAATGCCTTCTAATGTTCCATTTCGCTTTAAAACCTCCTGTGGATATACATATGCATTATACATGAAATAATTCCTCTCCCCATGCAATTTCTTTATGTTTCAGCTAAACATCCAGATATGAAAAATAATTACTTTTAATGCAATCTGAACAAAGAAAAGAAAAGAAGAAAATAAATAAATAAATAAATGATATTCAGTAGTTCTCTAAGGCATTATTTATTGGTGATATTCGTAATATAGTACAGGTGACAATAAGAACTCATATACTGTAGACTGAAGAGTTGCGGTGACACCATTCACCGAACATTTTCACAATACACAGCAATGTGTGTACTGCAGTGTTATTCATTTTGAGATGCCATTCATTTTGCTGTACATTGCATGTGCAATGACTCAATAACCAGCACAAGCTAGAGCCAAGTTAGGCATCCAACGGCCACTTCTGTTAGTTACAGATCTGGTTGTATGACAGACTAGAAACGACTAGGGACTAAGACGCAGCGTAGATAGGCTGACTCTGAGTTCCAGTGCCACACCACAGTCTCTGCTAGTGAGAAGCTCTGTTCCAGGCTGGTTGGACAATGTTTGGAGGATCTCCTCATCACCGCTGATCTTATCTTCAGGTCATTGACACAGAAAAGGACCCCGCATTGCAATCATGCTCAGGGGCCCCTACATCTGAACTTTGCTGCAACATTCATTTTGAAGTATCTTTATTACTAACTATATATACCCAGGTATATGTGCACAATTCCATCAAGACTCTTGTTGGACTCTGTAATACCTGTACATTTGAAGTGTGTACTGTTAACCATCTTTTCTTATATTTCCATATTATTTTTTTCATACTGGTGTGCATCTATACACTTATGGTCAATGTTATATGCTGGTTGCAATAGTTCCTCTGCTCCCACTACCTTTGATTAGATTATTGGTTCATTTCCCAGGAAAGGAACCCCTCTCTTCACAGAGGCCCTGTCCTGGGTGGAGGCCCACTCTTCCACTTAGATAAGGTTCTATTTCCTGTTTACCTACAGGTCATAACCCCCCACAAAAGAGGGCAACACAGGCAACCTCTCTACATTACCCAGAAATTAGCATGTTCATATACAGATTTGTAGGTTCTCCTCTGGCAGGAGGAAGTGAAGTGAATTCATCAACCTCAGTGCTTCTTTCTTTCATTAGGCCTTGTTGTTGTCTATAGGGCCATAGAGCTCCTGTGTCCACAACTTGGATGCTCATGCCATGTGCTGGTCATTTTCCATTGATGCAAATACCGTGTGCAACGTTTGGCCTCCCTCATCCTTGTACCCACTTCCCCTGATCTGTGATAAAATGTAAACCCAACCACTAAAATCTCACCTAAGTTTTACCACATTAATGTAATTTCAAAAGTTGTTTTTAACCCTGTCATAAAGGTCTTTATTCAGGTATTTCCCATTAGAGGGCGACAGTTATTTCCGAGACGTACTTCTGTGTTGTCATCTGGCACATGAGCCCTTTGTTGAGACAAGTGGCCATGTCAACATACATTGAACAGTCATGAGCATGATGTTGACATGAAGTCTACAGGAGATCAGCAAGCAGTGACATGCAGAGACAAATGAAAAAAAAGGAAACATTCTTTTGAAAAAAAATGAAATAAAAAAAGAGATAAAAAACAAGACATGGCAATTGTTTGCACACAATTTTTTAATTAAGTAAATATGATCCAGTTTTAGGGTATAGTAGCGGCCCGTGCATTGTGGGCGCACGGGCGCTGCCCCCCGTACCTGCCACCACCTCCTTATCCATGCGCCCATTTCAGGATGCCAGTCACATGGACTCATATGACTCCTAGCTGTCAGTGGAGGAGGGTTTGGGGCTGGAAAGTGATGTTATGTGATGATAATCTATATACTATCTGTGATGCTGATCTATTTACTATTTGTGATGCTGATCTATTTACTATCTGTGAGGCTGATCTACAGTATCTCACAAAAGTAAGTACACCCCTCACATTTTTGTAAATATTTTATTCATGTGATAACACTGAAGAAATAACACTTTGCTACAATATATGAGTGTGCAGCTTGTATAACAGCATACATTTGCTGTCCCCTCAAAATAACTCAACACAGCCATTAATGTCTAAACCACTATCAACAAAAGTGAGTATACCCCTAAGTGAAAATGTCCAAATTGGGCCCAATTAGTCATTTTCCCTCCCCGGTGTCATGCGACTCGTTTAGTGTTATAAGGTCTCAGGTGTGAATGGGGAGCAGGTGTGTTAAATTTAAATTTAAATTTGGCACAAAAAATACAGTCACTTCCAGCGCTAATAGGTCTTCCAAGGTATGGCGTAACAGATGTCAGATAAAATGGTGGTGTGAAAGGTATATATGGTATCCAAAACTGGGTGGATGCTGCTTTCCTCAGATGGGGTAATCCGAAAGGAACTACGAGAAAAACTGAAATGGAAGGCGCGCACTCCTAGTGCATTACTAAAGATATTTTATTAATAAAAATATAAAAGTGGGTACTCACAAAAGGCCATAAAAACAATGCATGGACATGCAGAGAACACAGGGTACAGCTAGCACATTTTGGGGGTGCACCCCCCCTTCCTCAGAGCTAGGCCTAGCTCTAAGGAAGGGGCTGCGCCCCCGAAACGCGTTAGCTGTACCCCGTGTTCTGTGCATGTCCATGCATTGTTTTTATGGCCTTGTGTTAAATGTGGTGTTTATGCTCTCACTCTCTCATATTGGTCAATGGAAGTTCAACACCACACCTCATGGCAAAGAACTCTCTGAGGATCCGGACAAAAGAATTGTTGCTCTACATAAAGATGGCCTAGCCTATAAGAAGATTGCCAAGACCCTGAAACTGAGCTGCAGCACGGTGGCGAAGACCATACTGCGGTTGAAAAGGACATGTTACACTCAGAACAGGCCTCACCATGGTCGACCAAAGAAGTTGAGTGCACATGCTCAGGGTCATATCCAGAGGTTTTCTTTGGGAAATAGAAGTATGAGTGCTGCCAGCATTGCTGCAAAGGTTGAAGGGCTGGTGGTTAGTCTGTCAGTGCTCAGACCATACACCGCACACTGCATCAAATTGGTCTGCATGGCTGTCATCCCAGAAGGAAGCCTCTTCTAAAGATGATGCAAAAGAAAGCCCGCAAACAGTTTGCTGAAGAGAAGCAGACTAAGGACATGGATTACTGGAACCAGGTCCTGTCGCCTTCAAGAGACCAAGATAAACTTATTTGTTTCAGATGGTGTCAAGCGTGTGTGGTGGCAACCAAGTGACGATTACAAAGTGTGTCTTGCCTACAGTCAAGCATGGTGGTGGAAGTGTCATGGTCTGGGGCTGCATGAGTGCTGCCGGCACTGGGGTGCTACAGTTCTTTGAGGGAACCATGAATGCCAACATGTACTGTGACATACTGAAAAAGAGCATGATCCCCTCCCTTCAGAGACTGGGCCGCAGGGCAGTAGTCCACCATAATAACGAACCAAAACACCTCTAAGAAGACCACTGCCTTGCTAAAGAAGCTGTGGGTAAAGGTTATGGACTGGCCAAGCATGTCTCCAGATCTAAACACTATTGAGCATCTGTGGGGAATCCTCAAATGGAAGGTGGAGGAGCACAAGGTCTCTAACATCCACCAGCTCCGTGATGTCATCATGAAAGAGTGGAAAAGGACTCCAGTGGCAACCTGTGATGCTCTGGTGAACTCCATGCCCAAAAGGCAGTGCTGGAAAATAATGGTGGTCACACAAAATATTGACACTTTGGGCCCAATTTGGACATTTTCACTTAGGGGTGTACTTACTTTTGTTGCCAGCGGTTTAGACATTAATGGCTTCGTGTTGAGTTATTTTGAGAGGACTGTCCTGTGATTCTGGGGCTGTATATACTTTGTCCTGTGATTCTGGGGTTGTATACTCTGTCCTGTGATTCTGGGGTTGTATACTCTGTCCTGTGATTCTGGGGCTGTATACTCTGTCCTGTGATGCTGGGGCTGTATACTCTGTCCTGTGATGCTGAGCTGTATACTCCTGACACTATGGGTGGAAGCAAGTAGAATACAGAAGACTGAGTGGGTAAGGCTCAAAAAGGAAGGGTGGGGTCTGGCTCTCCCCCCTATCCTAAAACTTCACCAGTCGCCACTGGGTTTAGTTCTACTCTAAAACAAATAGGGCAACATTTTAAAAACCTTACATTTGAATCTACTAGGAAACCAAATTTGAAAACTTGAACTTTTTACAAAGATAGCTTGTAATAATGGTGTTGAATGTCGAAATTGCTTGCATAGATTTGCTAACATTTTGGACAATTTCTGGGACTGATAATTCCTTTTTCCTCCCACAGAGAAGAGCATTGTCCTTATACTTAAAGGTAACACGTTGGTGCATGTGCGCTCACGAGACTGACAAACAGATCATTCATCATTACTGATGACAGGTCTGTTGTATAGGGACAGACTATCTCAGTCTTTTTAGTCCTCAAGATCAGGGCTTCTGGATCCCCTAAGGAGACCAACTCAATCAACACAAACATACATTTAGGTCACCAAAAATTCCCAAATGAATCCTCAAATGTCTTTGCCCAGAAGTAGTTTCGGTAAATGGTATGAGCTATGGTTCTTTAGACTGGTTAGTAAATTAATATTTTAAAACCTATTATAAGACTCTATATTTAACCATACCAAAGGTCACATATACTTAACAGAGATCGCATCTACTTGACATTATGTTTTTCAGTGAACAAACTGTGATTTGAAAGCTCAAAATATAAATTTAAATGAGATATCCCCTGGAGTATTTGTGCGCTGAATATGCAGAAGAGTTCAAGTTACTTGCTTGTCTTACAAAAGACATGTTGATTAATAATAATTGTCCATTTTTGTGTTTCACGCATAAAACATTAATGAACACCTGACACCTTGGCATCATTGTGGAAGCCAGCATTGAGTGATGGCCTGGCAGCAGAGCTATGATTCTGGAAGATGAATGACACTTCCTGCTACATGGCTTCCCATTTCAAAATCAATAAGACCTACCGGGAGTAGATCATTGATTGAGTTGTTCTCATTAGGGGATCCATTTATCAGCTCACAAGACAAAAATAAAACAAAGGCTTGAGTTAACATTAAGTAGAGGATTTGTGATCGGATGTTAGCAAGAGATGTAAATTCCACCTGGAGGAATGAACTACAACTACGGTTTAAAATGTCAGTATGTTGTTTGAACGCTAGAGAAATAAATATATATATATATATATATATATATATATATATATATATATATATATATATATAAAAAACACACACTGTATACAATATATATATATATATATATATATATATATATATATATACACACACACACACACACACACACATATTTAAATATCTAAAATAAATAATAAAATATTTCACAATTACTTATTTTTAAAGCTCAGTCAAAGCTTCTCACAACGGGGCAGATTTACTATTGCTGGAGAGTGCAAAATCTGATGCAGCTCTGCACAGAAACCAATCAGCTTCCAGGTTTTATTGTCAAAGCTTAGTTGAAGTTAGAAGCTGATTGGCTACCATGCACAGCAGCACCATATTTCGAACGCACTATTTTTTAGTAAATCTCCCCTATGTTTTCTCTTTATAGTCCTGTAATGTTTTATGCTATGAATTTTAAATCATTTCCACTAAGAAATGTTTTGCTTTACATTTCGTTTTGTTTTAGTGGTGGACAAGCATCCTTACACACAGAACGTAACACTCTTGTAGAACAATAACATTCTAGAAGATATAATAGTGCATAGGTAAACAGTAAGGTATGATTTGACTATTTAACCACTTCAGCCCCGGAAGGTTTCACCCCCTTAATGAGTAGGCCATTTTTTTGCGATACGGCACTGCGTTATTTTAACTGACATTTGTGTGGTTGTGAGACGCTGTACCCAAAAAAAACTGATGTCCTTTTTTTCCCCACAACTAGAGCTTTCTTTTGGTGGTATTTGATCACCTTTGTGATTTTTATTTTTTGCGCTATAAACAAAAAAAGCGATAATTTTGAAAAAAAAAAAAAAAAACAAACAATATTTTTTAGTTTCTGCTATAAAACAAACCCAATAAAAAATTTTTTAAATATCTAATTACTTTATCAATTTAGGCCAAAATGTTTAGTGGATGTACAAAGTCTACACACCCGTTAAAATGTCAGGTTTCTGTGATGTAAATAAATGAGACAAAGATAAATAATTTCAGAACTTTTTCCACCTTTAATGTGACCTATAAAATGTACAACTCAGTTGAACAACAAACTGAAATCTTTTACGTGGAGGGAAGTAAAAATACAAAAATAAAATATTATGGTTGCATAAGTGTGCACTCTCTTAAACTAATACTTTGTTGAAGCACCTTTTGATTTTTCAGCCCGCTCTGCTCCAACCTGTCATGAAACACTAGCGCTGTGCAGCCCTCGGGTCCCAGTATGGAAAGTACAGCTGCCTGTGTTGATTCAGGAGGCAGCTTCCACACCCGCTGCTACTCACATTAGTACCAAGAAGAGCGGAGGAGCCCTGAAACTCCGCCCCAGCTACAGTTCCTCGATCAGCTGAAAAAAAAACCTGCGCATACTATATGGACTGGGGCACTGGCATGGGATGAGGGGAGGGAACGGGGAATGAAAAACATGGGGGGGGGGAGAGCTTTCCAGAGACTGAGTTTGCGGAGAGAGAACTGTGAAAGAAGGGGGGATTGTGCAGAGAGGGGGGCTTGGAAAGTGGGGGGATTTGTGCGGAGAGGGGATCTTGGAAAGTGGGTGAGATTTGTGCAGAGAGGAGGGCTTGGAAAATGGGGGGATTTGTGCGGAGAGGAGGGCTGAGGAAGTGGGGGGAGGTTTGTTTAGAGAAGAGAGTGGGAGAATTTGTGCAGAGCGGAGAGGGGGAATTTTAGCGGAGAGGACAGCTGGAGGGGTGGAAAATTGTCTAGAGAGGAGAACTGGGAAGGGAGCAGCTTTGTACAGAGGTAAGAGCTGCAGAGGCCAGAAAGGCAGGTTGTGCAAAGTGAGAGATGTGGAAGGGGAGGAGACGGGAGGAGAGGTTGTGCAAAGTGAGAGATGTGGAAGGGGAGGAGAGGGGAGGACATGTTGTGCAAAGTGAGAGATGTGGAGGGGGAGGAGAGGGGAGGACAGGTTGTGCAAAGTGAGAGATGTGGGGGGGGGGAGAGGGGAGGACAGGTTGTGAAAAGTGAGAGATGTGGAAGGGGAGGAGAGGGGAGGACAGGTTGTGCAAAGTGAGAGATGTGGAAGGGGAGGAGAGGGGAGGACAGGTTGTGCAAAGTGAGAGATGTGGAAGGGGAGGAGAGGGGAGGACAGGTTGTGCAAAGTGAGAGATGTGGGGGGGGGGAGAGGGGAGGACAGGTTGTGAAAAGTGAGAGATGTGGAAGGGGAGGAGAGGGGAGGACAGGTTGTGCAAAGTGAGAGATGTGGAAGGGGAGGAGAGGGGAGGACAGGTTGTGCAAAGTGAGAGATGTGGAAGGGGAGGAGAGGGGAGGACAGGTTGTGCAAAGTGAGAGATGTGGAAGGGGAGGAGAGGGGAGGACAGGTTGTGCAAAGTGAGAGATGTGGGGGGGGGGAGAGGGGAGGACAGGTTGTGAAAAGTGAGAGATGTGGAAGGGGAGGAGAGGGGAGGACAGGTTGTGCAAAGTGAGAGATGTGGAAGGGGAGGAGAGGGGAGGACAGGTTGTGCAAAGTGAGAGATGTGGAAGGCAGGGAGGGGAGGACAGGTTGTGCAAAATGAGAGCTGTGAAGAATGGGGCAGGCTGTGCAGAGGTAAGAGCTCTAGGAGAAGCTGAAGGTGTAGAGGTGAAATATGGGGGGAGGGAAAGGTGAGTTGTGGATAGGGGTGCAGAGTGGAGCTGTGGACAGGGAAAGCAGAGGTGAGCTGTGAATGAGGGTTACCGAGGTTAGGTGTGGATGGGGAACACAAAGGTAAGCAAAGAGATAAGCAGAAGTGAGGATTTGATGGTTACTTTTTGGGGGGATACTTGAGGGGGAAGACCAGGGAAATTTTCAGGGATAGTAAAGCATACAGACTTAGTGACCAAGAATACGTATTGTATGGAATAGTGTTCAGGGCCCAGCGGTCCAATGGTGAGAATTTTGTAACACCTTGTACATTACATACTCAGAACTGCTATACTCTGTGTGCTGTGCTGTATGTTACATATTAAAGGCCTCGGGATGGTATTCCTGAATGCTATACTCTGTACAATGGGTTTTGCGTTACATACTCCTGAGCCCTACAGTCTGTATGCTGGACTGCATATTACCTGTGCTTTACCACTTCTCTCTTTGTGCTGGGTTCTGTTACATATTGCTGACCCCTGCCCACTGTACACAGGTCTTTATGCTCCATATTTCTGAGAACAAGGGACGCTTTGCATTGACTGTAAGTGCTATCCTGTTGACTGATTTTTTTCTGCTCCTTGTGTGATACGCACTGCTCACAACTGCACAATACACACTCCTGAGCCCTGTACTTTGTGTGTTACACAATGCTGAACCATGCGCCTTGTGTGATACACAGTTCTAAGCCTTTACTTATTACAATTATTTGGCGCCGCTGTACTTCTCTCCTCTAAGGAAGGTGCGTCTGGGGGTGGGGTTTGGGGGTAGTTAGGGGTGGGGTTTGGGCGTGGTTGGGGGAGGGGTTCGGGGAGGGCAAGTTCCTGAACCCATTTTCTGAGAAAAAAAAGCCCTGCTCCCCTGTGATATCAAACATCCTGGTATTTTACAATGTGTGTGAGACTGAGAAGATGTCAAGCGATATTTCTAAGGAGAATAAATATTCCAAAATGTAAAATATGATCCTCAGATGTGAAGATCAAGGAAACGACTATTCAATGACAATCAAGAGTTTCTATTTTTTTTTCTAGAGTTTTAAAATTCATGCTGGAATAAACACTGAAGAAATATAAATTTGTAAATTTCCCTGCTGGAAGCCAATGGCAAAACTTTAATAAACATCAAAAGATATTTGTGAACAGTGGCAAGAGTGTATAAAATGTATTCTAAAATATGTTATTGAGAGTTTTGTAATAAGTGCTCTAGAAGAAAAAAAAATGTATTTGTGACAGAGGTTTCTTATTTTTTAAATACATTATACATTTACCAAAAAGGAACACATAATTAATCAAAAATAATGTGAATGTCAGATCACATTATAATACTTATATTCAAAAACACATGATCTTTATGCATAATTATTTTACATATATATATTAAAATTAAATTAAATGTCAAGTTTAATGTACAAATTAACTGCCCATTTGTTATATTTATTAATAAAGTGAAATCTATGGTCGTAGGATACAATATCATTTTACACAATCACCATTGTGACAGCAATACAAACATTATTTTTGACAATCCAGTATAAGATTACTTGAAATACCGTATTTATTGGCTTATAACATGCACTTTTTTCCCCTTAAAATCAGGGGAAAATCGTGGGTGCGTGTTACACGCCGAACCGCTGCCTCGGAGGGGAAGGAGGGAATGGACGCCACCGAAATAGTGTACTGGGTACTCGGCTAGGCTCGACTCCGCTGGCAGTCACACCCAGTCCTGCCTCCTAGCATTTACATTCTGCCATTGGACCGGTGTTGTGTCCATTATAGGAGCCAGGCCAAGGGGTGGGACTGGGCGGGACTGTGAGAGGAGCCAAGTACACAGGCCATCCGGCTCTGTCTATCTCAGCGGCGGTAACATTTAAAAACGATCATGCTGCAATTTTGGGCAAGGCTGCAGATGGACACTGTTGGGCAAGGCTGCAGATGGACACTAATCATTATGCAATGATGGGCAAGGCTGCAGATAAACACTGATAAGGCTGCACTGATGGGCATTTAAAATGTAAGTTTTTTGTCCTTAAACTTCCCTCCTAAACTTGGGGTGCGTGTTATACGCCAGCGTGTATTATACGCCAATAAATACGGTATCTATTTTCAGTTTATGAGTGCTGCCTGTCTGCTGGCCACCTCTTTCCACAACTTTCTCATTCTCTGCATGCTTAGCAGCTTCTCTTTTGCTGTTTATTTTCGGTTTCTAAGGACTACGTGTCCCATGGTGTCTGCAATTTGTGATTTCTGTACTGACTACGCTTCCACACCTCTGTAGCTAAGAAAGCAGGCTCTGTGAAATGTGAAAAAACAGTGTCTACTTACAGGACATAGTGAATAAGTGTAACAGAATGCAAGAATGTAAATGTGTGGGGATCTTCACAAAGTAAGATTGCAAACTTCAAGACAGCTCAGATTGACCACTTCAGCACCACTTACCCACTTCCTGACCAGGCCATTTTTTGCAATATGGCACTGCGTCGCTTTAACTGACAATTGTGTGGTCATGCGTTGCTGTACCCTAAAAAAAAAAATATCCTCTTTTCCCCACAAATAGAGCGTTTTTTTGGTGGTACTTGATCGCCTCTGTGTTTTTTATTTTTTGTGCTATAAACAAAAAAAGACAGACAATTTTGAAAAGAAAACAATATTTTTTACTTTCTGCTATAATACATATCCAAAAAAATGTAAAGAAACAAATCTCTTTATCAATTTAGGCCAATATGTATTATTCTACATATTTTTTGTAAAAAAAAAATCCCAAAAAGCGTATATGGATTGGTTTGTGCAAAAATTAGTGTCTACAAACTACGGGAAAGATTTAGGGACTTTTATTTTTTTTTTTTCATCTTTTGAAATTGGCGATCTGCGATTTTTAGTGGGACTGTGACATTGCGGTGGACAAATCTGACACTGAGTGACACTTTTCGGGGACCAGTGACATCATTACAGTGATCAGTGCGAAAAAAAAATGCACTAATTACGGCAGATGGCTGATCCATCTCTCCTGTGAATAATCGACGGGTCACGGCGGCCATGGCGAACACCGGACCCGCTGATTGGCTCCCACAGTGTCCAATCACAGCGGGAGCGTGCCCCCTAAACTGCATGCACAAATCACGTACATTTAAATGTACGTAGGGCGGTCAAGAAGCAGTTAATAGGGGCAGGTGGGTAGGCTAGAAATAATTTAACCACTTGCCTACTGTGCACTTTTACCCCCTTCCTGCTCAGGCCAATTTTCATTGCTGTCAGACTTTGAATGACAGTTGCACGCTCACGTTACACTGTACCCATATGAAAATATTATCATTTTTTCACACAAATATAGCTTTCTTTTGATGGTATTTAATCACCACTGTGTTTTTTTTTGCTAAATAAACAAAAAAAAGACAAAAAAAAAAAGTTTTTCATAGCTTATTATAAAATTTTGCAAACAGGTAATTTTTTTCCTTCACCAATGTGCCCTGATGGGCTTTGATAGGCTGCACTAATGGACACCGAAGAGGCTGCACTGGTGGGCACTGATGAGGCAGCACTGATAGGTGGCACTGATTGGCAGCACTGGTGGGTACTGTTGGGGCTGCACTGATAATCAGGACACTGATAATCAGTACCCTGATCATCAGTGTAGATGTCCCTTTAACACAAGCAGGTTAGAAATTCAGATAACCGACTTGTGTTTACATCATGATCAACTATGATTGGACACACCTGATCAAGTGGTAAAGGGCCACTGTGATTGGCCCTTTACCCTGATCTGTGATTGACTGTGTCCTAAGGACACAGCTATCACAGAGCGCGCAACCCGTGCTTGATCATGGGAAGACGTCATATGACGTCCTTCCCAAAACTGGCCGACCGCTCTGTAGCCGTCATTCGGCTATAGCGCAGGGTCGGGAAGTATTTAAATACACTGTAGAAATGAATAAATGCTCTTATATTTGGAATATATATATATATATACTGTGTATATACATATACAAACAACGATATACTGTATTCTCAAGACCCTAACAAAATTTTTAACTTCTATGATTTTTTTTTCCAGGTAAAAACAAGTTTAATCCTGTAATCTCAATAAATTATGAAATTATAGACCTCTACCTATTGTTTTAGCATAGAATATTTTCGTAAAAGAAGGGCTAAAATACTTTCCCAGAGTAAATGCTGCTCTAAGTTTCTCTCATTTCTGCTCATATAGCCTTGGAATTTTATCATATCATTGCTATTAACAGAGACAAACAGAATTCAGAGTGGCTGATTCTCCCTTCAGCAGAAATCTTCAACAGAGATCTAGGATTTTGCTCATATGACCAAGCCAGTAGCAGCATTTTGTCCAGTAATGTTAAACTGATTAAGTAGGGATTAAAAAACAGCTCCTGCCCTGTTAACAGTTAGCCTCACCCTTGCTTCAACAACGAGTGAGTAAATAATCTGGAACAGTTATGCAGGGCAGGCATACTACTGTAGACTTTCAGAATTAATGGACTGCATGTCTGTTTCAGGTCAGTTCCTTAGTAAGCAACAGAGGAACGATCAACTTCTGTTGAATGGGACTGTTAGAAATTTTTTGTTGATCAGCCGCCTGCAGCCGTTAATTAGTGTATTCTGGCAGTGGAGGAGTCCCGCTGCTAGAATACAATGGCACAGTGGGTGGGATTCCTCCATCCACCTCGCATGTGTGGATGGGGGAATCCATCAGCCCACTGGCTGATCGAAAAAAAAAAAATGAGGCCTCTATGATCAGTCTTAGCTTTGGATAGAGTGGGGATGAATTAGAACTACCATTTTTACTGCTATGTAGGGCTCTGTATGAGAGATTTTCCCCCACTTTCTGGCTCATTGATAATGACTTCACTAGTAAGGACGCGAGGCACAATCTACAACAAAGATTAAGCCAACAATAACACGATAATACTTTTTTTTTTTAAATGTAACAATTATATCAGTCTCGTGAAACCATTGTCACCATGAGAGTAAGTAATGTAGAAATTAGGTCGGTAGCGCGAGGGGGTTTTACACACACTTAGCCACTGGGAGTCTGTGTATATCTGACAAATCAACTGCTGGCTTTCAGATGGAATCCTGCAGTTGGGCAGACACCTGATCGCTTCCACACACCCCAGTAACGGGTGAACCACCACCATGTATCCTAGGCCCATCGGCTTGCCCAGGACAGCACACTGAGTTCCACCAGATAGAGCAGGTGAAACCCAGTGAACATCCCTCCCTCGTCTTTACCTTTCTCTTACTGACCAGGAAGTGACATGTAAAATGTCACTTTCAGGTAATCAAGTCTCTTTTTGTCCCCATGTAAAGAAAAAAATAAAATAACATTTTTTAATTTAAAAATTAAGGTTTCACCCAAGCACACACACACACACACAAACAGTTACATGCATAAGGGTGGCCTATGCACAAAAACTTTGCTAAAATCATTTAAGTTCTTTTTTCCCCCTCATTAATGTACACACAGCACCCCACATTGACAGAAAAACAAAGAATTGTTGACATTTTTGCAGATTTATTAAATAAGAAAAACTGAAATATCACATGGTCCTAAGTATTCAGACCCTTTGCTCAGTATTTAGTAGAAGCACCCTTTTGATCTAATACAGCCATGAGTCTTTTTGGGAAAGATGCAACAAGTTTTTCACACCTGGATTTGGGGATCCTCTGCCATTCCTCCTTGCTGATCCTCTCCAGTTCTGTCAGGTGGGATGGTAAACGTTGGTGGACAGCCATTTTTAGGTCTCTCCAGAGATGCTCAATTGGGTTTAAGTCAAGGCTCTGGCTGGGCCATTCAAGAACAGTCACAGAGTTGTTGTGAAGCCACTCCTTCGTTATTTTAGCTGTGTGCTTAGGGTCATTGTCTTGTTGGAAGGTAAACCTTCGGCCCAGTCTGAGGTCCTGAGCACTCCGGAGAAGGTTTTCATCCAGGATATCCCTGTACTTGGCCGCATTCATCTTTCCCTCAATTGCAACCAGTCGTGCCGTCGCTGCAGCTGAAAAACACCCCCACAGCACGATGCTGCCACCACCATGCTTCACTGTTGGGACTTTATTGGACAGGTGATGAGCAATGTCTGTTTTTCTCCACACATACCGCTTAGAATTAAGGCCAAAAAGTTCTATCTTGGTCTCATCAGACCAGTGAATTTTATTTCTCATCATCTTGGAGTCCTTCAGGTTTTTTTTTAGCAAACTCCATGCGGGCTTTCATGTGTTTTGCACTGAGGAGAGGCTTCCGTCAGGCCACTTTGCCATGAAGCCCCGACTGGTGGAGGGCTGCAGTAATGGCTGACTTTCTACAACTTTCTCCCATCTCCCGACTGCATCTCTGGTGCTCAGCCACAGTGATCTTTGGGCTCTTCTCCCCCGATATCTCAGTTTGGCCGGACGGCCAGCTCTAGGAAGGGTTCTGGTGGTCCCAAACATCTTCCATTTAATGAATATGGAGGCCACTGTGCTCTTAGGAACCTTAAGTGCAGCAGACATTTTTTTGTAACCTTGGCCAGATCTGTGCCTTGCCACAATTCTGTCTCTGAGCTCTTCAGGCAGTTCCTTTGACCTCATGATGCTCATTTGCTCTGAATGCACTGGGAGCTGTAAGGTCTTATATAGACAGGTGTGTGGCTTTCCTAATCAAGTCCAATTAGTATAATCAAACACAGCTGGACTCAAATGAAGCCTTAGAACCATCTCAAGGATGATCAGAAGAAATGGACAGCACCTGAGTTAAATATATGAGTGTCACAGCAAAGGGTCTGAATACTTAGGACCATGTGATATTTCTTTTTTAATAAATCTGCAAAAATGTCAACAATTCTGTGTTTTTCTGTCAATATGGGGTGCTGTATGTACATTAATGATGAAAAAAATGAACTTAAATGATTTTAGCAAATGGCTGCAATATAACAAAGAGTGAAAAATTTAAGGGGGTCTGAATACTTTCCATCCCCACTGTATATATACACACACACAGTATATCACAAAAATGAGTACAGCCCTCACATTTTTGTAAATATTTTATTATATATTTTTATGTGACAACACTGGAGAAATGACACTTTGCTACAATGTAGTAGTAGTAGTGAGTGTACAGCTTGTATAGCAGTGTAAATTTGCTGTCCCCTTAAAATAACACACAGCCATTAATGTCTAAACCACTGGCAACAAAAGTGAGTACACCCCTAAGTAAAACTGTCCAAATTGGGCCCAATTAGCCATTTTCCTCCCCCCGGTGTCATGTGTCTTGTTAGTGTTACAAGGTCTCAGGTGTGAATGGGGAACAGGTGTGTTAAATTTGGTGTTATCACTCTCACTCTCTTACGAGTCACTGGAAGTTCAACATGGCACCACATGGCAAAGAACTCTCTGAGGATCTAAAAAAAAAAAAGAGTTGTTGCTCTACATAAAGATGGCCTAGGCTATAAGAAGATTGCCAAGACCCTGAAACTGAGCTGCAGCATGGTGGCCAAGACCATACAGCAGTTTAACAGGACAGGTTCCACTCAGAATAGGCCTTGCCATGGTCGACCAAATAAGTTGAGTACACATGCTCAGCGTCATATCCAAAGGTTGTCTTTGGGAAATAGACGAATAAGTGTTGCCAGCATTGCTGCAGAGGTTGAAGGGGTGGGGGTCAGCCTGTCAGTGCTCAGACTATACGCTGCACACTGCATCAAATTGGTCTGCATGTCTGTCATCCCAGAAGGAAGCCTCTTCTAAAGGTGATGCACAAGAAAGCCTGCAAACAGTTTGCTGAAGACAAGCAGACTAAGGATATGGATTACTGGAGCCATGTCCTTTGGTCTGATGAAACCAAGATAAACTTATTTGGTTCCGATGGTGTCAAGAGTGTGTGACAGCAACCAGGTGACGAGTACAAGGACAAGTGTGTCTTGCCTACAGTCAAGCATGGTGGTGGGAGTGTCATGGTCTGTGTCTGCATGAGTGCTGCCGACACTGGGGAGCTACAGTTCATCGAGGGAATGCCAACATGTACTCTGACATACTGAAGCAAATCATGATCCCCTCCCTTAGGAGCCTGGGCCGCAGGGCAGTATTCCAACATGATGATAATGACCGCAAACACACCTCCAAGACGACCACTGCCTTGCTAAAGAAGCTGAGGGTAAAGGTGATGGATTGGCCAAGCATGTTTCTAGACCTAAACCCTATTGAGCATCTGCGGGTCTCTAACATCCACCAGCTCTGTGATGTCGTCATGGAGGAGTGGAAGAGGACACCAGTGGTAACCTGTGAAGCTTTGGTGAACTCCATGCCCAAGAGGGTTAAGGCAGTGCTGAAAAATAATGGTGGACAAACAATTTATTGATACTTTGGGCCAGCGGTTTAGACATTAATGGCTGTGTGTTGAGTTATTTTGAGGGGACAGCAAATTTACACTATCATACAAGCTGCACAGTGTCATTTCTTCAGTGTTCTCACATGAAAAGATATAATAAAATATTTACAAAAATGTGAGGGGTGTACTTTTGTGAGATACTGTATATATATATATATATATATATATAATATACTCTATATATTGTTTGTATTAGAGTTTAACCAAAGTGCTTCACATACATGACCCCATACGTTTAAACCAGAAAAAGCAAACAGCAATTTAGCAAGTAGCCATGACTTTGTATACATTTTGTTCAATACTCCAGAAGATATAAGATAATGTTGTTGATTTTGGGTTGGTTACACAGAAAATGTAATGAATCTGTTTGTGTAGTGGAGATTGTTAGTTCAACTGTGAACTTGCATTTGTGAGAGACTCTAATGAGATTGACGGGTAATAAATTGTCAGGAACAGTGCTGAGATTTTGTTTCTTTAGTCTAAAATTGAATCTGGTTTTGCAAATGTGAAACTATTTTTCCTTGGGAGCACAAAGCAGACATAGAATTATAACAATAATCTTTGTTCTGTTTGCATTCTTTATTTATGCACTTGAGTTTCACTTGCAACATCAGTTCTTTACACAATCATCAAAGTAGAGAATTACAGTTGAGGCCAAAAGTTTTGCGAATGACACAAATATGCGTTTTCACAAAGTCTACTGCCTCAGTTTTTATGATGGCAATTTTCCTATACTCCAGAATGTTATGAAGAGTGATCAGATGAATTGCAATTAATTGCCAAGGCTCCTTTTGCCATGAAAATGAACCTAATTCCATAAAAAACATTTCCACTGCATTTGTGAAAAAGGCGTCAGGGAAAGTCCACCAAGCACCAGGACTGTCTACTACAGTTGATTCAACTGTGGGATCAGGGCATCAGCAGTGCTGAGCTTGCTCATGAATGGCAGCAGGCAGGTGTGAGTGTGAAGATGTTTAGGAGGATGGCCTGGTATCAAGAAGGGCAGCAAAGAAGACACTTCTCTCCAGGAAAAATATCAGGGACAGACTGATATTCTGCAAAAGGTTACAGGGATTGGACTGCTGAGGACTGGGGTAAAGTAATTTTCTCTGATCAATCACTTTCCGATTGTTTGGGGCTATAAGAGAAAAACCTCTTCTGGAGAAGAAAGGGTGAGCGCTACCATCAGTCTTGTGTCATGCCAACAGAAAAGCATCCTGTAGACCATTCATGTATGGGGTTGCTTCTCAGCCAAGGGAGTGGGCTCACTCACAATGTCGCCTAATAACATAGCCACGAATAAAGAATGGTACAAAAATCTCCTCCGAGAGCAACTTGCTCCAACTATCCAAGAAGAGTTTGGTGATGAACGATGCCTTTTCCAGCATGATGGAGCACCTTGCTATAGGGTAAAAGTGATAACTAAGTGGCTTGGTGAACAACACATTGAAATTTTGGGTCCATGGCCAGGAAACTCCCCAGACCTTAATCCCATTGAAATTGAAAACTTGTGGTCAATCCTCAAGAGGCAGGTAAACTAAAAAAAAAAAAAAATCCTGACAAACTCCAAGCATTAATTATGCAAGAGTGGGCTGTGGCCCAATAGTTGATTGATAGCATGCCAAAGTGAATTGCCGAGGTCTTGAAAAAGAAGGGTCAACACTGCATATATTGAATCTTTGCATAAACGTAATGTAATTGTCAATAAAAGCCCTTGACACTTATGAAATGCTTTTAACTATACTTCAGTATACCATAGCAACAGCTGACAAAAAGATCTAAAAATACCGAAGCAGCAGACTTTGTAAAAATGTATATTTGTGTAATTCTCAAAACTTTTGGCCACGGCTGTACCTTTCTACAACAAATATCACATATCACTTGCTCAAAAATAAATTAAAGAACAAGGACCTTTGTTTTAGGATAGCATGTGGAAACACGTGAATCATCTTTTTTTTTTTATCCAAAACTGTTGGCCTTAATAAAGAGTCATTTTTCAAACTGTATTAAAGTGATACTAAACTAAGGTTCCTTTTTTTTTTTTTTTTTTTAAATAACAAACATGTCATACTTACCTCCACTGTGCAGCTCATTTTGTACAGAGTGACCCCGATCCTGGTCTTCTGGGGTCCCTCGGCGGCTCTTTCGGCTCCTCCCTGCATTAGATAACCCCCTGGGAGAAGTGTTCTTCCAGTTGGAGACCTTGCGGGCATTCGGAGTCCATAGATGCCGAATGCAGGACCCGGCCTCGTCCCCGGCGGCCGTGTCATTGGGTTTGATTGACAGCAGTGGGAGCCAATGGCTGCACTGCTATCAATCTATCCAATCAACAGCCGAGAACCCCCTAGCTGAGAGATGGCGTGTCCCCGTGGGACAAGTTCGAGGGTTCAGTTAAGTAAAATGGGGGGGGGGGGGCTGGGGGCCGGTCACTGCCAGGTGTTTTTTCACCTTAATGCATAGGATGCATTAAGGTGAAAAACACTTACCTTTACAACCCCTTTAAAGACTTTGTAAACATGAAAGCCAGGCAACTAGAATTTTCAGATTGAGAGATCAACAATGGCAGCCTCCCTATTATCTCAACATAGCTCTCCTTCTACTTCCAGACAGCTGTATGCTCTATATCAGTATTACTTAAAGTATGGGTTGGGAGTCAAAATGGGTCATGGGGTAAGTCTCCACTTTCACTTAGCATTAGCAAGTGATTGTACACCAATGATAATCAACAGCACATTCACGTAAGGAGCGCTATTGGTCATGAGAGGTGGGGGGGAGGAGGCAATAACCTAGACAAGACAAGAAAGATTGTATTTCTCTTTATTAAGGCCTCATTCACACAGGTGTACCCATGCGCAGGGCCATCTTTGTCTGCACATGAGTTCCATGCATCCACTTGCAGGCTGTCCCATATATGTCTATTGGGTCACAGTGGCTGCATGGACACAGCCGCTGGTCCCAATTTGACAGCCTTGTAGGAGCATGTCCATAAATACACCATGGGATTGTTTTACTAAGGGCAAATCCACTGTGCACTGAAAGTAAACTTGGAAGTCCACTCACTGTAGATCTGAAATAAGGGGAAGCTCTGCTGATTTCTATCATCCAATCATGCACAAGCAAAAATGCAGTTTTTTTTTAAATTTTCCCTGCATGTCCCCCTCAGATCTACAGTGACTGCACTTCCAAGTGCACTTTTAGTGCACCGTGGATTTGCCTTTAGTAAATAAACCACATTGGCACGCATCTGCACTGCTGTCAAATTGGGACCAGTAGCTGTGTCTGTGCAGCTGTTGTTTCCCAATAGACATCAATGGGACAGCCTTCACATGGATGCATGGCACACCTGTGCATTCCGTGCTGGTGAAGACAGCCTTTTATACAGATGTATGCATACATATATTCCTGTGTAAATGAGGCCTAAAGCTTAAAGAAATAGAAAAGATCACCAGCAATATGTTCTATATGCGGGACTGAGACAAAATACCCACAGCATGAAAACATCCCCATTGAATTATTTAAAATATTGGAGTTTTGGGACTTTAAATGAGGTGCATGGGGAATGCGCCTCCATCCCTAATTCAGAGAAAAAAAAAAAAAAGGAAGGGAGTTTGGGACTTTAAATGAGGCCCACGGACATCAGGAGGTAAAGACAAAATGTTGTTTATTGATCATGAAGTCTGTATCAAAGCATATCACAATTATAAACTGCATGTAAAAGAAGAACATTGTATAAATGTCATTCAATATACCTACGCACATTTGTGTGAGCGCATGCAATAAGCATCAAGAATACATCAATATGTCAAACTAGAGGCCACATGATAGTCACAAGTGATCAATGGATACATACAATGATAAAAGATATATATACACATAAAAGCAGCATGGGACATAGTCATAAAAGTATAAACCCGTAATTGATTGAAGAAGGATGATCTGAGTTGATAGTGTGATGTGAGCATGTATCTGCGTAACAAAATGCCCGACGCGTTTCGTGTAAACCACTCATCAGGGGCACAATGCTCAAACATATCTATGGGGTATAGTAGAGTAAACAATTAATCTATATGCAACCAATGGTAGCCGGGGGAAGCAAACGTGCACCCCGGAGTACTTACATAAAATTATTGCAGAGGAGGTGTGGTAATGATGGAGCCAAGGCCATATTAGTGGTCCGTACCGGGAGGCTGAGGTGACCGAAAATGCACTGGCGGGGCGCATGCACAGAAACCCCCCCCAAAACATACACAGAACCCGGAGCACTGGATCTTGGGATGAGACAGTGATCTGCCAGTAATGACTACAAAACGAGTCTGAGAAAGAGGGAAGGTACATAATCAGTAAACCATATTGTACTGATGGGGTAATTAAGAAAGAATCTATGTATCAGATGCGTAGAAACTGAATTTGGAAAAGTCAAAGCAACAAGGGGAAACCCAGCTGGGAATAAAAGAAAACAGGGAAAATGAGAAACAAAAGGAAAATTATATTAAAAGGATGAGAATTAGAAATAAAGTAAAAAATAATAAATAATAATAAATGAGTAGAAAATTATAAGTGAAATAAGTGATAAATTAGACTAAAAATGAATAAAAGATGAAGGGGTGAATAACATCCCAATGGGATATGGTATAAACAAAAAAGTAACAAACGCAGACCTAATTGATAAGTGAAACCAAAAAGACAGGGGGGAAAAAAGGAATAATAAAAAAAGAAATAGTGACTGATTATGAAAAAAATATTATATGGATGGGGTAGCTGAGTGGGAGCTTACATGTTTCCCAGGATGTATACATGTGCTATGGTGAGGTCTGTCATCATCTCTATGCGGCGCCCAGACTGTGTCGGGAGGGGCCATATAAGTACACCCGCCCTAAACCACGTGCACGCTAACGGACACCAGCGTCACGCAGGTATGGTATGTGCAGGGAGGGGCTTCAGCGTGGGCGAAAAGCGCCGCCCACAGGGGATGCCCACATGACCCCGCTGTCCGTCCAAGATGACAAGCCTGATACCTGCACGCCGTGACGTCAATTGACATCACCCGTGCGGCAGGATGCGTGGCGCCGATGCGCTGTGAGCGCCCGCCCGCCCCCCGCATATATCCACTCCCCCGATCCTAATAGGACAGGAGGGAGTGACGGGGGGGGAAGGGGGACACACAGAGCGCATCGCAGCTCCCGGAAATCGGACAACAAGGCAGCCCTGGAGATTCAAAAACCACATCATTCCCCAAAAGAGAAAAGTGTGTGTAACAAGCTGTGCTGCCTAATTCCATGGACACACATATTTGTGTCCATTGAGAGTGTGTATAAACCCGGACAAGGTAAAAAACCTTCCAGGGCTGAAAAAAGAAAAAACCTGACCTGTGAGTGGCAGGGGAATACTGCTAGCTCTGTCCGTGGACCTCCATCCCTAATAGCGGAAAAATATTGGAGTTTTGGGACTTTAAATGAGGTGCATGGGGAATGCGCCTCCATCCCTAATTCAGAGAAAAAAAAAAAGGAAGGGAGTTTGGGACTTTAAATGAGGCCCACGGACATCAGGAGGTAAAGACAAAATGTTGTTTATTGATCATGAAGTCTGTATCAAAGCATATCACAATTATAGACTGCATGTAAAAGAAGAACATTGTAATAAATGTCATTCAATATACCTACGCACATTTGTGTGAGCGCATGCAATAAGCATCAAGAATACATCAATATGTCAAACTAGAGGCCACATGATAGTCACAAGTGATCAATGGATACATACAATGATAAAAGATATATATACACATAAAAGCAGCATGGGACAATAGTCATAAAAGTATAAACCCGTAATTGATTGAAGAAGGATGATCTGAGTTGATAGTGTGATGTGAGCATGTATCTGCGTAACAAAATGCCCGACGCGTTTCGTGTAAACCACTCATCAGGGGCATAATGCTCAAACATATCTATGGGGTATAGTAGAGTAAACAATTAATCTATATGCAACCAATGGTAGCCGGGGGAAGCAAACGTGCACCCCGGAGTACTTACATAAAATTATTGCAGAGGAGGTGTGGTAATGATGGAGCCAAGGCCATATTAGTGGTCCGTACCGGGAGCTGAGGTGACCGAAAAATGCACTGGCGGGGCGCATGCACAGAAACCCCCCCCAAAACATACACAGAACCCGGAGCACTGGATCTTGGGATGAGACAGTGATCTGCCAGTAATGACTACCAAACGAGGTCTGAGAAAGAGGGAAGGTACATAATCAGTAAACCATATTGTACTGATGGGGTAATTAAGAAAGATCTATGTATCAGATGCGTAGAAACTGAATTTGGAAAAGTCAAAGCAACAAGGGGAAACCCAGCTGGGAATAAAAGAAAACAGGGAAAAATGAGAAACAAAAGGAAAATTATATTAAAAGGATGAGAATTAGAAATAAAGTAAAAAATAATAAATAATAATAAATGAGTAGAAAATTATAAGTGAAATAAGTGATAAATTAGACTAAAAATGAATAAAAGATGAAGGGGTGAATAACATCCCAATGGGATATGGTATAAACAAAAAAGTAACAAACGCAGACCTAATTGATAAGTGAAACCAAAAAGACAGGGGGGAAAAAAGGAATAATAAAAAAAGAAATAGTGACTGATTATGAAAAAAATATTATATGGATGGGGTAGCTGAGTGGGAGCTTACATGTTTCCCAGGATGTATACATGTGCTATGGTGAGGTCTGTCATCATCTCTATGCGGCGCCCAGACTGTGTCGGGAGGGGCCATATAAGTACACCCGCCCTAAACCACGTGCACGCTAACGGACACCAGCGTCACGCAGGTACGGTATGTGCAGGGAGGGGCTTCAGCGTGGGCGAAAAGCGCCGCCCACAGGGGATGCCCACATGACCCCGCTGTCCGTCCAAGATGACAAGCCTGATACCTGCACGCCGTGACGTCAATTGACATCACCCGTGCGGCAGGATGCGTGGCGCCGATGCGCTGTGAGCGCCCGCCCGCCCCCCGCATATATCCACTCCCCCGATCCTAATAGGACAGGAGGGAGTGACGGGGGGGGAAGGGGGACACACAGAGCGCATCGCAGCTCCCGGAAATCGGACAACAAGGCAGCCCTGGAGATTCAAAAACCACATCATTCCCCAAAAGAGAAAAGTGTGTGTAACAAGCTGTGCTGCCTAATCCCATGGACACACATATTTGTGTCCATTGAGAGTGTGTATAAACCCGGACAAGGTAAAAAACCTTCCAGGGCTGAAAAAAGAAAAAACCTGACCTGTGAGTGGCAGGGGAATACTGCTAGCTCTGTCCGTGGACCTCCATCCCTAATAGCGGAAAAATATTGGAGTTTTGGGACTTTAAATGAGGTGCATGGGGAATGCGCCTCCATCCCTAATTCAGAGAAAAAAAAAAAAAAAAAGGAAGGGAGTTTGGGACTTTAAATGAGGCCCACGGACATCAGGAGGTAAAGACAAAATGTTGTTTATTGATCATGAAGTCTGTATCAAAGCATATCACAATTATAGACTGCATGTAAAAGAAGAACATTGTAATAAATGTCATTCAATATACCTACGCACATTTGTGTGAGCGCATGCAATAAGCATCAAGAATACATCAATATGTCAAACTAGAGGCCACATGATAGTCACAAGTGATCAATGGATACATACAATGATAAAAGATATATATACACATAAAAGCAGCATGGGACAATAGTCATAAAAGTATAAACCCGTAATTGGTTTTTGAATCTCCAGGGCTGCCTTGTTGTCCGATTTCCGGGAGCTGCGATGCGCTCTGTGTGTCCCCCTTCCCCCCCCCGTCACTCCCTCCCTCACAGCGCATCGGCGCCACGCATCCTGCCGCACGGGTGATGTCAATTGACGTCACGGCGTGCAGGTTTCAGGCTTGTCATCTTGGACAGACAGCGGGGTCATGTGGGCATCCCCTGTGGGCGGCGCTTTTCGCCCACGCTGAAGCCCCTCCCTGCACATACCGTACCTGCGTGACGCTGGTGTCCGTTAGCGTGCACGTGGTTTAGGGCGGGTGTACTTATATGGCCCCTCCCGACACAGTCTGGGCGCCGCATAGAGATGATGACAGACCTCACCATAGCACATGTATACATCCTGGGAAACATGTAAGCTCCCACTCAGCTACCCCATCCATATAATATTTTTTTCATAATCAGTCACTATTTCTTTTTTTATTATTCCTTTTTTCCCCCCTGTCTTTTTGGTTTCACTTATCAATTAGGTCTGCGTTTATTACTTTTTTGTTTATACCATATCCCATTGGGATGTATTCACCCCTTCATCTTTTATTCATTTTTAGTCTAATTTATCACTTATTTCACTTATAATTTTCTACTCATTTATTATTATTTATTATTTTTACTTTATTTCTAATTCTCATCCTTTTAATATAATTTTCCTTTTGTTTCTCATTTTCCCCTGTTTTCTTTTATTCCCAGCTGGGTTTCCCCTTGTTGCTTTGACTTTTCCAAATTCAGTTTCTACGCATCTGATACATAGATCTTTCTTAATCACCCCATCAGTACAATATGGTTTACTGATTATGTACCTTCCCTCTTTCTCAGACCTCGTTTGGTAGTCATTACTGGCAGATCACTGTCTCATCCCAAGATCCAGTGCTCCGGGTTCTGTGTATGTTTTGGGGGGGGTTTCTGTGCATGCGCCCCGCCAGTGCATTTTTCGGTCACCTCAGCTCCCGGTACGGACCACTAATATGGCCTTGGCTCCATCATTACCACACCTCCTCTGCAATAATTTTATGTAAGTACTCCGGGGTGCACGTTTGCTTCCCCCGGCTACCATTGGTTGCATATAGATTAATTGTTTACTCTACTATACCCCATAGATATGTTTGAGCATTGTGCCCCTGATGAGTGGTTTACACGAAACGCGTCGGGCATTTTGTTACGCAGATACATGCTCACATCACACTATCAACTCAGATCATCCTTCTTCAATCAATTACGGGTTTATACTTTTATGACTATTGTCCCATGCTGCTTTTATGTGTATATATATCTTTTATCATTGTATGTATCCATTGATCACTTGTGACTATCATGTGGCCTCTAGTTTGACATATTGATGTATTCTTGATGCTTATTGCATGCGCTCACACAAATGTGCGTAGGTATATTGAATGACATTTATTACAATGTTCTTCTTTTACATGCAGTCTATAATTGTGATATGCTTTGATACAGACTTCATGATCAATAAACAACATTTTGTCTTTACCTCCTGATGTCCGTGGGCCTCATTTAAAGTCCCAAACTCCCTTCCTTTTTTTTTTTTTTCATTGAATTATTTAACGACAAGGCAGAAACAGTGTGTTGATCATGAAAGGATAAGTCATTTGAGGCAACATCAACTTGTGAGACAGTACCTGTGGGTAGATAGCTAGATACCCACAGAATGAGGTCAACAGTAGCAGCCAACCTATCTCTTTCATAACAGTATACATAATTGGTTGAAGGCCTCCACCCCTGGGATTTCAGGAAGTCATGTTGCCAAGATTCATCGTTTTATTTTTTAGGTTGAAGTTTTCAATAATACAGGTTAGCACTGCACTTCATATCGACAAACCTAGGGGACACCATCTAGAACTGTACTTCCAAAAACAGGCTTTTTAAAAAACCAGGAAGAACAGCTTTCTTCTACAATTCCAGTTTGCGTGCAAACTATTTTTAAGGGCTCCCTAGTGGTCTTTTTTTTCAAGAACTGATTTTAGAGATAAATTTACATTGTCAGTCTGTCCACACGACCATTTATCTTAGCATCCCGGATCCATTTTAGTTCCCCCAAATTATAAAGAAAAGATTTCTATATTATAAATGGAAAAAAAAGTTTCATTTGATTTAAATAATTTTACCCATAAGCACAACAAAAAGGACTTTGGGGACAAAGAGAGGATATTACTACCATCTGGTTGAGTAAAAGAATATACAGCTGACATTGATACTGCGCTATGAGAATCTAAGCTCAATAATCACAGGGGTATTCCTCTAATTAGAATATAAAAGTGTATCAACAAGAGAGCGGCATCTCAATTTAATACAAAACAGCTAGAAGAAAGAAAAAAGAATTCTCAGCATAGATATGAATAATAAACTGCTTCACCAAAAGAATTTCATGACGTTCCCAGAGTCCAGTGACAAGAAGAAGAAAGCATTTCATAGTGCGGTCTTTAAACCAACAAAGATGCATGTCTAGGCGTACATCAACAATGTTGATAAAAATTAAAGGCAGATGTTTGTATAGTTCTGTAATACATTTATCCAAAATAATACTGTCAAGGTTTAATAATACACTAAAGTATGAATCAATTGGACAATTCATTTAAAGTAGAGCTCAAGACTAAGCATTTCATTTTTGAGTCGGGAGACTTCTCCTCACCTCCTTTAAGAGCTGGGCATCCCTTTAGGAAAATAGAGGAATTTTTTAGGGCCAAGGAAGAGGGGTGGGGGGGGGGATAGGTAAGACAGAAATGAACTGCAATAACATCTCTAATATCATTCACATTTAACTGGACATAATGGAGAAGTCCAGCCAAAGCTGGATCACAGGAGTGCAGTTCGTTTTGCACTTCTGTGACCCGTTTTCAGCAGAGAGCGGACATTCCAGAACACTACAGTCAGCACTCTCAGCCATTGCCTAAGAGCACTGATCAGTGGTTTTCCAGCATGCTTGGCCAGCTTCTGTCAGACAGGCTGCCATACATACGGGCCAATTGTTGGCCAGTTTTTATTGAACCCATCGATGTCACCCAACATTTAGTCCATGTGTGCTAGGCTTTATTGTGTAAGTTTGATGATATGTTGTAGCTCATCGAATCTACTTTTCCAGTTCTAATGAGGTTCAGGAAAATACCCCATCATTTACATCTACACAGTGTGATATTTTAGGGGTCACTAGCCATCTTGGTAAATACAAACAGTTCTTATTATTCAGAATTGTTTCTTTTGTCATCTCCCTTAAAGGGACCAAAAACCAAAACGATGGGGATACAAATGTACCATCCAGGATACATCCCTGGCATTCTTTACAACAAGGGACACTGACATCTTGATCCAATCACCATGGGAAAGGCAGATGTTACTTTCCAAGAACAGTCTGGGAGGTATGAAAATCTATGACTCACTGGGGTTTATTTACTAAAGCTGGAGAGTGCACAATCAGGCTCACTTCTGCATAGAAACCAATCAGCTTCCAGGTTTTATTGCCAAAGCTGAATTGAACAAGCTGCGGTTAGAAGCAGATTGACCACCATGCACAGCTGCACCAGATTCTGAGTGCCCCAGCTTTAGTAAATCTATGGGAACTGTCAAATTGTGGTTGTAGATATGTTAAAACAGCATTATATGTGGATGACACAGGAGGGGAAAATGCTACAGGTCAAGCAGTTTTCCTATACCTTAAGAAAAGGGGCATGCTTTTGAGGACAGTGAGGTCCATTTTTGACAAAGAAGACAACTAGTTTGCAAGAGGCATCGAAGAGGTAGACTATGTCAATCAAGAACAACCATCATTGAACCGGGGGGGGGGGGGGCTTCAACACCATCTGTCTTTCACATGTAATGCAGTTTCTTAATCTCTACCTCCAATCCACATACACTCAGGGCAAATACCTGAGTCTTCTGGGCAATGATTAGCGTGTGCCTCACTTCCCTCTCTCTCATGTTGCAAACTCTCAACAGCCCTATCTGATGATACTGAGGAGTAGTGTTTTATAGGTTAGCCACAGCCCACAGTAGGCAAAATTGAAGCCTGCTGACAGCCCTCTAGGATATAGGAAATATTAATTCCTTATTTTTACTGCATAGGTTTTTTTTTTTTGTCCTGGCTGAAATTACATATCTTGCTTGTTATAATTCTTACTATACAACATTTTTGACTAGTTTTTAAAAATAATAATCACAACTTATATAGTAGAAACATTTTTAACCCATTTTCTAAACGGATGGCCCCAAGAATATTGACTTCAATCGGCTTTGCTCACAAACAGAATTTAGATGAAGGCTGCAGATTTTAAAAAAAACAACTTTTGAAGCTTCATTAACATGTTTTATTATTGTTTTTTTTAGATTTTATTGACTAGGTTTATGCTATAGAGCAGGTTTTTCACACCAAAAAATATTAATAATAAAATTACAGCTGCTTGTACAATGCTAACGCTATACACACAAATTATTTTAAAAAGCTAAAAACTCCATTAGTCACATTTTAGCTCTAAAGGAGTTGACCTATTGTACACACCAACAGAGCAGATTCTGATGTAAGAGCCAGGCCCCCATTCTTTAATGCAAATTGCTGCAACTTGCTTTAGGGTTGCCATGCAACCCAACATAATGCGAGTACAGCACAGTGTAATAGTGTTCACAAATATAGTTGTTAAAATATTACAGCTACAAAGTGCAAGAGACCATCATGCTGCCTAATAACGACTAACCCCAGGTCTGCTTTAAGAGTTGGAAGATTCAAACCTAATATCTGTATTTGCATATGTTTCAGAAAATGATGTACGCTGACATGTATGATATGAATATATTTTACAAGGAAATCGGACTAATATACTACACGTAAACAGGGCTTCTTCTGTCACAGAATGGGTGCAGGTACTCATATCTCTCCTTTGGGTCTCAGAGGACAGTAGTAAAATGGTGCGTACAGTGCACCATGCTGAACAGTGGGTGTGGCTAAATTGTGGGAGGGTGTTAAAGGAATATGGTTAAAAAGCACTGAGGCTAATCGGCACAAATATGCCAGAGTTCCCGTACCCACACAATATGCTTGTATTACTATGCTACAAGCTAGAGTCTAACAAACTTGTACAACATTCAGAAAAATCTTTTTTGCCTAAAAATTTAAATTCCATTGCATATGCCGTTCAACCTACCTTAAAGAAGAACTTCATAAAATAGTCGCAACCAGCAAATGTTAAGACAACACTTTGGTCAGTAGTATGTAATGTAATATATAGCATGAAAAGTGAAGTGGTCAGGAATAAGAAACGTACCACAGAGTGTTTAGGGCAGGGCACAGGAGTGCATATTGCACAGATTTCAGGGCACATGAGTGAATATCGCACAGGACTTAAAGTTGAGTTCCACCCACTTTTACAACTCTTCAGCATCCCTCACTAAACTGTGCACTGTAAAGGAATTGGATATATTTTTTTTTTTCTCAGCACCTACTGTATATCCGCTATATTTATTTTTCACTTCCTCCTCCCTGGCCGTGGCCCATCGCATCATTTCCCGTTTGCAATGCCTTCTGGAAAGGGGCGGCAACTTCCTCTGACACTGTCGTTGCTATGGAAACCTGACCTAAAACCTATTACACTGCTTGTGCTGCACTGAGCATATCCAGATCCAGATCCAGGAAGAAATACAGTCTGGCTTCAGATGCCCGCACTTAAGATGGCCACGGCCTGCTGTAAGTTTATAAAATAACAAACTACTGCTATAAACTAACAAAACAGACCTTAGTTTACAGACTAACTTTATTAGAATACAATAAGCTTCTGTATTATAGGGGTATTTTTTTTTATTTAAAAAGTATAATTTCGGCCGAAACACCACTTTAAGGCTTCGGAGAGAATATCCCAGACGTTGCAGAATTCATCAATATGTAACACACAGGCCAGTGTACAGCCATAAATTATTTCCTTCACCAAACCCTCTCCCAGTACAGAGCTCTCCCCCAAACCACTCCAGTACAGAGCTGTCTCTGCTGCCCGACAAATCCCTCCAGTACAGAATGCTCTCTACTGACCCCCAAACCCCTCCAGTACAGAACTCTCTCTACTGACCCCCAAACCCCTCCAGTACAGAGCTCTCTCTGCTGACCCCCAAACACCTCCAGTACAGAGCTCTCTCTGCTGACCCCCAAACACCTCCAGTACAGAGCTCTCTCTGCTGACCCCCAAACACCTCCAGTACAGAGGTCTCTCTGCTGACCCCCAAACACCTCCAGTACAGAGGTCTCTCTGCTGACCCCCAAACCCCTCCAGTACAGAGCTCTCTCTGCAGACCCCCAAACCCCTCCAGTACAGAGCTCTCTCTGCTGACCCCCATACCTCTCCATTAAAGAGCACTCTCTGCTGACCCACAAATTCCTCTAGTACAGAACTCTCTCTGCTGACCCCCAACCCTCTCCATTAAAGAGCTCTCCTGCTAACCACCACATTTCCCCCAACTCAGCACAAAGCTCTCTCCCACCAATCACAACCTCCCCCCCACCCACCCAGTACAGAGCTCTCTTCTGGCACCCCCAAATTCCCTCCTCCCCCATTACAGAGCTACTCATGATTCCCTACACTCAGATAAAGCAGTAGTGGGTTGTAAGTAAAAAAAAAAACTCCACTTGAATGAGTAATGTGATCAAAGATGAGGAGGAGCCTAAGGAAGCCTTCACTCATCTCTTAAGTGCCACTGTATCTGAGGTCTAACAGCAGAAGATGCTGGTGCGGCAGTGTGGGTAATAATAGTATCACAGCACCAAAACTGTAAGATAAAAAAAAATAGGTGAATGCGGCTTCGGGAGCCAGGGCATGTGCCCCGAGTGCCCAGCATTATTGATGACCGTGGGAAATGTGCAGTACAAGACACGAGCCAGGAGGGGTCGGTATGTAGTACTGGCATAGAAAAGGCCTGCATGTAAACACTTTCTTGCAAGAAAAATACACCATACAGCCAGCGGTGTTGACTGAACAGTATTGCATTGGTTTAAAAAAAATATCAAATAATCAGACAAAGAGGAAAGAAAAGCAAAATAGAAGGTCAACTTCTGGGCAAAAGCAAGATAATTAGTGTGAAGTCAGTTTACCCAGCTTAAGCACCATAGTGTGAAAACATCCATTATCCCCTTTTATATGTCAAGCAGCCTCAGCAAAACAATTGCATTTTCACTCTTATTCACACTCTTATTTTGTGCGCTTGGTACAACCACTTTTATTTCAATAATAACTATGGCTCCTTTGTACAACCTGCATTCTGGGTTTCCTCCTTCAATCAATCCAAACTACAATACATAATTATCAGACTTGAGATTCAGCTTTCTGCTACTGACCATATGCTGGATCCTCATTAAATCACAACTGCTTTTCAAAGTTTACCCAATTCCTCTGAAGTCAATTTTTTTTTTATCACTTCTAATCACTGTACACCAGTGTTAAATTCTCATGACCTTGTCTATTGTGCAAAGTATAGACATCCACATTCCTGACCCTGTTCATCTTAAGTGACATTTCTCTGAAAACAGGTTTGGCTTAAGTCTCTCCATCTTCACAGATATTCAGCTGTGCTGGACTGTACCTCATTTAAGCCATCTACAAACTTTAGAAGAGATAGTAAGGTCTTAACTGGAGCCTCGAGCTGAAGCTTTTAAAATACACACTACATTACTGCTTTTCATTTACTATAAGGCATTGTACTTTTGCACAATTCCAATAATGAGGATGGGTCCTCTTGTTACATAGCACTTGCCAAACATGAGGAAAATGTTTGTTATGTGCCAATCTGGATGTTCTAAAACCTTCTTTTGAGAAACAAGGCAAACAAATCTTGTTACCACACACAAATACCAATATGTTCATAATCAGAATTTTCATTCTCTTTCCAATATCTCTCTGCACATGAGCATCCCAAAGAATGACTGGATACTGTTGGCAAACAGACTTTTCCATTGACTCCATATTCCTCTCCATATTTATTAAGCTCAGATGTGATAGTTTTACATGCAAACACATATTATAACATATACCATATAACAGCCTGAATTAACTTTATACATTAGTTCATGAGTCCAGTTGATCATGTGTAGCAGAGGTGTAACTAGGAATGTTGTGTTGTTGCAACAAGGAATGTTGTGTTGTTGTGATACTGCCTACTTATCCCACTTTTTTATTATCAACTTGTTTGCTGCTTAGTGTTATTAGGTTGTAAGGAGTTCTGTTTCTTTCCTTTGTTTTGCATTAAGCAGATCATTTCAGACTCACTGAATTATTGCTTTGTTTTCCATTTCCCAAAGTAGACAAACTTTTTAAAGTTTGTTACGTAACCGGGTGACCCCGCTCTCTCTGAGGTCACAGGGAAAGCCATAGGGAAGTCCCTGTCAAGTCCCCGTGCGTCAGAGGGGGCGGGATCACTGGGTGACCCGCCCTCCGTTATATAAGTAGTGTCAGAAGAAGAGAAGCGTCACACAGCGGGAGCCTCCCATGGATGCGGAGCGGCCCAAGAACGAAGCGGGGAAGAAGACGCAGCGGAGGAAGATGCCAGACGAGAACACCGGAGCAAGAAGCAGAGGATCAGAGGAAGAAACCGAAGGAAGAAGGAAGGAAGAAGGAAGGAAGAAGGAAGAAGACCCGAAGAAGATGGAAAGAAGAAGACTTTAAATAAAGGAATTGTCAAAAACTGTCTCTTGTCATTTTTAACACTTTTTTTTTAAATGGTAGGGGTACTTTTGTACCTCATTACCATTTCACATGGGGGGGCGGGATCTGGTTGTCCCCTTGTTAAAGGGGGCTTCCAGATTCCGCTAAGCCCCCCGCCTGCAGACCCCCGCAACCACCGGTCAAGGGTTGTGGGGATGAGGCCCTTGTCCTCATTAACATGGGGACAAGGTGCTTTGGGGGGCTACCTCAAAGCACCTTCCCAATGTTGAGGGTATGTGGCCTGGTATGGTTCAGGAGGGGGGGCGCTCTCGCCCCCTCTTTATCTTCCGCCTGCCAGGTTGCGTGCTCGCATAAGGGTCTGGTATGGATTTTTGGGGGGACCCCAAGCCATTTTTTTTTAAATTTTGGCACAGGGGTTCCCCTTAATATCCATACCAGACCTGAAGGGCCTTTGGGGGGACCCCCATGCCATTTTTTAAAAATTTGGTTCGGGGTTCCCCTGTGGGGAAATCCCATGCCATTTTTATCAATTAACTTTTATGTGTATTGTCGGACCGACAATTCATTAATAGCCGCGAGTAGTTTTAAATGACTTTTTTTCCTTTGAAATGTAATTTTGCTGTCAGACTGTTCTAAGCACGGGAAACATGCGCCCCTTTACAGGCATACTATAGACACCCCCCAGGTACGAAATTTAAAGGAATATTACACTTTTATTGTTTCACTTTAAGCATTATTAAAATCACTGCTCCCTAAAAAACGTCCATTTTTAAAACTTCTTTTTGCATTGATACATGTTCCCTGGGGCAGGGCCTAGGTCTCCAAACACTTTTTATGACAATACCAAGCATATAAGCATTTAAAATGAGCACTTTTGATTTCTCCCATAGACTTTTAAAGGGTGTTCCGCGGCTTTTCGAATTTTCTGCGAACACCCCAAATTGTTCGCTGTTCAGCGAGCTGGCGAACAGCCGATGTTCGAGTCGAACATGAGTTTGCCTCGAACTCGAAGCTCATCCCTAGTACCAAACATCAGATTATCATATGATAGCTTCAAAAGAAATATTTTTAGTACGATATTCTGATCATGTATCATGCTTAAGGAGGCACAATTATACATGAAAAGGGACATTTGTGTTGTTTAATTGAATTACAATAAGCAACTCCCTATGTAAATACCACTACCCTGTAACTGTTGTGGACAGTAAGACTTTGTGTCCTCATGCAACCTCTAACTGAAATTTAATTTTGCTAAGGAAAAAAAAATTTGCCTCTAAGAGTAACTATCAATTAATTAGGAAGCTTCTGTGACATACAATACAGTAATTGTAAGATTAGGGATCTGAAAATCTTGAAGCAACACTAGATATCATGTATGCCAGGGGGCGAGTGGGAAATGAATACCTTTTAATTGCATTAGCTGACCTGGACTGCATCTGTGGGTTTAGATGAGCTTGTGCAGGCTGATAAGTGTGGTATCGAATATCAAGCATATAAATATCCTTCTTTAAACCCCAATACCTTATTAAGTCAAAAGAGGTGTCTGTTTTTGAGTATAAATTAAAAGCCCAATTGGTTTATTATTTAAAAGTAAAGATAGAGAATGAACCAATATTTCTTGAATGCTACCAGGTTTGCTTCAGAATAAACATTTTTACTGGTAAAAATTTTAATTTGACAGTTTCACAACCAAGTTTCGAACATCTGTAAGGTAGAACCCAAGCACTAATCAAGCAATGCTTGAAAATTGGAAAATATAATCTTAAAATTTAAAGTAACATTTTTGTCTCAGCAATATTGTAGGACATGAATTTGTTAGTCATCCATAAATCATCCAGAAAGCTATCAGTTATCCTGTTTTTAATGTAAGGATATACTCATTAGTCTAATCCATCCACCAAGAGGCCCACAGCTGTATAAGCACATAAATAATTTCTAATTACATGATTAGTAAATGTAAACTAATTTATGTCTGAAGGCTTTTATACTCAATCACCTTCTGAAAATCTAAACTATGGTAACATTCTTTTTAAAAGACAAAAACATAAAACATTAATACCTGTTTTTTGTTTTTTTTAGAAGCCTCTTGTAGACAAAGGAGATGGCGCCACACTCACCATCACATGTCAAAAAATTTTCTTTGAAACTGCCATAGGACAGGCAAAGCTACTTCAGAAACCAATAACAGTATTAATATGTACATGAAATGCATTATCAAGGTAATAGAAGATTAAAGAAGTGACCAAAAATGTGTTTACTATAAGCAGTCGTGAAGTCTGTCGGTACCTGTCACTAATGCAGGTCAATAATGTTCTCAGCAAATCTGTTTTACTGGTGACTGAAAAAAGTTGGGTAGAGATCTGATTCTACCATGTGGTCCTTTTAAACCCCCTACTAGGGCAGTGGTTTTCCACCTTTGCTGCTTACCTGTGGTATGCAGTTATGAGTCGCAGCCCTAGCAAAAAAATACTATACTTTTTTTATGAGGGTAAGACCTAATAGGAAAATATATTATTTCTATTTTAGAGCAATTATGTCATTGCACGGTGTATCCTGCTCAGTAAAATTGGTATTCAATCAGGTCCTGCTGCTGACCAGATGCCAGGCTAAAACCCAAAAAGTGATGATATGGTTCAAGCAACCATTTATTTGCTACAGATCAGCCATATCGGATGTAAATCCCAGTTCTCCTTGTTCCCGTGCCTCCTGTCCAGGATACCTCCGTGGGTTGTAGGAAGGTCTTGTCTGCACCCAAGCCTAGGGTCTCCGGAGGCCTACCCTCTGCCAATCCAAGCTGGGAATTGGTCAGGACCCTCAGAATACTCCAGGCAGCTTTACCTTCCCCCTCCTACATCTTTCTAAAAGGTTCCAGTACATTTTAGAAATAGGGGGTGGTCTCAGTGATGCTGCCTGTGAGTCATCCAGCTCTCCCAGAATTTCTGCCCAACCCAGGAAACAAAAACAGACAGGCATGGCTGCAAGCCAAGCCTGCATACATTTACCTGTGCCATTTTTTTTTTACATTTCTAGTACTAGAGGGTGCTACATATATTTTAATTGCATCTGTTTATCAATTTACAAAATGCAAGAGTAAACAGAAGAAAAATCTAAATCAAACCAATATTTGGTGTGACCACCCTTTGGCTGCAAACCAGCATCAATTCTTCAAGGTACACTTGCACACAGGTTGTTCCAAACATCTTAGAGAACCAACTACAGATGGTGGTGGATGTAGCCTGCCTCAAATCCTTCTGTATCTTCATGTAACCCCAGACAGACTCAATGATGTTGAGATCAGGGCTCAGTGGGGGCCAAACCATCACGTCAAGGACTCCTTGTTCTTTTTTATGCTGAAGATCGTTCTTAATGACATTGGCTGTATGTTTGGGGTCGTTGTCCTACTGCAGAATAAATTTGGGGACAATCACATGCCTCCCTAATGGTATGGCATGATGGATAAGTATCTGACCCCAAACATATGCGTCAATATGTCAATAAGGAGTCCTGAAAGTGATGGTTTGGCCCTACAGAGCCCCAATCTCAAAATCATTGAGTCTGTCTGGGATTATATGAAGAGACAGAAGGATTTGAGACAGTCTACATCCACAGAAGATCTGTAGTTAGATCTCCAAGATGTTTGGAACAACCTATCTGCCGAGTACCTTCAAAAGCTGTGTGCACTGTTTGTACTTAGAAGAATTGATGCTGGTTTGAAGCCAAAGAGTAATTACACTAAATGTTGATTTGATTTGGATTTCTCTTCTGTTCATTTGCTTTCCATTTTGTTAATTAATAAAAAATAAACTATTAACACTTCTATTTCTGAAAGCTTTTTAACACCTGCCTAAAACTTTTGCACAGTATTGTAGATATGCTCACTGCAGCCAACAAACACCACTGTATTATTTCAGCATGTGAATGGGTAATCAGCTTTCTTTGCTTTCCCTCTGAGCATTGATTGGGAACAAAATTTACCAACATTGTATTTCCTTTCAGCTCACAGCAATAGATCTTTACCTCCCATAGTAACTAACTTTTGTAACTTGAAAAGGTTCATACCAATAGACGGCAGAGTCCCTGTCACCAACTTTAAAAAAAAAATTCATAAAATCATAGAGAAATCACTGACTTGCAGTGTTTTTCCATTCTATATTTTCTTACAAACTTGCAAAGTGCCTTTCAACTTGCCAGTGTCATTTGAGTGATAGCTATGAGTCTGCTTGGGCTGCTGACATAACATCCAACACAGCGACACCTGTTAGCAGTCTCAGGGCTTTTGGATGTGTACACAAGGGAGGCTTTTGCAGGTAAATACGTGCATAAAATACATGAAATGCATGTAATCTTATAAAAACTTTTTGTTCAAATTAATATTAGGGTGACAGGGTTTCTTTAAAGACAATAAACATGGATATGTCTGGAGTTTAATGTCTTATAAGTTTAATTTGCTTACCAACAGATACGATAACAAGTGATAGCTCTAAAATGTTTGTTTCGTTAAAAAGCCAAATAGTAAAAGCTAAAATTTTCCCTTCAGTAATCAACACTTGGTTAAGGACCTTCTCTAAAGCAATGAGATAAACATATTAACACTAAAACTAGCTGTCTGTGTTCCTCAAGGCATTAGCATCAGTGCCAAGTATGTCAGCATGAATTCTTCATAATATGAACATCACTGCTGCAGGTTGTGATTTTGTTCAACTCTACTTACATCTTAAAACGCAATTCATCTTCCAGTTTAAATGAACTAAATACATTCCAGTTGTATCAAAAACAAAAAGGTATTTAAAGTTTTATTCTTTGTTTTTTGTTTTTCTTAAGCAGCCACAACTTGAGTAGAAAAGCCTGTCTCCTGACATTAGCTGCAGAGTGGGACCATTGCTCTCTGTGGGGAAGCAGTGATTTCTTTGTAGAGGTCCAACATGCCTCCTACTGAGTCAGATCTAGAGATCTTCAATCAGCAGGGAGGATGAGATTTTCAGATTGCAGATGTAGCTGGGAGCGGACTATGGTTATCTGACTTTTGTAGACTTATGTATTACTATTCTAGCCTTGCTCCTATGTCCCCCTAGTGCTGAATCTGACATCTCCTGAGCACAAAGAAAAGCATTGTAGGAGATGTAGTACTCTGAAAAGACATTGCTGATTTTGCAGAAATGAATGTGAACTGCATTTCCAAGCAGACCATCTGTCCTGCAGGAGAATTGTGGGAGAGACTATATAGGGATCTGTGGACAAGGCCCACGGTCTCTTGCTTCCTGGATCTCACTGCATGAGCACCACTCCACCACTGTGTAAGAAGATTGTGGCCTAGCACGCGACACACAGCCTACTGCTCCAGCCCCAGTGAGTCCAGCCGTCACCCACTAGTAGAAGGAGGCCCTGCAGCAGCACTGAACCCCGCGAAACCAGGCAGTTCGCTGAGTTAGCAGCCTTATCCCTGTCTCTGCCCATCTGCAGTAGGAAGAATCGTTCGTTGGTCCCACCGGGAGGCTGCCGAGGTCTATCAAGATTGGTTAGGGGGCTTGAGCCCACAGATCCCATTGCCCTGCTAAGTAGTACACTTTCCACACTGTGCACAGGTGACATTCGTTCAGATTACAAATAGTATTGCTATCAACCAGGATTTGCTATCTTGCATTGTTCATCATCACTTTGCTGCAGCCAGGAATCTTTGTTCTATGAGCTCCAACTTTGCCGGTGAAGACAATGCAGGGCCTTGCTTTTAGAACAGTGTTATTAGCACTCTTAAAGGGGACACTTTACTGGTAACTATAGTATACTAACTCTCATTAGAATAAAAGGTATCAAAGGCCGGCCCGGGGTTCTTCTCTAATGTGGACACATTTCCTTATATCCATTGATAGCTGTCCAATAATATCCCATGGTGACTGTGTATAATGTATATTGTCACATTAGGACATGCACCCATGTCCATACAGCTGATAAGCCCCCATACAGTAACATAGGCTGCTTGCACACAGTCTCAGCCAAAAAAACAAACTACTCATTCATGCTGTACAGAACGCAAAGCCCATTTGAATTGACTCGTTAACTTTAAGAGAATGCTCACCTTTTGTTTTAATGCACCTGTTGTGTCTTTAGCTAATTTAACAAAGATTCAATTGGGTATTAAGATTCTTTTTTTTAACAAAATACAATACACCAACTAAGCTCTAGGTGTCATGTGCAGGGCATTAGGTGGATCGACCAGGTAAGGTAATTGACTACTGCGCTGCCTATATTGCTCTTACAGACTTTATACAAGAGTGATAAACAAAATTATATTATAAGCTTCATTGGAACAGAATCTGTACTATATGCTTGTTTTCTGTAGACCCCCGTGCAATATATATTTCAATATATTTTTATATATACTGTATAGATACACACATTTTGCATTAAGTTTCGAGGATAAAGAAGTATGGAACACTTCCTGCATGTCATACAGAAACACAAAATCTAGAACTTGCTTTTTCATTGGTGATGCTTTACCTAAAATTACAGCACAGAAGCTCCTACGGCATGAAGTACAGGATTGGCATTTAATGAGAAGTCCCATCTGCAGCCATGCTATTAAAAAGACATAATGGCTCACATCTTTTTTGAACAGCATCACTCTGTGACTATGCTCAGCCACACGAAGCAAAATTGAGTTGGCAAATTCCCACATGCAGTCTCTCCATTACAAATTAAGAGAATGGAGATCAAAGTTTAGCATACAAGCAAAGACTGGTGTAAAGGAGAAAAAAACCCACCCCCGCCATTCTCCCTATTACATTACCATCATGGTATTTTCCAGAGAAAGGACCAGTAATATAGGAGAATACATTTATGTTTCTGTGCACAGAATTTAGAGGAGAGATTCCTTTTCATCTGATTTGCTGGATTCTGCATAAACTTACTAGCCAGATGTGGGTTTATGGTCAATGGTCATTTGAATTGTTGTCTTTGCTACGTTCTCTTTCTGAACATGCTAGTTTTCCTGGCTGTCATCATAATTTAGTGTCACTGGTCCCTACCAAGTATTCGGATCAAAAGTTCTGACTTTATGTTGCTTGCTGTATGCTTGTTTCAATCAGTAAATGAAAGGAGTTGTAAAGGCAGAAGGTTTTTTTTTATCTTAATGCATTCTATGCATTAATATAAAAAATCTTCTGTGTGTAGCAGCCACCCCAGCAACGCCTAATACTTACCTGAGCCCCATCTCTATCCAGTGATGTCCACAAGTGTCTTAACCATCTGGGACTCTCCTCCTTTTTGGCTGAGACACAGCAGCGGTGCCATTGGCTCCAGCAGCTGTCAAATCACTTAGCCAATCAGAAGAGAGAGGGGGCAGGGCCGGGTCGGGGCTCCGTGTCTGAATAGACACAAGGAGCTGTGACTCGGCCCGGGTGCCCCCATAGCAAGCTGCCTGCTGTGGGGGCACTCGACAGGGGGGAGGGGCCAGGAGCAGTGAAGAGGGACCTGAGAAGAGAAGGATCTGGGCTACTCTGTGCAAATACACTGCACCGACCTGGTAAGTATAACATGTTAAAAGAAAACCGAAAAAACAAGACTTTACAATCACTTTAAAGCACTAAAGCCAGAGACAGCAAGACTACTAGTACTTTTAAAACAACCAAAAACCAAACCATTAACAACCAATTCATGTGACTAGCATTGTGGATAGTTCTCAGCATATTTTGTGAGATTTCTATTTAAGGGTTTAGGGAGCAAAATCCCTTAACCCCTTGGCACTGATGTAACACAAATATGCAGCCGGATTGCACTGGGCTTTTTTTTAGTGGGGCCTCATATTTGTGTATTCTACTTTGTGCTGGGAGCGCGCCGCATGGCATGCTCCCAGCACAGTGACCGGGGTCTCACTGAGAGCCCTGGGGCCCGTTCCAACAATCAGGAACGGGAACATCCGATTCCAGGTCACCTGAATGCTGTGATAGCCTCTGATTGGTTTTCACAGGGATTAGTCACTGTGAAGCCCGCCCCTGTGTTTTGTGTCTCTTTGAATAGACAAGAAAGGTACAATTTATTTTTCTCTGTCCTTGCAGGGTAAAAAAAAGTGTGTGCAGAAAAAAAAATAAAATAAAATAATAATTAAAAAAGAAATACCTAGATTAAGGTTTGATCTAGGTCAAAGCCATGGTTAGAGTACTTTCACACTGGGGCTGTATTTAGGGGCTTTAGCGCTAGAAATAGCCTTTGCTAAGTGCCTGAAAACCACCTCCCATTCATTCATTCCAGTGTGTCTTTTCACACTGGAGCGGTGCGCTTGCGGGACTTTCCAAAAAGTAATGCAAGCAGCATCTTTGGGGCGGGGTGGGAGTGCTGTATTTAGAGCTCCCAAAACGCCCTGCCCATTGAAATGAATGGGCAGCCCTTTCAAAACGCCTTAAAATCGCTTTGAATGCGCCGCAAAACGGGACTTTTTACTTTGGGTAAAAAGCACCCCGCTAAACAGTGCTAAAGTGCCGCTAAAATGAGCGTCGCTTTAGCGTGAATGGTCGGCGCTTTCAGTGTGAAAGTACCCTTAGTGTTTGGGTCAAGATCATTGTCAACGGCCAAAGGTCTGGGTCAGTAATTTTTTGGACAGGGCTTTTTTTCTTTTTTTTTTTTAATTAATATCAGTGTTAATGTGTTTTAGATAGGACAAAAAAAGCAAAATGATAGGTGCGGTTTTACTAACACATGTCAAAGTTGCAAAATTGTGCTTAGACATTAAGATTTGTTTTACCCTTAGGCGCGAAGGGGTTAAAGATGCAAGGGAAAGTGGGCACATTAGTATATGGTGTATTAAAATTTGGAGCAATTGGATAACAACTGACATCCAATCCATATAACTAGTTGCCACTTTCTCTTAGGATAGTGGGATTTTTTTCTCGAATTCTTTTTCATTTGTCAACGTGCCTTGGGACCATTAAAACTCAGCACAACACTGTTTACATTACTGATACAATAGTTTGCTGTTCCTCTGATGATCTTCTGTAGTCCCTACCCCACACCCATTGTTCGGGTGAACAATTGTAGTACGATTTATTTAAAAATTACATTTTGGACCTTGGTGATATCACATATACATTTACCTCCGTTATACTCACCTGAAGACGTGAGCTTTGTTCACTAAATGTGTCAAGACTCCTAAGTGCCTCCCCAACACTGTTGACTATTAATTTCATAGAATATTCACATATGGAAATGTAGTTAAAGCTTACGTTTAGTAAAAAAAATGTAAATAGCTTACCTTCGGTTGATGTGTCCTTTGTGCTGCTGTCTCCTGCTTTAGGTCTTCCTCCTTCAATGAATCCCCCACCCATCACTGCCAATGTAATCTTCCTGTGCATTAGGGGGTTAAAAAAACCAAGGGAACTGTAACAGGCACTCATCAAGAGTACCCCATTATTCCTGCCCTGTCCGTTCTCCTCCTCCATTCAAAGAAGCCGTATTACAGCTTGTATGAATGAAAAATGATCAATAAATGGAGGACAATGGGAAAGATATGCCCCCTTCATTCACAGATCAAGTTTCAGTCATAGAAGCTGTCATTCTGATCTCTATGAATGGAGGAGGTGAGCGGAAAGGACAGACACAGTCGACTGTACCTGTCACAACTTTCTGGTAACTCCTGCGACACCAGAAGATTACGGGGGTGGTGGTGGTGTGGGGGGCGGGGGGCATTAGAGAAGATTTCAACTAAACCAGAAGACAGCTGCACAGGGGAAACATCACACTGATTGTGAGTAATGTTCATTATGCTGATTTTTATTTATTTTTAACTAAACTTAGGCATTAATAGGTTGTAAGCAGAGGTGTAAAAGTCACCAGGTATCTACGTTTTCTACAATGTGTTTTATGACATTTTGAATGGTTACTAATAAAAGCAAATTGTTTTAACAGTAATGAGACTATAATTTATTATCTCTGTGCCTTAAAAGTCCCGTAGTGTACTCTCTATAAGGTACCCTTGATATGGAGGACATCCATACTTTATCAAGAACTTTGTGTATGTACTTTTTTTTTTAAAAAAAGGTCAGCAATGGCATCACACTGTATAGGATGCCTGCAAATGCTTTAAATACATACTTCAAAATATTAGAAATAATATTTATCAGATTCCATAAAACATATTTGTACATGGTTTAGGATTTTCAGCTATAATTCTATTAAAAAAAACAACCCTTCAATGTATTTTTTTTCTTGGTAGAAGTTTGTAGGCAGCTTGATCTTGGAAAGACACAAAAAAAATGATCATTCTTGTTTTTGTTAGCTACAGGTTTGTGATCTATCACAGACCTGTAATCATTTACTGGGAATGGTCTTTTACAGCTCTATAACCTGTAATTGGACCATGAATAAAGTGGTTAGATGATGCAGAGCCAGTAAACATCAGATATTGCACAATCACTACTGTGTGTATCTTGTATCTAGTGTAATATGTGGAAGCTCAGGATCACCAACTAGACTTATTGGTAAAAGCAGTCTTTTTATTTTCAGAAACAGGCAAACAGAAAACAGCTTATCCGCAGCAAGGAAAAACAAACAAAAATAGTCCATCAATGTCTGGTAGAAAAATAAAGGTTCAGCTTACCACCAGTAACACTCATCCCGTAATGGGTTTTTTTTTTAAAGTTCCCATCTGCTTTGGGGGTCCCAAAGAGGAGGTCTCCACAGTTCAGCAACCATGTCTCAGTCACAAGCTAGTCCACACTGGTCACTCAGCTGTGGTCTGCTCTACTCCACCTCAAAGACACCCACTTGGCCGTTCCCTGCTCTTTTTCTTTTCTCCCCTGCAGACGGGTTAACCCTTTTAGGACCAAAGTCCCTGTAATCAGGGTTGGAGAGACTAATCCACCCAAAGTCTGTGTCCCAAATGTTTGGTTGGTAGAGAGGTTTAACAATGTTTTGTTGATTCACATAAAAGCTTGCAATTAGAGTAGCACCAAATAGTTAAGATGGTAGGAGGGCTGTCTTGGGACAAAACAATGGATCATCAGAGTTGGTATATGCAAAAAAGGAAGATGGATCTGTGTCTTTAAGAGGGGAAACCCTCCTGTACTCCACAGCAGCGGTACGGCCAAGGAAATGTACTGGGGCAAAGGGGGATCCCTTTGTTGAAGCTAAAGCACAGACCATCCACACGACCCAAGTCCAGCAAAATGATGCCTGGTATCATTTTGCTGGACTTGGGTTGTGTGGATGGTCTGTGCTTTAATTAGCTCTAACAAAGGGATCCCCCTTTGCCTCAGTACATTTCCTTGGCCGTACCACTGTTGTGGAGTACAGGAGGGTTTCCCCTCTTAAAGACACAGATCCATCTTCCTTTTTTGCATATACCAACTCTGATGATCCATTGTTTTGTCCCAAGGCAGCCCTCCTACCATCTTAACTATTTGGTGCTACTCTAATTGCAAGCTTTTATGTGAATGAACGAAACATTGTTAAACCTCTCTACCAACCAAACGTATTTGAACCCCTCCTAATTCTCTACACCCCTGAAGAAGGACTACATATGTAGACCGAAATGCGTAGGGTGTGAGGAGGTTTTTTGTTACATATAACTTTATTAATGACATGTTATATGCATTGTAAAAATTAATCAATGTTCCGTCACAAATGTTTTTAATGTATTTCTACAAATAAAATTTATGTATTGTTTTATATATTATTGTACACCTTGTTATATATTCTCCACTATACAACATTGATTGAATGCCGTTAAAGTCTATTTAGGGGAATTTCTCTCATTTCTGTCATAAATTGAATTCAAGTTCACTTCAAAGGGACCAAAACCCAAATAATGGAGACATGTTTCTCACAATCAGGACCTATCCCTGGCATTCTGTACACCCATTACAACCAAATATTGATAAAATTTACAGCAAATTTAACTGGTTTAACACTTTTGAAAGATTTGAAAACATGGTGTGAAATGAAGTTCCCCTAACGAATCTTTGCTACATTGAGTTTTTCTAAAAAAAAATAGCAAACAGAAGAAAACCGCAAATTTTACTCTAACCCTTCCCACAAATTACTTCAAGTCATGTAGACAAGCAAATGAAAGTTCATTAATCTTACTTTATCTTCGCTATGCATTTGTGACTTTTGCTAAATTAACAGCTTATAGTAACAAATAGCACAACTTTACTTTTTTTTTTTTTTGGTTAACCAATACAATGTATTGCCCCAGTATTATGCCAGTATTACCCACCCCCTCCCCCCACAAGTAGCTTGGAAATCATCAGCACTCTGCTGTCTTTTGACTTTGCTCATGAACATTCTTCTGAAGGCGCTCAGTTTGGAAGCTTCTCAATAAACTTGTAATATTACATACTTCCCATAACTATGTGAACAGGCAAAGGTAAGCACTTTTATATTATTTCATTGATTCATGTGTCACCAGCAATGACAGGTAGAGAGAAAGCAGCACATTATTGCTAAAATTGTGCACTGTAAGGCAGCAGTCCCCAACCTTTTTGGCACCGGAGACCGGCTGCGTGGAAGAAAATTGTGCCAATGATCGGGGGGGGGGGGGGGGTGCGGGGGGTAATCGCTTTGTCAGGGCAATGGCTGGTGTTAGCGCTTCAATCATCAGGGCACCATGCTGATATGGTGTCAGGGTGAAGCGCATTATTTCTATTATTACATTGTAATTATAAATTAAATAGTTCAACTCACCAAAATGCAGAATCATTGGGAGCCCTGAGTGTGTCACCTGCCCATGTCGCCTGCCTCCAAATGCAGCTTGTGACTTGCCACGCTACCTGCCACCAGATGGCAAATGTCACTTGCCACGCTGCCTGCCACCAGATGCAGAATGTCACTTGCCACGCTGCCTGCCACCAGATGTGGATTGTTACTAACCACTCTGCCTGCTACCAGAGGGGATTGGCACTTGCCACGCTGCCTGCCACCAGAGGGGATTGGCACTTGCCACGCTGCCTGCCACCAGATGCGGACTGTCACTTGCCATGCTGCCTGCCACCAGATGTGGATTGGCACTTACCACGCTGCCTGCCAACAGATGCGGAATGTCACTTGCAACACTGTCTGCCACCAAATGTAAATCGTCATTTGCCACGCTGACTGACACCAGATGTGGATTTTCACCTGCCCCGCTGCTCTGCCTGCTACCAGATGTGGATTGGCACTTGCCACGCTGCTCTGCCTGCTACCAGATGTGGATTGTCACCTGCCCCGCTGCCTGCCAAAAGATGTGGATTGTCACTTGCCATTTCACCTGCCACTTTGCCTGTCACCAGATGCGGAATGTCACTTGCCACGTCACCTGCCACTTTGCCTGTCACCAGATGCGGAATGTCACTTGCCACATCACCTGCCACGTTGCCTGTCATCAGATGTGGAATGTCACTTGCCACGCTGCCTGCCACCAGATGTGAATTGTCAATGCATTGGTGGCAGCACTGGTCCATTTAGCACAGAGGCAGGCCTCTGTGCAGTGGTGGGTTCCAAGTGAAGGCAGAAGAGCCATGATGCGGGGTGGGTGGTGAGAGATTACCTCATCACTCTGCTCCCTGCCGCACCTCTGACATTGAAGCTGACAGAACACCGGCTGTGAGGGCGGAAGAGCACTGATGCGGAGGGTGGAGAGAGATGATCTCATATCTGCTTGCCTGCCCGCTCACTTCTCTCATCCACCCGGCTCTCTTATGCCGACCACCCATCTCTCTCATGCCGCCTGCCCAGGTGTTTAATGCTGGCCGCCCAGCTGTCTCATGTCGGCCGTCTGCACCCGCAGCCCGGCTGCAGAGAGGCCGAAGCCCGGTGGTTGATGACCCCTGCTGTAAGGAACCCACTATGACCATGATTTGGTCAGGAACAATGATTATCCATGATAAAAGATTAGTCACAAATCACTGGACAGAGTATCATATTTTATTTGCCATTTAATATGATTGGCTGGTTTGGATTGTACAGTATCACAAGTCAATGACTGTAAAACCTAGCTGATTTTGATATTGAGAGCATTTTGGCCTTTAACTCTAACAGAAGTTGCATTGATAGTATTTACACCAGGCCAAGGGTCTAAATGGATAATCATCCAGGGATCTATTGGCAGTCAAATATCGTCAGTTTATCCTCTCAGTCCACAGCCCTCTACTGATTCTTGGCACAGCAAACTAGAATACATCCTAACTTAATCAGAAGCCTTAATTTCTAACAGCTTTTCAGCTTTGAAATAATTATTATGTGGCTTTTATTGACCAGCTGTTGTTAAGTAGCAAGTCAGCACTTGAAGAGTCGTGTCAATAATGAAGTTGCTTTTTTGCTAAAGATGTACTTTGAAGCAATCAATAAAATCTCATCAGTCTTCTGAATATGATATATGTGCTTTTTCAAGCTTAAAAAGCAGCTTCCTTTGTCTGAATCTGGGCCATTTCCTCCAACTTCAAGGCAGAGTTCATGTTATTAATACAGGGGGTTATTCAGAATATGCTATTGTGCACTATGCAAATGATGAATGCAAAATAGGATTCAAGTTTTTGCGACAAGCGGAGCTGTTAGATGTAAATTAAATCTATAGAACATCCATCATTGAAGTGACAAAAGAAAGTGTGGGTGCACAGAGATACCATGTGCTCACTTATTGAATACACAGACGTGTAACATAGACCACCCCAGGTAAACATGAAAATCTGCCTTTTAACTTGACACAGGGATCACTACTTTCCTACTGAGTAGCTTGTTTTTATTATTCTGACGTTCATTTTCTACTTCAAGCTCCTTTGTTATCCAAGTCCTTATGAAGCCAATACCCACCTGTTCTGAATGGTCCTGAATTGGAGAGGTTTGCCCCTGCGTTGATTTGCTCTACAATGTCATTCCCTATCTGCAGAATGCAGCAGCTTTCATACACAAACCAAAGCAAGGGCAGGTTGTAAGGACCAATTTCACAGCCAGAGGCTGCAGCCTATTCTAGAATAAGTATGAAAAGCATACTGCACCTGGTAGCACGAGATTACAGAAACTGGAACAGAAGTGGACACTAGTCCAGTTGCAATGGTTCCTTAGTAACATCAATCAAACAAACTGGATAGTGCTTCTTAGGGCACTGCACCCTCTGTACCATCTTCGGGGGTGTACTGCACTTAGCTGAAAGGGGAGCCCTCTCTGCATTTCGGCCTCCGATCAGGTACGGGACAGTGATCTGACCACCTTGTATGATCCCTAATACACCCACACGCAGCGTATGGACGTATTCTCCAAATGTAGACATTTTGCATTCAGGGAATATATCCGTACACTATACAAGGCGTACAGGACACTGGGAAATGTGTCCTGGAGAGCAGGTATATTTGAGTTGTGTTCCCTTTAAGGGGGCAGTTTAGGTCACAGGAGTACTCAGGGCTGCTCACCCATGCATGTGGGGATGTTGCAGGGGGAGTTTGAATAGACTGATTTCCAGTAATCTCTGGGATCATAAGCCTGGATTAAGGGCCCAAATTCCAGAGGTTCAAAAAAGTTTTGGGTGGGAAGAACCTACAATCCCTAACTACAAGGACTCTGATCCCATATTATGGGTAAGGGAGGCTTAAAAAACAGCAGGATGGAATCACCACCTGTGTCAGTGAGGCAGTATGGAGGAGTTTACAAGCTGTGAGCAAGGTTGAATGCTCTGGGAAATGAGACATCGGTTGCTGACCCCCTGCGGCCTGCACAGCACCCTGAAAGACAGAGGAACCCTAACCAAGAGATCGGCGGTGAGACAGTTGTGTGGTTCATTTTATGCTAGAATTGTGAACAGTTTATTTGACTTTTTGCGTAAGGAAAGAATTTATGTTTACCTGTTTTTAAGGAGTTATCAAAGAATGATTTGTTTTTACAAAAGGCTGCTGCTGATCCCGGGCCCCCATATGACAACCTGTTTACAGAAATACCGTCATATACCCACATACATTCATGTCTAGGGGCAGCTGTACACAGGAACTAGGATTCCCAGGCAAAGAAAAAAGACAGAATTTTATATTGTATGCCCTAATGCACACAAAGCCTAAAAGAAATGTATAGCGTTTTGTTTATTTTTTTTAAACAAAATTGACACAGCTAGGGCTACACTAGCAATTAAATCTACAGAGAGATTTAACTACTCTTTAGCAGTATCCTTATTTGCAACACTCGTATATCACTGTGGGGCTAAAGAGATAATTGACAATTAGAAGATAAATCTGTAAGTTGCAAAGAGATTTAATCACCAGTGTAGTCCTAGCCTAGGGCCCCGAGGGTGGTAAAATAGACATACAAACAAATCTGACCACCTTCTTGCGTCTATGGAGGCCAGGCCTCTTTTACATAGGTGGTGCTTTTTCCAATCAGCTGGGAATCCATGAACAAATCCCCTGCTGAATCAGAGGCACATGGAATGGATGTCACTTTTGTGACATTTGTGTCCATTCAGTTTTTTCCTCGCTGAGCTTAACGAAACTATGCTAGTTCTATGAGCAGGCAAGATATAAAAGTACGAGCATCCATATCCATTTCCTAATTTCCATAGGTGTGGGCAGCCTATTGCATTAGGGTGTGCACCCTAAAGCTCAAAAACACGTGTGTGTCTACATATATATGGCCCCAGCACATTGATCTCCATGCTGGGCAGAGCCAGTAGAAGGGAGATCTTTCCTATCTTCCCACTGGCACACAGAGCAATAATGCTAATGCGCGTGGGGTGATTAGGGTGTGCCCCGACACATCTGGCACACCCTGTGCACATGCCTATGCTTACCTCCAATTTGTAATAATAATGTCGGAACGATGGAAACTATTTCCATTGCTTTTTTTTTCAGACCAAGACAAACGTGTAGGTAATCTGTTTCCATCTGCCTGCCTAACGCTGAGCTTGCATTTAAATCTGCCCGAAAAACTCACGTGGCCATCTAAATGAGCCCAAACATCATTGATTGCATTAATTACTGTTCACCTTAAGGCCTATGGGATATAGACATCTGCAGCTTAAACTCATATGGGGGGAAAAGCAGCAATCATGTAAATTTTGCACCCAGTTTCAGTTTTATTCTCAGACATCTGCCTTAGCCAACAGTATCTGCAGGTCTCTTACCCAATCCAGTCAAATATGGTCTGATCAAGTCTGTCATCTGACGTCTAGGGACAAAAGAAACGGAATGCCACACACATCCATACCACTTCAAAGATCTTTATATGGTTCATCTAGAGGCGGATTTCCACCAAGGTGTTTCATCTCCTTGAGGAGCTTAGTCACAGAGTTATGAAGTCTAGGGGCACCTTAACTTGCATGCTTATAAAGGGCTGCATTACTCAACTGTTAAAAAAGTATGCAAGGTAATGTAAAAAGCTGTTCAATACTAGGATCATAAAAAGACAGGGCACTAGTTCTGCTATACAGGCTGTGGCATGGGGGATTGTTCAGCTCAGTGGTAGATGCATTTTCATTTAGTGAGTCCACATCAGACAGGCGTTTATAGTCAAGGGCCTGGTAGCCCACGTTTATTAAATGATAAAAACAAAAGTCCACTCAGTAATCCCACGCAGGGGTTTAAACGTCATTCAGACACAACTGAAAATACAAGCCCACCTGGCTACTCTTCAACAGCACTGCTGCTACATGTACTGGTCCCTAAAGCCACCAGCTCTTCCAGCAATCAAACAACAATACTAAACAATACAACTTCTGCTCTACCAAGCCTTACTGTGTCCATAGACTGACCAGTCCTTGGTCTTGTAGTAAGCGTCCATACAAACGCAAATCCTTTATATCCAACATCAGGGATGAGCAGCCATGTTCCTAGATGTCTCCTCACATGGAGACACACACTCTCTCCCTGAGAGCTAGGACCAGCTGCCCTAGTCAAGACCTGAAAAGAAAACATTAAACTGCGGTCCACGGACTTGGAAGTCTGTCCCACCCGGATCTCTATCAGACAAATAAAACCAGCCCCGGAATCTTAGATTGCAAATCTAGGAATCCATGGAGGAACATATATCCCCATCAATCACTTTTCCTGTAAATTTTAACCTGTTTCACAGGCACCCCGCTACAAGGCTCATTGCTACTTCAGTATCCTGACCTGATATTGTGATGTATATCAAACTATTTTTCTTTATTGAATGAATATCAATTCTCTTCCTTTCCCAGCGAGTTGCTGCTGTTACAATCAAATGTATTTGGGGAAGATAGTAGATACAGTGGATGAAAACTAATAGATGAATGAGAGCCACCCTCCAATCTCTTCTTTTTCAAGCAATTTTATTAAATCATCGACAATGTACCTGCAACCATAGTGTTTCCATCCAAAAACCACTGCCTCCTTAACGTGTTTCACCAAGAGTGACTTGATCAAGGAAAAAGGACCATCCTTGTGATTAAGCCATTCAAGGTAAAACATATTAAAGTGGTTGTAAAGGGAAAAGTTTTTTACTTTAATGCATTCTCTGCATTAGGGTAAAAAAAAAAACTTCTGTGTTCAGCTCCCCCCAGCCCCCCCTAAACACTTATCCGAGTCCAATCCCGATCCAGCACTGTGCCCAAGAGCAGTGGCTTTCACCTCTCTCTCTTCTCACTGGACTTGGAGGCAGAAGCCGGAGCCATTGACTCCTACTGTTAATCACAGCCTGTAAGGAAAGAGCGGGGGTGGGACCATGCCGCGCTGTGTGTGTGTAAATGGACACACAGAGCCCAGCTTGGGATTGAGTCTGTATGAGTGCCCCCATAGCAAATGCTATGAGGGCACTCATAGCAAATACAATCAGAAGGGGGAAGGAGACGGGAGCGCGGGTGGGGGACCTCAGAAGGAGGATTGGGGCTGCTATTTGCAAACAAAATTGCACAGAGAAGGTAGGTATAACATGTTTTTATTTAAAAATTACCTTTACAATTACTTTTAAGGAGGCAGTGCTTTTTGGGTGGAGACATCATGGTTGCAGGTACATTGTGAATAATTGATGAATAAGTGTGAAAGCTGCGCTTAGGACAAAAGTTTAGGTATGCAGCCCCCCTAAAGGAGCTTCCCTAAGCATCCTCCACAGAATATTGAATTTAAATTGAATGGGGTATGGCGCTTCCTGTTGGATAGTATGGGATGGTGCAATGGGGGGGGGGGGGTGTTGTGGGGGTGGTAAATAATCCCTAGCTTTCCTATTATAAGCTATACCAAGGGCAGTGTGTTAGACTAAAGGTAATATATCCAAAAATGATTTATCCACCCAATCGTACCCCTATTTAAGGTGCCTATTACCAAAAATAAGTGGTCTTCATTGAAATGTTTGTGCAAATCAGAAACCTTGTATGTGAAACACTAAAGGGGTGTATGTAAAACACCTACATCTGTGATAGGTCTACGCCCAAAAACCACCACAGGTGTTAATGACTTCAAGCAAACCCATAAGCATAAACATAAGGTGTAACTCTACCTAAATAGTGCAAAATATTATAAAATATATACTGAAAAAATATATATAGTGCAAAATAAATTAATTAATTAGTGATCAAAGTCCAGTGAACAATGAATGCACCTCAGCCTATATGGTGCAAGTACGAATCAATTAGTAACTTAATAATTAGTGATCATAGTCCATGGAGTGATAAGCCTCTTCATAACCAGTGTTCAAAAAAATTTTTCCTAGCAAGAAAACCGTGACTGGAGTGCTCTCAGGTGGTCTTTGTGACTTTTGTGCTCCCCCTCAAGGGTCCCCACTCACCGAATCCAACAACCCCAGAAGGGGCAAACAGCATAGAATGTCTCGACCACGATCTCCTCTCCACCACGGTCATATGAGGCATCCAGGATGATCTCCGTGTTGTTGGTTAAAGGGTATTCATAGTGACTCCTGTACATCTATAGTAAAGGTTCACTGCATTATTCTTTGTGTAATATATGTAATATTACACTGTAAAGTACTTTATTACTCTGTTATACTTCTATCTTGAAATAAACTCTCCATGTGTTCAGATTAAGAGCTCTTCGGTGAGTGGGGACCCTTGAGGGGGAGCACAAAAGTCACAAAGACCACCTGAGAGCACTCCAGTCACGGTTTTCTTGCTAGGAAAAAAATTATTGAACACTGGTTATGAAGAGGCTTATCACTCCATGGACTATGATCACTAATTATTAAGTTACTAATTGATTCGTACTTGCACCATATAGGCTGAGGTGCATTCATTGTTCACTGCACTTTGATCACTAATTCATTTATTTATTTTGCACTATATATATTTTTGCAGTATATATTTTATAATATTTTGCACTATTTAGGTAGAGTTACACCTTATGTTTATACTTATGGGTTTGCTTGAAGTCATTACCACCTGTGGTGGTTTTTGGGCGTAGACCTATCACAGATGTAGGTGTTTTACATACACCCCTTTAGTGTTTCACATACAAGGTTTCTGATTTGCACAGACATTTCACTGAAGACCACTTATTTTTGGTAATAGGCACCTTAAATAGGGGTATGATTGGGGGGATAAATCATTTTTGGATATATTACCTTTAGTCTAACACACTGCCCTTGGTATAGCTTATAATAGGAAAGCTAGGGATTATTTACCACCCCCACAACACCCCCCCCCCCCCCCCATTGCACCATCCCATACTATCCCACAGGAAGCGCCATACCCCATTCAATTTAAATTCAATATTGTGAATAATTGAATAAAATTATTCAGAAGAGAAAAGATTGGACTGCAGCTCTCATTCATCTATTCTCTTTTGTAATGAGCAAAGAAGGGCTTCCTTGAGCCGACACCCTGCCTTTTCATAGACAAATAGGAGGAGCAGGTTTAGGATATTCCATGCAGATATTCTGTGCATGGAATATCCAGTGTACAGATCCCATCTTTCATGACGTGCATCACGTTTTCCCTGCTAATATTGTTGTATTAGGAGGTACACTGGTTTCTGTCATTGTTGCCTGACAGGGCAAGAAATTATTGAGTGAGCTTCAGAGTTGGATGGGCATGTAGGATACCTAGTAATTAGCAATAGTTCACAATGCGATGGGCCACAAAAGGCACAGAGACAGGGAAGAAATTAAAGTGTCTTCATGCCTAGCAGAGAGACACTAATCTACACACTTGAACGCATGGCAGGCGCCAAGTCCTCAGACCTCAGCTTTAATCTCATATCAAATCTCTGAGATAAAGATCTATGTTTTACAGGCTGAAACAGGTATGAGAATTGTGTTTCTTCTAGTTTTAACAGACATATACATTAAGTATGTCTCATGGTGATGGATAATTCCTCCAAGCATAAACAACTCAGAGTAATTCTTTGATTGCATGCAGCTTTACATGACAATTCATTGTAGCTGCTAAACAGCATATAATAAAGTTAGGGTATTTCTACTTTTATATAAAACATACTGCTGCTTAAAAAGCTAAAGTTTGTTCTGCTTATGTTTTTCCTTCCCTGGTTCTTTCCACCCTCATCCGCTTGCTTATTAAATTTTTAAATAAAACCTTTCCATTTTCATGAAATGTCTTATTTTAGACCCAGGGATATTATCCCTGGGTCTCTGTATTTCTCTATACAATGCAGGCAGATCATAGCTGATGGAATGGGCTGGTAGGGTGCTGTGCATTGCATCCTAACACATCACAATATCCTGCCTCAGTAGGCCTCTCAGGAGTCTTAATCTTCAGCCTTGATGCAAGCAGTGGGCTAATCCCTTGAAAGAAGTTCGGGAAATATCAAAAATGTCTTGAGGGTTGGGTGTTAATCTCTAAGTTGGGGCCTTCTTAGGCAGGCTAGTTTTGCTTGCAAATTGCCCTGAGTAATGCTTGCATGTAATGCTAAGCCTCCACGATTCAAAGAACTGAAATACTATGAATGAAGGGGGTGGGCCAGGGACAGGCAGGTTGGGCAGGAAATGGCCAGGTAATAGTGAACGTCTTCCAGCCAGGAAATTAGCCTGGCTCTATCTGACTTGCTGCAGCTTCTAATGCACACTGTGCAGAGAAATCACAGTAATCCATTTCAGGACAGGAAATAAGTCTATACAACTGTCCAATGCTGAACAGGGCTAGAGTTTAGCTTTACAACTCATCCACATAGATAAAGAACTGTACTACCTAGCCATTAGACCAGGAGTAAGAATCACAAATGAAAGCTAGTGCAGCGGGTTGCTATTTTTTTTCAGACATAGTGGTACTCTATGTGGAGTTGTTTCTAATGTAAAACAAAGTAAGAATCTTAAAGTGGATGTAAACCCTCACATATACCCAGTGAAGTGAACAGCCTCAGATGATACACAGAGATGAAACAAATCTCCCTACATAAGTTTTACATGTATATCTGCTGTCTTCAGCTTTATATACTGTTTAGAAAGTTCAGATTGTGTTAGAGATTTTATCTTCCTGTTCAGCACTGAGTGTGAAGTCTGGACACACAGCCAAGACAGCTGATTGGAGGAAAGGCACACACCATCTCTCCACATAAGTAGAGATTCTCAGAGCTGTTCTGTGTAAAGTTCAGTTGTCTGCTAATCTATTTATAGCAACCTCTCCGACACAAATTTCAGCCTGGTTTTATCATATGTGTCGGAGCACTTGTCAGAAGTTATCATGCTGATAACAGAAGAACAGAGCAGGAGAAAGCCAAGGGATTTAGTGCTTTGAAGAGAGATAAGAAAACTGCAGATATATGTGCCCAGTTCAAATTGCATGAATCGGGTTTACAGTATCTCACAAAAGTGAGTACACCCCTCACATTTTTGGAAATATTTTATTATATCTTTTTATGTGACAAGACTGAAGAAATTACACTTTGCTACAATGTAAAGTAGTAAGTGTACAGCTTGTATAACAGTGTCGACTTGCTGTCCCCTCAAAATAACTCAACACACAGCCATTAATGTCTAAACTGCTGGCAACAGAAGTGAGTACACCCCTAAGTGAAAATCTCCAAATTGGGTCCAAAGTGTTAATATTTTGTGTGGCCACCATTATTTTCCTGCACTGCCTTAACCCTCTTGGGCACGGAGTTCACCAGAGCTTCACAGGTTGCCACTGGAGTCCTTTTCCACTTCTCCATGACATCATCACGGAGCTGGTGGATGTTAGAGACCTTGCGCTCCTCCACCTTCTGTTTGACGATACCCCACAGATGCTCAATAGTGTTTAGGTCTGGAGACATGCTTGGCTAGTCCATCACCTTTACCCTCAGCTTCTTTAGCAAGGCAGTGGTCATCTTGGAGGTGTGTTTCGGGTCATAATTATTTGGAATACTGCCCTGTGGCCCCCGTCTCTGAAGGGAGGGGATTATGCTCTGCTTCAGTATGTCACAGTACATGTTGGCATTCATGGTTCCCTCAATGAACTGTAGCTCCCCAGTGCCAGCAGCACCCATGCAGCCCCAGACCATGACACTCCCACCACCATGCTTGACTGTAGGCAAGACACACTTGTCTTTGTACTCCTCACCTGGTTGCCTCCACACACGCTTGACACCATTTGAACCAAATAAGATTATCTTGGTCTCATCAGACCACAGGACATGGTTCCAGTAATCCATGTCCTTAGTCGGCTTGTCTTCAGCAAACTGTTTGTGGGCTTTCTTGTGCATCATCTTTAGAAGAGGCTTCCTTCTGGGAGGACAGCCATCCAGACCAATTTGATGCAGTGTGCAGCGTATGGTCTGAGCACTGACAGGCTGACCCCCCACCCCTTCAACCTCTGGCAGTAATTCTGGCATCACTCATATGTCTATTTCCTAAAGGCAACCTCTGGATATGATGCTGAGCATGTGCACGCAACTTAACTTCTTTGGTCGACCATGGCGAGACCTGTTCTGAGTGGAACCTGTCCTGTTAAACCGCTGTATGGTCTTGGCTATCGTGCTGAAGTTCAGTTTCAGGGTTTTGGCAATCTTCTTATAGCCTAGGCCATCTTTATGTAGAACAACAATTATTTTTTTCAGATCCTCAGAGAGTTCTCTGTCATGAGGTGCCATGTTGAACTTCCAGCGACCAGTATGAGAGAGTGAGAGCGATAACACTAAATTTAACACACCTGCTCCCCATTCACACCTGAGACCCCGTAACACTAACATGTCACATGACACAGGGGAGGAAAAATGGCTAATTAGACCCAATTTGGACATTTTCACTTAGAAGTGTACTCACTTTTGTTGCCAGCAGTTTAGACATTAATGGCTGTGTGTTGAGTTATTTTGAGGGGACAGCAAATTTACACTGTTATACAAGCTGTACACTCACTACTTCACATTGTAGCAAAGTGTCATTTCTTCAGAGTTGTCACGTGAAAAGATACAATAAAATATTTACAACACTGTGAGGGGTGTACTCACTTTTGTGAGGTACTGTATATCCACTTTAAGTAACAACCTTCAGGGTCACTTTAAAGCTTTACTGCATCAAACAGCTAAGTGTATCGTTGGAACGCATATGTTGAAACTGTAATGCCATGTACACACGGGTGGACTTTCCGACCGGACTGGTCCGACGGGACGAATCCGTCGGACAATCCGACCGTGTGTGGGCTTCATTGGACGTGCAGTGGACTTTTTCGGTCAAAAATCAGACGGACTTTAGATTTGGAACATGTTTCAAATCTTTCCGACGGACTCGAGTCTGGTCGAAAAATCCGCTCGGCTGTATGCTAGTCCGATGGATGAAAACCGCCGCTAGAGCAGCTATTGGCTACTGGCTATCAACTTCCTTATTTTAGTCCGGTCGTACATCATCACGTACGAATCCATTGGACTTTGGTGTGATCGTTTGTAGGCAAGTCCGTTCGTTCGAAAGTCCGTCAGAAGTCCATCAAAAGTCCGTCGAAAAGACTGTCCGTCCTTTGATGTCGAAAGTCCGCCCGTGTGTACATGGAATTACTTGCCAAAAGATTTGAAATTCTGCCAAGTCTTTGTTGTGATCTGGAAACCCCTGCTAGACAACAGAGCCGATGCCATTTACTGCCTGAGAATTCTCGGCAGTCTGCAGTGCAGCGGACCAATGCAATCTGGTTTAGGATCCATCCTAGCTTATGATTGGACAGTGAAGTAGCAGTAGCACATGGGTGGGATCACAACTCTGCTTCCTCCTCTATTTAGTCTGATTGACTCAGAGACCTGCTGTTTAGGGGTATCACAGGAGGCTGAAATCAAGACAAGATAAAGCCTGAGTTTTCCCCCCCTAAAAAAAAAAATCAAAACAAACAAAAATAAATAAATAAACAAACACAACTTACCTTCAGTGTGATGTGCCCCTTGTTCTCCTGTCTTCTAGTTCATTAGTAATCTAAATGAATGAAACATGATCTATGAATGGAGGATGAAGGGATGAAAAATGTCTGCCTCTCCATTTATAGATCACGTTTTACTCATTGAAGCACTTGTATGGCTTTTATGAATGGAAGAGCCATGTTAAAAGGGGTTGGGCATAGTCAGACACTCTTGATGAGTGCTTGTGATAGCTCCTCAGTTCTATTAACCCTTGCTGTAACGCTGCTCTAATGAGGGTGATGACATTGGAAGAAGAAGATGATTACTGTACTGAACTTGAAGACAGAATCACAGTGGACACATCACCCTGAAGGTAAATAATGTCCCTTGTGTTTATTTAGTGAGGGTTTTTTTTTTTTAGGTAAACTTAGGCTTTAAGATACTTTAGCCAGCTGTATATTTAAAATATATATATATATATATATATATATATATATATATATATATATATATATATATTAAGATTTCATTTTGAAATTTTCTCAAGTTTGCGTTTGGGCAAGTTCTTATACATGAGAGCTGCCATAAAACATTTCATTTGTTAGTACTTTATACTTTCATCTCAATAGATGCAATTCCTCGTTTCAATACTCAACCACAATTATCAAATCTAAGTGACAATGGGCTGTAATTGACTTTCTTAATCTATAAATAAAGCAACAATAAACTGAGGTGTAACAGTGTTCTTTACAAGGCTTTTAGTCAATCTACTAAAGAAGATAACAATAAATCACATGTCCAGGTCTTCGTAAAGCAGGGTCAGCGCTCGCTTTAATACATCAAAAAGAAAGATGCCGCAGAGACATTGCCTCCCAGGCCTCATTGTCGATAACAGTAGCCTCAGCTAGAAAAAATATACAATCACCAAAGTGCATGTGAAACTCTATCCACACAGGGTCACAAATTAATTATCCTCACTGACAGTTCCAGAACTGAAGAATGTTGTTGTGTGTTGAAAAATTATTTGATTCATTAAAAATGGAACTATAGAAAGTATGTGTGGACAGAAAGCAAAATCATCAAATAACTGGTGACAGCCAGTATGGAGATTCGTTTTATCTTCAATTCCCTTTAATAAATAATTCTACAACATACAACAGCAACACAGATAGAAATAAAATGCTTTCTTTTTCATAAACGTACGGGACGGCTACAAGCCTTGTTTGGCTTTTTATTGCTGCGGCCCTGTTGTAGATTTTCACTGACTTCCTGTCTAATAAAATGCAGCATAGTGGCTCAGAGGTTAACTTCTGCTTTGCAGAATTTAAGTGATTATAAAGGGATAAATAATCTCTATACTTGTATCCTCAGTGCAATGAAATTGTACAGAGCGGCTCTGAACCTCCTCTTCTCAGGTCCCCCACCGGTGCTCTTGGCCCCTCCTCTCTGTCCAGTGCCCCATGGGAAGCGGCTTTCCTTGTCTTAGCAACATCCTAGCAACGAGACAGGAGGGGATGATGATATCCCTGGGAGTTTTTCAGCAAGGCTTTGGGAGGTATGTAAATGGCCTACACTGATAGCAAGGGCATTATTCAACTTTGGTCAGAGCTGCACAATTTGTCTTTACAGGTGTTCCTTATGTGCGGAGGAAGTTTTTTGGTCAAGGTGAACTATGCCTTTAAACAAATATCTGAAAGCCAACAAACATAGAGGTTATGTACAGTAGTTGCTGTAAGTAAAAACGCACACTGATATTTATAAATTGTTACTTCACTTTCCCATTCCTGTATATCTGAACAGTACATTTATTTATTCAAATATTTTAAAACAAACTTCCTACTTACTTGGGTAATAGAGTTAAGGGAAGTATGCTTCTTGAATAATTCAGGCAGAACTGGTTATTACTGCTGTTATCTTTCCTAATATTCCCTAGGAAATGAGATGTTAATACTGATGGCTTTCCTAGAACATACAGTACCCTTCCAAATCTTGCCTCTGATATTACAGCTCTGTTCATCTTTGTTTTAGCCTCTCATCTTTTCAGTAAGCCAGTTCTGCTATCATGCTCTGAAAACTGATAGATGCAATATATACTGTATGAAATGTTGGGTTTACACTGAGTTCTGAAAGAACACACGCTGATTTCTGGTTAGTAAAACTTTCCTGTTGAATGTGCTTTGTTTTATCTTCCAATACAAGGAGAACTAAGTAGGCTTTTCATCTCTTTTGGAATATGATTATCATTGTGTGCATATGACTGGATTTAAGGTGATTTGATGTTTAAAGGGTAAGTTCACCTTTACAGAAAAATCTGTAAGGTGAACTTACACAGGAACCCCTCCTCACCCCCCAGTCCCGCTGACCTGGAGTGCGGCGATATCCCGCTATGAGCCCTGATATAACCGTGTCACCAGTCCAGGGCTTAGAAATGCCCTGCAGCTTAATCTCCAAAATGTAACCCGTCAGGATGTATGTTTAGGAGCATTCTAATTGGCGCCGACCAATCAGAACCCACGTAGCCTGTCCTGTCAGCGGGGGAGAAGAGGAGAGAAAGCCGAGGGGCTTTTTAAGCCCTGATAAGAAAAAAAGAGAGCGCACCAGCCTAGTGCATTATCCTAGGTAAATTTATTAGTTAAAACGAAGATTAAAATCTACTCACAAAGGTAGGAGAAAAAATTTGCACTATATACAATATACTATATTCCAGGTCCTAGGAAGAGGACGTACGAACTGCTGCTGGCTAACGCGTTTCAAAGGTGTCCCTTCTTCATCAGAGCCTTATTGGGGACACCTTCAAAACGTGTTAGCCAACAGCAGTTCGTACGTCCTCTTCCTAGGACCTGGAAAACTGCTACCAGCGGACCAATCGCTTCTGTGACTGTATATAGTGCGATTTTTTTCTCCTACCTTTGTGAGTAGATTTTAATCTTGGTTTTAACTAATAAATTTACCTAGGATAATGCACTAGGCTGGTGCGCTCTCTTTTTTTCTTATCATTTACCACTAGGATAATCCCATCCTGGAGAGCAGCAAGGCCGAAACCCATAGTCCTTTCTGAACCCTTGGGATCATTTAGCCAATACACCTGTGCGCAAGAGTACTTTGCTTTTATATACTTTCTAAGCCCTGGACTGGTGACACGGCTATACCAGGGCTCATAGCGGGATATCGCTGCGCTCCAGGTCAGCGGGACTGGGGGGGGGGGGTGAGGAGGGGGTCCTGTGTAAGTTCACCTTACAAGTTCTTCTGTAAAGGTGAACTTACATTTTAAGTATCATTTTTTTCAGTAGTAGTAAAAGCAAAGCTCTTTTTTTCATTTTGGATAGAGTAATTAGAGTAATGGAGGGTTATAACCCCTGTCAGATGGCAAAAAAAAACCAAAAAAACTGTGTCCCATTGGACGGACATCTCCCCCTTGATTTCCTGTCCCCTAGTCAAAAAATGAAGAGAGGACATCCCTGATTGTCACCAGGGTTAACAGAACTAGTGTCACCATTGGAAGATTTCCCCCATTCCTGTTTGGGGAACAACCCAAAATTTGGAATTTTCTTTCACATTTAGCGGTAAACATGGCAAATGGAGTGGGTGAAACTCCCTAATCGGAAAACAGGGAGCAATGAAATCCTGCAGGGATCCTAATCCCTCTTCACTCTGTCCAAAAAAACCAGTTCTGCCTTTGGTTATACTTTAAACTTTAGACTCCCCGGAAAAGGTTTGGAAAAAAATAAATAAAAAATCAACAATATCTACCAGCACACTACATTACTACTGTAGTGATGTAAAGACCAGCAGGTGAAACCAAGGCACGTGGCAGGGGGTGCAGGCCTTGGATAAACCTGGGTGTCGGATACTCAAGATTCCTTACCTGCCATTGCTCTTCAAGGAGGCTTTTTGCTTTAAGTTGTCTTTATTGTTGTAGTCGTAAATATGACAACGGGATTTAACAATAATATTTTACACTAATATGTTGGTTTACACTCTATTTGCCTTTGGGGTTTTTAATATACATTGAAAACCAGTACCTGTTTTTTTATATGCCCCCCATGTTGAGGGCATATAGCCTGGTATGGTTTTGGGGAGGGGGCACTCGCTCTTTTTCCTGACCTGCTGGGTTGCATGCTTGGATAGAGTCTGGTATAAATTTTGGAGGGGGGGGCTCACGCCATTTTTTTTTTGGATTGGGGGGATTGGAGGGGAACCCCATGCTGTTTTTTTTTCTGAATTCTCTATTGCCGGCATTCTTTTGTTTTACATTTTCAGCTCCCAGCAGGGAAGCCCGCTGACAGCTAATGAGTCATCGGTTGTTAAGGACGTGGAGGCTGGCTTCCCAGCCCGCTCCTTAACCACTTCAATATCAAGCACTTGCCACCCTTCCTGCCCAAGCCAATTTTCAGCTTTCAGCGCTGTCACTTTTTAAGTGACAATTGCGCGGTCATGCTACACTGTACCCAAACAAAATTTTTATCATTTTCTTCCCACAAATAGAGCTTTCTTTTGGTGGTATTTGATCACCTCTGCGGTTTTATTTTTTGGCAAACAAATTTAAAAAAGACTGAAAATTTTGAAAAAAAGAAAAAGTTTCTTTGTTTCGTTTTTGTAAAAAAATAAGTTTTCTCCTTTACTGATGGGCAATGATAAGCTGCATTGATGGGCACTGATAAGGCGGCACTGATGAGTTGGCACCGATGAGGTGGCACTGATAATGGGCACTGATGGGTGGCGCCGATATGCAGCACTGATGAGCATTGATAGGCGGCACTGATGGGCATTGATAGGCAGCACTGATGGGCACTCATAGGTGGCACTGGTGGGCACTGATAGGTGACACTGATGGGCACTGATAGGTGACACTGATGGGCACTGAAAGGCCGCACTAATGGGTACTTATGGACATGGCAGCCATCAGAAATTTTTGGGCCCCTTACACAGCTTTAGACCCCCGCACCCCCCCCCTCAGCCTCACCACCATCATTCCCCAGGGCTTGCCTATGTGCCATCCTACTGATACCGCACACTGGCCACCTCACCTGTACGCACTCAGCCCCCCCCTCATTCCCGTATATGTCAGCCCCCTCACACCTGTATATTTGTCAGCCCCGCCCAAACCTGTATAATTGGCAGCCCCCCTCACACACACCTGTATATATGTCAGCGCCCCCCCCACACACCTGTATATATGTCAGCGCCCCCCCACACCTGTATATATGTCAGCGTCCCCCCCCCCCCACAAATCTGTACACACACAAGCCTCTGGCCCCTCCCTGTGCACACGGGCCCCTACAGTTGTAATGGCTATAACCCCCTGATGGCGGCCCTGCTTATGGGTGGCACTGATAGGCAGCACTGATGGGCACTGATAGGCAGCACTGATGGGTGGCACTGATAGATTGTTGTGATAGGCATTACTGATGGCACTCGCAGGCAATATTAATGGGTGCTGATTGGCAGCTGCCTGTGCACTGATTGCCCTATCCCTGGCATACCTGTTGGGGTTCCTTTGTTGGCATCCCTGGTTGTCCTGGCGACATACCTGGTGGTCCTGGGCGGGCATCCACGGGGGGGTTGCACTGATAAACAATCAGCACAGACTCCTCCCCCTGTCAGGAGAGCCGCTGATCGGCTCTTCTCTACTCGCATCTGTCAGATGCAAGTGAGGAAAAGCCGTTAAACGGCTCTTCCTGTTTACATTGTGATCAGCCGTGATTAGACACAGCTGATAAAGTGGTAAAGAGCCTCCGTCAGAGGCTCTTTACCGAGATCGTTGATGAGATGTGTCAGACTGACACACCACACCACGGGCAAGCGATCGCGGCTTATCCTGCTGGACATCATATGACGCCCAGTCAGGATAACTGAACCACTTCCCGGCTGTCATTCTGCTATAGGCCGGGCGGAAGTGGTTAACAACCAGCTATTCTTCGCACAGAATTTGTATCGGTCAATCATTATTTGACCAATCCGAATTGTTCTGAAAATTTGGAGTTTGTTAGAAAAAGAGTTAAAGAAATTAAATTAAATGAAACTAAACCAAACGAATTTCGCAACAAATCAACAAAACAAAATTAGTAACATAACATAACATATCCAAAACTAAACTAATTTTTCTGTTCTGCACATGTCTAGTTTTCACATTATGTACAGTACTTTGGTCACTTTTGTCCTGTCTAGATTTCCCAGCCAAAAATGTTCTATATACAATAAAGAAAAAAATAAGAAACAATACATGTATTATATGTTTTAACCAATCAGACACAACCTTTTTTTTAGTGCAGTTGGTAAAGCCTAGGCATTTCTATTGGCAAAGCCATATCATGTGGCATTTATATTACTACCTGTACACCGCTTACTTTCTGTATACCCATTATTTGTAAATAAAGACATAAAAAAAATGCTTTTTTTGCCAAAGTACAACGGTTGACAATGAATGATATAGATTTCTGTACTCACATTAATGATATCACCCACATGGTACTATAGCCCATAAGGCAGCTGACACGTTCAATAATTTTGTTCATTACAAAAGACACTTCTGAGATAAAGAAAAACCTTTCAGTCCACTGACAAGGCGAAAAGCCTCCGAGTCTGTATTCTTCCTCCTCGCACATTTACAGTCCGCTGTCCTACAATGTGAAATACTGAAACACTGAGCAAGATGTAACATATTAATGTGCAATGGCCATCAAATAACCATTAGCAGTCTTTCAAATAAATTACTGTTAATCCAAGTCAATGAGCCATCACTCAGTGATAATTGTGTTTGCATGTTATTGAATACAGATTTTCATTTTTGTCCTAAAATGAAATCCTTTACAAATGTTTGACTTGATATTATTTATTTTTGGGACCAGCAAGCAACATTTTGAAACAAAGTCTAATTTAAATTCTTTCTTTTTAGAAAAAAAATAAAATATTTTTAGGGGAAAAGAACTTTGCACAGTGTTATCGTGCATGTACCTGTCAAGTGAATAAGCTGATTTTTGAATTATTTCTTTCTGTATGACTTTCATTGCATATCATAATTAAAATGGTTCTAAAGCAAAGACATTTTTTATCTTAATGCATTCTCTGCATTAAAGTTATATTAAATATTTTATTTTTATTTGTATAACAAACGTTATACTTACCTGCTCTGTGCAGTGGTTTTGCACAGGGCAGCCCAGATCCTCCCCTTCTCGGGTCCCTTGTCAGACCCTGGCCCCTCCCTCCTTCCGAGTGCCCTCGCAGTAAGCAGCTTGCTATGGAGGCACATGAGCCGAGCCGCTGCTCTGAGTGTCCATTTAGACATGGAGCCACAGCTCAGCCCCTGCCCCCTCTCTCTCCTCATTGGCTCACTGACTTTGATTGACAGCAGCAGAAGCCAATCAGGAGGGAGAGTCCAGGACAGCCGAGGCTTTCATGTAACATTGCTGGATCGAGATGTGGCTCTGGTAAGTATTAGGGGGGCTAAAGGGGGGCTGCTGCACACTGAAGGTTTTTTTATCTTAATGCACAGAAATGCATTAAGATACAAAAACCTTCTTGCCCCACATCAAATAAGCCTCTCACTGAAATCAAAATTCATTTACTGGGAATCCAAAATATATACTTTAGTCCTCTTCCGGAAATACCATCTCTTGCCAAATCTTAGTACCTTCAACCCTATAAGCTGGATCCCAATTCCTCCCCATGATCAGTCCATTATTGTAGTGGATGCTTTTCTATGAAACGGAATTCTGTGACCTTGTAAATGTCCATTGGTTTACTGCTGTTCAATATATCTGTAAACGTCTTTTACTTTTTACTTTTCAATAAAAGAAATTATTGAAAAAAAAAAAAAGATACAAAAACCTTCTGCTTTTAGAACCACTTTAAGGTAAAAAATGTCTCAGTAGCAATATTGCCCTCTCATCCCCCTACATACTTACCTGAGCCCTCACTTCATCCAGCGCTGTGCCTGTCTGTAGCAGCTCTCTCCACCCTCCCTGGATTCACAGGACTGAACAGTAGCAGAGGGAGGAGCTATTGGCTCCTGTTGCTGTCAATCAAACCCTGTGAGCAGAGGGCAGGGCTGAGCCAAGCTGTGTGTGTCTATGGACACACACAGCCCAGATCAGGAGCGGGCCTGAACATCTGCCCACATAGCAAGTGGCTTGATATGATGGCAGACACTGAAGAGGAGAAGCAGAGAGTGCTGGCAGGGGGCCTCAGAAGAGCAGGTAAGTATAGCATATTTCCTATTTTAAGAAAAAAAAAGGTATTTAAAACCACTTTAAGCTGAGCAGGGCTAAAAATCCAGCAACATAACGAAGGTGATAGATGCTGAACTTTTCTGTATTGAATATGTAGCCATCTGCTCTTCCTCTCTAAACCACTGATTGGTGGATTCTCTGATCCAACAGTATCTTTTAAGCTGACCATATACTAGTAGATTTTCATACGAACATTCATGCCAAAATTCTCAGCACATTCAATGACTTGATGAATGCAAGTACTTTAAAATATTATTTCCTTTTACCTTTTGATTTTGGAACAAATAAGCTTTCCTGAGCAAAAAATACATAAACTGTTTGGAATCTGTTTGTTCAAGAAAAATGTTTGATCCTGCTCCTTCAAATATTCTCATCATTGGGGTCAAAAATGAGTGTTGATTTGACCACGCTAATAATTGGAAAATCAAACAAACTTTGTTCACACTAAAACTTTCTAAAGAAATTCTACTAGTGCATGGTCAGAATTCAGAGCAGTATTTCTCAATGAAATTAAAGTCTGCAAATGTTTACTAAGTAGTTTCCACTAGTATGAATCACCAAATCTCAAGTACCTCTTGACATTTGTAGATGCTACTGCTACTCTCCAATACATGTTCTTCTAACAATTATGTCTGGAACCTACATTACATTACAGGTGAAATACTTTTATATATTTACATTATGATATATATTATGGACCAAAAATAGCCCCCGAACTGTACAAAAAACCCTGAAAACTAGGAAAATTCATAACATAGATGCAACCTTGGTCAGGTTTTATTGCTGCCTGTGTACTCTATAGAGCACCCCCCCCCCCTATCTTTGATGTCACCAGGACAAGAAGCATGGGGGGGGGGGGCTCCTCCATCAGGGACAACATTTAAAAGAGGCTCTAACCTTTCCCTTATCTATCCACAACTAAACAAATATTGACTGGAGTTTCATCTTAAGAAGATTAGGCTGGCCTGGCTCTGTGTGCTCTGCTCTGTCCAATGGCTCCTTTTCTACAACTTAAAGCCTAACTCTAGCCTATAGTGGAAAAAAAACACATTTTATTTCTGTTTGTAGCCTCACAAGGGGGATTTTTCATTCACTTCCTGTTCTGACTCCTATACATGAAATGCGTGGTGTGGTAGTCCCTGGGACAAGTCATCACATACAGCAATAAAGATGTTCTTACTCTCCATTGTATATACAATGTGTTACATAGTACATAGTACATAGTTAGCAAGGTTGAATAAAGACACCAGTCCATCCAGTTCAACCTGAGTGAGTGTGCGTGTCTACAATTATCCCTATCCCTGTACATTGCATCTCATTAAGATGCTCATCTATTATATTTTTATTTATTTAAGGTACCCATATAGTGCCATCAATTTACACAGCGATCCACACATACATCGTACACTCACATTGGTCCCTACCCTCAAGGAGCCCACAATCCAAGGTCCCCAACTCACATTCATATACTAGGGCCAATTTTTTGGACAGAAGCCAATTAACCTCCCAGCATGTCTTTGGAGTGTGGGAGGAAACTGGAGTACCCGGAGGAAACCCACACAGCCACAGGGAGAACGTGCAAACTCCACGCAGGTAGTGTCCTTGTTGGGATTCGAACCAGCGACCCTTTTTACTGCTAGGTGAGAGTGCTACCCACTACACTACTGTTGTTGCCTGTGTCTCCCATAGATATGGAAATATTTCTTATTGGGGCAGCATAGTGGCTAAGTGGTTAGCACTTCCGCTTAGCAACACTAGGGTCGCTAGTTCATATCCCAATTATGACACTACCTGCCTGGAGTTTGCATGTTCTCCCTGTACCTGTGTGGGTTTCCTCCCACAGTCCAAAGACATACTGGTATTTTAATTGGCTCCTGTCTAAATTGGCCCTAGTATGTCTCTGTATGTATGTGATTTAGGGACCATAGATTGTAAGCTCCTTGAGGGTAGGGACTGCTGTGAATGTACAATATTTATGTTAAGTGCTGCGTAAATTGACAGGGGTATATAAGTACCTGTAATAAATAATAATTAATTATTGTTTTCTGTCCTGAATAAGTGAAAGGAAATCTCTCAAAACCCAAAAGACCATGGTTCTAACCCTTACTTGTGGTAACCAAAAGAAAATAAAACATTTTGCCTGAAACTAGGCTTTAACCTCTTGCTGTCCTAAATTTGTATATTAATATTTGCCAGTTCAATGCTCCACCCTACTTTTCAGAGCCACTGGCCGAGACTCTTTGTCACTGGTATGTCACAGATAGCTCCAGTTTCTACTGACAATCGGGAATTAATCTGAATGATTTCCCGATCATGCGGATACCATGTGAGCTATGATATAGGGATCACATGCAGGCTTCATTGACAAAATAAGCCTACCAAATACCACTACAGCCTAAGGGTGGCAGTGTGCATCTGTTTAATACTAAATTGTCAGATACAATTACAGTATAAAGAAATACCATAATTTAAAAAATGTAATTTCTCATTTATGCATATTTGCTAAATGAATATGTAAAAAAGAAAAAGGTCTTATGTATGTAATATTAGTAGTGAAGATATTATTGAGCTAACTGACATATGATTACCTTTCTAAATTTGGCCTGGGAGTCTAAGCATCAATGACCTCTGGTCAAAAAAAAAAAGAAAAAAAAAAAGTTTAAGCCCAAACATGTCTTGGTGAAGTATTCTCTTTCTGGAAATCGAGACGTCCCAGCATATTACACCACCCACTAAAAATATTTGCCTGTGTTAATTAAAAAGAACACTTTTGTAAAAATATCTCTCAATAGAAAATGCAGATTGTTTTCTTGTAGCAAAACAGTCTAATCTCTATTCAAATTTTTCCATCAATAAGCGAATAGGCAATTTATGCTATAAATAATACTATTATTAACAGTACAAGTTTTATAATGCATCTGTAAATGAATCTTAATTAAATTCTTGAAAAAGTAAAGTTCGACTGCAGGAAATACCTATTTTTCAAGCTAAACCCAGTAGTTGCACACAATATATGAGGGATATTTTGTTTTGTTTCCTCTAATGCAAGCATGCTTTAGTAACAATGTGGCTAGAAGGATTTTCTAAAACTTTAATCCAACCTAGCTGTGGGTAAACTTTCAGCCAAAGCTGTTTAATTACAAATTTGTGGAAAAATCCACATCGACAGAATTGCTTAGAGAAATAAATTGCTGGGTAATTTCAGAATAACACTGATAGGTCATAAAATTTAGACAAACTACAGGAGATAAAACACAACTTGTGCATTTTGTCCCAACATGTGCATTACGGAACAAGACAGATTTTTGTTTGTGATTATAAAGTCTGGGTGTTGTAGAAAAAAAAATAGGACTACACACGCCCAAACTATTTGTTGTGTCGTTTGAAGTTAAGGGGACAATAAAACTATAGAGTTTCAGATCTATACCTTGTAGGACTTTCCTAGTTCTCTGAAACCTAGGAAAGTGATGAGATCTGTCCAGAAAAAATGTTCTTCATTAATCTGATGGGAATTATATGATCATTTCCTCTAACATTATCTTACTAGCAAATGAGAACTGTTTCTTTTGACTGTTCATTTGGAATGCTCTTAACTTATGTTGGGTTAGAAATTATATTTTCTGGGTCTGAGTTTAGCAGTTTCAGTGAGGTCCTGGAGAACTGGCCACAGTATAAATAGAAAAGTCAGTGTTACTACTCATACAACACATAGATAGCAGAGCTTCCAGGTGCTCGATCCACAGTCGCTGGCTGAGTAAAGTTACGTAGGAAAAATGATCCGCACTTCGGAAATGCATAACATGTAATAGAAAGATACAAGGCAAGGAGTTTAACAGTGGCGGAACATCCAGGGTCGCAAAGGTTGCACCTGCAACTGGGCCCTGGAGTTCTGCCACTGTGAGGGGACCCAAAAGCCAGGACTGTGGTTCTCCAGTGGCTGCAGTACTCTGTGAGCGTCTATCTCATGCAGGCCAGTGCTAGAACTGATAGTTCTCCCCCTTGCATGGACAGAAGAGATGAGAGCTGATCTGCGCCTCCTCCTCCCGCCCCTCTCCTCCTGTGTTTGCCCTGCCCACACTCTCCGGCAGTGTTGTGCGGGCGGGGAGTTTAAAGCCCAGTAGCCAGATGGTGCCGACTTCTCACCATCTATCTGTTAGTGAAGTCCCCCCCCCTCTCCCTTTCTTCTCTCTCCTGCCTCCCAGTTAGTACACTAATGTAAAAAGGACTCAGATTCCAGAGTCCACAGATATCTCCCTTACTGTGTAAATAGAAATTCTGCAGATTCTGATGTAAGGGGGGGCTCTGTGGACTCTGGTGTAAGGAGCACTCTGCAGGCTCTGATTTAAGGGGGCTCTGCAAACTCTGTTGTAAGGGGTGCTCTGGGAACCCTGGTTAAAGGGGAATACTGGGAACTTTGATGTCAGTGGGCGCTCTGGCTACCAGAGAGCCTCTTATATCACAGTTCCCCTTTACAGCAGAGTCTGCAGCATTTCTTCTTGCATCAGGGTTCCCTCCTTACATCAGAGTTATATAGCGTGAACAGTTTTGAGCAGCGCTTTGCAACAATATGTCAGACAGTACAGTTACAATACAATTCAATACAGGAGGAATACCAGTTACCCCTTAAATTAAATTAAATTAATTAAATTAAGTTCTCGGTGTTCCCCGTTAGAGTCTGCAGATTCAGATGTAAAGGGGGGAATCTGCAGATTCAGACACAAAGGGGGGGACTCTGCAGATTCAGACGTAAAGGGGGGGACTCTGCAGATTCAGACGCAAAGGGGGGGACTCTGCAGATTCAGATGCAAAGGGGGGGACTCTGCAGATTCAGATGCAAAGGGGGGGACACTGCAGATTCAGATGTAAAGGGGGGGGACTCTGCAGATTCAGACGTAAGGGGGGAACTCTGCAGATTCAGACATAAGGGGGGAACTCTGCGGATTCAGACGTAAAGGGGGAACTCTGCGGATTCAGACGTAAAGGGGGAACTCTGCGGATTCAGACGTAAAGGGGGAACTCTGCGGATTCAGACGTAAAGGGGGAACTCTGCGGATTCAGACGTAAAGGGGGAACTCTGTGGATTCAGACGTAAAGGGGGAACTCTGCGGATTCCAATGTAAAGGGGGAACTCTGCGGATTCCAATGTAAAGGGGGAACTCTGCGGATTCAGATGTAAAGGGGGAACCCTGCGGATTCAGATGTAAAGGGGGAACTATGCGGATTCAGATGTAAAGGGGGAACTCTGCGGATTCAGATGTAAAGGGGAAACTCTGCAGATTCAGGCGTAAAGGGGGAACTCTGTGGACTCTGATGTAAGGGGAAACTCTAGTGAATAAATCCACATGCAAAACATGTGAAAGGGTCCCACAGCGGCACCGTAATAAAAGGCCTAGCAATGGGAGTAAAGGGCCCCAGGATCAATGGGAAGGGGGAGTCAGGGGGGCCCTCGTGGTTTCTTGAACCAGTACCCTGAAGGTTCTAGTTATGCTTCTAGAGTTTAATGATGGGGTACAAGGCAATGTGTGTAGACTGGAAATGTCTATCTTATTTTGGTTACTTTACATGTTCTTTTTGTTATATCAACATGTGATTTATGATGTATGCACTATAATATATGTTTGCTTTATGTACAGTTTGGTGGTTGTTTTGGAGCTAATTCTCAGGTTAGTCATATTGTATGATTTGATTTGAGTCAACTTACCAGAGTTGATATGGATGCAATCGGTATGTGTTTATCCATGCACAATTTGAAGATCACTCACAGGTATTATATATGGTACCAATCTTAGAAGTGGTATTTACGGTTGATCACTGTTACCTTACTTGTATGTATATAGACGCATATTGTCATGCGTTTAGGGTTATGCATTGATCACATTTTCTCACAGAAGTTGCGCAAGACTTTTGTTTAATTTACTATCTTTCCCTATTACATACAATTTTCATTTACTTTTGTAAGATTGGATTGGAATGTTTGATCACATTTAACCTATTTTTTTTTTATGCTGCCAGTTCTGTTTTTTAACCTGAATTATGATGGAAATTACATTTTTTTTTTTATTTCTTAACATTTTATTGGTAAATAAAATAAGGTTTACAATGCATTTAGACAAGGTGATTGAGGCAATACAAAATATTTAACAGTAGCGGTATTCAGAACTAACAAGCAATAATGGTTGTAAAACATTTTTCAGCTTAGGTCGATACAGTAAACACTTATATAAAACATGAGATATGGTTATGATTGATCTGTTAAATAAATATGTTTATCACAGTACCAATAGTTCTGTCTGATAACAAAGAATGTTTGGATGTGTTTCATGGATAGAATTGAAGACTTGCTATATCGTGAGGTAATAGCCAAATTTGAGTAATTAATTCCATCTAAAATCTAGGCAGCTAAAGTTGGTTGAATATCCGTGTTTAGAAAAATGGGGTTCTGCTAAATGGGGGGACTGGTTTATGGTGTAAACCCAAGTAGATAGAAGAAGAAAGGGAAGAAGAGGAGAGGGGGAGATAGAAGAGAAGAAAGAAAAAGCAAGGGAGGAGGGGGAGGGGGGGGTGGTTGGGGTTTGGGATACCTCCCAGTCTCCGCCACCATTTCCGAAGGATTGGAGTAATGTGGGTGAGGACGTCTGGTTGGTAGATATTTGGGTTTATGTTTAGATAAATTGATAAGGGTCCTCCCTCAATCTTCCCTTGTTTAGGTGAGGGAGGCCAATTGTCTCATGTTTTGATGAGGTTGGCTTGAATGTAGTAAAAAAGTTTTGAAGAGTTGCCATCGTCCTTCGTATGAGTTTGGTTGGTCAATCGTTTGTATTGATCTGTGGTAGGAAAGTGGGTCCAACAGTCCCATGTGTGTGAAAACTTGGTTGGGCAATTTTTGGCTATGGAGATTAGTTCCTCCATTTCCGCAATTTTTTTCTACTCGTTTGAGCCATTTAGGGATGGTTGGAACATGGGTTGTTCCCCAATGAAGAGGGATACACAGTTTGGCTGCATTTAATAGGGGTGGTATTAGTGTTTTGCAGTACTGGTGTGTCGGTATGTCCGAGTGGTGAAGGAGGAATTGTGTTGGGGTGTGTTCTAGAGTGTATGTAGAGATTTGTAAAGAAAGTTCCCGTATTTGGGTCCAGAACGGCTGGATTAGGGGAAAGGACCACCATATGTGTTCTAAAGTACCTGTTTCCCTGGCACATCTCCAGCACTTGTCAGAAAGGGCAGGGTTATATTGAGAATTACTGGGGTTCTGTACCAGCGCATTAAAATTTTATAATTATTTTCTTGGATCGAGACATTAAGGGAGCCTTTATGTGTTATCTTAGAAATGTGTTCCCATTGTGCCTATGTCATTTCTGTTTGTAGGTCTCTTTCCCAGCTTAAACAAGCTTTGTTAGTTTTCATTGAGCTTCTAGAGGAAAGTATGTTATAAATGTTTGAGATCATATGCTGCTGGGGTGTAGAGTGAGAGCATAGCTGTGCAAATGGTGTGAGCAGACGAGAGACGGAGGAAACACTGTCAATTTCTTTTAGGAAATGTCTGATCTGGAAATATGTCCAGAGTGGAAAAGCATTATTGTCTGCATTAGCTGGTAGGGAAGAACGCTCCAGAAGTATACCCGATCGGTAGAAGTAATGGGCTAGATGAAATTACATTTTTAATAAAGTTCATTAGCCTATTTTTTGCATGCTAAACACAAATACCCCATATATTTAAATATATCCAACTTTTCTGATTACTTTTTATTCAACTTAAAAAAAAACTATTCAAATTGATTGACATTTTTGTACACTAATGTATTATCAAACAACTGAATTTTATCACCTGAAGGGTCTAAAAAAGTCTTGATAGTTACTGGGATCCAATGTACACACAGATTAATGGCTGAGAACCACAATGGATCTTGTTCTGATGATATTTTTCAATGCATGAATATCTTCCAAAGACAGGCATATACTGTACACACTTTGAAAATGTTTATAACTAACCATAGACCATTCTGCTTTAAAAAGGCCTGTGCTACCAATTTTTCTTTTTCTCCATAGGGTGAATTATGAGAACAATAATTTGAAGAAGCTGAGCTCTTTGATTAACAGCAGATATAAATCTCCCTTGTTAAGGTAGGAATTCCCCACAATGCACAGATTTCAGCAGAGAGCAGACTGCAGATGGCTCCTTTGAAATTAACAGTACACTGTGATTGTGTCTATGTTTAACACAGATTTCATCATAACTCTTGAAATAAATAGCCTGTCTCAAGTTGGCACTGGACTCCAAAAAGCTTCCTGCCAAGTTGCTGAAAAATCAGATAACGCATGCTTGAAAGTGGGTATGCAAGAATTCTCATTCCAACAGGCTGCTTCCGACATGAAACTAGTGAATAATGTGCAACTGAGCGTAGTATTTTCTGTACCCATTTTTTTTTGTGGATTTCAACAGGTATAACATGACAGGTCTGGTCTCAAGCAAAGGGAAATTTTAAAGTGTTCTTCTAGAAAGTGTTGTTGTACAGTGTTGGAGAGGTAAGTATAAAGGGTAAGTTACATTTACTGTACCTGCATTGCATCTTCTTCAGATATGCAACTGAAAAATCTTGACTCTGCTTGCTGTTCAAACTCTGACCAATTGCTTTGTCCTGAAATATCAGGAAATCCCAATAGACATCTGTGAGGAGGACAGCCATTGACAGGACAAGGTCCTCTAGAACAGTGGTCATCAACCTTGTCCTCAGGGCCCACTAACAGGCCAGGTTTTATGTATTACCTTGGGGAGATGCAGACTAGAATACTGCAATCACTGAGCAGCAAATGATATCACCTGTGATGTATTTCAGTTATCTTGCAAACCTGGCCTGTTAGTGGGCCCTGAGGACAGGGATGATGACCACTGCTCTAACAGGAAGTGAAGATACCACAGTGCAGCCCCCAACTCAATTTAATATAAATCTGAAACAATTATTTCCCTAAACACTCCCTTTATGGCCACTTATGTTAACCCCTCATTTACCCATCAGCATCAGTCCATCATTTACTAATTTAGAAAGGAATTTAAATGTATTCAAAGTAACCTTTTGTGGGTAAAACTCAGAGGCTGTCATTACTGACCTTTTTTTGGTGAAAGGTCTTGGTTTCTGGGTTCAAAATGTCAAGGCTTCATAACTTTGAATCAATACTTCTGATTTTCTCTAACTTTCCTGGTTTGCTCATTTGTTTGGGATTGGTAATTTAAAAAAGTACTGAAACCAGCATCAGTACCATAACTAGGCAACACACATTTTCAGAAGGAGGAATTAAACATCAGCCCCGTGTTTCTCTGACATTTTTATAACAAAGTATTTTTTTCCTAGTTTCCTCTCAGTTACATCTGTGTATTCCTCACATACAGACCACAAGAATATTTATCTAATCTATGAACCTTTAAATTCTCAAAAAGAATCTGTAGGTCTGTGCAATCCCTGTGCAACTGGTGATGTCAACACACCTGCTGAGTGGAAGGTGGCGAGGTGTTCGTTTCATGTGCTGTCTGTGAATGACCTCTGTACCTGTCACACTTTTACTAGAGAATAATATAGCAGTTTTACACTATGTGCAGCCTTTGTTACTTTTTTTTTAAACAATAATGTGGTCTGGCCTGGTTTGCTGACTTCTGTAGAAACTGAACTATGACAGTGGGAGTTTGCTGTCAACACGGCTGGTTGACCCAAGGCTTGGTATCAACATGCTGGTTTGATCCCTTTTAAAGGGATTCATTCCCCTTGGCAAGAGGCCAATCATATTTGTGGTGGTGGCACTAGGTGTCCAGCTAGTTCAATAAAGTCACTTCATCGGCGAATGGTGGAAGTTCTAATTTAAAGGGACACATACTGTCTTCATTAATTGTTTAAGGAGAAAATCTCTATCACTTGACTTTGAATATACACCATACTTGCAATATATATATATATATATATATATATATATATATATATATATATATATATATATATATATATGTGTATAATGTAATATATTTAATGTATATATAATGTGTGTATATAAATCCCTGTACAATATCACTAAATTTCCAGTAAGGACTTGCCTGACTGTAGTGCTGTGGTTCCTCAGGTTAATAGTGCTTAAAAGGAAGGCACATGACATGATGGTGTTCTTCCATCCTCCCAATCCCGGCAGATCAGTTGGGTGCAGAAACTACCACAGACAAAAATCAATCTAATAAAAATAAAAAATCAATCTAAGGCTCTATTCATAATTGCAGGTGTGAAAGTGAATGCATGTCTTTGAGCGTTTAGGTGCATTGCATTTAGGGTAGATTATTAATTAACCATTAAGCTGGCTTACGCTTGACAATTGCACAAAAAAAAGTGCAAGGTATTTTTTTTATTAACGTATCACACTACAATGCTTTGCAAAAAGTTACCATGCATTGCAGTGTGAATTAGCATATGTGCATTGGCTGGTGCATTTGGAGTACCATTAAGAATTAATTGCACCTACCGGACCATAGCGCAAAAAATTTAGTTTCACTTCCATACTGGGCAGTTTGCTTTTGCTGCTATTGAGCCATGGGCAGATTTTGTTTGTCCCACCAGGTGACAAGCAGACACTATATAAAGTCTCTCCTGCATGCAATTTCCTGTTATTAACTACAGGTTACCTGAGCTGTTTCTAGTATCTCAAAAGACCAATGGGACCCTGGGGCACAAAGGAGGAACTAAAGCTGCATTCACACTTGAGCTGAGGGTGTTTAGTTCTTTTGCAGGCTTATTTCTTTGAGCATTTGTAAAGGCAATTTTGTGGGCATCTGAAGCTCTATTAGACCCCATCTCTCCTTTGGGCTCCAATGTAGACACAGCTATAGGCCAGCAAACAAATAGCTGGAAGTGACTAAATAGTCATCGCTTCCAGGTTCTGACGTCATAGTGTGAGAAAAAGCTTCAGTTCTTCTCACTGTGAGGCTGGAGCTGGATGCTGCTGGCCACATCGTTACTTGGCTTACCAATCGCTCAGAAGAGCCTGGTAAAGGTGGTGGTGGCGGGAGAGGGGTGGAACCCCTTTCTGACACCTGTAAAAAATAAGTATTCCAGTGGCTGCCCAGCCACTCTGAGTACTTTTGCATGGAAGAGAATTGACGGCCCTAAGAATTGATGTTGGAATCATGGTTGTAGCCTCAACCATTATCTCAGAACAACCTCTTCCCTACCGCAATGTATATATACTGTGGCCGGTAGGGTAGTGGTTAAAAATAACAAACATGTTATACTTACCTGGTCTGTGCAGTGGTTTTGCAGAGCAGCCACAATCCTCCTCTTCTCGGGTCCCTCGTCAGTGCTCCTGGCCCCTCCCTCCTGCCCCCACAGCAAGCAGCTTGCTATGGGGGGCAACCGAGCCAAGACGCAGCTCTGTGTGTCCATTCAGACACAGAGCTGCGGCTTGGCCCCTCTCTCTCTCTCTAGTCATTGGCTCATTGACTTTGATTGACAGGAGGAGAGGGAGCCAGTGGTGCCTGCTGCTGTCTCAGTCAATGAGGAAGAGTCCCTGGATAGCCGAGGCTCTTGTTCAACATCGCTGGATTGAAATGGGGCTCAGCTAAGTATTAGGGGGGCTGAGAGGGCTGCTGCACACAGAAGGTTTTTATCTTATTGCATAGAATATATTTTAAGATAAAAAACCTTCTGCCATCTCTGAGTTGGAGTAGGGAGAATTTCACAGGGCCAAGCCAAACCATGTAAACTTTTCTGTGAAGACAGCAATTAAAGGCCTGTTCACAAAATTTGGGCAGCAGTAGCACAATGTGGTGCCACTATTTCTGAATGGCAACCCCACACAGCTCATCAATGGACGTGGATTAGAACAAGAAAACCCGCCGTTCCAGGTGAGGCCAGGAAGCCTAATGATCCAGTAGGTGCTCGCCTCTGCACACAATGAGAATAGAAGAAATGGCCGCACACCACTGTAGATCAAAATCCTTTATTCAGACATCCCAAAACTACAAGAACAAAAAGCACTCTGGTTCTTGTAGTTTTGGGATGTGCGAATAAAGGATTTTGATCTACAATGGTGTGCGGCCATTTCTTCTATTCTCAATGGACGTGCATTACCAAAATTCTACATGCGCCTTTTTATCTGGAGTGTTTTGGTGCATGCATGCATTATCACAGCTAAATGGTGTGAATGGGCCCTTAAAATGTTACTAAACCCAGGACCCTGCATTCACTATATTTGGTCTCCCACAGTGCACTTAAATGGAAATGCAATTATTTTAGTAACTATAAACGTCTAAAAATCTTTTCTCATCAGCAATATATAACAGCCTTGTGACTTCTATAAGTGTCCAGCCGAGTACTGGTTAAAACTCGTAGGAGGAGTTTTCTTTCTCCCCTGAATGTCCTATGAGGCTGCAGAACCCCAATCCCCTGTCTGGACAGTGCTGATTGGCCCTGTGCTGATCACATGCACTCTCCCAAGAAAAAAAAAAAACAACTCTCCAGCAATACACACCACACTGAGCATGTGCAGAGTGCCCCGAGGCTCTAGTCTATCAGGAGATAGATTGGGGACAATGGAAGAAAGGGAGGATCAGAGAAGATAGCCTTTTTATACAATGTGGAGTATTAACCCCTTAGACTCCACAGTGATTATAACAAGCATGCTTTACTGCATAAAACAGATTTTACTGTTGCGGGTTTGATAACCCTTTAGGGTTTTGTTTTTTTTTTCCAAGTATAACTTAATCCAAGAAAATAAAACGCATATAGCAGCTTCCCAGCCCTTAGGCTGCACAAACTCTTAGCACTGTTATATTCTAGATGTGGGAATTTATATTTTAAGCAAATAAAATCAATTTTTAATAAACAAAGCTCTAAATTAGTTGCTTCTCCTCCATTATTGTTTGTTTTATTAGCATGAGGAGTTGAAGATTAATTAGAAAATAGATTTTGTGAAATAAGACTTGTCTTCAATATCTAAAGCAGCTGAACACCCGCCGAGAACTAAAGCAGCATGAAACGCATTTCCTTTTCTCTGTACTTTGATTTCTTTTGTTTATACAGTACAGTCATTGTTTCTTTTAAAGTCTAACTTATCTAGGCCACTCATTACAATATCACCGTCTCATAGCACACTTTCAATCTGTTATGAAACATGTTTCCAGCTGAACATACCTACTTCATTACACAAGATGCATCATATATGTGTGAGTATAATGTCACTGGGACACAGATTTGGAATAAATAATGCCCCTGTGCCTGGTTTATCCCTCCAATTCTATTTGCCTAAAGCTATTCTGCAGACGAGTCGCTAAATTCTCAAATGTATTGTATACCATAAAAGGAGAGTTGTTATATATACACAATATACACAGTTCTGCCTCACTGTTCCCTGCAGGGTAGGGAACCTGATCTTTTTCTGTTGCAGTTTCATTTCTACTTACAGGTCTGCCCCCCACCCCCAGCGTTTGACTGGACAGTGAATACAAGATTGAGCACACTGATCATAACTCCCAACTGTCCCTGATTTTGACGGACTGTCCCTGATTTGGAGCAATGTCCCCCTGTCCCTCTTTCCCCCTCATTTGTCCCTTATTTTGGTCTGATCCATATATATGTATATAAAATGCACTTTTTATCTTTCAAAAAGTGTTTCCCAGAGCTAAACCTTTCATCTAATTTCTAAATTGCTGCATTTGTACATTTTACAAGCCAATATAAAGGAATAGTAGTGGTAAAAAAAGCACTTGTGGATTTAATTAACCTTTTTTTTTGCTTAATTCTCCTTTAAGGGGGCGTGTCCTATGCCTACATACATTTGTTAGTAGGTGTCCCTCATTCCCATCTCAAAATGTTGGGAGGTATGCACTGATGAGTTCATTACTCTGTCACTCTTCTTGTCAGCATGACCCTTGACCTGCTTCTAGGCAGGGGCATTGCTAGATCTACAAAAGATCTGGGGCTAGAGCCCATAGCAGCGTAGTAAAGAAAGTCATACGCTTGGGCGGGCATACACATGTATATACAGTAATATACATGTGTGTGTATATATATCCCCAGAGAGCCCCCCACTTACATCAGGGTCCACAGAGAGCCCCCTTACATCAGGGTCCACAGAGAGCCCCCTTACATCAGGGTCCCCAGAGGGTCCCCCCTTACATCAGGGACCCCAGAGAGTCCCCCCTTACATCAGGGTCCCCAGAGAGTCCCCCCTTACATCAGGGTCCCCAGAGAGTCCCCCCTTACATCAGGGTCCCCAGAGAGTCCCTCCTTACATCAGGGTCCCCAGAGAGTCCCCCTTACATCAGGGTCCCCAGAGAGCCTCCTCCTTACATCAGAGTCATCAGAGAGCCTCCCCCTTTCATCAGGGTACCCAGAGGGCCCCCCATTTACATCAGGGTTCCCAGAGAGCCCCTCTTACATTAGGGTCCCCAGAGAGCCTCTCCCTTAAATCTGGGTCCTTAGAGAGCCTCTGCCTTAAAATCAGGGACCCCAGAGAGCCTCTCCCTTGCATCAGGGTCCCCAGAGAGCCCTCCACTTACATAAAGGTCCCCAGAGAGCCTCCCCTCCCCTTTGGGGACCCCTGCAGAGACTCTGGGCTATTGCCCTAGATTCGGGGCTATAGCCCCAAAAGCCACCCCCTAGCCACGCCCCTGCTTCTAGGTCTTCCTCTCTGAGTTCTGCTGTATAGTATGTGCCGTATATTACAAGAAGCTGAGAAGTCAAATTCAGGCATTTACAATGCTTGCATTTAACCAGTTGCCGACCGCTCTATAGCACATTTACTGCTACAGGGCAGCCGCGCTGCACAGATCATGTATATATACTTGATCCGACATTTCCGGGTATCAGGCATGAGTGTGCGCCATCAGAGGCTGTGATTCTACACAGCAGGAGCTGATCAGTCCACCAGTACCCACTAATTATTCTGTACGCAGGCAGAACGCCAATCTGCCTATGTAAACAAGCCAGATCGCCGTTCTGTCAGTAAGGAAGGCATGGAACATGTGTTCCTGCAAAGCGGGAACATGGATCTCTGCCTTCCTCTAGTAAAAGCACCTCCCTCACAACAGTTAAACACTGGTCAGGCACACAGTTAAAGCGTTTGTTAACCGTGGTCAGTTTACGTGCCTCCATCATCTGCAGCCTGCTCTCCTGTGTCTGTGTCCTCCTCCCCCCTCCATTTACTGTCAGTTTCGTCCACTCCACAATCCTCCCCTCCTGCTGCGATCATATCTATACTACGATCATGCCATCCCCTCTGTTATATAATGCTATGTGTCCCTGTGCCTGTGTTATATTAAAAAAAATGCTGTTTATACTGTATATCAGAGCGGCTCCCAGAGCTCATGTGACTTCTGGATCTCTCTCTCTCCTCCCCTCCTCTCCGGCTGACGTCAGTGGCAGTGCTCGGCCTCACTCGTTATAGCTGTCAGCCAGGTAGAGGAGAGATCCGAGGAGTCACATGAACGCCAGGAGATGCTCTGATATACGGTATTAATCAACATTTTTTTATATAACACAGGAACACAGCATTATATAAAAGAGGGGATGGCATGATCACAGTATAGTGGGTTAACAACCACATTAACTCTTTGATCACTGCTGATGTTTACCCCTTTCCAGCCAGTGTCATTGGTACAGTGACAGTGCATATTTTTAGCACTGTTTACTGTAATAATGTCACTGGTCCCCAAAAAAGTGTCAGTTAGTGTTCAATTTGTCCACCGCAATATTGCAGTCCTGTTTTAAGTCGCTCATCCCCGCCATTACTAGTAAAAGAAAAAATAAAATCCATGAATACATTACATAGTTTGTAGACGCTATAATGTTTGCACAAACCAATCAATATAGATGTATTGGGATTTTTTTACCAAAAATATGTAGCAGAATACATATTTATTGAAGAAATTAGGTTTTTTACATTTTTTTTATTAGATATGTTTTATAGCAGAAATTAAAAAAAAAAAAATTTTAACCAATAAAAAAATGTAAAAAATGCAGAGGTGTTCAAATACTACCAAAAGAAAGCTCTATTTGTAGAAAAAAGGACAACAATTTTATTTGGGTAGAGTGTCACATGACCGCACAATTGTCAGTTAAAGTAAGGTAGTGCTGTATAGCAAAAAATGGCCTGGTCAAGAAGTGGGGTAAGTCTTCTGGAGGTCAAGTGGTTAAAATAATACATTTAATGATGTATTATTGATGAGAGCTGTACTGTTTGCACCTTTTAAACCTGCTTAGAGTTGAGCTTTAAAGAGCTTATTAGATAAAGACAAAAATGAATATCTCCTCCTGTATTTGGTATCAGGACTAGCAGTCTCCTTCTCTCTACTCACAGACCTATCAATCAGTGGTTTTCAGTCTTTGATTAAGCAGACCCAAGCTTGGTGGAAGTGTTTTTTTTTTTGTTTTTTTTTAAACTGGGCCTACACTATGTTGGCTGAAAAGCCCATAAGACTTTAGTATTATCGAAGATTCTCTTCTTCTGAATAAAAAATACAGCTAATACTTAAGATTTCGAAAAGGAGAAAACCTTAAAATTCAAATGATTTTTCAAAATGATCTTAACACACCAACAACTATGCAAGCAGTTACCCACATGAAAAAAAAACAGGGAACCCCTGAGTTGGGCCAATTGTATATAATAAAAGTGTATGAAATATCTCTTATATGAGTTACATTGGAAAGCCTAGGTATGACTGAGTATATATTGCAGTTTTGCTGTTGAAACATCCTACTTTACAGTTCTAATGACTTCTAACAACATCCAATGCTCACTAAAGTCCTGAGGCTCAAAGCTTCTGCTATGTATACAATCTCTTGGCCTACTTGTCTGTTCTTGAGAGTTAACATTTTTTGTAGGGCAGAAAGCAGTTGTGGTATTGAATGGCTGCCATTTGATAAATATTACCACTGGGGATTCAACTCTGCGCCTTGTAAAAAGAAAACAAAAGTAAAGGTAGTCCATAAATAATAAAAAAAAAGACAAGCTTGACACAACAAATAATTCTTACAGTTTATTTCCCCAACATTCAAATTGTCAGACTGCGTGTTAAGTTACATATCTGCAGCATTCTTGGCTGTTAGCTGACCCCTTTCTTGGCTGCTAATGGAATCCTTAATGAGGCCTGGGGAACCATCTGCTGTTACACATCTGCCTACAACACTCAGATATGAGAACATATTTAAAACTATAAGGAAGACGCAGCCATCTTTTTTGTTTTAATCACTTCAAGTCTTCATATTGGAAGAATTTTTTATAGTCGTCATCACTATGTGCATCATCTGCCCATGCAAGGACCCACATTTAAAAGAAAAAGTCCAGCCTAAGCTCCTTTGGCTGGGCTTCTCCTATGGGTCACAGGAGTGCAAAACGAATTGCACTCCTGTGACCCAGTTTTCAGCAGTGGGCGGACTGAAGTCTGCTTTCTGCTGACGTCACTGCGTCATCCAGACAATGGGAGTCTGGATCTACCAAGTGCTTGGACTGATGCCCGTCTCACCCTATCAGCAAGCTGCTGAGAGTCTGAGACGGCAACTCCCCACCCCTCCACAGCTCAGCGCTCCAGTGAGGAGCAGAGCGGAGAGCTGCTGATTGACATTCAGCAGCTCTCTGCTCGGGGAGCTGTGAGAACCAAGCCATCCGCAATGTTCGATTGCTCGGTTCTCAGTGCAGAGGCGCCGGGGGACAGATGCAGCATCGAACTGATGCTGCATCGACCTAAGTAAGTATAATGGAGGAAAAAACCCTAAACCCATACTTATCTTTTAAGCCAATTAAAGGGAACCTGTACTGAGAGAAATTTTAAGAAAATCAATTGCTGACCTCCTTTCTGGGTATTCTGTATATACTTTTTAAATTACTGACTCATTACAAGCAGGTAAGCAGGGAAGTTAGAGCAAAGAAAGACAGAGAGTTCCTGATCTGTATATTTGTTCTAGGTCTTCCAGGGCTTCCCTTTCATTTCTTACCAACAGTGACAGGGGGCGTGAAGGAAAGGTAAATATGTGCAGCTAGTGGAGATAGTATTAAAATACAACTAAACCTTCCCCTTATCCATAGTTAATGCCTATTTTTTTAATTCTTTAATACTGTTGGCTGAAGAAGTATGTTCCAAAGAATCCCATCTAACATGCCCTGCTCAGCGACTTCTAGTATCTGCATCCATGCCTTATGTACATGTGCATGTCCCTCTCTTATGACATCCTCATTCCAAATGGTTTCATGCTTCTTGTGGGCTCAATACTGTGAGTGGTGGCAAACCAACATTAGCTTGTAGTCCACAGGAGCTCACATTCTAGAGCATATGTGTCAAACACACAGCCCGTGGGTTGAGTCAGGCCCTCCAGGCCATTTCATGTGGCCCTCGCACCTCTCCTGCAGCACCGCCCTTGTCTTCGACTCCACCTTGTTTCAGCAGTCGGCAGCAGAGAGAAAGACAGAACTCCTCTTACAGATTCTGCTCCTCTCTGTGCAGCTGCAGCCCCTCTTCATCTCTGCCTCCCTTGGTCTCCACCATGCACTTTCTGCTTCCCAGCTCCGCCCCCAGCTTCTCCTCAACAGGAGCACAAGGTAAGGGGGGTGCACTGTGATGTTAGGGAGGGTGGGGGAGTGGACTACTGATGGTAGGGGGGCTCTTGACATCTGATGTAAGGGCAGGTGGGATGCTCTGGACATCTAGTCTAAGCAAATACAACCGGCCCTTCGAGGGAAACCAAAATGCTGAGGTGGCCGTAATGAAATTAAGTTTGACGCCCCTGTTCTAGAGCAACAATGCTGATCCTGCATAGGGTATGGCATAGGGAGTGATGTCGCTCTAGGAATACAAACTAGAAGGATCTTCATCTTAAAAAAAATGACAAAGGCTGAAGAAAGAAGAGGAAAACAAAGTCACATTTGACAGATGGCAAGCTACAATTTTATTTTAATTACATTTTGTTACATGTTAAAGTGAGCCTGCATGGACACAGTGCAGGTTCACTTTAAAAAAGTGCTTTGATGCTCATGCACTTGTTGATTGTAGTCTGAGAAAAACACCTTTAAAGCGGGGTTCCACTCAAATTTTTAACTTAATCTTTACCCCTTTAGTTAATTGCATAGATGTTCAAATGCCGCACAAAATTTTTTTTATCGCTGTAATTACCTTTATATTGTACTTTATTGTGGCACTTCCTGTCTCACCTCCCATGGGAGTAGGCGTGTTTATTGCCTTTCCCCAGCGCCGCACTGTCTCCTGGGAGCTTAGTGTCAGGCTTCCCAAGATTCAGTGCGGGAACAATGATCATGCTTGTGAACAAGCTGTGAATGAACAGCATTCACCGCATCCAGGAAATCAATGCTTGTGGGCTTCACATGCCCACAAGCAAGATGGAAACAGCCAGCATCACATTTTTTAAGTTATTCTTCAGTACGAAAACAGACAGAGGCGGAAATATTACACCCAAACTGTGAGTATTATTTTGGGGTTAGCAAAGTGTCTCAATGACCTAAAAAAAAAAAAAAAAGGATTGGTCGCCGGACTCCCGCTTTAAGCCAGATACACACTGATGTGAATTGGATGCAGGTTTCCCCGCATCCAATTGGGATGACAGGAGAGGGTGACTAGCTCTCAATGGAGCCGGTTCACACAGTCTTCTGGTCTGTTTCAGGTGCGAATTCAGCCAAAAATTCGACCTGATTTGCACACTGGAAACGGAGAACAGGGATGCACCGGACCCCCTGCTGTGAGCTGCATTCGCAGCTAGTGTGAACCGAGCCCAAAACCTTTTCTGCCAGTACCAGGCTAGTGTGTGGCGGTACAGGTAACGCAACAGATTCTCTTTACTCTAACTCCCTAACCCTGGACCTGCACCTAATTATTGCTTGTCCTATCACACTCATAGTTGTTATCCATTGAAATATCATGCAAAACTATTGCTGATATTCTTCACTGCCAAATACATGCCAAAAGAACTGTGTAAAATTCAATTGTTATAGAACAGACGGTTATGAAGACCTTTATGACTTAATATACATTCCAGAGTGTTATGAAAATAGTTACATTTTTGTTACCAGCATTGCCTTTATATGAACTTATGCATATAACCACTATTGCTAGCCAACAGTCTATCCACAGAAAAGATTTTATAGTAAAGTCAAAACAAAGAGAATATTATTGTAGTAAGCTATAGCTTGACATTTATGTTTTGTTTTCTTATATTCTTGTCTAGCCCCAACATGATCTACAGCTGAACAGATATAAACCATATGTACATTCCTATCATCACTTCTTGTCCTATCTGAGCATTTTCATTTTATCTATGTAAAAATCATGCAAATCAAAGTGAAATATAGACGACGGGTCTTCAACAAAATATGTTTCAAGGATAACGTAATTCCAGAGTTACATTGTAATATTTGTTTCAAAAATCACTCATTCCTGCTTTGAGAGAAAATTGGCTTAGAAAAAGTGTAGAAAAGGCAAACAGAAACAAAAGCATCATTGCTGATCATAGGGGGCAGTCAATGAAATTTCTTGGTTAATTTTCCAAGGGACTAATTTGACTTATTTGGTTACTTTGCACCGCAACTCCTCTTTTGTTCACATTTTTCTTTCCTCTGATAATTACACAACCAAGAGTTTACAATGACTGACTTGAGTTAAACTCCAGGCACAAATAAGGGTAGGAATCATAATATCAAGTGATGTGCAACTGACATTTTTTTAATAAGCTGAAGCAATACCTGTGCCAGCGCTGGTAACACATTGGAGTGGTTGTTGCTGAAATTAACTGAAAAGAGTGCATATCAAGTGATGTCTGAGTGAAGGTGGAACATCAAATCTGTATGTTGGTTCCAGTGGAACCCAGTCATTCAGAAAGCAATGAGTCCAGAGAGGTGGCATAATAGTAAGTCAACTAGCACTTTTAAAAAGAGAGGTCCACAATAGACTGACCTTAATGGTACCAGCTGATTGGCAAAAAGTGAATGTGGTAATCAAAAAATGCCAAGATACATACCTGGAAACTACAGGTCAGACAGCCTAACATCAAAATTATGCAAACTATTGGAGGAGTGATAAGGGACTATATTCAAGTATTTGCTGTGGAAAACAGTAATATTAGCAGTAACCAGCATGAATTTATGAAGAATTGTTCCTGCCAGACAACCCAGTTAACATTTTCTGAGGAAGTGAGCTGGATAGAGAAAGGCCTGTGAATGTAGTGTACTTAGATTTCGCCGAAGCATTTGATACGGTACCCCATAAACAGTTAATTTACAAATTGAGGTCTGTTGGCATTGATGATAGTGTATGTACCTGCTTAGAGAAATGGTTACAGGAGCGCGTCCAAATGGTGGTGATAAATAGCGTACGTTTTGAATGTTAGAGAGTTGTAAGTGGGGTACCCCAAGGCTCTGTCCTGGGACCAATTCTGTTTAACATATTCATAGAGGTTGGTCAAAACAGTTCAAAATAGTTAAAAAAAAAAAATAGTTCAATCTCAGTTTTTTGCTGATACAAAACTAAGCAGGGTACTAACCTCACAACAAGATAGAGCAAATTTACAAAAAGACCTTGATAAAATAGAAGTGCGGGCAACTACAAAGCAAATGAGGTTCGAAACAGGAAAATGTAAAGTAATGCACTTTAGGTAAAAAAAAGTGAATGCAATTTTTCACATTTTTTCCTTTTATGCTGTACTTTTTTCTTTATCAATTCTGTTGCTATCACAAAGGAATAACAACATCCCTTGTGATATCATGGGCCATGACAGGTCCTATTTATAGAGAAATCTGGGGTCTATTAGACTCCGTATTTCTCCTCTGGCCTCCAAATCAATCAAACTGAGATCGGCTTGATCAGATGCTTTACAAGCTGGTAAGGGCTTGTAAGCAAACAAACCAAAACCAAAAATGACTGGATTCTCATTGCTTCCGCTTTTGACATCACAGAGAGTGAGGAGGGGGAGTTCCTCTCACTCACACACTGGATGCAGTGCATCCACTACCAGGCTTCCCAATAGAGAGAGCCTGGTAAAGACGGCATGAGGACCCCCTCCCCCTGTCTATAAAAGTAAAAGTGATCGGGACCCTATTTACTATGTAGGGAATTGCCAGCTCTAAAAAGTGATATCTTGATCGTGGCTGCAGCTGCAGTGATGACTGAGATATGCACATCACTTCCCAAGAAAGTATATATACGTATCAGTTGGGAAATGGTTAAAGTGTTTCATAACCTGCTTAGAAATAAGGGTCATGTAAATCTGGTGAGCCTTTTCTATATATTCAGGGCAGACAGAACGGAGATGAAGGATTGTAATATTTAGATCGGGGGTCAGCAACCTGTAGATCGCGATCTACCAGTAGATCACAGACTGGTGACTGGTAGATCGCGGTCTGGGCTTGCTGACCCACCATCCCAGAGTATCAAGCACAGTGCAATGCAGAGGGACCAGTTGTAAAGTTGGAGTTGTAGTAGGGAGCAAGAGCTGCAAAAGCCAATGCCTTCTTTGTAGTGCCGGCTCCTGTTCTATGCAGAGTGATACCAACTGCACTCCACCTCATGTCCCAACCAGTGGTCTCCAGAGTGGTGCCAGCAGCAGGAAAGAAGAGATCTTTAGGTCAGTGTGAAGCAATACACTGGGCAAATTATTATATGGCTGCTTTCAAACTAATATGAGGCGGTTTACCCACACTGCGGGTACAGTGTATCTGCAGCTCTCCTGCGGGTTGGCTGCACTTAGCCATAGACTTCTATTATATCCTGCTGTTTTACCACCCCTCAACTTTACGTGTAAACGAGCCCTAAGGGTGCCGCTGCCTAATGCAACTAAGGGCTCATTCACCAGTGCAGCAGGCACTGCTGCTCCTCTAAAAAGTGATTTGAGTGTGTTGGCAGGTGGTGAGGATATTATTATTATTATTATTATTATTATTATACAGGATTTATATAGCACCAACAGTTTGTGCAGCGCTTATGTTGCCTCCTCACCACCTGATTTAAACCAATGATTGCCATGCAATGCACATGATTGTGACACAGTAGTATGGCACTTAGAGGTTTAAATCAGGTGTGAGCTGGTGACACTGCCCAGTGATCTTCGACTTCTCCCATGTTATTCAGGTCGATCTCCACCTCTTTAAGGTTGACTACCCCTAAATTAGATCATCATATTTTGGACTTTATTTATTGAACTTTACTATGCAGATCCGAGTGGGGGTTTCACATTTATGTTCACATGTAGATCGTTCATATTATTATAGCTCTGGGTTATCCTATTTTCATTGGTAATTATTTTTGTATTTATACTTTGGAGTGGCTGTTTAACTGCTTGCTGACAGGCTCACGCCGATATACGTCGGCAGAAGGGCACGTACAGGCAGATTAACATACCTGTATGTTGCCCTTTAAGAAGCAGTTTGCGGACGGGCGCCGTGACCTCCATGAGTTTGTTTGCAGGTCCTGCGGACTCGATGTCCGTGGGGATACCCGCGATCGTCTCACGGAGAGGAAGAACGGGAAAATGCTGATGTAAACAAACATTTCCCGTTCTGCCTAGTGACACTGACACTGATCACAGCATCCTGTAATCAGGAGCGGTGATCAGTGTCGTGTCACACACAGCCCCCCCCACAGTTAGAATCACTCCCTAGGACACACTTAACCCCTACAGCACCACCTAGTGGTTAACCCCTTCACCGCCAGTCACATTTACACAGTAATCAATGCATTTTTAATTGCACTGATCGCTGTATAAATGTGAAAGGTCCCAAAATCGCGCCAAAAGTGTCCGATTGGTCCGCCATAATGTTGCAGTCATGATAGAAATCACTGATCGCCGATTTTTTTTACCAAAAATTACTTATCGGCCTAAATTGAGGAAAAAACATTTTTATATATATTTTTTGGGGATATTTATTATAGCAAAAAGTAAAAAATAATGCGTTTTTTCAAAATTGTCGCTATTTTTTTGTTTATAGCGCAAAAAATAAAAAACGCAGAGGTGATCAAACACCACCAAAAGAAAGCTCTATTTGTGGGGAAAAAAGGACACCAATTTTGTTTGGGAGCCACGACGCACAACCACGCAATTGTCAGTTAAAGCGATGCAGTGCTGAATCGCAAAAAGTGCTCTGGTCTTTGGGCAGCCAATTGGTCCAGGGCTTAAGTGATTAAGTAGCATTTAGAGAAAAAGGCAGTGCATGATTACAGTTTACTGTAATAAGGATTTTCTAGTAAGCAGTCTAAACTGCATTAAATCTTTGAAGAACGTAGGAAAAAAAAACATACTAAAGATTTTGTATACATATTTTCTGGCCGCCATGGTCTCCTCTTGTGTCCAATTGATGAATATAATCAAATTTATTTAGGCAAACCACAGGATGTTTATTTGTTTGAAGCAGCTTTGACATTAGAGTGTGTTCTAGTGAAATAGTTGAACTGTTGCACGTGTTGTGCAAAGTCCAACATCAATATTTCTAACATTACCCGTTAGTAGAAATTTTTGTTAAGCTCTGCATGTGAATATCGTACAGCAACTTGCTAGCTGAACATCAAATTTCCGATTTCCTAATTTAAACAACAATGTCTTATTAGCCTAAAAATATCTAGGTTGTAACAAGTACTATATCTGGCCCTGTAATTTTTTAGAACATAAAATAACCCTCACTCAAACTACGATGTTTGCCAAAACAAATCTGGCAAGAAATAAATCAGTATTTTAATTGTATACATTATTAATGTTTTGGATCAGCCAGACAAAAAGTCAATAATTGCATTTCTTTGCACTCGTCTCGGCAGCTCTTCAGCGCAGGCAGCTGAGCAGAAACTGTGCCGTGACCCAGCTTATTAGAATGCATGAAATTACCATGCATGTGTAATGGACAGTTGGATCTAATTAAATCTTCCCAGCTTCTTGTCCATTGTATTAATGGGGGTATAGAAAGCCAGCCTTCCAGAATCTCAGGACAAAGGGTGAGCCCAAAAAGGAAATGCGTTTTGAAGCTAATGTAGCAGCAGTAATTACCGCTACATAAATACAGTATATGCAAGAACCTTGAAATAAGGTAAGCGCGCAACGGCGGTTTATGGTTTAACCCTGCGGATGCCAAACATGCCAGCTGCATGCGGCTATAAAAACCAGTCTTATCAAAGGGCACCAAGAGTAAACATGCCACTGTCTTTATGTACCTCCTGCTACAGCGGTATTGAGTTAAATAAACAAAAAAGCAGCATGAGAATGGCTTAAAGCCTTCAAACTCTTATTTTATATTCAGTCAGCATCCCTTTGTATTAAAAGTCTATGGTATGTTGTCAATATGAACAGAATACAAACATTGTTACTAAGATTTACACATAGGTATATGCTTTAAAAATTACTTTTAATTATTATTTGATTATTAGTGAAAGACTTTATCAGATCAGTAAATAGATTATTTTAGTGTATCTATGGTTTATTTCATTTACCTTATTTGTAAAAGGCTGGCAACCATTTAAGTAGCTCCCAAAAAAAAATATATATATATATAATCTGTTGTCTCTAACATACAAGCACACAAGGGGCTGTATTGTCAGAAGACACTAACCTATCAGTATGTTCTTGGGTTGGTACATGAAATCAGAGCACCCAGAGAAACGCATGCAAACATAATTGTGAGGCAAATTATCTATATGCGCTTTTTGATCAATTTTTATTTAAATTTGCTCATGTCTACCTCTTCAGCCTCATTAATATGGACATATGGACAGAAAGAGGCATAAAAATGCTGGTAGTAAAAATTTGGGCATTTTCCCACATCAGGGGAGCCACGGGTGCCACATACAGCCATACAAGTACCCAGATAGCAAGCAATAGAGCTGCAAGTTTGAAAATGACTTGCTAAGCTATTGCTGGACTTGCCAGTAAGGATGAGCTCAGGCGTGTTCCCAATTGCACGTGCAGAGCCCGTCAGGAAGATGGCACTGCACAGCGCTATTTACAGGCAGTAAGATATTTCCCGATCTCTGCAGCCGCGGATCGGGAAAATGTCTCACTGCTTCTGATAAGCGCTCCACAGTGCCGACTTCCTGGCGGGCTCTGCACGTGCGGTTGCGAACATGCCTGAGCTCATTCTTACTTGCCAGGCTTCACAAGTTGGTTGCGCAATTGCAGCAAACCTGCATTGCATGACTCCAGATAAAATTTCTTTGCAAACATTCTGCAAGTCTGCTGAAAGTTCTGGTTCAGTTAGTATTATTAATATTATTTTTTACATGATTTATATAGCTCCAACAGTTTGCGCAGCGCTTAATGTTGTTATGTTGTGCAATATTCATCCCACCAAAGGGGACACTGTGACCTGCAGAGCTTTTGTTGTAGACTCACAACTGCAACTTTGCTCTTGCTAGAGACTTGCCATGCAAATTTACAACACTGTCACAAATTTGTAGGAAGTTATCCATGCTGTCTGAATAAATGTCTGTACCCAGCTGCACTCTTGTAAGTGCTGAAGATTGCTTACATTGACTTTTGCACAGCTATGACATATTTCTCAAATGCAAAAGTTTTGCACTAAGTAACTACACCATACACTGATGCAAAACTATACTGATACACCATAATGCTGATACAAAAAAAAATATTGACATTTAAAGAGTTTGGCCATGTATTGCCATTCATTAGTATGGCAAGCTGTATTTCCCAACTGCAGCACCCCAGGCACAGAAAGCACCCACATTTTTACGCCAAATTTTTTTTTATGCTACCACCCTCTGTGTACATCCCAGATAGCAAGCAACTGTGCTGCAAGTTTGAAAATGACTTGCTAAGCTTTGGCTAGACTTGCCAGGCTTTACAATTTTGTTGCACAATTGCAGCAAGTCGGCATTGCATGACTCCAGATCAACTTTCTTTGCAAACATTCTGCAAGTCTGCTGCAAGTTCTGGTTCAGTTATGTTGTGCAATAGTCATCCCACCACAGGGGTCACTGTGGCTGAATTTTCATGCTGTAGATTTGTAGAGCTCTTGCTGTAGACTCACCAATGCAACTTTGCTCTTGCTAGAGACTTGCCAAGCAAATTTGCTAGAAATTGGAAAAGTGGCACCTAGAACCTGTGCTTCAAGTGCTCTGCAAGTGTACAACTTGCCTGTGAAAATATGCAGCAAGTTAACAAGACTTCAATTCAACACTGCCACAAATTTGTGGCAAGTTATACTTGCTATCTGGGATGAGGCCTTAAAGTATAACTTAAGGCATTTTTTTGGTTTTAGATAGAGGGGAAATGGTTTAGAACAACTGTCAGTTTATTTTTTTATGTCTGTGCACTTTTAGATAAAGTCACCCCCTCTATTTGTCCTGTGTACCATTATCATTGAGGTGAAATGAAAAGAAAACCCCATGTTTTGGAGAATAGAGGGGAAATCTTTCAATAGTGAAACTAGCTCTGATGACCTGGGGGTCCCCAAGAGATTCCCTTAATTTGCAGAGATTTCCTCTCAATGCAAACCCCTTTTCCATGCCAACCCAATAGGGATGGAGGCATTCTACGGCGGATGCCCTGGCCTCATATAAAGTCCCAAATCCCCCCCCCTCTTTTTTCATATACGTATGAAGAATGGAAGTATGCGTTCCCGACTACCATATGTATTTCTAATTCTTGGTATTGTCCACTAACAGCCTAACTATTATAGTCATTACTATATATCTCTCTTGTGGTTTCTGGCCCATTAGTTTTTACTATAGAGGGGTTTAGGAGACTGACCAAATATACTCTGTTATGTCTCCCAGATAGTTATGCTACTTCTTGATGTATGTGGGGGTGTTGTGCTGGTGGATTGGGCTGTTGGGTACTGGCTGGGGGTCTTTTCCCCCAAAGCTGTGATGCATACTTGGGGCCCGCTTCTTCCCCCTCCACTCTTGTGACGCGGGCGATCGGGCAGATGCTCCAAATGCGCATCGACGCCACGCATTCAGCTTTTTACGTATGACGTCAGTCCTGATGCTTACGCGGATTACCCATCTGGGCGGCTCTTTATGGGGGAATTTTGGTGCCATATGCCGAGCAGTCATCTTGCTCAGGTGCGGGCGCCTTCTCCTCCAAATTAGCCACCCACGTGACGTTGGCGGATACCCATTGGCCACACTGGAGTGTTTTTACTCCCCCCATATGGAATACACGGGTCCCTGCTGAGCGGTATGTCTATGGCCACTAAGCATCAGCTATGTCACATGGAAGCACATGCTATACCAAGGTAATAGTAATTTGTGTCAGTTTCAATTATATTGTTTTTTCACACTATAATGCCCTGTACACATGGTCGGACATTGATCGGACATTCCGACAACAAAATCCATGGGTTTTTTACGACGGATGTTGGCTTGAACTTGCATACACACGGTTACACAAAGTTGTCAGAAAATCCGATCGTTCTGAACCTGGTGACGTAAAACACGTACATCGGGACTATAAACGGGGCAGTAGCCAATAGCTTTCGTTTCTTAATTTATTCTGAGCATGCGTGGCACTTTGTGTGTCTGATTTGTGTACACACGATCGGAATTTCCGACAACGGATTTTGTTGTTGGAAAATTTTATAGCAAGCTCTCAAACTTTGTATGGAAAATGTGTGATGGAGACCACACACGGTCGGAATTTCTGACAACAAGGTCCTATCACACATTTTCCATCGGAAAATCCTATCGTGTGTACAGGGCATTAATCTTATGGCTTGGCTGCTAGTGCATTTCTCAATATGTTTGCACCATTTTTTTGCACCATTTTTTTGCACCATCACATCTTCATATCTTATGTCTATCAGAAGATTACCCATTTTTACAATACTTATACCTAAGTTGTTTATTAGTACACAAATATGGATTACTACATGATCTTCTTATTTCACATCACCTACTCTTCAAACTTATCAATATAATTTTTTTTAATTTTAACATTTTTCACACTTTAGGCTTATAGGTTGCTGCTCCTCAGGTATCTCCCTTCCATATTGCTTTTCCTCCATATCCTTGGGATACACCGCCTCAGCTCCCGGGAGGATGATTACTTGCACCGATTGGTCCTGGCCCATTGCGCTGTCACATACAATCAAAGCTCAATTGTAAGTTGTCTATGGGTTATATCTTTTATATCATTGCTTTTATGCATATCAACCCCTGCTGTACTTGCCTCCTAAGCCCCTCTTTTCTCAAATTTCCTTCTTGTAATTGGCCAGTTTCACCAATTTATTTTATGTTACATTTATAGATTATTGCATCTGCTCCTGTAGATTGGAGATATCCATGAAACGCGTCGAGCTATATAGATGTCTAAAATACCAATTTTATCCAAGAGCGATGTTCCACAACATGTTTATTATCCTGTCAACAATACGTGAGCATAGAATTTGGAATCTGATGGTTTCCCTCTTTCTTGTTATCATGCTGTTAATGTCATGTATTATTCATGTTACCTATGTTATATTTATTACTATATGATTGCTATGTCTAATAAACCTTATAATCATGCTACTGGTTCATGTTATGTTACTAATTACATTCCATAACACTATGTGATTGGGGTATCTACCATTATATACCCACTAGTCACTCTCTGTTCATGTTGTTCATTTCGGCCACATGCTTCATACAAAGTCCCAAACCCCCTTTTCCATGCCAACCCAATAGAGATGGAGGCATTCTATGGCAAATGCCCTGGCCTCATATAAAGTCCCAAATCCCCCCCCCCCCTCTTTGTTCCTCTCAATTCCTGTTTAGCCATGGGACAGAAAGTGAAGAAATGAAGAAAAATCTCCCCAATAGGACAAAGATGGCAAAAAATTACCTTACAGGGGTTATAATCCTTCCTCACTATCCAAAATGAATAAAAAAAAAGTTTTGGCTGTAGTTCTACTTCAAGCCTGAGTCAGTAGGTGATGGTCATCTGAAACCCTACAGCTGCAAATCCTGTCAACTACCTGACCTCAACACAGTTGCCAACCATATAGAAATGTATGTACTGTGATCAAATGTCACCCTGCAGGATACTCATAATTCCCCTGAAAGATGTGTACATATGCCAACATTTTTCCCCCCACAGGTTTTTTTTTTAAATTTTTATGCGGAGGTTAGAAAGCTTGGGGAAGGGGGCCTCAGCAAAAAAGTTGATCTTGCTTGGAGTGCAAGGTTGGCTTTAAACTGGCAGACAATTCGGTGTCGCCCACAACTTTTGCTGAAAGTAAAAATAAATGTCCATAAAAAAAGTATTGCTTTTTTTTTCCTGTATTAGATTACCAGCTTATTGCACTCTTTGCTTTAAAGCCCAATTTCATCAAAAATGTTCTCTTTAGTTTTGTACAGAGGGAGGAAAACAGAGTATACCAAGTACAGAAAATAATGGGAGATTTCTTTCATGGGGACAGAGACAGCAACAAAAACACACTTATTTAGTAGAGAGAGGAGGAGTTAGAGCATCCTTCCTATCCCAATGACAACCACGTTCTCTCATTTGTTGTCTTGGTTGTGTGGAGTTGTTTTTAACTTGAGTTTATTCAAAGGAGAAATTCAAAAGGTTGCCTCACACCTAGCAATTATGTTGGCACCACATCCCTTTAGCAGCAAACTATATAGGAAAATGAAGGAATGAGACTTTAAAGGTGCAGTATATAACACACAGCTTGAGAGGTGGAGGACGCCATTATTGAAACATACAACCTTTCCAGGGTTTATGTTTCCCCCTTGGGGCTCCTTTGGGGGTGATATTGGCCAATGTGGATGAATTTTTGACTGGCGGTTGGTGTTTTGCCAACCTAATACAGGCCTTCTATCCACCAGTTAGAAATGCAATTTTTTCTCTTATTTTACATTCTGTGGTCATCAGATGATCCATCGGTGGGACCTGCCTTCTGATTCCTTTGGCTTAAATATCAGTGTTATTTCTTTTATACAATTTTTGAATCATCTATACACAGACAGTGCCTGATAAGTACTATTCTCCTGAAGAAGCCACGGGACGTGGTGAAACATGTTGAGAAACAAGTTTTTCAGTTGCACCTCTTGAAACTGTACTGTAATGATGGATGAATTTTTAAATCAATATGTCTTTTATCAATTAATTTTCTAAATAAAATTAAATTTTTGATATAATCTGTGTGTTATATACTGCACCTTTAAAGTCCCATTCCTTCATTTTACTATATTGTTTGAATTTATTCAAGTTCATGCTTAAAGTGGCCAATGGCTCCTGCTGCTGTCAATCACAGCCAGTGAGTCAATGAGAAGAGAGAAGGGGCGGGGCAGAACAGTGGCTGTGTGTGTGAATGGACATGCAGGGCAGTGGCTTGAGACCGAGCCTGCTCAGATGCTCCCATAGCAAGGTGCTTGCTGTGTGGGATCTCAGCAGGAGGGAGGGAATGAGAGCTCCAGCAGGGGATCTGAGAGGAGGAGGACTGTGCAAAAACACTGTATAGAGTAGGTATGACATGTTTGTTTTGTTTTGTTTTTTAATTCAGCCTCTAATATTACTTTAAAGTGATTGTAAAGGCAGAAGGTTTTTTTTTTATCCTAATGCATTCCATGAGTGTCCCATTCTTACTCAGAAGATTGTAGTACTGTAACACATTTATTTTACATTCACTTTGACATGATACATACATGTACATTTTACATTCATTTTAACATGATACCCCCATGTACATTTCCAACTATGACTTGTATGTTCAATATATTTCCTTCCTTTCTGCTCTAGTATTTTTGCCTACGTGTGGGGCACTATATTTCATTTTTGTTTTTTGTTCATAATATATATATATCGCCTCTCATGATGGCCAAGTATACCTTAGTATATGGGGATGGTTACAACTGAGCCGTGTGACTTGTTGTTCTGGTGTGCTTATTCAGGTCTTGCACGCAATCATATGCGTTTACATTCCTGAACAGGCGGCTAGCTTACAGAGTAAATATGAGTCACTTAGCGATGAAGGCTATATTCATATCCTTTAAAAGGCTAGTTATTAGTGTTTGGTTCACTATTATTTTGATTCACTATCCCTTTATATACACACCAGTATAATGTATATGTACTTTGGTCGACAACTTGCTTTCTCTGTTATATATACTGTACATGTACATCACATATTTGTTCTAGCGAGGATCTGCTGTCTGGCCATGTGAAATGTTATTATCCGGGTTTCCCTTAGTCACCCCTTTATACACAGGTCCTTGATGTATGTGGCTCATATCATTTGGCCAGCATTTATGTTAAAATCCATCCAGGATGTTTGTAATATATATTTACTTGCCCACCAGTGATCTATACTTGATATGAGTCCTGGAACGCATTGCACCTCATTGGCCGCTTTATTTTTATTCCGGCCTGCTCTGTGTCGCTCACGCTCTCACGTGTTCGACGTCACTGTTTTTGATTGGCTGAAGGCGAGACTCGCGTTGCCAGGCACATTCTTGCTTCGGCCCGTCCATTGTGCTTTACATGTGACATTGGTATCACGTGCCTGGCGCGCCTGACGCGGACTGGCTGTTGAAACCGAGGCCTGGTTTGTTTGGTGTATTTATGCACCGGCACTTACTCCACTCATTTGTCCTCTATGACATTACATCACAAGGCTTTGAACGCACACTTTCCGTTACTGGAAGTCATATTCCACAATGGTCATACAGGTTTACAATTTAGCAATTATAGTTTGTATATTTAAGCGCAGTGGTGGCCGGCAGTTGAAGTTGAAGTCTTTGCAGACGAAATGCGTAGGGTTATTACGCTTGCCAAGCCATTTTTTACTGTGCATTTTTACTTGTTCATTTGAACCATTTTATATAGTACTCATCTGTCTGGATGTTGGAATTTTATTATAATAAATTTCATCATTTTGGATTTAAACTATGTGGAGGTTTTTTCTCCTTCTTACACCTTAAATTACCACCATTATCTGGAGGATTGTGGCTGGTGAGCTGTGTCTTGGATTTCCCATTGGTCAACAAAGGAGAAGACTGAGCACCTTGCCCTTGAAGCTTAATCCATGCTTACTGCATCCCTGTGGGTGGGTCCACCATTGAGGGTAAGAGTACCCCAACCCCCCTATCCCGAGAAGGCGGAGGCACTGTCCTGGGTGTTGCTACAACTGCTGATTGTGTGTGAATATTTAAGTGATCAGACATTCGCTCGAAATAGAAAACATCACTTTCTTGCATCACTCTGCATGTCTGCTATGGCGCTATAATTCCATCGACTCACATAGTTTCATTTACCTGTGTGTGGTGTACTGGTATTGTTTATTATTCACCTTCAGTGGTACACTCCTGATTATATGCATTAATTGTGTCTGCAATATGAACTCTAGATTCTAGATTATGCCTACATGGTTTATATTTAGTATAGAGGTTCGTTTTTCATGCATTACATAAATTGTATACAGTGTGGACACTAATTATCTGTAAGCACTGGATTATTCACTTCACATTTATATTTAGTTTCATCGGTGTATATATAATGTTAATGCGCTTTCTTGTAGCCACTGAATCGCATTTGGTTCTCTCACCTGTATTTACAGTGGGGCAAAAAATGATTTAGTCAGCCATCAATTGTGCAAGTTCTCCCACTTACAAAGATGAGAGAGGCCTGTAATTGTCATCATAGGTATGCCTCAACTATGAGAGACAAAATGTGGAAACAAATCCAGACAATCACATTGTCTGATTTTTGAAAGAATTTATTTGCAAATTATGGTGGAAAATAAGTATTTGGTCACCTACAAACAAGCAAGATTTCTGGCTCTCACAGACCTGTATCTTCTTCTTTAAGAGGCTCCTCTGTCCTCCACTCATTACCTGTATTAATGGCACCTGTTTGAAGTTGTTATCAATATAAAAGACACCTGTCCACAACCTCAAACAGTCACACTCCAAACTCCACTATGGTGAAGACCAAAGAGCTGTCGAAGGACACCAGAAACAAAATTGTAGACCTGCACCAGGCTGGGAAGACTGAATCTGCAATAGGCCAGCAGCTTGGTGCGAAGAAATCAACTGTGGGATCAATAATTAGAAAATTGAAGACATACAAGACCACTGATAATCTCCCTCAATCTGGGGCTCCAGGTAAGATCTCACCCCGTGGGATCAAAATGATCACAAGAACGGTGAGCAAAAATCCCAGAACCACACAGGGGGGACCTAGTGAATGACCTGCAGAGAGCTGGGACCAACGTAACAAAGGCTACCATCAGTAACACACTACGCCGCCAGGGACTCAGATCCTGCAGTGCCAGACATGTCCCCCTGCTTAAGCCAGTACATGTCCGGGCCCGTCTGAGGTTTGCTAGAGAGCATTTGGATGATCCAGAAGAGGGTTGGGAGAATGTCATATGGTCAGATGAAACCAAAGTAGAACTGTTTGGTAGAAACACAACTCATGAGATTTTGAGTGCAAACCTCCTCCCATCAGCAAGGGCATTGAAGATGAAACGTGGCTGGGTCTTTCAGCATGACAATGATCCCAAACACACCGCCCGGGCAACGAAGGAGTGTTGGAGTGGCCTAGCCAGTCTCAGATCTCAACCCCATAGAAAACCTTTGGAGGGAGTTGAAAGTCCGTGTTGCCCAGTGACAGCCCCAAAACATCACTGCTCTAGAGGAGATCTGCATGGAGTAATGGGCCAACATACCAGCAACAGTGAGTAATAACCTTGTGAACTTACAGAAAGCATTTGACCTCTGTCATTGCCAAAAAAAGGATATATAACAAAGTATTGAGATGAACTTTTGATATTGACCAAATACTTATTTTCCACCATAATTTGCAAATAAATTCTTTCAAAAATCAGACAGTGTGATTGTCTGGATTAGTTTCCACATTTTGTCTCGCATAGTTGAGGTATACCGGTGATGACAATTACAGGCCTCTTTCATCTTTTTCAGTGGGAGAACTTGCACAATTGGTGGCTGACTAAATACTTTTTTGCCCCACTGTATACACTCACTGTTTTAAAAATGTAATCATTTGCACTCCTCTTCACGAGTGATACATCACTGTATTTGCAGATCGTGCAGCCTCCATACTGACACTTTGGTCAGGCTTCTGCGATTAATATACATCACTAGTACATATTTGGGGGGCACACCCTACAATGCGTTTAAATGCAAGATGGTGCTGCTATAAGACCTACAACCAGTACAAAATATTTTACAGCGCACACATACAAGAATTACATTTCCTGCAAGGCTAGTTAAAAACACCTGAACATATTTAAAAAATACGGGGGTATGTGTGCGCTGTAAAATATTTGTACTGGTTGTAGGTCTTATAGCAGCCCCATCATAAATTTAAACGCATTGTAGGGTGCGCCCCCCAAATATGTACTTGTATATTGGAATAGACCCTGACCAGGTTTTTTTGGGCTGGAGCACCCCTACCCCTCCTCATTACCTCTTATTTATTGGCCACCAGTGTATAGGATGTATCCCCTTCAGTTCTCCCACATAGAGGAGCATCTCTACCCCCTCAGATTTTGCGATGGGATTAGAACCACTACCTTCATCACCTTCTGAGGGTGGTTACCCATCTAACTCTCAAAACTCCTCACTTCGCACTATTCAAACAGCAATCAGTAGAGGGCACACTTCATACGTTTCTTAAGCCACTTTACTTTGCTCCATCTTTTTTTTTTTCTCCCTTCTCCTCTCCCTTCCTATTGCTCCTGCTCTAAACACCACCTCCCTGCCAGAATCCCCCATGCTGTTTTTGAAATGGTTTTAAATATTGGTTGTGCTGTTAATTATTATTCATGTTTTTACGCTGTTCTCATATGTTGGGGCACTGCGGCCGGAGCAGTACACATGCACCTCCACCTGACCAGAAAACATGGATATTTCTTCTCTCCTGGCCAGGATTTTTCCTTCTCAGGCAGAGGGAGACAACACATGTGTAATCGAGGGTACAGTGGGACATGGTCCCCCCATTCCACTGATTACCACTTCTCTCATCTCCTCTTCTTTTCTGACTTCCTTCATTTCTCTCTTTTCTATTTTTTTCTCTTTTTCTAGACGTCCTGCCAAAACTTCATTCCTAAGTATGCTGACTGAAAGAATCCTAGACCCCCTGGGCTTTTCCAACACTGACTGCATTTGGGAACTGGAGGTAAGTGACTCCACATCACACAAGACCTTCTCCCTCTCTTTCCATGGCTAGTACTGACAACTCTTCCCCTAAACTCACCAATCAAACGCTGAAAATTCTTTAAATATTACTACAGTCAGAAGATTGATGGTATATTGCTTTAAGAAACACATTTCCCCAAACTATACAACTCTAAGATCATCTACCCCAATTTTCCCAACTTCTTCCTGACAAACGCTGAGGATAAATCGAAGGGGGTGGCAATCTTCTTTTCTAAAAGATGCAAATTCACACGCAATCTATGCATAAGGATCCAGAGGGCAGGTTTCTCCTTGTTAAAGGAGTTTTGGACGATCAGCTTTTCTCTATTATCTCCTATTATGCACCCAACCAGGGGCAGGCTACATTCTTCAACTCTATATTCCAGACTCTGGGACCATTAGTTGAAGGTACTTTAATATACGGGGGGGACTCCAATGTTGTCTTTGACCCCGGACTAGACAAAAAATAGCCCACAGGAGCACAAACTACCAGACCACTAAATAAAGCATCCACATGGCTAAGCTAATTTTCAAACAAAAGTTGGTCGACGTTTGGAGGGAGCTCAACCCTTCCAAATGGGATTTCACACACTTCTCCCACTCACACCAGTCTTTCGCCAGGATCGACCATATCCTCTTATCAATGGCGTTCATACCCTTGGCTTGTAGGTCTTTCATAATGGTCACGGTAAGGTCTGACCACTCACTGGTGTTTTTAGTTATTAAAAGGCCTCAGGGACAAATAGGGATCAGTCACTGAAGACTTAACAAGTCCATCCTCAATGACCCTGTGAGAACTACCAAAGCAGAAAGAGCCACCATTGATTACTTCCACACTAAGGATGTAGAAGACGTTTCACCAGCTACCCTTTGGACGGCTCACAAAGCCACCATCCGAGGAAAATTAATATAGATATCATCCCAAATCCACCAAGCTCACAGGGCTGACATAGAGCTCCTGGAAAAGGAATTCCTGAGGCTTAGCAAACAACACAAACATGACCCTAAGCCACTCTCATAGCCAAACTGGATGCAGATAGAACTGCTTTGAACCTGGCTCTCACTTCTAAAGTGGAGAAAAGCTTAAGATGGAACGGGGCCCGCTTTTACCAACAAAGAGACAGATTGGGCTTGATGCTGGCGGCGGGTTTGACCCCCAAAGTGCGGATGTAACTCCCCCAGCAATAAGTCTCTCTGGGGGGCATGACATCACACAACCCACAGAAAATAATGGGAGCCTTTCATGACTTCTATAAGCAATTATACAGTGGGGGCTCACAGCTGATCAATATCAGGTTGACTTCTTTCTCGACTCACTACCCATTCCCACATTGGAAGAACGCCACCGCACTAGCCTAGAAGCTCTGATATCTGAGCTGAAGAGGTCTCCTAGTTATAAAGTACCTAAAACAGGGCTCCGCCCCAGGCCCAGATGGCTTTGCTATCCCTTATTATAAAGCCTTTTTGACCACCCTCTCTCCTTATCTAGCACGCTTCTTTAATTCCCTGCAGAAGGATGCAACCTTAGAGTGCTCACTGAATTCAGCTTATATGACATCCTAAAACCAGGGAAAGACCAGAGTGAGGTCAGCAATTATGGCCATATCTCCCTGATTAATGACCTAAAAATCCTGACCAAGATCCTAGCCAACCAGCTATCCTCATTTATCATTTAACCTATACATACACAAGGACCAGGTAGGATTCACTCCAGGTAGACATGGGACCAGACCAGATCAGAAGGGGGATCAACATCATTTCACTATTGCAGTCAAGCTGGGGTGGAGGGCAACCACAAGAGGGCTTCCTCCTATACATTGACCTACAGAATGCATTTGACTCAGTCTCATGGCCTTACCTCTTTTCTATCCTGTAGCAATGGGGGATGGGACAGCAATTTATTAACATTCTCAGCAGAGTGACCCCAGGGCTTCTATTCAGAACCTTTTCTAATACTGAAAGGCACAATACAGGGATGCCCTTTATGCCCCCTGATATTTGCAATGTTGATTGAAACCCTGGCCATTGCTCTCAGGACCCACCCAGACATCCACCCAGTGCAGTGCGGCTCTCAAACCCACAAATGCGCCCTTTTTGCAAATGATCTACTCCTCTTTATCACATCACCACTAATCTCCTTACCTAACATCTGCCACTTTCTAGCTGAGTTTGGCAAAATCTCCGGACTGTGAGGCAATATGTCCAAATCCCAAGCCTTCAATATCAATTCTACTTATCAGCCTTCCCCCTCTGTTTCAGAGATTGTTCTAACATAGGCTCGATGCTCCACATTTGGTGGGATTTTCCCAAGATAAGAAGCCTCTGGAACAAAATCTTTTGCATGGTGTGAAAGGTTACAGGTATACAAGTCACCAAATCTCCTCACAGCTTTATTGAACTTCCCGATAGAAAAGGCATCTAAGAACATGAGGCAACTGATCCACTTCATATTCTTGGGGGCAAAACTGACCATAGCCAGAGCATGGAAATGACCCTTTGTCTCTTCTCTGAAGAAAAAGAAAATTTCGTAGGTCATGGCCTAGGAGAAGATATCCTACAGGATACAACACAGAGGTTTGAGGCCATTTGAGAACCGTGGGCTGACTACATACACATCCCCTTGATTCCCTAGTAGGGCTTTCAAGCCCACCCAAGCGCCTCGACAGGACAGCTACAACTTCTATTCTATGTTCTTTCTCTAATCTTTGTCTTTTCTTTCTCTCTCACCTACCACTCTTTTTGTTTCTCTATAGCTCTAAGGATTTTGTCGTGGGTATAGGACATTTAATAAATAGTTGTGCGAGGTGCAAAACAGGGGACCCACTGCTTAAGGGACCACCTAGCCCCAACTATTCATATTGGGCAAGGTATCACTCAGGAATGATCTCCTTACTTTGAATGTATACTACTCCATATCGCCCTCCTTTAATACACCATTGTTTTGATTACCCAACTTCAGAATTGCACATACTGAAGTTTATCAGAGAGTCAAGCAGGGTCTAGAACCCTAACTAAGTTGGATCCAGGAGTTAGAGTTCAGGGGACTCAAGAGTAGAGACAAGAGTTACACTGATGACATGACAGATTTTAAACATCTTTATTAGATGCAATGTTGCACATGTCATCCCATTTATTCTTCCTGTCGCTATTTTTGGCTCACCTCAACCGCATTATGGGAACTACAATAAATATAACAGGCGAGGTCTGTCATTTCTCCTAGTTATTGCTTAAACTTAAATCTCCTTAAACTCCTGACCCAACTGCCTGACCTACCAAGTTACTTTTTCATCACATCAGTTCATCGAGATGTCACCATGTCATGTTTGTGTATATTTCAAGTATCCTGTTAAACATATTTGATACATCATCTTATACTGTGAGCAATCGCTCTTATATGTTGTAATCCTTGACTGGTTCTATTGTCATGACTCCAATAAAAATATTTGAAAGAAAAAAAAGATAAAGAAACCTTCTGTGTGCAGCAGCCGCCTTCAGCCCCCCTAATATTTACCTAAACCCATCTTTATCCAGCGATGTTGCAGAAGTGTCTCAGCTGCCCAGGACTTCCCACCTCATTGGCTAAGACAGCAGTGCAGCGTGATTGGCTCCCACTGCTGTCAAAGTCAGTCAGCCAATCAGGAAAAAGAGTGGGTGGGGCTGGGTTGTAGCTCTGTGTCTGAATGGACACAGAGAGCTGTGACCCTGCTCGGGCACTCAACAGGAAAGAGGGGACAGGAGCACAGAAGAGGGACCCAAGAAGAGGAGGATCTGGGCCACTCTGTGCAAAACCACCGCACAGAGCAGGTAAGTATAACATTTGTTGTTTCTTTTTTTTTTAAAACAAGACTTTACAATCACTTTAACTTGATGCATAAAAAAATGTATTTGGCAGAAAACAATACTTAACAGTGGGGAGCTTTTTAAGTGATGCCAGTCTACTGTAGTCAGTTTCCTGGTGCTTTGGTTGTAAAAAAGTTTTCTATTTTTTTTGGAAGAAAACTAAAACAATACACACAGATATTCTCAAAACATGCAGATATTTTCAAAACTTGCTGTCAGACCTAAGCTGTGTCCTTCAAAAGGATCAATTTGAAATTCAAATTTACGGTATATATGAAAGAATGAAGAAACAGTTATAATTTTTAGCACTGAGTGACATTATGCATTTTTAATCAACAAAATGAATCTAATACCAGCAGACTCTATCCCCCCCCCTTCCCTTTTGTCCCACCACTTTTCCACCACTGCTTTAACTTACCAGTTTCTGAAAATTACCAAGACAGATTTAACAATAAATGTACATGGAACGGGAAAGCATACAATATCCTGGAAAACAGTATATTTATGTGTACACCCTTCAATATAAAATGCATTCACTGCCCTGTCTACCTAGATCTGAATAATGGATACTCCAGTGCCATCCTTGTAACTAACGCTTTAGATATTGTTCAAACATGTTGAGCTATGGTTTAGATGAACAGATGACTATGCACAGTTTCTCTTATTAAATTGTTCCACCTGTGTCTGACTGTTAGTCCCAGTTCACACTTGTGTAGGGTGCAAGCTGTGCTCTGCAGGTAGGGCAGCCCATTTATGTCAATGGGCTGCCCTACCCACAGGGAAAGACATCCTAAATACTTTCTGAAAATTGCACCTCATGGAATCATATTGTGCTGCGAAAGGGTTGTTTATAAAAATTACACCATGAGTAATTCTATGTGGCAGATTTAAATTCTTAGCACAATTTTCCAATTATTCATCACAATTTTGTATAAGTAGACATAATGTGTTGCTAAGCAATTTTGAAGCCGTTGCGTACAGCTGTTTCACCTCTTTCCAGCAGGCCATGATCCTCAAGAAGAAGATTAGCCTGTGTTTTAAGTAGAATCTACTTTCATCATTGCTAAATGTCTGCTATAGCACCTTTAATCCTCATTAGCAACCCCACGCTAATGATTTCTGTCTTACGGAGACAGTCTGAAATCTTGATTAGAATGATTCTAATGAACTTCCTTATCAAGCAATTGACCCATCTAAATCATTTTGAAACAGACCTCTGTTTCCCGGGTGGACATAGCCACAGAAGGTGGGGAGGGCAGTTGATCACCAAGTCTGGCAATAGGAAGACATTTAACCTCCGTGTCTAGGTGAACAAGGTATAATTATGGATTAAAATTTTATCTAGTGGCGCAGAGGCACTTATTATATAGCTGCATTTGCACACTAGTGTCATTTAATACTGTAAACCTTTTACTCTACTCTTGGCTTTTAATTCAGATAATCAAATATAAAAATACAGTGTTGTGAAAAGGGATAGATACTATTTTTTATCATTATCTTTTACATATCTCTTATATTTTAATACATACACACACACACTGCATAATATATATATATATATATATATATATATATATATATATATATATATATATATATATATATATACATACATATATTTATTAATAGGTGAACCTATTGCTAGGTTGTACCTATTAATCTAGGTTAAAACCCTAACAGCAGGCACTACAAGGGATCACTTGAAGGTTAGTGATCCCACCTTTGCTTAGACACTGGGGACAGATTTCTAAAATAGGTGCACACAGAATCTGGCGCAGTTGTGCATAGTACCCAATAATCTTTTCTGTTTTATTGTCTAAGCTTAAGTGCACAAGCATTAGTTAGAAGCTGATTGGTTACTATGCACAGCTGCACCACATTCTGCATGGACCAGGTTTATTAAACCCCCCTACTGTCCATTGCTGTCCACTTTGGATCCTCCCTATGTCTCTACAGTGTCTTGTAGTGACTTATGTGTTGGCAGGAAAAACCACAGTGAGGACATTGACCTGGAAATTGATAATTTGACCCACCTAGAAGTTTATAGTAGCAGTGCCCAGGGTTCTTCCAAAGAGTAAAATTTTAACACACCACCTGCCGTAAAGGTTAACATTCCTCCTCTTTTTTGCAGGGTACTTTCAGATTTATTTTTAGGCTAGATTCAAACCTGCCAAAGGTGCCACCGAGAGCATGTTTGCTTCTGCACATCGCATGTAGAGCAGCCCATTAATTTCAATAGGCTTTCCTATGTGCGAGAAATGCAGAAACAAAGTCCCTGACCCTTTTTTAAAAATACTCCACAATGAAGGACATGGTGCTGTGGCAGTAGGCAGTTTGGCGCACATAAATAAGCATGCATTAGTAAATGTGTGGAGGTGCCATTTACAATTATCTGCACATTCCCAGCACTACAAATGGCAACTGCCCCAACTTATAACTGGTCTTAACAGCAAGGAGCACATGGAAGGGTGACACATGACAAACAACAACAGAGAAAGAGACAAAGAAAAAATCCCAGCTGAACTTACCATCCAACCTGCAAATACAGTAGTTTGAACCTAGCCTCAAAGAAGCACATGGTTAGCATTAACTATATTGCTTTACCTTTATGAAAATACTTCCCAAGTATCATAAGTATCAGTGAGTGGGGAAGAGAAAAAGTAGAAAATGACAGGATCATCTTGAATTTACCTTAACGAGACCCTGTCACCAGACCATGCATTTAAACAAGAGATTTTAAGTACATTCTATGAATTGTAGGCATGTTATTTGCCTGCAAAAGCCTCCCTCGTGTAGATAGCCAAAAGCACTGAGACTGCTACTGGGCACCAACATCTCAGATGTGAAATAATCAGCCCCACCAGACTCAGAGCTATGACACAAGTGACTCTCTAGTATTCCCATTGCTGCTACATAAAATGTTACATAGGGGGTTAGAAGAAGGACGGGAAGAGCTGGGCCAGCAATAATATACACTCCCAGATGAAGAGAGGGCTATTATGTGGAAAAAAGAGGGACCATACTATGGAAATTGACTGTTCCTGAAGAAGTTGAATTTGCTAGCAGGTTCAAAGGCACATTGTAAGTTAATTAAAAAAAAAAAAAAAAGAAAAAGAAAAATGCTGCAAGTAAGCATTTGTAATGCCTGATTTTTCTGGGCATTTATGTGCTTTTAAGTTGTCTTTAAATACAAGTGACCTTTCTATGTAGAAGTGGTCAGAGACTGACATGGACCCAATTGTATATTGGGTCCTTGGGAGCACCAGGGAGGGTTTTATAGTGTAATGTCAATGAAAGGGATCTTGTCCTTTAACTTTCTCACCTGTTAAAATGCCAAATGGAAACTGACTGATAGTAATGGGTTACAGGCAACTCTTAGTTCAGATATTTTGACAAGTACATTTCATTTTTTACTTTAGCACACAAGTATCCCCTATCAACACAAGCTATAGAAACTGCAAACATTTACAGATCTGTAATTCCCATATAAAACAATATCATGCTTTATATACACACTGTAAAGACTGCTGTCATTGTATTTTAAAATGAGTCACATTAAATATTCTTATTAAATAACAGGATTACTAAGCAAAGCAGAAAGCCTCCATGTTGATAGATTAAGTTGAACATTTTTTTTTAAGTGGAAAATTCACAAGACCAAGACAAAATGGTATCTTATTTCAAACATCTGTTTTGGGTGATCCATGAAATACACAGCTATGGAGCTGAACTCTTCCTAAGTGCTTTTATGCATTTTTCATTCTGCACTACAGAAGTTCTCTTTGATGCCATGAAACCCATTAACTCCTACACTGAATCCGTCAGTGTGTGCCCTCTCATAAATCTCACCAGGAACAACAATAAAGTCAAAATATGGGGATTTGATGTTGCCAAATGAATAGGCCCTTTTGGTAAATTGAAGAACTAGACAATTCAAGTTCTCTTCAATAAATTAAATCTATGGTCATATTATAGCTTTTAAGATACACAAAACCTGTGATCAGTTTATCCATAAGTGTTTGTGATAGTGATAGTGTATGTAAATTATTTAAATACTGTATATGCTTTTAAAAATTGTTTCTTTTTAAAGTATTTAAATATATATACTTTTGAAATTATGATCTGAAGTAGACAATATGGCAAAGCTAAAATGGTGAAGGGATAGAACCCATGTCAGGGGTTTGTCAGATTTATCTATTCATTATACCTTTTAGGTGAGTGCAACCAATTTGTGTGTGTATTTTAATAAAGTGGATTTACACTATGTGAATTCCCCTTGTCTGTCCTTTCATATGAGGGAGAAATATCAACAATAGGATAGAATCTGATACTGCACTGGAGGAGCAATGAAGGAGGAGAGGACCAGAGGAATGCATATTCAGGATGTCCATATGTACCAGAGGCATCTGAACACAAGTGCTTATGACTCCGTACCGTACACACGGTCGGACATTCCGACAAAAAATTCTTAGGATTTTTTCCGACGGATGTTGGCTCAAACTTGTCTTGCATACACACGGTCACACAAAGTTGTCGGAAAATCCGATCATTCTGAACGCGGTGACGTAAAACACGTATGTCAGGACTATAAACGGGGCAGTAGTCAATAGCTTTCATCTCTTTATATATTCTGAGCATGCGTGGCACTTTGTGCGTCGGATTTGTGTACACACGATCGGAATTTCCGACAACGGATTTTATAGCCTGCTCTCAAACTTTGTGTGTCGGAAAATCCGATGAAAAATGTGTGATGGAGCCCACACACGGTCGGAATTTCCGACAACAAGGTCCTATTACACATTTTCTGTCGGGAAATCCAACCGTGTGTACAGGGCATTAGGCTCCATGCATACTGGGCTTAAAAAAAACATTGGTTCTCTTGGGAGTAAAAACGCTCATATAAAGCATTTTTTGTACAGTCTTGAGGAGTTTATGAGAGTTTTAAGTTTTTTCTGCAAGTGAGCTCCAATCAGAAAGGCGAACCAGAAGGGTTCTTTTCCCTGCCTCATTGAGCTCAAAATATGCCTGTAAACGTCCTAATGTGCATGGACACATAGGATAACATTTAGTAACTTCAATAGTTTGCATGTCCACAGAGTTTGTGTGTGGAGACATCAGAGGGGGGCACAATTTGGTAATTCATGCACCAGACACAGAGGAGTAGCAGTATATAAGAAGTGGATGAGAGAAAGCAGCAAGTTCTCTTTATCAGCATGATGGTGTAGAAGATAATTATGGACACTGTTAATTGTGTATATTCAGTTGGACACTATGGGGGTTATTTTTGAAAGGCAAATCCACTTTGCACTACAAGTGCACTTGGACGTGCAGTCGCTTTAAATCGGAGGGGTAGATCTGAAATGAGGGGAAACTCTGCTGATTTTATCATCCAATCATGTGCAAGCTTAAATGCTGCATGCCCTCCTCTGATCTACAGTGACTACATTTCCAAGTGCACTTGTAATGCAAAGTGGATTTGCCTTTAGTAAATAACCCCCTATATGTTTATTGATCAGAGGTGAAGTGGAGTTTGGGATTTTTTTAAATTATTTTTTATAGTATTTAAAAAATATACTTTTAAAAATTATTGTTTGAAGTACACAAGAAGGTAACTCTTTTTTTTTAGATTTGGTTAGAATGGTGAAGGGATAGAACCCATGTTTTATGGTCTCCCAGTTAGAGATTAATTTTCTATAAATTTGTCCTGAGAACCAATGTCACTAGAAAATGCAAAATTTGCCACCAGATCAGGAATATCTTCTAATAGGGACACTTGTTCTGATGACAGCTGTCTAACAGGGGACTTCCCTAATGAGACACAAATAACAAAGGCCACTTTCTCAAGGACTGTCTGATCAAATCCACCTGTCAGTTTTTTGGGTGGACCTGATTGGACCTTGCACTCTGATAACATGACAGCTGACATCCGCCTCTATCTGATCCTGTCCGCCAAATCCAGACGGATGGTGGTCCTATTTTCCATCCGTCTGGCAGATCAGATGAAAACGGACAGTGGATCCGTTTTCACCCAATTTCCCCATTGAGGATAGCGGGGCTCTGACAGGTCCATCTGCACAGTGAGCGGAAACAGGCCTGTCATGTGCCTGCTCAGCCGGAATCGGCAGGACAATCCCCTGCTGCGTAAGCGGAGCCTGTCAAACAGAGGCACCCATGTGAAAGGGGCCTTAGATATACTTTAATTGGCCATAATAATGCAGTCCTTATTTTAAAGTAATTCTTAATTTGGCATTCACATTTTCAAATGCTTGATCTTCAACATTTTCATTACTGTGTTAAATATAGAGATTTGTAGATATACCACTAAAGGAAGCTTCATATTTTACTGCAATCACTGAGTCTCCCAACTTAAAGTGAACCTTTATTCAAATAGTGAACATTTGTTTTTTTATAGGAACTTCTGAAAAACTTCTCATGTGCCAAAACATTATTCGCAGCAAGTTGGCTTTGCCCAAGCTTGACCAAAGCTTACTGATATAAGTGGTGGATATACACCTACTGCACCCTCAAAGCTCAATTTCCAGATAGAGATCAGTCCCTTTCCAGTTACTTTAGTAGCTGTACATGAGCCAAGTTAATAAAGGTATTATTAAATTAGAGTAGGGTACCAGTAAGGCTCATTCTCCTCGACCTGTTTGTTGTTCATATAATCACTATTCCTTTGACAAAATGGGGTATCCACTTGTCTAAGGAATAATGCACACTGCAGCTCCTAAACTCACGTTTAGGTGCTTTTGGCATTTTGTGCCAAAGCCCCTAAACTCAACTCAGTAAAAGCCTGTATGTCTAGAGTTTAAGAGCAGCAGAGTTTACAGGCAGTGAAATGCTCCTCTTCTGAATGCAGAAGGATCGCGTTCAGGAGAGGAGCCTTTGGGCATAAAAAACACCAAACACTGCTAAACACGATGCCTAAACACTGGGCACATTAAGCATTTATTCCTTTCAATAGTCAGAATAAATTAAAATTCTGGCCAATTAAATAAATGACCAAACACCAAATGCTGCTAAACTCGCCTAAACTGGTTGAAAAAATGCAGCTTGTGGTGAGTTTTTAACGCTGATTTTTCTCCTATCAGGACAAACTTCGTTTACAATAAACCTGTGTACATGAGGCTTACAATTTTTACTTGAAGTACACTTTCCTTTAAAATATGTTCCTACAACAATATTTCCTTTATCAAATGGGCAACTAATGCTGCATACACACGGTCGGACATTTCGTCTACAAAAGTCCGACGGAGGCCGACGGACCAAAGCCGGCTGACAATCCGATCGTGAGTGGGCTTCCCCGGACTTTCAGCGGACTTTTCCAGCCGCAAATCTGACGGACTTTAGATTTGAAACATGCTTCAAATCTTTACGTCGTAACTACGCCGGACCCAGAAATCCGCTTGTTTGTATGCTAGTCCGACGGCAAAAACCCTCACTAGGGCAGCTATTGGCCGCTGGCTATCAACTTCCTTATTTTAGTCCGGTGTATGTCATCACGTACGAATCAATTGTACTTTTGTGTGATCATATGTAGGCAAGTCTGTTTGTTAGTCTGCCGCAAGTCCGCCAAAAGTCCGTTGAAAGTCTGTCGGACGGGCTGTCGGACTTTTGTAGCCGAAAAGTCTGACCATGTGTATGTGGCATAAGAGTTTGCAATATTCAGGGATAGCTTTGGCATTCCCTACCTTAGCCACTTTAATTAAAAGCGAATAGCCCAGATAGCTAAATATGAACCAATGTGGTTGGGACAAGTGTCAGCCTTAAAAATGATGCTACTGCCAAAACTCATATACTTATTTAGAACTATACCAATCTTCTTGCCCTCATCTTTCTTCGATACGGTAGAGAGATTGTGCAGAAGGACAGCAAACTGATAAACTCTGGGTTGCAATTGAAAGAGCAGTGGTTCAGCATAGAGATCTACCCTCTTTGCTGTTAGCTAAGCTCACACAATACCCTTTGCGATATTCACCCTTCCCCTCTATAGATGCCACCCTGCAGGCCTGGGCAGCCTTAACCATTACCACCAATGTGGAATCAGCAATGGCCCTTTAATGAATGAAGGAAGGCTGGGATTTTGATATTGGATGCATTTCCTGTGACAACCGGCATTAAGTACTCTGCAATATTGGCAGGGCTTTATAGCCAATGATGTATTTACATCATTTGTTTAACATTTGTCGTCTTTTGCTGTGGTTACCTCTCTCTAGTCAACAATCTGCTTAGTAATTCATGGCTTTTGAGGATATTTGTTACACGTATATGTTTTGTTATTAATATGTGCATTGAGTGCACCAATATGGCTATTTTCTCCCCTTTTCATGGTTGTGGGTGTTCCATCATGGTGCCCACAATGACTTCCTGTTTTTATACAGGAAATAGGTGTTCCAAGATGGCACCCATAATTTTCCTAGCTCATGGGTGTTCCAAAATGGCGCCAGTGATCTACTTCCGAGTAATCAGAGGATAATGGTGTTTTAATGCTGCTGGATATGCAGGGCGTCCTGCTGTTGGTGTCCATGTCTATCCATGTGGAGCCTTATCCAGCAGGGCGTGGGGGACTCAGGGGCCTCAGGTGTTTGCCCTAATTGATGGGGGTAATTATATAGCAGGATGGATGCTTATCTTTTCCAGTGTATGAGGCGCAAACAGTCTATGGCAGACGTTTGAAGGTATGTGGAAAGCTAACTCACTTTTTAGACTGGTAATTGTTAGTAATGCTCTCCATCTCTCTCATTAATATGGGTGTCTTATTGTCTTCCTATAGTATAGTGGGTTCAGCCACACATTTGTCTTGGATGTCCATCCCTGCCTTTTCTTCTCAGGACTCTTTTTAACTATTCATCTTTTGGAATTGTGTCACCCTGGATATAAAATGTTTGAGATGTAAATATACAGGGAGCCTTTGTAGTTTTGAGTTGCTTATGAGTTTTTTATTATTTTTAGTATTGCCACTGTGGAGGTGGCACTTGTTTATTATATTTACTTTTATTAATTTATGTTTTGGAAGTTTAGTGTCTTTATTTATTTTTCAGCTATGTAATCCCACCTTCTTGACCCGCAAGTGTGGGGCTTCTGGGCAACTTTACAAGTACCTACCCTGGGATGGAGTGTTATGCATAGGATTTTGTCTTTTTAACTGTTTAAAGACCCTTCACTTGGGTAAGTGTGAGTTATGCTTCTTTTTCAATATTCCCTGGGGTACTTGTTTGTTGGCCCCTTTTCATTTGTTGTCCCCCCTTGGATACTTTCCCTGCCCTTGTTTTCTGTTCTCTTTTTCCCTTCTTTTTTTTCTCCCCTGCCTCCCCCCTCCCAACCTCCTCCTCCTCATTTATTTCTCCCTCCTACTTTTTTTTTCTGAGGTCCCCCCTGGCTAATATAGTTTATGTACCATTATATATGTGTTATGTTTCTTCATATCTGTTTCAGTATTTATTTTGTGTGTTTTTTGAAATTTTAAGATTTTTTCTTATTACTTTTGTAGCTACCACCCTTAGAGTGGTTACCCTGAAGAAGCATATGTAGCGAAACGTGACAGCGTCACATGCTTGCTATACCTATGTACACTTGTCTGAATATTTTGTACTGTTGATTTTAATCTAGATTATATCTTTTAACAAGATACAATAAAAATAATGTTTTTAATAAGTGAGGGTTGTTTGTATATATTATTTGTTTTCTCACTTGTTTCACACATTTAAAATCCCTTCCCCGATGGAGGAATAGCCTCGTATCCGCTTGGATCCTGGCCTTCCTTCATTAGGGGAATTTACATTGTATGACATTTGAATGATTTTGCCAGGTCCACCTTTTCCTTTATTCAACTTTTCAACTTACAAAGACCTCCTCTTAAACCCCTCTTCAGATACCTCCTATATGTTTATACAATTATGCCATTTCCATTCTAAATTCCCCACTACTCAATTAAGGTACATGCTGACATCTGGGAATATTTAACCTCTGGATATATGCAGCCTAAAGGCATCTCATGGTTTTATAAAGCCCTGAAACACAAGGGGGAAATTATTAAGACATCTAGCATGCTTAATTGGAAAAGAGATTTTGGTTTATTCTTCTCATTGTCTGAATGGCAACATGATATCTAATCAGGATTTAAATACTCCCATTGTATAAATAATTGGGATCTAGCTTTGAAACTCTTACATAGAAGCTATCTTACCCCTTACAGACTCTTCCAGATTTACCCAGAATCGTCCACCTCATGCTGAAGAGGTTGTGGCACCACTCCACATATTATTGGAGTGTATGCGTCTCTGAAGCTTTTGGAACTCTGTATTTTCCCTTTTCTCCTCATTTACCGGTATTTTTGTCTCTCCCTCCCCCCACTTCACTATTCTCAACCTTATGATTAATAGTCACCCAGTATAATTTCAGAACATCATCTATATCCTAAATACTGCCTGTCTCATAATTACATCTATTTGGAACTAATGCCCCAAATCTTTCACACGTAATACATAGGATATGATTGCAATATACGTATGAAAAGTACTTTGCGTATACCACCCAAACCTTTTCTAGTTTTCAGGCCAAATGGCACATGTGGGTTTCAGGTCTTCCCTTTAGTAACTTCATGATGTAGGTGGTGGGATCACCCACGGCACAGATTAGCGGCTGTATTCTTTAGTATGGTTGGTGCTTCTTTGTTATTGTTTTTGTTGTACACATTTTTGTTATGTTCTTTTTGTTAAAAGTATAATCCTTCTGTTGAGTTATTAATATTCTAGGCAGATAGATGTCAACCTCAAACAAGTTGAAGTTTGTAATATTACTTTATTTTATATCTACCTTATATGTGCTGATGGTATAATGTACATGTCTGTTTGCAAGTTCAAATAAAAACTATTTGAAAGAAAAAATGTTCAGGGGTTTCTAGTTATTACAATAATACAGCATGATGTTCTGGCAGGAGGATCTCTTTCATGTTAATCTGTTACTATTTCATTAAATGGGATCATTGATGATGTGGACTGTGGTGTACAAAATGTTTCTTGGGAGCCTCACAACGAAATGACATAGTACAGGGACCAAATGCGACACCAAACAAAGCACCGCTATAATATATTTTTAACAACCAGAACATCACCAAATCACACATTTAACAATATTTTATGAAATGTTCTTTTTCCACTTTCAGTGATTTAAACCACTTGTTCTGTGTCAATAATAAATTACTAGCATGCCAAGTGCTTTGTAATCAGATTTCTTCAATGCATGCAATAAAGCTAAATTAAGTTTTTCAGATAGTTCATTAAAGATGAACTTTGAGCACAAAAACTTTCACTTAAAAACAGAAATGTACAGAACACACTGGCCTCACAAAGTAAGTGTTACTGTTTATTAAGAATAAAATGTGGGCAATAGTCAAAACCATAAAAAGGTCACTTGGCATATTAAGATAATCACAAAACCACATGCATAGGAAGAATAGACTTCCAATGACCAGCATCAGCATCCAACACAATGGGCTTGATTTACTAAAGGCCAATAGATTATTCACTTTAAGGCTGAGTTCAAACTAGTGCAAATTGGATGTGGGTTTTCCTTGCATCCAATTCGCATGACAGGAGATTGTGACTGGCTCTCTGTGGAGCTGGTTTACACATCTCTGGAGTGGCTGTGGAGCGAATTGCACAGAGGTCCTGTGCGTCTTTGACTCCATTTCAGGTCCGAATTCAAGCAAAAATGTAGGCCTGATTCATCCCTGAATCAGAGAACAGGGATGCACCAGACACCTGCTGTCAGTTGCATTTGTGTTTAAGTGTGAACCCAGCCTAAAAGGGAAGATGATTTTTGCAAAGGAGATTAGTGAATGAGGTGAAGCTCTGCTTACTTCCATCATCCAATCATGCAAGTAAAGCATTGTTTTTTGTTTTTTTTCTTGCGCACAATTGGGTATCCTTTGCAAAATGAACTTTTACAATATTCAGTAAGCTCTCGGTAAAATTGCAAAGTGTGACTTCCCTTGCAAAGTGAACAGCCTATAGCTACCTTTAGTAAATCAACCCAATGGCTATAAAAAGCTTAATGCCGATAATGGCTAATGCAGGAGAGGAAAAGTAAAGGAGATGCAATTAGAAATGGGTGGGGCCCTAGAAACCAATCAGCCATTTTAAGCATTAAGCTTTTCATAGTCATTGTGATGGATATTGTTTTTAGTCGTTGGTGGTCCATTCTTTTTATCTATGTAGTTTAAAGATTATCTTGAAATGGCAACTGATATTTTATGTTTGTATCATTCACATTTTATTCTTAATAAAAAGTAATACATACTTCACAGGGCCTTCATGAGGTCAGAAGATGTTTAATGATGTATGATTGCACAGATCTGAAAAAAACAAAGAGCATAAATATTAAAGTAAGAATTAATACAAATGCCATTTGTATTACTACAATATTTGCTTAGCCTGGATTTCATACTATGGCTGCAGAAGATCTACTGATATTCCTCTTATTCAATTCTAATCCCTGATATCTCAAGGGTATTACTCAACACAACTAATCCAGTGGTGATGTATCCATTATATTATTACTTTCCACAGGTAACTGTTTAAAGATAGGCTCAGCGCAGAGTCCAAACTACAGGCTGTATGTATAATCCATGTACATGGAGCCAGGGTGCTACAGCAGAATATAGATGTTTTCACCACACAATCTACATCATCAATTTGTATGACTTTGCGGGAATCTGTTCTCCCGGCAGAAATTAAACCCTTCCAGATCCTGAAAGGTTAGTCCCATGAATTTCATCTTATACAACAATGCCATACTTGGAAAGACAGGATCTTGAAGGTTAATGTACCATTTTAGTTGAACCTCTGTAAAAGCCCCAATAAAATGCAACTGAATAATGTGCATAAAAGATTAACTGGGGACAGCAAAAGTGGATTCTGGAACCTATTTAAGGGCTTAATCCACAGGCAGCTCACAGCAGACTAAAGCGAATCACATGCTGCTGTTATATTTCTTAGCGCTGCCTTGAAAATGAAAGAATTTGATTGGACACAATAAATTCTCCATGCTTGTTTAGTGTAGCGGTACATCAGAATAGCCCTTTATGTGCATTAAGCATAACTCTGTAATAATATGCAGCCTTTAACACTGCTTGACTAAATGCGATGCAATTGCTGCAGTGCTTCAGTAGTTTGCCAGCTTTAAATCGTTCCATGTATAGGTAAACAAATTAAATTTCAATAGGTCACTAAAAACATTACTGGGCACTATCGTTGTTTTGTTCCACACAGCAGGTTTCCAGTTCTGGCCCTCAAGACCCCAGAACGGCCTGTGTCTCAGCCCGCTGAAACTGCCATTTTGATTGAGCCTCCACAGCTCAAGCATGTATATCACTAACTCTGGTCTATAAATCAAAACCTATTATCTGTGGGGTTTTTTTGCATCTACATAGACATGAGATTTTATGGTTCATTTTCTCTAATAGGCTTGTCTCCTCCAGCCACACAAGATATATAGCACCTTTATTAAAGGACCTATGTATATAATCTCTGTCCAGTAAAATAAAAAAGGGATAGTAAAGGTGAAGAATCACGACATTACAAAACTTGTTATTTTATGAGAACATCATGAGAAACAGGTTTTATGCTGCCAAGTGCCAAATATATTATTATTTTTTCTCTGACCAATAGCCTTTTAAGCTTAAATTGGCATATCTGTTGCAATTCTACATAATTATAAAAAAAATAAGAAAGAATGTAATATAATTTTGTTTGCACACCTGAACCACTAAACCCATGTTGAAAAGGCCCAAAAAGATAAATAGGTACTGTCCACAGGCACGGATGCTTGTTCAGCAAAAGCAATGTGATGCTCCGAACTACTAATATGTGCGGCATTCACTATAAGGTTGGCCATGTAAATATGGCATTACCCTGAAATGTTTTGGCCTTCTGGAGAGTGTTATTTTTATATATTTACCAGGAAGAGGTGCCAAAGGCTTAAAAGTTCGTGAAGTCATGATTTATAACAAGCAAGTTGGCTTGAACACAAGGAAAATGGAAATTGAGGATAATGTTGTGAAATTAAAGTGGAACTTATGTAATTATTTTTAAAGTTTTGGATAGGGTGGAGAAGAATTAGAACCTCCCTCAGATGTTTATTGCTTTTTGTTTCCTTTGGAAATTATCATGCACCTTTGCTCATGTGCCCTGCAGTCTCCATTGATTTTTATGAAATAAACATCAATTAGGCATCCCAATGGTGAACAATCTTTCTATAGGGATGATAAAGATTGTGTAGCTAGTGGGTTTGCATAAACACCCATCAACTCATTTTTAGGAGGAGGTCAGCAATGGCAGCAGCAAGATGTTTCTCATAACAAGCTTACTTTAGGAAAATGAAAGCTTTGCTGTAATAATCATGAATACATCTACTTTCCAGTAGGTGCACAGCATAACATATAAAATAAATGGAAAGCTTTAAATACAATTATGTGCAATATGATGACAGTTCCACTATAGTTCTCATCCAACTGTAAGAACTCTGCACTAAGTTGTGTGTGTTTTAAACAATGCCCAGAAAATCATTTATATATTTGAAGAGGTGTTATGAGATTGTCTCATTGTTTGCACTAGAATTAGTTGCTTTAGAAGTGAACCCCATTTGTAGACAGCCAAGTTTAATTGAAGACTGGACAACCCAGTCTAAAAAGAAAGGTCAGGAGTCTGCAAAGCAATAAAGGAGCGGAGAAGAAAAATGATGACTATAAATGTTTTAAAAAGGGCAGAGAGCAAGGGACGGCAGAAGAGTCAGGATTCTGCTTAGAATCCACAGATGTATTTGTAAATGACGGAAGCTTGGCTCTGCGGCTCTCTTACTGTTCAGTTACATGAACACTGCAAGAGCTTTTAGACTTCCATTAGTAACTTTACCTATTAGGTAAATTGAAAGACTTCTTGAAACTCAGAGAAAGTGGTTTTCAAAAGATAAAAATCTACATAATTATAGCCAGCTTACTCAAAGATTCCAGAAGGGTTTTAATGTTAGGGTTGCCTATTTTTCCAATATGTAAAAAGAACATCTACATGAATTAGAGCTGAATTCCAGGCAGATATGAAAGAAAAATTCTTGCAGGCCTTTAAAACATTTACATGTGCTTTTACACACAACTAGCAAAAGTACTTAAACATGGCATCAGCCTCCAGCATCCCCTGTACAGTGACATTTGGACTGGGACAAGAAATGGCAGCACTAGGAGCCAACCAGGTTCCGTCATATGCGTATAGGCTGACAGGGAACACACAGACAGGAGGAGAGAGAAAAATGAGAAGAGTACATAACCCATCAGTGTGTTGGACAGCATTACCTTCAGAAACTATTAACGTCAACTAAAAACAATCAAAGTCTGTGAGCTTGTGGACAAGGTTTTCCAGTGAAGTGAATGAGGTCTGTGAGGGGCTAAATATGGAAGGTTTTGTGAATAATTGGGCCTGAGAATGGGGGTAAGGCATGGTATGGTAAAGGGGGTGAGGCTAATATTGGCATTTGCCAAAATAGTGGAAATGGTTGCAGTGAAAACCAGCAGTTTAAGAGAATGATTGTGGTGCACACACTGTCCTGCAGAAAAATATTGCACTAACAGTGGTGAAGTAAGAAATGTTATAACATCAGTGTGACGATAAAATGCCCCTGTGTTGGTGCCACTGGAAGGAAAAAAAATGACCCTGTGTCGATGGTGTCACTAGAAAAAATATACCACTGCATGGGTATCATTAGCAGGAAAAAATGCAGCTATGTTGGTGTCAGTGGGGAGAAAATATGCAGCTTCATCAGTAGCGTCAATCTGAGGAGAACTGACTTTGCATTTGTGTCACTGGGATGAAGGAGGGGAAGCCAGCTGGGAAGATGATGAGGGGGGCACTGTGGGGTGCAATGAACTAAGGGGCCATGGATGGCTGTAAGTAATGGAGGGGTTACTGAAGGCCTGTGAGGAAAGCAGGGTGGCTATAGGATGGAGCTCTCTGGGGCTTTGAGAGGGAGATAGGAGCTCTGGTGCCTAGTTGCTCTCTCCACCCTCCATGTATTCAGACCTTCTACTGAGCTTGGTGCCTGCCCAGGCCACTTCTTGTCCCTGATCAGGTGACAGGTCATAAAAGAAGGGGAAACTGGAAGAACGACAGTCCACCCTCACTCTCCAGTGGGCACCTGTACTGAGAAGGAGGTCTGTTCTCACCAGGTGCCCCCTCTCCCTGCTCTCTTACATTCACAATTGGGTGACATTGGGAGGAGAGAGCAGAATTCTCCCTCTAGCAGCTATCCTGGTCCTTGCTCTGCCTGATAAGAGTTGCATTGTAGTCACTTTCTTCGGGGGTACTTTCAGATTGTGCATGATTTACTACAGTACATGTGTGGTATTTATAAATACTACATATAAAATTGCAAGCATTCTATATTATCCAAGGATGCACTTTGGTAAATCACCTCCAGAGAGTGCAGAGATGATCAGTGGCATAGAGGAGAGTGATGATCTGCATACATTAACAGCTTTTATTATGAAAATATATAAAGACTTCTGTATTTACAACCGTTAGAGAGCTGGCAGTAAAATGCCTAGCCCTGTTCTCAATTGTGTTCTTTAAATCTGAACTTGAAAATCCAAGCTGTAGAGGAAGAGCACTGCTACAATCTGGCTGCTGAATACCTACAGGCAACACTGGTGAGCACACATCTGGCAACTTTTGCTGCAAAATCTTAATTACATCTTAACTCCTGATCCAATCTACTAAGGAGATAAATGTGGAGGGGAAAAAATATATAAGAAGGGGCAGGAGGGGTAATGTCACCTTTGTATTTTACTTCCATTATTTATTAACACATTAGCTTTACTGTATGTGGGGTACAGTTCCACAGCATCAGACTAATTGTATTATTTTCTGTATCCCTTTATGCAGAAAAAACATAATCACAGCTAATATGTTAACAATTATACTGATTGTGACTAGTAATCATTAAGATTTCATGGACACAATCATTACAATAATAAAAATGTTGTGAATATAGCTTAGAAAGGTTGTTTTACATATATAGACATAGCACATCAGGCCTGGCTAAAAAATGTAAGACACATTTGTGGCATGTGATGTTATGTACATGAGGAATATTGTGCGCTGATATTATGCAGCATTAAAAAAACCTTCCTCGTCCTCCAACTCTTGACTAGAATAGAGACATTAGACTGGGTCTAAAGGGTTGTGATGTTGAAATCTCAGCTCACCTGATTTTGATGCCACTATCACCTTAAAATTGATCAACAATATAAACGTATTTTATTTATTTATTTATTTTTTAAGGGCATGAAATGGGCAAATGAAGCAAGAGGCAATGAAACTGCTTTGCCTCCCCTTCTCCATTCCATCAATTGACTATAAAAATAATTGTGAATGACAGGTAGGTGCACAACTTTACCTAATTGTGCCATCTACTTGGTTTACAGCAGAGAACAGAAAAATGAACCTGGGCTTCTGCCTGGGTTGCTTCATTGATGATCTGGCCCTGGCTAAGGTGTCCTTTTTATTTGATTAGATGGCACACAATTCAGTGAATGACTAACTTTAAAGGTATAAAAACCATCTCAAAAGGTGCCTGTACATAATTGCAGCAGCTTTCGGTATTCTCTGCTTTGCTTAAATGCCAAGCTAGTCTGACAAGCAAAGCTTAGACACTCTGATGGTATGCCATAGCCTGCCCACTCCCTCTCACAAATTCTGACATAACTATATTGGTCTGCCTGACTAACCAATCGGATTGTGTGGCAGGTGGGAAGGTGGGGGTTATGTTAACATAAAAATGTAGGCATTCAGCAACCAGTTCAAATATTTTGGTAGTAGTATCCCAGTTCACAGTATATATGATGTCATTGTCAGGCTCGCCTGTCTAGAATTGGCCCAAGGAAGACAATTTTTTTGCCCTCTTAAGAATCTTCAGGCAGAAAACTTTATGTTTATGTATTACCTGTTGGGTGCCATGTAGAGATGGGCCGAAGCCTCCCCCCCTTTTCAGCTTGCACCAAAACCAAAACTCCCGAACAGAAAAAAAGTTCAGACTCGAACGGTGAACCCTATTAAAGTCTTAATTTAAAAAAATCAGAAGTTCCCATTTTGAAGGCTTAATTTGCAAGTAATTGGCAATAAAAAGGGTATAGGGGTCTGGGCACTGCCTTGGGGGACATGTATCAAAGCAAAACTTTTTTTTTTTTAAATATAATTTTTACAGGAGCAGTGATTTTAATAATGCAATGATAAAAATGATAAATTCCTTTAAATATAGAGCCTGGGGGGTCCCCTTATGCCCTGTACACACGGTGGGACATTGATCGGACATTCCGACAACAAAATCCTAGGATTTTTTCCGACGGATGTTGGCTCAAACTTGTCTTGCATACACACTGTCAAACAAAGTTGCCGGAAAATCCGATCGTTCTGAATGCGGTGACGTAAAACACATACGTCGGGACTATAAACGAGGCAGTAGCCAATAGCTTTCGTCTCTTAATTTATTCTGAGCATGCATGGCACTTTGTGCGTTGGATTTGTGTACACACGATCGGAATTTCCGACAACGGATTTTGTTGTCGGAAAATTTTATAGCCTACTCTTAGACTTTGTGTGTCGGAAATTCCTATGGAAAATGTGTGATGGAGCCTACACACGGTCGGAATTTCCGACAACAAGGTCCTATCACACATTTTCCATCGGAAAATCCTATCGTGTGTACAGGGCATAAGTCTGCCTGTAAACGGGCGCATCTGTAGCATGTACAGAACATGCTGCAGCAAAAATGAAAAAAAAAATCAATGAAATTACATTTTGTCACGGTCCCTACTGTGCCATGCAAACGACCAGGCGTGGTCACACCCTGAGTGGCTCAAGGAGGTATTGAACCCGTGACTTTCTGTTTACTGCTCCTGTTGTATTGCCTCTGAGCTACACCTCAGTTCATTATTCAGCCTGCTTTCCAGCTATGCCTAGTTCTGCGTGCAGCACTGAGGGCTATACTCTGGATCTTGCTTTGCAATTAGTACCTGTCACTCCTGGTTCAGCTGAGGCAGTTTATCTAATCAGCTGGGTATAAAACACTGCCTCACTCTGAGGGATTGGTCAGTTCATTGTCTCTTGTATTGCCAAAGGTTTCTGGGTTTTCTGTGTTCTTATTTTCAAGTATCAGTGTTCCAAGACTGACCCTCGGCTTCTGACTCTGGCTCTGTTCATCGTAAACTCTGACTTCTGGAATCCCTGACTACGGCTTCACCTCAACAATTCTTTGGTAAATTCCCTGTCAAGCCCCCCGTGCACAGATTCACAGCCCAGGTAGGCTTTTACCTTGTTACCGTGGGCTGTGTGTATTTGCAAGGGTGGGCATACATCTCTGCACTATGGACTCCAACCAAGGTAATCCCTTGCACATTTAAATTGCCGGCAAATTTAACATGTTAAAAAAATGTAGTACCCCCCAGTCTATACCAGGCCCTTTGGATCTTGTATGGAATTTAAGGGAAATCCCATGTTAACAAAGTTTAAAACATTTGGGGTCCCCCTAAAATACATACCACACCCTTATCCAGGCATGCAGCCTGGCAAGCCAGGAAAGGGGGGGACATGAGAGTGCCCCTCCCCCCTCCTGAATCATACCAGGCCGCATGCCCTCAACATGTTGATGGGGACAAGGGCCTCATCCCCACAACCCTGGGCTGTAATTGTGAGGGTCTGCAAGCAAGGGGCATATCAGAATCTGAAAGCCCCCTTTACCAAGGGGACCCCCAGATCCCCACCTCCCCATGTAAATGGGTATAGGGTATATAGTACCCCTACTCGTTCACCAAAAAAACACAGACAGTTAGAATTAAACAGTAAAATAATTTTACTAAAAATAAAAAAGCAGTGTCCACTGTGAATCACGCCACCTGACGCACCATTAGACCTAAGAAAGAAAAACCCGCTCCACTGTCAACTAAGGCAAACCACTGGATGCCTGGCCTGCCGTTTGACAATTCTTATATAGGAAAGGACAGGGCCACCTGCCGATGTTACCTAGTGGCACCGCCTCTTGTGACATCACCGACCCAGTATGCACTGGCCGGTGACATCACAAGGTGGGGAGGTGCCACCAGGTGAAATCTCCAGGTGGCTTCGCCCCTTAACTAGATAAGAACTGTTAAATGGCAAGCCTGGCATTCCACAGTTTGCCTTAGTTGACAGCGGAGTCTGGCAATGTTTTTTTTTCATTCAGCTGTCAGCGGGGAAGCCCATTGACAGCTGATGGCTCATTGGTTGTTAACGATGCCGCAGCCAGCTTCCTGGCTTCGCGCCTTAACAACCAGCTATTCACTGCGCCCTGATTGGGCAAAGCTTTGCCCAATTAGGGCTCAGAATGCACTGTGCAGCGTACAGTGCATTGCAGGGTATTCGGTGGGGCAAACACCTGCTGATTGCCCTGAAAATTTGGGTGTTCGCCGAATGGGCAAACAGGCAATGTTCAGGCCGAACTTTTGCTCACCCCGAACTGTTCCCCCAACTCTAGTGTCATGTGGTATTACTGCACTGTTGGCTTGTGTCTTGCCCAAAATGTGCAGAGTATATCCTAGTAGGGCCCTGCACCATACATACTAATTCTGTGCTGCCTCTTGTGCTGGGCAACCTCCAGACACTGGGCCATCTTATTTCAGATGACTGTAGTTCTAGATCTGAACCCTACAAGGTTTTCTTCAATGTTTACGATAGAGAAATAATACAGGTGGTAGAGAAGACATGTTGAATACTGTCTAGAATACTTTCTTTAACCAACCCGGACTAGACGCAACTCAAGTTTCTCAGTACATAGGCATACCATACATGATGTGCAAATAGTGCAAACATATATTCAGATGTACGACAGCCTTGTATGTTCACAATCACCACAACATGATACAAATGTAAGATTTTCTATTTTTACAAGAAAGGATTCAGTCCATTAATTATTTACAAAAGCAATATATTTTTTCTTTTTCTCTCCTACATGCCCTTTTCCATTGTTTTTCATTTCTTCCCCACAGTTTAAATAGCTATCAGAAGAGAAACTCCACTTATATACAATGTTGTGTTTTAAATCAGCTGTCCATAACTACGTCTCGCATGACTGAGCCAGACATAATAAAATAACACCAGCTATAAATAATATTTTTTTTCCGCTCCACTTATTTTAGAAGTCCAGGTCAGATACACTGTCGTTTCCTTTCAGTTCTTTTAGTAAAGAAAGAACAAATAGGAGCAAAGATCTAGGTGGTATGAGGAAATGTGCCAATTAACAGTTAAATCGACTTTAATAATCTGGTAATTGCACAAAGAGGAAAAAAAGAATAAACAACTTCCTCTTAATGGCATAGAATTTCCATAGATGTCTATCATATATGGCAAGTTTGTACCTGTCAGAGAGAGTCACACTTTCCATCGAGTTCAAGCCTCCGAGGCATGTTGTAGACACAGATCAAGTCAACAGTGCAGTAAATACAGTCAGAAACAGAAACAAATTATCTCAACAATTTATGAGGTTAAATTGAGTTTACACAAATGAATGACTTGCTTTATGTTTAAAAAAAAAAAGACATGAGAAATGAAGATGCAGTTGTGAAGCAGAAGAGGCAGCTCTGCAGCTATATCATCCATTAGTGTTGAAGTTCTGAAGCTCTGAAAGAGCCTGTCAAAATGTCTGAAGATGCCAAATAAAAATAGACTGTGAAATCTATGAAAGGAAGGACCACAGTTTGGACTCATTCTGTTCTTTAGGTATGCTTGCAGGCCAATACTTGTAGTACAATGATATGCTGTGATATTTGCGTCACCTATTCATTTTTATTCTACATGTCTTTGCAGGACCTGGTGCTATAAAGCTGGTTATCCATCCATAGTACTTACATTTCCCAAAGGTGACTGATTTATGGCACACACAAGAAAACAAATGTAAAAAGAGACAGTGCATACGGGAAGTAAAAGGCACACAAATGATTTCCTGCATACACAGGATGTGGAATACAGGAGAACAGATGCGTTGGATCTGTCTTTTAGTACTCACAGCTCACTTCCCTTCCAATTCATGATCTAATACTATCATGAAGGAGTATGTGATGTCGCTTTTAGCACCTTTAAATAATTACATATTAACCACTTAAGAACCGGAAGGATTTGCCCCCTTCATGACCTGGCCATTTTTTGCGATACGGCACTGCATCGCTTTAACTGATGCTGTACCCCAACAAAATTGACATCCTTTTTTTCCCATAAATAGAGCTTTCTTTTGGTGGTATTTGATCACCTCTGTGGTTTCTATTTTTGTGCTATAAACAAAGAGCGACAATTTTGAAATATAGAAAGCTTGGTCATTTGTGTTCTAAAATTTCTAGAGAAAGGGTTCATTACCAAATGATATATCTATTCTATGACCAATATCATATGAAGATTCAGCCAAAATGTTCACCTTGATCACTCCAGTCACTCATTTGTTCAATAGCAGTACAGGCTACCACCAAACAGCACCAAATCCTTTGGGTATTATATTTAATGCAAACTAAAACAAAATCTGATAACTTTTTAACGCTATGCGGTTTCTTCAATAATAAACAAGGTGAAGGTAAACTAAACTTACCATCATAGTATATTTCATGATGAAGAACCTTTCCACCACTGGCCCCACCAGTGTGACACACTTCATTACTTAGTTTAGCAGTTTACAGGGACAAACAGGAAAAAGTGTCAACAATGACTGATCCTTTCATTACTGCTATTCACAAATGAAGGACATGTGTTTCTTTTACAAAGGAAAACAAATTACTGCGAATGATTCTTAGTTTTCATGTCGTATACAAAGAGCTGTGTGGAGGCATGGTGACCATGCACAGCAAAAGAAAGATGTATTATGGGGCCTATTTATTAAAAAAAAAAATAATAAAGGCATTTATTTTTTAACCTTTATTTCGACTAGATTTCTTACACTGTTTGCCAGACATTTTCTCCTGATTTACAATTCTGTGAAAATGAAATAGAATGAATAGAAAAGAATGAAAGGAATCTGAAGAAACCTTTGGAATTTGTAGCTATAATATGCAATTTTTCTAAAGTCTTGGAAATTTTTTTTTTTTTATAGAAGTTACTGTTCCTTTGAGGGGAATGCATAGCATTTTAACAGTTATAAAGTATAACCTAGGACGTTTATTTTGTTAGCTTTGATGGAATGGTGGTTTATTGATGTAAGTGATGCAGTTTATGGAGACTGATTCCCTTTGTCCTGATCTCCAATGTCACTGGGAATAATGAATCCAAAATTTGACACGCCACTTGCAGGAATAGAGGAACCATCTTTCAATACCGACATGGGGATTTCCATTACATTGGAAAGATATTTTCTTCCTGTTGCATCTACAGGTCAGGAAGTAACGGAAAATCTCCCCCTCCTCCCTACCTGCTCTGTTCAGATGGCTGCTTGAAGATTTTCTTAGAAAGAGCATTTGAAAGTAAAAAGCTTATTTTATGAAGTCTTCTCAATGTTTTGTGAAACCAGTATCATAGGTATACTCTGCCCTAAATGGTTATTTCCCAAACAGTACAGAGGACACCAGTCATCCATGCAACAATCCATTCACTCTGCCTCCAGTAAACAATCTAGAGGTTGTCTTTTTAAGATTTATTGCTTGAAGAACTTGTATCAGGAGAGGGATTGGGGCATGGGGTGCTTCAAAAATAGCCAGTAACATCAGTGAGAGGACAAGTCAAAACCCTCATAGCTGGGGATCACAAGGAAAGTCTCTATAGCACCTGGTTACCCTGCACGACTGAACAGCTGTAGGTAACCCATGCAGCGTCTGAAAAACTGCACAGTACAGGAAAGCACTCTTCACAAAGATCACAGGCCAGAATCCTGCAGGACAGGGGAATAGTATGAGACACCCTATGAGAGGTGTCACGGTCAGACATCTGACACTTATATCCCAAAAACACACAATCACCAGGAATCAGTACAGGGTCATTACTCACAAGTCCCCAGGACAGTTGCTGCCATCCAGCTTCCTCCAGACACCTCCTATTGAGTGATAACAATCCTTCTTAAGACCATATCTCTTTGGTGAAGTCCTACAGTCAGTTGTATATCCCTTCCAGGTCTCCAGCCCTGAGACCTAAGAAAACAGCACCCAATCCAATGTAAAGAGGGGGGAATTGTGGGACTTTATATGAGGCCAGGGCATCCGCCGTAGGTGGCCTCCATCCCTATTTGGATAAACGAAAAAAAGAGGAGAAGTTGGGACTTTATATGAAGCATGCGGCCGAATAGAACAACATGAGCAGAGAATGACTGGTGGGTGTACAGAAATAATGATAGTTAACCCAGTCACATAGTGTTATGGCATGTACATAGTAATATAACATGAACCAGTATCCTGATTATACCATTTATTAGATATAGCAATCATATCGTAACAAAAATAACATAGGTAACATGAGTGGTACATGACATTAACAACATGATAAAAGGAGAGGGCGGTCACCAGATATACATTTCTGTGTTCACGCATTATAATAAGTTCATAAAATAATTGGTAAAGGCCAATATGGAAAAGTAAAATCATAAACATATGGTAGAATATCACTCTTGGATGAAATTGGTATTAAGGGCATCTCTATAGCTCGACGCGTTTCATGGATACCTCCAATCTTCAGGAGCAGATGCAATAATCTATAAACATAACATATGATAAATTGGTAAGACTGGCTGATTGAACAAAGGGGAATTGCCACATACAGGGGCTAGAGAGGCAAGGAGAGCAGAAATATTGATGAGTGGTAACGATGTTAAGAATCTATGGCACCCGTAGACAACTTACAATTGAGCTGTGATGGCATGCGACGGCGCAATGGGCCCGGACCCGCTGGGGAACAAGCATCCTCCCGGGAGCTGAGGCGGCACAACCCATGGACAAGAGTGAAGAAATAACGTGTGGGAGGGAGATAACTGAGGGGTGACAGCCCAATTACCTAGAAGGTAAAGAGTGTAAACAAAAAAGTATATAGAAATAAAAATAATATAAATAATAATAAAAATAAAAATAATAAAAATGGTAAAAGAAGAAGGGTAATGCTGATGTATGTTGGAAAAAAGGTGATAAAAGGTGGGGAAGATCACATGATAATCCATGATGGTATACCAATAATAACTATAGTATAGGTGTTGTACCATAAATAGGGTGATCTGAGTGATAAGATGTCAGATGGTGCTCCATAATAGTGCAGTAATAATAAAAAATGCACTGGGTACTAATCCAACTACCAAAAAATGTATAGGTGTATATGGGAATGTGTGTAGAAGGGTGATTACCTGAATATAGCGTGAGTAACCGTGTGGCCTGACCGGTGGTGCTGTAGCGGTAGACACCGCTCAACGTATGTGGCAATTCCCCTTTGTTCAATCAGCCAGTCTTACCAATTTATCATATGTTATGTTTATAGATTATTGCATCTGCTCCTGAAGATTGGAGGTATCCATGAAACGCGTCGAGCTATAGAGATGCCCTTAATACCAATTTCATCCAAGAGTGATATTCTACCATATGTTTATGATTTTACTTTTCCATATTGGCCTTTACCAATTATTTTATGAACTTATTATAATGCGTGAACACAGAAATGTATATCTGGTGACCGCCCTCTCCTTTTATCATGTTGTTAATGTCATGTACCACTCATGTTACCTATGTTATTTTTGTTACGATATGATTGCTATATCTAATAAATGGTATAATCAGGATACTGGTTCATGTTATATTACTATGTACATGCCATAACACTATGTGACTGGGTTAACTATCATTATTTCTGTACACCCACCAGTCATTCTCTGCTCATGTTGTTCTATTCGGCCGCATGCTTCATATAAAGTCCCAACTTCTCCTCTTTTTTTCGTTTATCCTAATAGGGATGGAGGCCACCTACGGCGGATGCCCTGGCCTCATATAAAGTCCCACAATTCCCCCCTCTTTACATACATATATTAGGGATGGAAGCTTGCGTTCCCGACCACTTATTATATTCCCAATTCTTGTTATTGTCCATTATTAGTTTATTTATTACAATGAATACTATATATCTCTCTTGAAGTTTCTGGCCAATAGTTTGTATTGTTGAGGGGTTTGGAGAGAGACTTTATTTAATTACTCTGTTATGTTCCCAGATGGATACACTCCTTCTTGATGTCTGTGGTTGTGTGTGATGGTGCACTGGGCCGTTGGGCACCACTTTGGGGGTTTTCCTTCCCGGGAGCTGCGATGCGCACTTGGGACCCTCCCCTTCCCCCTCCGCCCTAGTTGACGCGGGCGATCGGGTGGATATCCTCACTGCGCATCGACGCCACGCACTCAGGGTCCCGCGTGTGACGTCGTGATGACGTCATGACGCCGCGTGCCGCTGTTTCTATCTGGGCGGCTCTTGGTGGGGAATTTTGGCGCCTTTGCCGGGCGGGCTGTTTCTGCTCAGGTACGGATGCCTCCTCCCCCAGTCAGCCGTCCTGCGTGACGTTGGCGGACACCCATTGGACACCTGGGACTACATATACACTCCACCCCGTGTGGAATGGTTGGATCCCTGTTGAGCGGTGTCTACCGCTACAGCACCACCGGTCAGGCCACACGGTTACTCACGCTATATTCAGGTAATCACCCTTCTACACACATTCCCATATACACCTATACATTTTTTGGTAGTTGGATTAGTACCCAGTGCATTTTTTATTATTACTGCACTATTATGGAGCACCATCTGACATCTTATCACTCAGATCACCCTATTTATGGTACAACACCTATACTATAGTTATTATTGGTATACCATCATGGATTATCATGTGATCTTCCCCACCTTTTATCACCTTTTTTCCAACATACATCAGCATTACCCTTCTTCTTTTACCATTTTTATTATTTTTATTTTTATTATTATTTATATTATTTTTATTTCTATATACTTTTTTGTTTACACTCTTTACCTTCTAGGTAATTGGGCTGTCACCCCTCAGTTATCTCCCTCCCACACGTTATTTCTTCACTCTTGTCCATGGGTTGTGCCGCCTCAGCTCCCGGGAGGATGCTTGTTCCCCAGCGGGTCCGGGCCCATTGCGCCGTCGCATGCCATCACAGCTCAATTGTAAGTTGTCTACGGGTGCCATAGATTCTTAACATCGTTACCACTCATCAATATTTCTGCTCTCCTTGCCTCTCTAGCCCCTGTATGTGGCAATTCCCCTTTGTTCAATCAGCCAGTCTTACCAATTTATCATATGTTATGTTTATAGATTATTGCATCTGCTCCTGAAGATTGGAGGTATCCATGAAACGCGTCGAGCTATAGAGATGCCCTTAATACCAATTTCATCCAAGAGTGATATTCTACCATATGTTTATGATTTTACTTTTCCATATTGGCCTTTACCAATTATTTTATGAACTTATTATAATGCGTGAACACAGAAATGTATATCTGGTGACCGCCCTCTCCTTTTATCATGTTGTTAATGTCATGTACCACTCATGTTACCTATGTTATTTTTGTTACGATATGATTGCTATATCTAATAAATGGTATAATCAGGATACTGGTTCATGTTATATTACTATGTACATGCCATAACACTATGTGACTGGGTTAACTATCATTATTTCTGTACACCCACCAGTCATTCTCTGCTCATGTTGTTCTATTCGGCCGCATGCTTCATATAAAGTCCCAACTTCTCCTCTTTTTTTCGTTTATCCAAATAGGGATGGAGGCCACCTACGGCGGATGCCCTGGCCTCATATAAAGTCCCACAATTCCCCCCTCTTTACATACATATATTAGGGATGGAAGCTTGCGTTCCCGACCACTTATTATATTCCCAATTCTTGGTATTGTCCATTATTAGTTTATTTATTACAATGAATACTATATATCTCTCTTGAAGTTTCTGGCCAATAGTTTGTATTGTTGAGGGGTTTGGAGAGAGACTTTATTTAATTACTCTGTTATGTTCCCAGATGGATACACTCCTTCTTGATGTCTGTGGTTGTGTGTGATGGTGCACTGGGCCGTTGGGCACCACTTTGGGGGTTTTCCTTCCCGGGAGCTGCGATGCGCACTTGGGACCCTCCCCTTCCCCCTCCGCCCTAGTTGACGCGGGCGATCGGGTGGATATCCTCACTGCGCATCGACGCCACGCACTCAGGGTCCCGCGTGTGACGTCGTGATGACGTCATGACGCCGCGTGCCGCTGTTTCTATCTGGGCGGCTCTTGGTGGGGAATTTTGGCGCCTTTGCCGGGCGGGCTGTTTCCGCTCAGGTACGGATGCCTCCTCCCCCAGTCAGCCGTCCTGCGTGACGTTGGCGGACACCCATTGGACACCTGGGACTACATATACACTCCACCCCGTGTGGAATGGTTGGATCCCTGTTGAGCGGTGTCTACCGCTACAGCACCACCGGTCAGGCCACACGGTTACTCACGCTATATTCAGGTAATCACCCTTCTACACACATTCCCATATACACCTATACATTTTTTGGTAGTTGGATTAGTACCCAGTGCATTTTTTATTATTACTGCACTATTATGGAGCACCATCTGACATCTTATCACTCAGATCACCCTATTTATGGTACAACACCTATACTATAGTTATTATTGGTATACCATCATGGATTATCATGTGATCTTCCCCACCTTTTATCACCTTTTTTCCAACATACATCAGCATTACCCTTCTTCTTTTACCATTTTTATTATTTTTATTTTTATTATTATTTATATTATTTTTATTTCTATATACTTTTTTGTTTACACTCTTTACCTTCTAGGTAATTGGGCTGTCACCCCTCAGTTATCTCCCTCCCACACGTTATTTCTTCACTCTTGTCCATGGGTTGTGCCGCCTCAGCTCCCGGGAGGATGCTTGTTCCCCAGCGGGTCCGGGCCCATTGCGCCGCCGCATGCCATCACAGCTCAATTGTAAGTTGTCTACGGGTGCCATAGATTCTTAACATCGTTACCACTCATCAATATTTCTGCTCTCCTTGCCTCTCTAGCCCCTGTATGTGGCAATTCCCCTTTGTTCAATCAGCCAGTCTTACCAATTTATCATATGTTATGTTTATAGATTATTGCATCTGCTCCTGAAGATTGGAGGTATCCATGAAACGCGTCGAGCTATAGAGATGCCCTTAATACCAATTTCATCCAAGAGTGATATTCTACCATATGTTTATGATTTTACTTTTCCATATTGGCCTTTACCAATTATTTTATGAACTTATTATAATGCGTGAACACAGAAATGTATATCTGGTGACCGCCCTCTCCTTTTATCATGTTGTTAATGTCATGTACCACTCATGTTACCTATGTTATTTTTGTTACGATATGATTGCTATATCTAATAAATGGTATAATCAGGATACTGGTTCATGTTATATTACTATGTACATGCCATAACACTATGTGACTGGGTTAACTATCATTATTTCTGTACACCCACCAGTCATTCTCTGCTCATGTTGTTCTATTCGGCCGCATGCTTCATATAAAGTCCCAACTTCTCCTCTTTTTTTCGTTTATCCAAATAGGGATGGAGGCCACCTACGGCGGATGCCCTGGCCTCATATAAAGTCCCACAATTCCCCCCTCTTTACATACATATATTAGGGATGGAAGCTTGCGTTCCCGACCACTTATTATATTCCCAATTCTTGGTATTGTCCATTATTAGTTTATTTATTACAATGAATACTATATATCTCTCTTGAAGTTTCTGGCCAATAGTTTGTATTGTTGAGGGGTTTGGAGAGAGACTTTATTTAATTACTCTGTTATGTTCCCAGATGGATACACTCCTTCTTGATGTCTGTGGTTGTGTGTGATGGTGCACTGGGCCGTTGGGCACCACTTTGGGGGTTTTCCTTCCCGGGAGCTGCGATGCGCACTTGGGACCCTCCCCTTCCCCCTCCGCCCTAGTTGACGCGGGCGATCGGGTGGATATCCTCACTGCGCATCGACGCCACGCACTCAGGGTCCCGCGTGTGACGTCGTGATGACGTCATGACGCCGCGTGCCGCTGTTTCTATCTGGGCGGCTCTTGGTGGGGAATTTTGGCGCCTTTGCCGGGCGGGCTGTTTCCGCTCAGGTACGGATGCCTCCTCCCCCAGTCAGCCGTCCTGCGTGACGTTGGCGGACACCCATTGGACACCTGGGACTACATATACACTCCACCCCGTGTGGAATGGTTGGATCCCTGTTGAGCGGTGTCTACCGCTACAGCACCACCGGTCAGGCCACACGGTTACTCACGCTATATTCAGGTAATCACCCTTCTACACACATTCCCATATACACCTATACATTTTTTGGTAGTTGGATTAGTACCCAGTGCATTTTTTATTATTACTGCACTATTATGGAGCACCATCTGACATCTTATCACTCAGATCACCCTATTTATGGTACAACACCTATACTATAGTTATTATTGGTATACCATCATGGATTATCATGTGATCTTCCCCACCTTTTATCACCTTTTTTCCAACATACATCAGCATTACCCTTCTTCTTTTACCATTTTTATTATTTTTATTTTTATTATTATTTATATTATTTTTATTTCTATATACTTTTTTGTTTACACTCTTTACCTTCTAGGTAATTGGGCTGTCACCCCTCAGTTATCTCCCTCCCACACGTTATTTCTTCACTCTTGTCCATGGGTTGTGCCGCCTCAGCTCCCGGGAGGATGCTTGTTCCCCAGCGGGTCCGGGCCCATTGCGCCGTCGCATGCCATCACAGCTCAATTGTAAGTTGTCTACGGGTGCCATAGATTCTTAACATCGTTACCACTCATCAATATTTCTGCTCTCCTTGCCTCTCTAGCCCCTGTATGTGGCAATTCCCCTTTGTTCAATCAGCCAGTCTTACCAATTTATCATATGTTATGTTTATAGATTATTGCATCTGCTCCTGAAGATTGGAGGTATCCATGAAACGCGTCGAGCTATAGAGATGCCCTTAATACCAATTTCATCCAAGAGTGATATTCTACCATATGTTTATGATTTTACTTTTCCATATTGGCCTTTACCAATTATTTTATGAACTTATTATAATGCGTGAACACAGAAATGTATATCTGGTGACCGCCCTCTCCTTTTATCATGTTGTTAATGTCATGTACCACTCATGTTACCTATGTTATTTTTGTTACGATATGATTGCTATATCTAATAAATGGTATAATCAGGATACTGGTTCATGTTATATTACTATGTACATGCCATAACACTATGTGACTGGGTTAACTATCATTATTTCTGTACACCCACCAGTCATTCTCTGCTCATGTTGTTCTATTCGGCCGCATGCTTCATATAAAGTCCCAACTTCTCCTCTTTTTTTCGTTTATCCAAATAGGGATGGAGGCCACCTACGGCGGATGCCCTGGCCTCATATAAAGTCCCACAATTCCCCCCTCTTTACATACATATATTAGGGATGGAAGCTTGCGTTCCCGACCACTTATTATATTCCCAATTCTTGGTATTGTCCATTATTAGTTTATTTATTACAATGAATACTATATATCTCTCTTGAAGTTTCTGGCCAATAGTTTGTATTGTTGAGGGGTTTGGAGAGAGACTTTATTTAATTACTCTGTTATGTTCCCAGATGGATACACTCCTTCTTGATGTCTGTGGTTGTGTGTGATGGTGCACTGGGCCGTTGGGCACCACTTTGGGGGTTTTCCTTCCCGGGAGCTGCGATGCGCACTTGGGACCCTCCCCTTCCCCCTCCGCCCTAGTTGACGCGGGCGATCGGGTGGATATCCTCACTGCGCATCGACGCCACGCACTCAGGGTCCCGCGTGTGACGTCGTGATGACGTCATGACGCCGCGTGCCGCTGTTTCTATCTGGGCGGCTCTTGGTGGGGAATTTTGGCGCCTTTGCCGGGCGGGCTGTTTCCGCTCAGGTACGGATGCCTCCTCCCCCAGTCAGCCGTCCTGCGTGACGTTGGCGGACACCCATTGGACACCTGGGACTACATATACACTCCACCCCGTGTGGAATGGTTGGATCCCTGTTGAGCGGTGTCTACCGCTACAGCACCACCGGTCAGGCCACACGGTTACTCACGCTATATTCAGGTAATCACCCTTCTACACACATTCCCATATACACCTATACATTTTTTGGTAGTTGGATTAGTACCCAGTGCATTTTTTATTATTACTGCACTATTATGGAGCACCATCTGACATCTTATCACTCAGATCACCCTATTTATGGTACAACACCTATACTATAGTTATTATTGGTATACCATCATGGATTATCATGTGATCTTCCCCACCTTTTATCACCTTTTTTCCAACATACATCAGCATTACCCTTCTTCTTTTACCATTTTTATTATTTTTATTTTTATTATTATTTATATTATTTTTATTTCTATATACTTTTTTGTTTACACTCTTTACCTTCTAGGTAATTGGGCTGTCACCCCTCAGTTATCTCCCTCCCACACGTTATTTCTTCACTCTTGTCCATGGGTTGTGCCGCCTCAGCTCCCGGGAGGATGCTTGTTCCCCAGCGGGTCCGGGCCCATTGCGCCGTCGCATGCCATCACAGCTCAATTGTAAGTTGTCTACGGGTGCCATAGATTCTTAACATCGTTACCACTCATCAATATTTCTGCTCTCCTTGCCTCTCTAGCCCCTGTATGTGGCAATTCCCCTTTGTTCAATCAGCCAGTCTTACCAATTTATCATATGTTATGTTTATAGATTATTGCATCTGCTCCTGAAGATTGGAGGTATCCATGAAACGCGTCGAGCTATAGAGATGCCCTTAATACCAATTTCATCCAAGAGTGATATTCTACCATATGTTTATGATTTTACTTTTCCATATTGGCCTTTACCAATTATTTTATGAACTTATTATAATGCGTGAACACAGAAATGTATATCTGGTGACCGCCCTCTCCTTTTATCATGTTGTTAATGTCATGTACCACTCATGTTACCTATGTTATTTTTGTTACGATATGATTGCTATATCTAATAAATGGTATAATCAGGATACTGGTTCATGTTATATTACTATGTACATGCCATAACACTATGTGACTGGGTTAACTATCATTATTTCTGTACACCCACCAGTCATTCTCTGCTCATGTTGTTCTATTCGGCCGCATGCTTCATATAAAGTCCCAACTTCTCCTCTTTTTTTCGAGCACCCAATCCAAGGCTTGCCTCAGAGGGGTGGCAGCCCTCTCTCAGGCTTGGAACTTTCCTTGCTGAGAAAAGACAATCTCTCCAGGGCTTCAGACTATTTATCAGCTTCCCTACCCACCATTTGGGCACACCTCCCCAGGGATTGGCTAGGGCCTGATCAATATTACAACTGGTTATTTGAATGCTCCCTCCCTAAGCTCTAGAGACTTCTTGTAGAAGCAGGGGAAATTAATTAAACTCCCAGCCCATGAAACCCTGACCAGACTAGACCAAGCAAGCTCAGCTCCCTTGATTACAGGAGGAAACAAATTATTTACATACAGGCCTAACTAGTAGGGTGCTACATATATTTATTTTTAGTCAAAAACAGTCATTTTAAACCAGTTTAAAATAGAGAAGCAGACTGGTGAATTCTGACTCCAGAATAAAAAAACTTAAAGAAAAAAAAAATGGGTAAAATTTTACAGCAGAAGAAATTACCCCTCCCTAAGCTCTAGAACAGCGGTTCTCAACCTTGCTAGTGCTGTGACCCCTTGATAAAATTTCCCAAGTTGTGGGGACCCCCAACAGTAAAATTATTTTCGTAGTGTGGGTGGTCAGCACCCAAGGCAAGACAAGTAATTTGCGCCCCTAATGGACATTCAGCGCTCCCTGTGTTCCTTCCACTCGTACAGTATTGAAACCCCTTATGGTACATTTTAGGATGTGCCACTCTTTCTCTTTGTTTCCCTTTCTTTCTCCATCCTAATTTCCTATTTTTTTCCCCATTCCTCTCTCTAGCCATCTTTTCTCTTATTCTTTCTCTCCCTTTTTCTTTGTTCCTCCCCCTCTTTTCCTCCCCCTTCCATGTATTCTCTATTTTTATTCCTTCTCTTACTCCTTGGTGGGGAGTGGGGGGAATGGGATGAGTGGCAGTGCTGGCGGGTAGTTGGGATGAGTGGCAGTGCTAGTGGGGAGTTCTGATCAGCCAACTTAAGTGCTCTTGATCAAGGTCATCTGCTGATCTGAGAACTGTAGTGGTCACTTTTAATGGCAACCATAATCACAGGTTACTCACTGTGTCTCTGACTTTGTGGTGTCTCGTAACAGTGGCACCTATGCCGAAATCAGGAGATAGGGTCTCCTCCAGCCCCTCCCACTTCACATTCCTCACCAGTCAGCTGACCTCTAGTCTCTGTCCCCCAGCCATGCCGTGAACTGAATGGGCAGCTGCGAATAGGCTAAGTGGGTGGCTGCGGGCTCCAGGGACAGCCCAGCTGGGCAGCCGCAAAAAGGCTGGGAGAGCAGTGCGGCTTCAGGAACAGCCCAGGATTCGGTGACCCCTGGCAAATCATCATTCAACCCCTGAGGGGATCCTGACCCCCAGGTTGAGAACCACTGCTCTGGAAGCTACTTAAAAACAGTCCTTTTTCACAAGTTTAAAATAAATAAACAAACTGGTGAATTCTGCCTCAAGAATTAAATACTCACACACAAAAAAAAAAGAAAAACAAAAAAAAAAAAAAGAGAAAACCACGGTTATATCATTTGAAATTTGAAACAACTAGATTTTGCCAGGGAAGAGATTAAAGAATCAGAGCAGTTAAATAAAAAACGACAAAAAAGTACAAAAAGCAAGTGTGCAAACTGAAAGCACAAGTTTACAGTGCCATCCATTATTTAAAGATTATTCCTGAGTTCATGAAAATACATTTTTAAAGAAAGTGCATCTGTTACCTCGTGATTCCCAAGTGGTGCTCGGTGCTTATTAAAACAATATCATTGCAAAACCTTTTTCTCTAGCCGTAAATCCTCTAAATGGCTGTTTTGATGACAAAGTAAGTAATACGGAGAAAATATGTCTCTGAACTACGAATGAACAAACTCCAGGTAAAGAATGAATTTCAGCAATGATCATTATTTAAGGACCCAATGGAATTTCCTAAGGCTTTATTTTAAAATAGAAGTTACACTTATGTCAGTACATAAGCGCACATAAGTATAAATAAGTCTCAAGGGTCATTTACTTATGTTTATTGTGTTCTTGTTTTCTATTGCAAACAGCGGTAATATTTCCTTAAGAATAATGGGATGTAGTGTATTCACCTATGTCGCAGTGGCAGGGTCATATTTCAGGTATAACAGCATATTTCATACAATGTGATAAACTACGCCTGGCGAATTTCATATCTTAACATACATACAGTACTTCAATGTAGATGTGGTAAACAAACAACACTTGTAATTTTCCAGAAGAGGAATTATGTAGACACAAGGACACTGAAAAGATGGCTAGAAGGACTGTGTATCCAGCACTTTATATGGCCGCCATCTTATTGATAGACAATATGAAAGAAAAATTGCAGCTCAAAAAGCTCCAGACCTGTTAAAGACACCCGCCCTATTACGATCCTGCAGGTGCTGGCTCTGCTCAAATTTGGAAGAAAGGAAAAAAAGGAAAAAATCCTGGACGGCCACACACCGCTAAAGGCATCTTTATTTAAATGAAAATTAAAATGCCTTTAGCAGTGTGTGGCCTTCCAGGATTTTTTCCTTTCTTCTTATTGCTAGACAGTCCTTATTTTTTCCTGTATAGGTAAAAATGAAGTTGTGCAATTCACAGAACATTAAGGGGTCACAGGAGAATTCGCAAAATGGGAGAAAATGTTCTACAAAGTGAGGGATGCCTGTTCACTATATTAATGTACAGACCATCATAAACACATTGCTTAACAAGAACCTGTATTACTGAAATATACATAAAAAAAATTGTAAGCAAAAGGCATATCTCACAGTTCTTTCAATTGGCAAAGAGGAACACGTTTTAGAGAAAAATATTTAGTGTGTTAACAGGCTTTGGTTTGCTTCCTAACTGCTTCTCCCTCATTCAATCAAAAGTAAAGCAAAGACAGCTTGAAGCAAGTTGATTCAGCTTATTATTATTATTATTATTATACAGGATTTATATAGCACCAACAGTTTGCACAGCGCTTTACAACATGAGGGCAGACCGTACAGTTACAATACAAATGAATACAGGAGGGATCAGAGGGCCCTGCTCTTTAGAGCTTACAATCTAGAGGGGAGGGTCAAGTGAAATAAAAGGTAATAACTGTGGGGGGGGGGGGTGAGCTGATGGGGAAAATGAAAATACAGTTGTTCGGTGTGGGTAGAATAGGCTTCTCTGAAGAGAAGGGTTTTCAGGGATCGTCTAAAAGCTAATAAAGTAGGAGATAATTGGACAGATTGGGGTAAGGAGTTACATATAATTGGAGAGGCTCTGGAAAAGTCCTGGAGGCGAGCATGGGAGGAGGTGACGGGGGAGCTAAAGAGAACGTCTTGAAGGTCGAATGCACATGTCTATGAAATCTGAATTGTCTCAGAAGCATCCCAATTACAAACTAATTCTACCTAAAAGCAAGCTGCATTTGCCCTTCAAAACTACCCCTTATACAACAGATACAGCCCTGATCATGCAGGTCAGTTAAACCCACCAATGCTGTTTTTATATTGCTCTTCCTCATAGGTGCTTGTTTTAACAGGCTTTGGTCTTGTATAGATGGAATTAGTTTGACATCATTCCAAATTCACTGAAAGGTGCAATGACCTACAATTGACCCCCTTCTGACCCATATTTTAATTGTTTAAACTGAGTTTTGCATTCCTATAGACTTGGAAATGCAATATCCACTTAAAGTGGAGGTAAACCTCATTCATGAAATCTGACCTGGGCACATATATCTGTAGTGTTTACTTATCTCTCTTCAAAGTCCTAAGTCCTGTGTCTTTCTGCTGCTCAGTTCCTCTGTTATCAGCATGATAACTTCTGACAAGCTATCCGACACAGGAGATAAAAGCAGCTGGAAATTGATGTTGGGGAGGGAACTTAGAGATAGATAAGCAGAGAGCTTGTATATTCACATCACAGCTCTGCAAGTTTCTTCATTCCTCTGCCTATGTGGAGAGGGGTGTCTCCCTTTCCTCCAATCAGCTCACACTCAGGGTATGCAAAGACTCCACACACACTGCTGAAACAGAAAAGAAAAAATTCTAACACGATGTGCACTTTCTAAAGAGTCTAGAAGGGTGAAGACAGCAGATATACATGTAAAACTGATGTAGGGAGATTTGTTTTACCCCTGTGCCTCAATTCTTCACTAGAGAAAAAGAGAAAAAGGGGGACATTGGGACTTTTAATGAGGCAGTTGACAGATTGGAGTTGTAATAAAAAATGATCAAGTTTATTGAATGAAGTAATCCAGGTATATATCACATGTGAAAGGTTGCATGTGCATGAACACAAGACATAACCTACATAAATGCGTATATATATATAAAAACAATCAACATGATATCTGAACAGTGGATTGCGATTACAAAGTGCATAAGGGGAATACATATATACATCTGGGAGGCACATGACGACATAATGTAAGAGGTGAGTATAAAAACATAAAAAGGTAGATCGGAGTAGAATCCTATTAAAGCAAAATGGCTGCATCCTTGGTGCCCGACAAGTTTCTGTGAATACACTTCTTCAGGGGCGGATGCTATAGGATGTCTGAAATAACAAGGTATGAGGACATCAGAAAATTGACTAGATGCAACCAGAAAGGACAGTGTGTCAATTTCTGGATACTCACAATGCGTCCCCAGCAGTAGTGAAGGGTAGAGACTGGGCCAAAAGGGTTGTCCTTCCCCGGAGCTGAGGTGGCAAAGGATCCAACACAGGACAGGCACACACCGGCATGATCCCCACAGCACAAACCATCGCTTCCACAATATAGCCAATAATTGGTCAGGGTAGTGGGTGAATATCTAGAATGGATGGAAAGTCCATTGAGATACACCAGTATTGCTGACGATGGGAGTAGGGGGGATAGGAGACTAGGTAGTAGAAAACACGAAGTGTTACCTTGGTGTGCTTAGGACAGGAGCTTTCCAGAGCTGTGGCATCTGCACGTGTGCAGGAATGAGGGCTGCGCCTGGGGGTATGCCTGATATGCGTCCCGCCTGCGTCGGCAAACCCCACCAACGTCACGCTGAACCGACAGTGCATGGGGCGGGGACACAGCCTGGGCGGTGGGAGACTGCCCATGACTGAAACCACCACGTCCAGCTGGGTAGGCAAAGATGGAAAGAAACACGCCTCCACAACGACGCCAACCTGTGACCCCATGTGGGAGAGTGGTGCGTGTCGCCGATGCGCCGTGAGCCCCCGCCCGATCACCCACACCAAACATGGGGTGGAGGTGGAGGGGAAGGGGAGGACGCGCAGAGCGCATCGCAGCTCCGGGTCTCAAACAAGTCATGGCCCAGGAGCTAACCACCATGGCCACCATGCTGGATTGTGTCCAGTGACCCCAGGATTTAAACAACATGTTGAAAAAAAAAATTGTGTGTGTGGACCAAAATGGTGCACTAACACACAGAATAACTCCAAATGAAGCTGGCAGGGGATGACTGACTGATACTGTCAACTGCCTCCATCCCTAAAATATGTAGCAATGGGAAGTTTTGGGACTTCGAGTGAAGCACATGGTGGTGCCTCCATCCCGGGTACAAGAGAGAAAAAGGGGGACAATGGGACTCATCACTTCACTGGGTATAGAAGAGGGTTTACATCCACTTTAAGTGAGCAAAATTACACAGGCCCCAACAGTGTTTGGGAATAAGCGGTGCAATAATTTGGAAGATGGAAAGAACAATGGATAATGAAAGGAAACATTTAGGAGGATATAGGGATGGGATGATTTGGTTCCTAGAACTTAAATCCCACCCTCATTGTCTGCACATATTCACCTTTCCTTCCTTATGGGTAAGCATGTGATTTACTCCTCTTCCTCCCATATTTCAGTGCTGGGGCTTGGTGACCTGATGAAAGGGGATGTTGAGAAGGTATTGGAACCTATGTAAGCTTCAAGGCACCTGTTGGAGCTTACAAGGGGTTTCTTCTCTTTGCTCCCAGGGCAGACAAAAGAGCAAGGAAGTGAAAGGAAAGGAGTAGATGCTACTGGGAAGGACAACAGTTAAAGTGATTGTAAAGGTAGAAGGTTTTTTTTTATCTTAAGGCATTAAGATAAAAATTCTTCTGTGTGCAGCAGCCCCTCTCAGCTACCCTAATATTTACCTGAGCCCCATCTAGATCAAGCGATGTTGTAGGAGTGTCTCGGCTGCTGTCAAAGTCAGTCAGCCAATAAGGAGAGAAAGGGGATGGGCCGGGAATGGACCCAGGGAGCTGCAGTTCGGCTTGGGTGCCCCCACAGCAAGCTGCTTGGTGTGGGGGCACTCAACAGGAGGGAGGGGCCAGGAGCACCAAAGAGGGACCCGAGAAGAGGAGGATTGGGGCTGCTCTGTGAAAAACCATTGCACAGAGCAGGTATGTATGACATGTTTGTTTAGTACCACTTTAAGAATCCGTTACATCATCTGTCAAGGGCATGGGCATGTTGAAGCAAACCCATATTATGCACACACTCATTCAACCAACTATATGTGTAAATAGAAGGCACCACTGTTTGTAGATTGCGGTTCTCCCCAGTTGCGCTAATTCTTTGGTTACTTACAGTGGGGCTGATTTACTAAAGGCTGAAATTTTCCCTTAGTTTAGTAAATAATGTAAAAACTCACTTTTCATAATTCTATGCAACCAACCAAGAGCAAGGGGGAGAGATGTATGGTTGCTTGAACATGATTTGATAATGCAAGTCAGCAGAGCTTCACCTAATTCACTAAGCTAAGTGAAAATTCTCTTGCAAAAGAATACAATTTGTCTTAAGCAAATCAACCCTGGCATATCTGCCCTTGGTCATAAATAACTACTTACATTAGGTAATACTGGACTTACACACTCCTGGGGGGTGCATAGCATTTATGTTGCTTGCCCACCCTCCCCACTGCAATAAATACTTTTCTGCATCCTTCCCATTGTGTCCCACACTGGAACCTTATGCAAACAGGCATAACGTGTAGATAAACCTGGGGAGTATCTGTGGAGGACTCCTCAGTATCAGCCCTGTTACTGTTATTTTTTCCATACATGTTTCAGTTTTTTTTTTCAGCCAGTGGGCTGAATGAAAAAAACTAAACAGTTTCCTCCATCCACACATTCGAGGTGGATGGGGGAATCCTCCCCACTGCACTGTTGTATCCTGACAGTTGGGAGATTCCTCTCTGTCAGAATACGCAAATTACAGACTATTGCCTGCAGCGCTGATCAAATGGCTTTTATCAGACAGGGTGGTTGAACAGAAGTCGATCATTAGATCAACTTCTGTTCAACTGCTGTGGCCACACATGGATCGATATTTGTCCGGTCCCTGCTAAACCGGCTGAATTTCGATCCATGTATGGCTAATTTTAGATATAGAGGGTGGCAAAAATTGCAATCTTCTTGGAGATCCTATTGTATGTGTTTAAAAGAGGGACTAGTAACAAGATCACAACTAAAGCTGTCCTTTGATCAATTGCTTGAATGCTACACAGAAGTACACATGACAGAATTATTTCAGTGTGTACAGGACAAAGTCCGGAGGATAAGAGTTCACTCTAATTAAAAGCTATGGCCTCCTCTCAGCAAAATCAAGGCAAGTTCTGTCCACTACGGCCAATAGGTTAACACTACAAAATGTGCTTTTGACAAACGGTGAGAAGCTCATTTAAATTCCCGTCTGGTGGATGTTCAGATCATCATTATTCAATCTATCAGTCTGGTGGCCGACGTTTGTCATCACTTCACAAGGAGCCGGGTCTGCCTCTTTCTCACATTACATACAGCTGTTGAGGCATTTCTAAACAACAGTTGCTGAGCCATTTCCACACTTCCCAAACCATTAATAACATGAATAATAATAAATACAATGTGAATTCAATGACACCTTAAATTACACTTCTTGTAGAACATAATAAAGTGCGCTGAGATGCAGAGAGATGTAGATGACAGAGATAATCAGCCAGCAGAGTATTATGCTTCATGAATGTTGCCAGTGTTAGAGCTGTAAAAAGAACCTGCTATCTATATATTCTGGAAAGGCCGCCATTTTGTGAGCTGACACAAGCCAATCAATTCACCAGGAAATTGTGACTTTGCTGCGCTGTAAATTCCAGCTGAACTAATAGGTGGCTTTGGCATAGTAAACAAAATAAGCTCCCGTAGGCATGTATAAGGAAACAAAAATGTTAAGCTTAGAAGGTATCTAAACCCAAAACAAAAATGTAATATATTGTAGCCTACCAGACCTTAAATGTGGTGGCAGCATTATTTATTTATTTTTCAAAGTTGTTTTACTTTATTTTCACATGGTGATCCTGTGAATAACACACTTCTTGTCCCTCTGGAAGTCCGTGCACTCACTCGTCTACTGTATCTATGGAGGAAACTATGGTTTTCACGTAGTTTGGATTTCAAACATGGCTGCTTTTGTTCATCTTCATTACATAGTGGATTGATGGGACTAGTAGTTAATTCAAGAAGAATGAGAAAGATGAGTGTGCTTTCTTTTAAGCCCACAGTACATAACAAGGGCACTGCATGCTAGCAAGACCAAGAGGCGTTTTTTGTACTTGTTGAAAAAACAAAACTAGTGCAGCCACCAAATCTAAAGATTGGTAATTAAAAATACACTATATTACCAAAAGTATTAGGCCGCCTGCCTTTACATGTACATGAACTTTACTGGCATCCCAGTCTTATGCCCCGTACACACGGTCGGATTTTCAGATGGAAAATGTCCGATCGGAGCGTGTTGTCGGAAATTCCGACCGTGTGTGGGCTCCATCGGACATTTTCCATCGGATTTTCCGACACACAAAGTTGGAGAGCAGGAGATAAAATTTTCCGACAACAAAATCCGTTGTCGGAAATTCTGATCGTGTGTACACAAATCCGACGGACAAAGTGCCACGCATGCTCAGAATAAATAAAGTGATGAAAGCTATTGGCCACTGCCCCGTTTATAGTCCCGACGTACGTGTTTTACGTCACCACGTTTAGAACGATCGGATTTTCCGACAACTTTGTGCGACCGTGTGTATGCAAGACAAGTTTGAGCCAACATCCGTCGGAAAAAATCCTAGGATTTTGTTGTCGGAATGTCCGATCAATGTCCGACCGTGTGTACGGGGCATTAGTCCGTAGCATTCAATATTGAGTTGGCCCATTCTATAACAGCTTCAACTCTTCTGGGAAGGCTGTCCACAAAGTTTAGGAGTGTGTCTATGGGAATGTTTGACCATTCCTCCAGAAGCACAATTGTGAGGTCGGGCACTGATGTTGGACGAGCAGGCCTGGTTCGCAGTCTCCACTCTAATTCATCCTAAAGGTGTTCTATTGGGTTGAGTATAAGTATGAAAAACTCATAGTGTGTATCAGGCTTTAGGTACAATGGTCATCTGGATAATTACAGAGGCTGTGTCTCAACAGTGGGATAGTAAGCACCAAAAAGGAAACAAATATTGGCTATCATAGAAGAAAACTCAAACTATAACTAATCTTAAAAATATTCTTCCCCCTACTCCTACCTATCCTGCCTAACCTGTATTCAGAAAAAAAAAAAGATTTGTATACTTACCTATTTTTAATTGGCTCTGATCCAGTCATGTGATCCGGCAGCCTCAAGTATGAGAATGTTCGACAATGGCTGTTAATTCCTGGAGCAACTATGTCACCCATAGCCCAACCACTGTTGGTGCATCCTCCTTCTTTCTGCAGCAGCCGCTGACTGACAGGGAAGCCAGGGCTGCAAGATCACATGACCAGACTGGAGCAGATTAAAAATAGGTAAGTACACAGATCTTTTTTATACAGGTTAATCAGGGTAGGTTGGAAGAGAGGGAGAAAACTTTTTTTAACCACTTAGGCCCTGGAAAATTTGTCTGCTCAATGACCAGGCAATTTTTTGCGATACGGCACAGCGTCCCTTTAACTGACAATTGTGAGATCATGCACCCAAAATTGTCCTTTTTTTCCCACAAATAGAGCTTTCTTTTGGTTGTATTTGATCACCTCTGCGTTTTTTTTTGCACAATAAACAAAAGAAAAGCGACAATTTTAATTTTTGCTATAATAAATATCCCACATTAAAAAAAAACAAACAAATATTTCCTCACTTTAGGCCGATATGTATTTTTCTACATATTTTTAATTAAAAAAAAATCACAATAAGCATATATTGATTGGTTTGCGGAAAAGTTATAGCGTCTACAAAATAGGGGATTTATGGCATTTTTATTATTATTTTTTTTTTTTACTAGTAATGGCGGCAATCTGCGATTTTTATCGGGACTGCGATATTGCGGCGGACAAATTGGACACTTTTGACACATTTTTGGGACCATTGACAATTATACACCGATTAGTGTTATAAAAATGCACTGATTACTGTATAAATGTCACTGGCAGGGAAGGGGTTAACACTAGGGGGCAAACAAGGGGTTAACTGTGTTCTCTCGGTGTGTTCTAACTGTAGGGGGGATGGAACTGTCTAGGAGGAGAGAGAGATGGGTGTCTATACTTAGTATGAACAGACGATCTGTCTCTACTCCCCTGAAAGAACCGGGATTTGTGTGTTTTCACACACAGATTCCGGTTCTTGCTCTGTCACGAGCGATCGTGGGCGCCCGTGGTCATCGCGCCCACCTGGGCACTCGCATCAGCTTCGGGCACACGCTATGGGTGTGCCCGCTCGCCCCTAGTGGCCAAAAGGCAAAGCGACATAAGGTAATGTCATTTCACCCAGCTGTGCCATTCTGCCACAGAAAAACTGCGGTGGCTGGTCAGCAAGCAGTTAAAATAGATAAAGTTAGGATTTTCTTCCACTTTACCTTTACTGTACCAGCTCCCATCCTTGTTTAAAGGAACAAGCTGCAGTTTATATGGAGTTTTTTTTTTTAGAAATAAATTAAGCTGGGATTATAACCAATGGGAAATCAATGTTATTCATTTTCTAGACATTTAATAATATCTTCCATATATATCTTCCGTATATCCAGGTATGTGTTTAAAGGGTAACTGCACTTTTGTGGGGAAAAACATAGCAAATAAAGAACATAAAATATAGCATATACAATTGAGACACAAGTCATATTGTAATTGAATGTTATTAAAAATTACCTTTCCTTTTCAATCTGCAGCCGCTGTAATTTTCTGAAAATGCAATACAATATGGCTACCTGGAGTTGTTCTGTATACAGAATGTGCACTGACCACGCCCCAGAAACATAATTTCCTGCTTCTGTGATTGGCTCACCAATTTTCCCAGAAGTCTGCCTAAGATACAAGCTTTTAGGCATTCCCTGCAACAAAAATGTCATTTTTGGAGGGATACTTTCAATAGGAACACCTCTAAAGGGATGCAGGCCCAGCAGATTTCCTCATTAGTGCTCTGCAGCTGCACAGCTGACAGATAATTATGAAACCACTCCCATTAGACTCACTCAGCACAGAGGCACAGAGAAACACAAGGGGATTTCTTCAGAATACCAAAAGGTAGGAATCTGCAACAAAGGTTGTAATCCTTGCAACTTTTCAAGAGGATTTTTACTTAGCTTAGTGAATGTGAAAATTCACAAAAGAAGTGCAAAGGAAAAACAACAGTATTAATGCTTGCACATGATTAGATGATGGATATCAGCAAAGCTTTACCTTATTCACTAAGCTAAGAGGAGAAAAAATGCTTGCAAAGTGAACAGCCTATTTGCCTTTAGTAAATCAACACAAATGAGGCAAATTCAAAGACAGACACAGTGAACCAAGTAGCTATCTCCTGTGAAAATTCAGTAAACGTTCCTTCCTAATGCATTTATAATCATTTGGAAACCACACAATTTTTTTTGAGCACACTGGATAAAAATAACTATATTAGGCCCTTAATAGTATACATGAGTGTGAAAGAAAAAGAAGCAGATCACAGTGAGCGCAAACAATTATCAGGGTCATTTACTAATTGCAACATAACAGCCTTTTCATTTGCTCTGTGTTTTCTTCCTGCTCTAAGTGGCGGCATTTGAAAGAAGACAGCCGTGATGACAATCCAGCAGAGAAATGTTCCAGGCTTATAGATGCTGTGATGTTTCTACATACTTGTCGGCATTAGTAATGAGCAGCAAAGACATACACAGCATAGATAGTGTCAGATTGTTTAAAGACTGTTTTTCATTCTTAAGAACACGAAGGATAGATTTACTGTAGAAGTGCATCTACATCTCCCTTTCCTCTGAAGCCTGGTCCACGTTCAGATTGCGCTTCAGAGGCTACTTACAGGTGATGGGGAAGCGATGGGACACCACCTCACCACCTGTTGCAACCCTATTTTTGCCAACAAACGTGCCGCACCTCTGTGTATTGCACTTGGCTGCACAGTGTTTGTGGTGCGTCCCCATTTGCTTTACTGTATAGCGTTCGGCAGGCTTGCCGCCCACCAATCACTATATGTAGGGTAAACTTTGCTGCAGATGTGAAGCATCACGACCATGGCATGTAGACACCCCCATCCGCTTAAGGGGGGTAGTTGGCAGGTGTCAAAAATGCATGTCTGCACGTCTAAATGAAGCCATAAAGAAGACCTTCAATGAGGAGTAGATGCATTCAATTCCCTTTTTCTTTAACGGAATGCCTCACTTAGATCAAATTGTCTTAGGTCGACCTTACTGCTGAACCCAGAAGATGAAAAAAAAAAAAAAAAGAATGAAAAAACACAAATTAACGCAGGTATCTATTTATTACAACATACTTTATCTATTTGTTAAAAGCAACTACGCAACTACATGAGTACCTGGTTTTCACTGGGTATCAGCCGTAAGCCAGCCATAGAGGGTTATGCCCTGTACACATGACCGGTTTTGCTGTCGGAATAAACTCTGAAGGTTTTTTCTGACGGAGTTCAGACAGAATTCCGCTCAAGCTGTCTTACATACACGCGGTCACGCCAAATTCCGACCTTCCAGAACGCGGTGACGTACAATACGTATGACGGGACTAGAAAACGGAAGTTCAATAGCCAGTAGCCAATAGCTTCCATCTCACACTTGCTTCAGAGCATGCGTTGTTTTTGGTGCGTCGGAACAGCATACAGACGAGCGTTTTTTTCCGATAGTAATTAGTTCTGTCGGAAAAATATAGAACATGTTCTCTATCTAAGTCCGTCTGAATTTTCGACAGAAAAAGTCCGATGGGGCATACACACGGTCGGAATGTACGATAAGAAGCTCCCATCTGACTCTTCCTGTCGCAAATTTCGCTCGTGTGTACACGGCATAAGAATCTAGGCCGGTTCAGCAGGAATCAGCTAAGATTCGAACCTTGTATAGGCAGGCTGAATGTACCCAAGTTGATTGATTGATCAACTTGGGTACAACCAGCATGCCAGAATTTACATGCCATTATCGCTAGCGGCTGTTATAGCCAGTAGCAATAATCCAGATGATAAAGACAATGGCTTGGCAGGAGGGATTTCCATATCAACACTGTCTGTGTTGATGGGGGAATGGAGCAAATTTCTTTCCTGCAACCCTTGTGCTGTATCTATGGCTGGTCTTACAATCCCCTGTATAGTGGCGTGCAGACTAGAAAAGGGAGGGGCAGCAAAAGGAACCAATGTGGTGTGCTGCAAAGTACATGAGCTAGCAAGGAAAATCAATATAATAAAAAGAGGATCCTGCAGGGCCTTTACTGTTAAATGACAGTTTGGGGGCAGGGAGATTACCAGTCTGTATTTCTTAAATTGGACCCCCTCCCACCTCCTAATACACCACAAATACAATCAAATCTTTTTGTGGAAACACAGTTCCTTGCTATAAGAATAGACCTTTGTTTATCTTTTTTTTTTATCAGGCAATGTTCCCTTCTGCTTGAATTTCAATTTCATTTGTAAAACATGTCATCAATGGGAGAACTGAGGGAGAAGTGGGAAAAAACCAAAGTTAAAAAAAAAAATCTTTTATTGTACACATGGCTTAATGATGGTAATGGGTGTGTATGCAAAGCTGAATGCATCATGAATTTTTGTGTTTGGGGGGGTAAAGATTTGCTGTAATTGATGCAGAGATAAATTAGATCACCAACCTGGCAGTGATGTGTAGTAGGGCTATGTTTATCCTCCTCCTGATTAAAGCTGGAGTTCAGCTTTAATCAGAAGACACAACAACTGAGGGGTAAAGTGCAGATAGCATAACCTTAAACAATCATTTGTTTTAGTATCGTTACTGAATGTTATTTACATACATTAATTGCAGATATTCATAGGCCTTTGAGTCTAGATAAAATCTGCCTGTATGCAGGCCTCACTAGACAGTTGATTGAACTCGTGGTCATGGACCTTTCTGAGCTTAAACCAGCACACTTTTGCTAAACAGTTTTGTTTAGACTGAAGTTTTTGAAGTATAGTGAAAACATCTCATGGGCCATCTGTCCAATTTTATTGGCGTAAAAGTTCAGTTGAGTTCTGTAGAATCTCTGTAAAATTCTAAATCTTAGACAGCCCTTCAGCCTCAGCCTTAAAAATTTAGGGTATTGAAACATTTGTTGACCCAAGGAGAGGGGGAGACATCTTCAGACTCCTATGCAAGAGGAAGGTTTTCTGGATATTTTATCTAAAGGCCAGAAGTCCAGAAGGTTTGAACCATGAGTGGGCTTTAACCCACTTGTGTGATTAACTCAGATTTTTTAAACCCTGTCATGTACTGGTTGCAATATGAGCTCCGTAGAAGACCTACTAGGAGTTATACATGTTCTTTTCATATTTTGTATACTTTGATATGTGTTTTTAATCGCATTTCTTTATAGGTTGCTTTCTTTCTCCCATTTAATATTATGTATGTGTATTTTCACTTTTTATGTGAAATATTTTATTGGGTTGTTTATGCTATTCTACACTTGTCTGTTTTGATACTGTCATTTTGTTGTATTGCTTTGGAGAGAGGTTTTACCATACAGTAATCAACTCCACCTGAGCAGCCACCTGTGCACGTGGATATCAGATGGTCTGCACAGGTGGAGAGACAAGCTATGAATAAGTGCTTAGCACAGCGTGAAATGCAATTACTGTTTCACTCTTCCCCCCACTATGATTGTATTGCTTTTACATATGATTACATTAAATGGAGATGTAAATGGATCATATGTCGTGCTGCTGATACAACTATAAATAATTGTCATGTGTGGAGTGTAAGTATAATAATACGTAGCACACCCCCGTAAGGACTGCTGCTGAACATGGATCCCCTACTTCTGCTCAGCCAGGCACACAGAATTTTCACACGCTTTTCAGAGTCAGAGAACAATCTGTTACTTTTTTTTGTTATTTATTGAGGGTTAATAAAGTGGATAGGGATGGGAGGTTATGGGATGCCCAATTGACTTCATCAAAACTTCAGCAGCAGCAACTAACTTCAGGGACATCTTCCTATATACAGTCTCCTCTACTTTCCTTCTGCACACGCTTGCTTGCTCCAGCTGAATCACTGTGGGTTAATCAGACAGGCTCCCAGTAAGACTTTTAGCAATAGCCCTTTACAGGCAGGAACTCATAGCCCCTTGTAGTGTAGCAAAAATGCAGTGAAAAAGCTTGTACTTGTTCTCTGTGACTACTGATCCCAACACCACCTCTTCAGGCACTGCCAACCCACCTGACTGCAGCTGCCCCTTTCACTAGCCCTTCCAGGCTAACTCTCACACCAGTCCTCCCGACTGATTCTTTACCAGCCCACCTGGCTGACTCGCAGGAGATCTTCCAATGGAAGGTTTAAAACTCAAGCACACTGCTGTCTTCAGAGAGACTGCCTACATGTGGCAGTCTCCCCCCTTGTCAGTCTCCAGCAATGCTGATCTACTTACTCTGTCCTCTCTTGCTCCCATGCTTCCAGGAAGGGCTTCTTCCTAGGTGTTTGTGGCAGGATCTTTCCAGCACCCGAGCCCCAGCGCAAGGCAGAACACCCCTCCCCAGATCAGGGGGCACCCCTGAGGGCCACGACATCCTCCTCAGCACCTCAGCACTGTATCTCCATCTTCCACCCGACTGCCCTGTGGGCATGGCTCATGTCTATTTATGAGGTAAACTCTGTCAGCCAACTACTGGGGATTGGCCGAGGCCTCATAAATATTCAAGGCAGCCCCTCCTAACCTCCACCCACGAGCTCTCCAATGTCCTAAAAACAGGAGGAGGCACCAGAGGAGCTTTTAGGATTTGTCATCCAGCCCTGAACTTCTCTGTACCCTGACCCAGATTCCACAGCTCAGGCTTAGCCCTGAGCTAAATGAAAATTTACCTATTCTAATATATCCTACACTACTTCTAGAGAGTACTACAAATAAGCAATAAACAGAACTAAAAAGATCTAAAGAACACCTAAACATACACAGTGTAATCTACAATAAAGTGCTCAATAAACGTCCATAAAAAAAAAAAAATCAGTCTATGAAAAAAGTGCTTCCAGTTCAATGGTGCTAGTGACCATAAGTGACCCACTCCAATATGGTTTATAGTGATCTTGTTATATTATAACACCTCATGCTCCCTCCAGTCTCCCAAAACTATTAACTCCACTTTACAGTGCCAACTATTTGCCGTGCACTCCACAAATCTGGCCTTTATGGAAGAGTGGCAAAAAGAAAGCCATTGCTGAAAGAAACATAAAAAGTCCTGTTTGCGGTTTGCGAGACTCCAAGTGGGGCACACAACAAACATGTGGAAGAAGGTGCTCTGGTCAGATGAAACCAAAATTGTACTTTTTGGCCTAAAAGCAAAACGCTATGTGTGACGGAAAACTAACACTGCACATCACCCTGAACACACCATCCCCACCGTGAAACATGGTGGTGGCAGCATCATGTCGCGGGGTTGCTTTTCTTCAGCAGAGACAGGGAAGCTGGTCAGAGTTGATGGGAAGATGGATGGAGCTAAATACAGGGCAATATAAAGCCGTGTACACATGACCGGACTTTTCCACCGGACTGGTCCTACGGAACAAATCCGTCGGACAATCCGACCGTGTGTGGGCTTCATCGGACCTTCAGCTGACTTTTTCTGTCGAAAATCAGACGGACAAAGAAAGTGTTTCCACCGCTCAGGCTGACACTGACCCAGGTGTAAGTGGAAGTTTCAGAGCAGAAGAGCTCTAGGTGCTGGCTGAATGCTAGACAAAGCAGGCTTGAATGGAGGAGAAGATTTGGATGCCGCACACCGGATGTAGTCAAAAAACTTCACTTTATTGAAAAAATGGGATCATCAAAATAACAAGACTGTCATGCAGAAAGTACAGGTAAGCTGACGCGTTTCGCACTCAGGACTGCTATGAGTAAGCACTCAGTCCTGAGTGCGAAACGCGTCAGCTTACCTGTACTTTCTGCATGACAGTCTTGTTATTTTGATGATCCCATTTTTTCAATAAAGTGAAGTTTTTTGACTACATCCGGTGTGCGGCATCCAAATCTTCTCCTCCATTCAAGCCTGAAAATCAGATGGACTTTAGATTTAGAACATGTTTCAAATCTTTCCAACAGACTCGAGTCCTGTTGAAAAATCTGTTCGTCTGTATGCTAGTCCGACGGAAAAAAAAGGACGCAAGGGCAGCTATTGGCTACTGGCTATGAACTTTCTTATTCTAGTCCCTTCTTACGTCATCACGTTCAAACCAACGGACTTTCGACCGGACTTTAGTCCATTCGTGTGTGGGCAAGTCCGGTCGTTCGAAAGTCTGTCGTAACTCAGTCGAAAGTCCGTCCGAAAGACCGTCAGACCTTTGATGCTGAAAAGTCCGCTCGTGTGTACGCAGCATTAGAAGAAAACCTGTTAGAGTCTGCAAAAGACTTGAGACTGGGGTGGAGGTTCACCTTCCAGCAGGACAATGACCCTAAACATACAGCCAGAGCTACAATGGAATGATTTGGATCAAAGCATATTCATGTGTTAGAATGGCCCAGTCAAAGTCCAGACCTAATTCCAATTGAGAATCTGTGGCAAGACTTGAAAATTACTGTTCACAGATGTTCTCCATCCAATCTGACAGAGCTTGAGCTATTTTGCAAAGAAGAATGGGCAAAAATGTCAATCTCTAGATGTGCAAAGCTGGTAGAGACATCCCAAAAAAAACTTGCAGCTGTAATTGCAGCAAAAGGTGGTTCTACAAAGTATTGATTCGGGGGGCTGAATACAAAAGCACCCCACATTTTTCACATATTTGTAGAACATTTTAAAAACCATTTATCATTTTCCTTTCACTTGACAATGATATGCCATTTTGTGTTAGTCTATTACATAAAATCCCAATAAAATACATTTACATTTTTGATTGTAGCATGACAAAATGTGGAACATTTGAAGGGGTATGAATATTTTATTCAAGGCACTGTAGGGGCATATAACAATCCAATCCTCCAGGCTCACAACTTCCAGTGTCCAGGACACTTCCATTTCTGTACACAGGGGTCTCCCTAATAGAGTATTGCCACAGATATTAGGATGCGGTCCCTTTCAATATTCATGGGGCCATAATGCATAACTGTCAGTAAAGCAAACAGAGAAAAGGCTCCAGTAGTGTAGTATAATGAATGCTATGGCAAATGCATTCAGTAAGAATTGCATTTACAGAATAAAAACATTAAAAGCACCATCAACGTGCAAAAACACAGAGTACCAGACTCCCTCTTACGTCACTTTTGGTCCGCGCTGTCACCACGTGGGCCTCTACGTGATGGTTACGTGACTTCATCACCGTCCCCCTAGTGAAGTCACATGACTTTTTAATCTGTGAGTGTAATTCTTACTAAATACATTTGCCATATCATTAATTATACAAAACTATAGGATCCTTTTCTCTAGGTTTGCTTTACTGAGAGTTTTGCATTATGGCCGCATGAATATTGAAAGGGACCGCATCCTAATATCCATGAAGATACTCTATTAAGGGAGACCTCTGTGGATGGATTAATTTATTTCATTGTATTATTTGTGGGAACACAAATTAGTGTATTAGCAGCAGTTGGCATCTTAGTATTTTATTTCACTTCATTTTTTTCACATCCTTTTCACATTGTTTTGTATGGTTTATAATTTGAGCCCTACTAATTTTGGTGTATAGATATACCACACTATATTTCAGTCTAATAGGTAGCGCAGGAGGTATACATGTCTCTATGAAATAAAGATGGCTTCTAATTGGATCTGAGGAGTGCACCTATCTGGATATTTTGGGTTTCATCTGATACAGTTATGAGCTGGGCTAGAACCCTCCTGAAGCCTTATGATTGAGTCATGTGGTGCAGGCCAACCTGGAGTATGATGGTTGTCTCTTGTTACATCTTCTGATGTATGTAATAGTTACAGAAGATTCTTCCAAAGTTTTGTCAGGAGTGACAAGAACACATATCACCGTTCACTTTAAGCTTACATTTATAAATAGGTGTGACAAAGTCAGGAAATGACGAAATGCGTTGGGACATGGATACACGGAGATCAGGACTAACTATTTTGTCTATGCTGGAAAGTCCTGTGGGCGATTGTAAAGCAACAATCAACAGTAGCGTGGAGGAGGTGAGATTGTTGTGGGGAACGCTATTGGACTGTTGTCTATTTTAAATGCTGGCTACAAGAATTTATAAATGTGAGTGTAATACAGGACTTTTTGAATACATTTTTTTAATGGGATTAATGCACTATTGGAGCCCTTTTGTTCCTGCTCTCCTTTGCATATGTATGATGAGTGGAGCCCAGTCATCCTATGTGAAAAGTGTGATCTAATACCTCTGAGTGGAGATTCAACTAATATTAAATCGCTTTAGCCTGCCCATGAGAATGGGAGGCAATAGGGTCTGGTGAGGGAGAAGGGTTAATTTATGTCACTAGGGTGATGCAATGGAGGTGCATTGATTCCTCACATGTTATCACACAAGGGTGGACTGTGTATCTTAGATAATGTACATAACTTTAATATGGACTTTTAAGTGGATTTAGTGATGTACATGTTTTGTCATTTTTTGTATGAATTGGGCTTTTGTTAGATGATTTCTATTTTTTATAATTTCTATAACTTTTATGTTAATGCGCTACTGTGGATCATGTATCTGTTTGAACACTCATGAGAGTTTCACATTTTTTGGGAAAGTTATATTTATCAAGTAGCAGCAAAGTTTGTAAACAATAATTTCATGTTTTTAGCGCGGTAGAATACACTAATTTAAAAGTAGGTGTAACTTCGGTCAAAACTTTTTTTTTAGTTTTGGATAAAATGTGGAAATATAAATAACTATACAAATTTTCTTTTATCGTTGTCTGTTATCCCAACTGGAGAGATTTTCCCTTATGTTTTCCAGGAGACACAACAGAATGTAAAGTTTCCCCAAGTAATTAGAAATCCCACATTTGACAGCTGTCATTGGAACAGGTGCTAAAATTTTGTGATTTCCCCTAACCCCAGTTCCAGTGACAACTATAGGATTTTAAATATCCAGTGACTGTTGCTTCTTATTTCTGAAATGGCCACCAGGAAAACAAGAATTAATCTCCCTACAGAGACACGGACATCAATAAAATAAAATAAAAAAATGGCTGGAGTTTCACTTCAGATAGCATATGAGAGATAATCAGGATTATAAGTAACTTACTGCTGGCTGTTTGAGGCTGCTGCCTAGAGAACAAGATCATTTTGTCTAAGGGTAGCCCCACTGATAAAGTCAAAACTATTTTTTATATATTTTCTACATAATCCAAACTCATTTTGATGCCCTTTTCATACCTGTGGGGTTTTTTTTCCCTGGAAAGACATAAAATACCATTTCCATTGAGTTATTATTTCTGCCTGCTCCTCTTTTTTGACTCTTTTTTTTGGATAAATGTAACTGCCAGAGATAGAATGGAGATGTATGCAATGATCAATTTAAGAATGAAAAAATAAATAAATAAACCGTCAAGAATGGATGTTTTGCTTTTATTTCCCGATGGTCTCAGAAAACAGTTTACATGCCACTTTGCAAATTTCAATATAGAAAATCATTTACAATCCATCACAGAAGTGTTGCCAGTGTTCTCACCCATAAAAGTTAAAATATGAATTGCGTATAGCAAGGCGAGCAGCGGTAGAAGACTGTAAACCTCGAACAGATATCAATGTAGACGATGCGTTATAAAAGTGTCAACATTTCCGGGGATGTGACAGCATGGTCCCCAAGGGTAAAAGTAACAGCTTCTTCAAAACATGTATCTTTTTGGAAATATACATGACAGGAGATGCTGGGATAATTAATCAACACTGTGGTAAACTATAAAGCACTAAACGATTCACTAATTTATGTTGGAAACATTAAGAGTATCTTTAAAAAAGAACGAATGAAAGAAGGATAAAGAGGACCTTGCATTATAGTCAAATAAAATAAATCATTCTTTGTTCATAATATTCTATTTAAACTTAAAGCAACTCTGGCACCAAAAAGAAGGCAGCCTGTATAAGAACACCATAAGGCTCCGCTCACACTAGTGTGACAAGTCGCAGCCCATTGATTTCAATGACACCTCTTCCAATCTATGAGTCTTAACATTGCAGCAACTTTGAAACGGTTACTGCACTTCTCTGATGCAACTTTCATGTGACTTGTGCCAGAGAGTGTAAAGTTGCATCAAAGTCACACCTGAAATCGCACATTTTTGGAGTTGCACTAGTGTGAATGGAGCCTTAATACTTGCCTGTTCCCCTGCCTGTGCCTCCAATCTTTGTTACTTAGCAAAGCTACACAAACTGGAACACGCTAGTGATGCAGCAGCTGGCAGGTGGAAATATAATGTGCAATAGGGAATGCAAACATACGACAAACCCAGAATTGTCCAATATAAATTATAAAATTATCCCTTCCCTATTTGATCAATATTCCAATATAGAGCTCCTAACATCCTTGTGTAATCACAAACTCAAGAACAATAAAATAAATATATAATTGTGCAGCACTCCTTTTTCGAAGTATAAAATAAAATGTATCCAATGTAAAAGGCAATAGAAATTAATGTTTTACATTAATAATTTTTTGGAAAGCAAAACATTTATATGGTCATATTGTGAATAAACACACATAGGGGTTTATTTACTAAAACTGGAGCGTGCAAAATCAGTCTCACTTTTGCAAAGAAACCAATCAGTTTCCAGGTTTTATTGCCAAAGCTTAATTGAACAAGCCAAGGTTAGAAGCTTACAACCCATCAGGATGGCATTTAAAGAAAAAAAAAACTTTTTCTATGTTATTTTTATTGTTATATTACTGTCTTTATAACATAGGCAGTAGATAAGAATATTCTGGAGAGTACACATTTAAAACTTTAGGCGCATATAAAATAAAAAGAGAAGTTTGCCGTCTCGTTGAAGGAGAAATTGAGAAATGTAATTCAAGATATAACAATACATAACACAAAGAAATGGTACTAGGGATAACAGGACATATGAGCTTAACCTTGATAATGAGGACCTGAAGTGTATAGATGAAAGAATGGAAACAGTACAGGGTAGCAGAAGATTAATGGCTTGAATCATGCTTAATCACATTATTATATTTGTTTCATGATGTGATAATGGGAATACTGACGGTGAATAGACTTGTTAAGGAAGAAAGGACATATCCTATAGAAATGTGTACTTTTCATTAAAGAATCTGTGAGTATGAAGATCATCTAATATATTTTATGTTCCTGTGTCTATTCGTGGTCATTAAGATTTACCATGGTCAAAAACAATGTTTTTCCTATCCTAGAAATAACAAAAGGAAATCAAATAAAATGTACAATTATGAACAATGGAATATCTTATATCATGCACATGGGTACCACGTATTATAAAGAAAATTCAAATGGACAAAAAAAGTTCAATGAAAAATTTCGGAACACACAAGATATATTGTTGGGCCCCCCAACTTTATGTCTCACCATCAGTCCTAAAATTCCTAGCAAGATCAAATTAACAGCGATTACAGATAGAAACACTTTTGCTGATTTTGTTATTGTCAAGGAAATGGCCATAGGTCTGGCAATGACACCAATACTCGCCATGGCTGCATCCGGCGGACTTCCGGGGCGAATTGGCGTACGCAGACGCGTGACTGTGCGAACTGGCATATGTAGAAGCGCGACTTGACAGATGCTAGCGCCCACTGGCCTATATAAACCTGCTGCTGAGATCTCTGAATTGCTGGATTATCGCAAGCTATCCAGTGTTTCCTGTGCTTCTGTGTATTCTGATCTTGGACTTCCCGCTACCGACCTGGCTTGCCTTCACTGGCTTATCCTTGCTTGTACCCTGACTTAATCCTGCTTGCTCCACTGTTTAACCCCGGCTTGGCTCACTGACTCTGCTTCTGAATGTCTTACCGTGTATGACCCCTGGCCTGGCTCCAAATTCTGCTTCCGGACTGCCCAGCTGTCTAATACATCTGGCACTATCTAAGTGCCTGCTCTACAGTTCATCCTGCTGGTTCCAGCTGCCTCACAGTGATCAAGTATTCAAACCACAGCAACAGGCAAACCGTGCTTCTTTGGGCACTGCATTCCCTGTACCATCTTCAGGGGTGCGCTGCACTTAGCCGCAAGGGGAGCCCTCTCAGCACCTTGGCCTCCAACCGGACTCCTTATAGTTATGCTAACATAAAAAAAATCTGAATTGTCTCAACAAAAATGGGGAACAAAGTGTTGTGCACCCCAAAACTAAATTATGGCTGCCTGCACAATTCTCACAAATTCTGGGAACCCTTTCAAGTCCACTAACCGGCTACCATGGCTTAAGAGATTTTGCCTATATAATGTACTGTATAAATAAAAAACCCAGCTCTTTTTAATTGCCCATGGGAGGTAGCTAGTAAACCCAGGTTCACAGGTCTTATATATAACATATTTTCCCCTTCCTATGGCAAGTTTTTTCACTAATAATGCTGATAATGGTTTGGTGAAACTTGTGATGGTTGGAAGCAGACAAAGAGTGAGATTACAGATCTTTGGCATGGGTCCAAGTACCAAAGACTTACCCACCATCCTTTCTGTTGCATGATTGTCATGGTTTTTATGCCGCTAGGTTTAAATGGTTTTGGCTTTAAGGTGTCTGAGTGTTGGTTAGTCAGATACAAATGCTAGGATTCTATTACAATATTGGTTGCTCATTGGTTGCAGAATTTTTATTGTGGTAAAAATTACTACAAATTATAGTGTTGTAGCATCATTTACAGAAAACTGACATTGTAAGCAAATACAATCATTACTCAAGGTGGGAGGATTAAAGCGGATATCCATGTTTCCTTTCACTTTAAATAGTTCATTTGGCTCAAGTTGGTCCCAAAAACGATTTCCTTCACTAACTTCTGAACTGGCTCTAAGATCTGTATGAACTGCAAAACATGGTGCTGGGTTCTGGCTGTGAGACAAAGACTTCCTATTCCATACCCTGAACAAAATAGCGCTGGTCTGAATAGTACCCAGCTATTCATAGACAGCTTTGTATTCTGTGAATGATTACAAAGCTTTCTCTAATTAGCTGAGGCAGAGTGGTGGGCTGTTTACATTACAATCTCTGACTCTGCCAATCAGAGGACGCTTTGTATTCATTTACAGAATAGAAAGCTGCCTATGAATGGCTCAGAGATGCTCAGACCAACGCTATTTTGTCCTGGGTGTGAGACAGGCAGTCTCTGTCTCACAGCTAGAACACAGCACTTAGAATCAGTGCAGCACTTAATGAAGGAAATAATTTTTTAGGATCAGCTTGGTCCAAACAAACTATTTCAAGTGACAGTAAACCTGGAGGTCAGCTTTAAGGTTTTATTGATTTTTAAAGATGTTGGTTAATAAAATGTCTGAATCCAATGAAGCTATGCCTTAACCCTTCCAAGGCAAATCTGTCTTTTTCATTACTTGGCCAGGGCCCAGAGGCGTAACTAGAATCTTCAGGGGCCCATTGCAAGAAACCATGAAGGGCCTCCACCAGGGGCATTGCTAGGTCTACAAAAGATCTCAAGCTAGAGCCCATAGCAGCAAAGTAAAGAAAGTCTTATGCTTGGGCGGGCACACACACACATACACACACACACATATATATATATATATATATATATATATATATATATATATCTATATATATATATATATATATCTATATATATATATATATATATATATATATAGATATAGATATATATAGATATATAGATATATATATATATATATATATATATATATATATATATATATATATAGATATATGTATACAGTGGGGACGGAAAGTATTCAGACTTCCTTACATTTTTCACTCTTTGTTATATTGCAGCCATTTGCTAAAATCATTTAAGTTCATTTTTTTCCTCATTAATGTACGCATAGCACCCCATATTGACAGAAAAACACAGAATTGTTGACATTTTTGCAGATTCATTAAAAAAGAAAAACTGAAATATCACATGGTCCTAAGTATTCAGACCCTTTGCTCAGTATTTAGTAGAAGCACCCTTTTGATCGAATACAGCCATGAGTCTTTTTGGGAAAGATGCAACAAGTTATTCACACCTGGATTTGGGGATCCTCTGCCATTCCTCCTTGCAGATCCTCTCCAGTTCTGTCAGGTTGGATGGTAAACGTTGGTGGGCAGACATTTTTAGGTCTCCCCAGAGACGCTCAATTGGGTTTAAGTCAGGACTCTGGCTGGGCCATTCAAGAACAGTCACTGAGTTGTTGTGAAGCCACTCCTTTGTTATTTTAGCTGTGTGCTTAGGGTCATTGTCTTGTTGGCAGTTAAACCTTCGGCCAAGTCTGAGGTCCTGAGCACTCTGGAGAAGGTTTTCGTCCAGGATATCCCTGTACTTGGCCGCATTCATCTTTCCCTCGATTGCAACCAGTCGTCCTGTCCCTGCAGCTGAAAAACACCCCCACAGCATAATGCTGCCACCACCATGCTTCTATGTTGTGACTGTATTGGACAGGTGATGAGCAGTGCCTGGTTTTCTCCACACATACTGCTTAGAATTAAGGCCAAAAAGTTCTATCTTGGTCTCATCAGACCAAAGAATCTTATTTTTTTTAAATCAGATAACAAATTTTATTTTGATTTCCGCATAGCCATATACAAGTCATGCAAAACAGTGATATAGCAGTGGATACATCATATAACATGTGACTTCTTTTTAAGCCATTAAAATTGTACAATATCTGAGTATCAGCTCATCTATATATTTATGTAAATTTGTGATGGCAGTGCGGGACAGAACAAAAAACAAATAAAAGAAATGAACATCACCGTGATTACAGCTCATTGCATGATGTGTAACATACGAAGGATCCATTTTCTATATACTGGGAACATTGCTCATTTGGCGTATCTACCCAACCCAACATTGACAGCATTTTTCCTTTTGTACTTTGCTTAATACATTATTATCAGTTGATTTGAGGTTGTTTATTTCAATCTGACGTTTATCCCTGTAACAATCTATATTTAACCAATTGGTGTGGTGCCAAGCCTGGGATATCCAGCCAATCCTGCCATAATGTGTAAAACTTACGAGGTACCTTTCTGTGTTGGTATGTCAATTTTTCACGTATTAACATTTTATTAACTTAGTCAATCCATTGTTGCCTGGTAGGGACCCTGGAGGTAATCCAATGTCTAGCTATCAATTTCCACGCTACATAGAGCAGCCGAATAATCGCTGTATGAGCAGAAGGGGTCAGTGACTCCTCATCCAGAGCACCCAGCAGGCACACAGCAGGATCTTTCAAAATTGTAAAGTTAAACACTTGTGAAATTAACCCCAAGATTTCTGACCAGTACCGAAAAAGTTTTGGGCATCTCCAGAACATGTGCATGAGGTCGCCTTGGTCCCTCATGCACTTAGGACAAAGTGGTGTATCACGAATCCCCCATTTATGTAATTTAGCAGGTGTTCTGTAGGCTCTGTGTAGCAGATAGAGGTGTGAGAGTTTCTGTGATGCTGATACTGACACCTTTGGAGCGGAGGCAAGACAGGGACTCCATGTCTCCTCGTCTAACTGTCCCAGGTCCTTTTCCCATTTGCTTTTGCATGGTAACCCAAAAGGGTCTTGAAGTGCAGCTAGAATAATACTGTATCCTCTCGAGATGATACCTTTAGTTTCTTTTTCCATCAAAATCCCTTGCAGGATGGCATGGTCAGTCTGCTGGAGAGAAGTATATCTAGATTGCAGCTGTAGAGCAGGCCTTAACTGCAAGTATCTAAATAAATTTGTTCGTGGGATATTAAACTCTGCCTGGATCTCCATAAAGGACTTGAGTACCTGACCTCTGTATAGTTGTGATAGGAATTGAATCCCGGCTGTCTCCCAAGATCTAAAACCCTTCAGTTTATGTATTTCTCTATAGTTGGCGTTTCTCCAAATTGGGGTGCTGGCTAAGAAGCCTCTTATAGCTAGCAATCGTTTAAGATAGGTCCATAACCTTTTTAGCAAGATTATGGATGGGAGTTTTCTGTCCAAGTGTGTGTATCCGGCCTCCAAGGTAGTCAGCGCTGTGACATCAACTGGTGATGTGCAGAGAAGTCTACGTATGGAGTCCAAGTTGTCTGTCGGTCCTCCCAATTGCTGTAGCTGTGAAGCGAGGAAATAGGCTCTAGCGTGTGGCACTGCCAGGCCTCCCTCCTCTTTATTGTATTGCAGATTGGATAAACTGATTCTAGCTGTTTTTTTACGCCATATTAGCTCTCTGAACTGGGAGTCTATTTTATTGAACCAATGATGGGGAATCCACACTGGTGAGCTATAGCATATGTACAATAGTTGTGGAGACCACACCATTTTTATGAGGTTTGCTCTCCCAACTACCGACAGTGGCAATTTACACCAGGTTTTATATTTTTCCCTAAATTTGGTGAGTAGTGGGATAAGATTAAGAGTAATATATTGAGTAACATCTAGGGATACCTGTACACCTAAATACCGAAAGGAAGACACTATCTGAACCATTGAAGCACAATCAGGTAATGGGTCAGTCAGCGGGTCCAGAGGCATTAGCACAGATTTATTCCAATTGATAGAAAAGCCAGATAATGTACCAAAGACTTTAATAAGACCCATAGCCGCCACCAGAGAATCTTGAGTATCACCCAGATACAACAGGGTATCGTTGGCATATAGCGATATGACATCCGTCCCAGTATTACGCCTGAATCTTACAATCCTGCGGTCGCCCCTCACTCACAGAGGTTCCAGAGCCAGGGCAAATAGCAAGGGTGACAAAGGATACCCCTGCCTTGTTCCTCTGAACAGTGGAAACGGCTCCGAGAGTTCCCTGTTGACCCTAATTCTGGCCGATAGCCGTGCATATAGCAGTTTAATCCATCTAATGAAGGTATACCCTAGGCCCATACGCTCCAACACTTTCCACAGGTAAGGCCACTCGACACCGTTGAAGGCCTTAGCTGCATCCAGCGAAAAGATGGCCTGGTTACCGGGGTTCTCAACTGGGATTTGAATATTTAAGAAGAGGCGTCTAATATTTTGGGCTGTGGACCTGGTGGGTATGAATCCAGATTGATCTCTGTGAACTAACTTTTGAATGACTTGAGAGATTCTCATCGCTAGCACTCTAGCCAGCAATTTGACGTCTGTCGTAAGTAAGGATATTGGTCTATAAGAATCAGGTGACGTGGCTTCTTTACCGGGCTTCAATAAAACTATTACAATTGACTCATTCATAGAAGCAGACCCCTCTCCAATGCATCATTATAAACTTTAAGGAGTGTAGGAAGTAATGTATCAGCATATCTTTTGTACACCTCGGATGGTAGACCATCAGCCCCTGTAGCCTTATTGTTATGTGTTTGTGCTATGGCTAATGCTAGTTCCTCCGCTGTAATTGGAGCATTCAATAGGGCTGCGTCCGAGGTGGACAGAAGGGGCAACTCACATTCGTTAAGGAAATCCACTATGTCCTCCTCTCGGGGGTTCACCTTGGATCTGTACAGGTCAGCATAAAAAGAATGAAAGATTCTTAATATATCTGGGTTACTCGTTTGAGCAACTCCCTGGGTATCACATAAGGACGAAACTGCTGAAGGGGAACCCTGTGCACGTTCCAGTAATGCCAGCATGTGCCCAGTAGATTCCCCCTCTTCAAAGTGGGTTTGCTGTAGGAAAAATCTCTTGTTTTCCGCCAACTGAAGCGCTAACTGGCTAGACATAGCTTGTGCACCCAGCCACACTTTTTTAGTATCCTCAGTGGGATTGGAAATATATGCCTCCTCTAAGTCCTTAAGAACCCTACATACTTCAGTTTCCCATGCCTTTGTGTTTGATTTTATGCTATTTATCGTGGTTATAAATTGACCACATAAGAATGCTTTTACAGCTTCCCAGACCATGCTTAATTGAGTTGAGCCTAGATTGTCTTTCAGAAAATATACAAGGCGCTCTCTAATTGGATCAGGAGTGGGGAATAAATCTAGCCAAAAGGGATTGAGTTTCCAGGTCCTGGACTTGGCGACCACTGGTAACACAACACTCATCCAAAAGGAGGAGTGATCCGAGATGTGTCTGTCACCATATCCAGAATCAATAACTAGTGGGAGTAGGGCAGCATTACCCAATCCCAAGTCTATTCTAGACAGGCTTCCGTAAGCTGTGGAGCAGCAGGAGTACTGCCTAACATTGGCATGACTCCTGCGCCACACATCAGTCAAACCCAACTCAGATAGTAGTCCAGCAAATGGTGTTGGTCCCTTGTTACGAGCATTTGCAGAGGTAGGTGCAGCCAGTTTGTCCCATTTATGGTGTAAATAATTATTGAAGTTCCCCATTGCCATTAGGGGTACATTTGGATATTGTGCCATAAACTTAACTAGGTGTCTAAGGGTCACCGCTGAATAGGGGGGTGGTATATATATATTGGCTATGATACACAACAAATTTGATACTGTACAGAGTAAAAAAATAAATTTCCCCTCCGGGTCTATGACTCTCTGAGAGCAATGGAACTGAACATCCAGATGAATCAGGATACTCACCCCCCTTGCATATGCAGAGTGCGTAGAGTGAATTTGAGTATTATATATCCAAGATCCAAAGCTAGGAATAGCCCCAGGGGGAAAATTGGTCTCTTGCAGACATACAATATCCGCCTTTGCGGCCTTAAAATGTCTAAGTGCCGCCACTCTTTTTACCGGATTACCCAGACCTCTAATATTCCATGATAAGACCTTAATACTTGCTGTCATTTGTATAAGTTAGTTGTATGTATCTTGGCAAACTGTTTGCCAATGCGTGACTGTATTACATTTGATTGACTTACTGACCATAGAATATTGTAGAAAGTACGTCGTCTAAGAGGACGAAACGCGTCGGGTAGGACCCCACTGCCGCCATTTGTATGTTTACAGCGCTGATTTTAAAGATTTACATGTGAGTGTATTTCCTAATTTTTTAAATAAATTTGCTACATAATTTTATGGATTTACACTATGTGGATTTTCCTTTTTCCCTTCTACCTATTACTACTACCATCTGCTTTCTGACATCACCTTGAGGGACACATCAGTCCACGGTTCATCTCAGGACCTCCATTCTTATAACCCTTCCGGATCCCCTACAGCTGTTCACCACCTAAGCCTGTTTGACCCAACTAAACGTATGTCTTTTTGGGTCCAATTGATCCGGTAAGCCTCCTTATTGTCGGTGGTGGTACTTTCTTCACTTCAGATGTCACGCACCCATTGTTATGCTCCACACATGAAGTCACGCAATATCTACGGACTATCATTTTATATGAGCTATATAAATATGGAGGACTTTTGTTTAATTTATATCTAGACTTTTATTAGCCCTCGGACTGTTGTGTCTCTATGCTAGACATTTATGGTTGTTCACATTAGCGCTACACCTATTTTGTTTTCTATTGTAGAAAGTAGACCTGATGTCTCTGATACCTGCTGTACCTCTATTCATATTGTAAATGCACATTTTAACACCAAAACGTGGCTGTAATGCAAAAAGGTTGGATAACCACACAAAGTCCCAGACAGTTCTATATAAATGAAAAAAATGGAAGAAAAAAGAAAAAAAGGGAGGGGGAAGGAAAAACAGGGGTAGGGTAAGAGAAAAAGCCTCCCAATAAAACTTAGATCATCAGTGTCAATGATCGTGGAGTTAACCATACTCTCAGCCACTTGGGCTAACATAGAAACTGTTCCCGGATAAGTCATCCTGGAAGGGGGGGAGGCTGTGGAAACACCCGGAAAAATACTTCCAGTTGGTAGATGGGGTTTCTCAGATGCTAGCTTTTTGCAATTCAGAAGATTCAAGTACTTCTCTCTCCGCCGGATAAATAAGGATAAGGCTCTATCCCATAAAAGGTGGTGGAACTTCATTGCTGATTCGGTTGCTGTCTCCTGGCCTCTTTAAGGGCTCTCTCCTCTCGATCCAACCATTGTGCAGCTGCTATGGGTCGATCGAAGAAATGAGTAGTGCCAAGGGCTGTTACCCGGAGCTGGGCGGGATACAGCATGCCATATGGCACATTCAATTCTCTGAGCTTCTTTTTAAATTCGTTGAAGGTTGCACGTTTTTATTGCAGTTCAGCAGAGAAGTCAGGAAATAATGAGATCCTGGAGTTATCGATTTTCATTTTGTCTGACAGTGCTCTGGCCTTAGATAGTATTACATCTCTGTCCTTGTAATTAGGCAGCTTGAACAGGAAAGGCCTGGGGTGATTGCCTGGAGGTAAAGGGCGGGTAGGTACCCTATGTGCACGTGCGACAGCAAAGAGTGGGGAAAAGGATTCTCTGCCAAATGTAGATATAAGCCATTGCTCTATAAAGTCCACTGGGTTTTTACCCTCGGTTCTCTCTGGGATGCCCAGGGCACGGACATTATTTCATCTCATGCGATTCTCTATCTCATCCAGTCGTTGCATGTTGTTCAGTAAGGTGACAATTATATTTCAGATCCCTATGCATTGGCGCCATATCATCCTCAACTGTGCTCAACCTACCCTCTAAAGCAGCAGTTCTCTCTCTAAGTTTCTGCATGTCATGGCGTACATATGATATCTCAGCCTTCACTTCCTTAATCTCATCTGAGAGAGCAGTTATGGAATGGTTGCAGGAGGTTACTGCTGTAAATATGTCTCTAAGTGTGGGTTCTGCAGCATTCATCCCAGGAGAGCTGATCTGGGGCCCAGTAACATCATTCTTAGGGGTACTCACTGCACTCCATTCTGGGGACAATCAGTTTGCATCCTCCAAGGGAACAGTGTCATCCTCCTCCATGAAGTTTTCAGATGTTTCCCCCTGTGCAGGGATCCCGGCTAGGGCGTCTTCGTATGATCTGCCGCCGTACAGAAGCTTCTCTGCAGCTTCCTTGTAGTGTTCCTTGGCCACTCGGCGCCATCTTGGTTCTGGGCCTTGGCCTGTCCCTTGTTGTTGCCGGTCTTTTTGAGTACTATTACGGCGGTTGTTGTGGGCAGAGAGGGGCTTCGGATGCCTCCCTGGTACCGGGAGATCAGTATGGACCCGTGCAGCGGTTCTGGGATGGCAGGGAGAGGATTAATGCACGGATGGCCGGCGAAGCTGGAGCCGCTAAGCCACGCCCCCCAAATCTAAACCCAAAGAATCTTATTTCTCACCATCTTGGAGTCCTTCAGGTGTTTTTAAGCAAACTCCATGCGGGCTTTCATGTGTCTTGCACTGAGGAGAGGCTTCCGTCGGGCCACTCTGCCATAAAGCTCCGACTGGTGGAGGGCTGCAGTGATGGTTGACTTTTTACAATTTTCTCCCATCTCGTGACTGCATCTCTGGAGCTCAGCCACAGTGATATTTGGGTTCTTCTTTACCTCTCTCACCAAGGCTCTTCTCCCCCGATAACTCAGTTTGGACGGACGGCAAGCTCTAGGAAGGGTTCTGGTCATCCCAAACGTTCTCCATTTAAGGATTATGGAGGTCACTGTGCTCTTAGGAACCTTAAGTGCAGCATACATTTTTTGTAACCTTGGCCAGATCTGTGCCTTGCCACAATTCTGTCTCTGAGCTCTGCAGGCAGTTCCTTTGACCTCATGCTTCTCATTTGCTTTGACATGCACTGTGACCTGTAAGGTCTTAAATAGACAGGTGTGTGGCTTTCCTAATCAAGTCCAATCACTATAATCAAACACAGCTGGACTCAAATGAAGGTGTAGAACCATCTCAAGGATGATCAGAAGAAATGGACAGCACCTGAGTTAAATATATGAGTGTCACAGCAAAGGGTCTGAATACATAGGACCATGTGATATTTCAGTTTTTCTTTTTTAATAAATCTGCAAAAATGTCAACAATTCTGTGTTTTTCTGTCAATATAGGGTGCTGTGTGTACATTAATGAGGAAAAAAATGAACTTAAATGATTTTAGCAAATGGCTGCAATATAACAAAGAGTGAAAAATTTAAGGGGGTCTGAATACTTTCTGTCCCCACTGTATATATATATATAAAATATTGTTACATATCTGAGTGTGAATCCCCCTTACATCAGGGTCCCCAGAGAGCCTCCCAACTTACATTAGGATCCCCAGAGAGTCCCCTACATCAGGGGCCCCAGAGAGTCCCTCCTGACATCAGGGTCCCCAGAGAGCCCCCTTACATCAAGGTCCCCAGAGAGCTACCCCTTACATCAGGCTCCATAGAGAGCCCCTCCTTACATCAGGGTTCCCAAGAGAGCCTTCCTACTTACATTAGGATCCCCAGAGAGTCCCCTACATCAGGATCCCCAGAGAGCCCCTCCTTACATCAGGGTCCCCAGAGAGCTATCCCTTACACCAGGGTCCCCAGAGAGCCCCTCCTTACATCAGGGTCCCCAGAGAGCCCCCCCTTATATCAGGGTCCCCACAGAGCCCCCCCCAACTTCAGTGTCCCCAGAGGGCCCCCCTTACTTTAGAGTCTCCAGAGAGCCCCCTTACATCAGTGTCCCCCAGAGGGCCCCCCTTACTTTAGGGTCTCCAGAGAGCCCCCCCTTACATCAGGGTCCCCAGACAGTCACCCCCCTTCCAGAGATTCCCCTGTACCTGGCTGGTCTCTGCTGTGCACCTCCAACTCCCAGCACATCTCTGTACCTCCACATCTGAGGAAAGGTGGGAGGCAGTGATCGGCAGCTCTATGGTGTCCGTGACCAGGCGATCTCCCTGGGGCGTGTAGTTTTCTCTCCAACTGTATCCACTGGAGAGGGGAGGAGCCTCTGACCCGGGCACGTATCGTCAAGAGTGTAGAAGCAGAGCAACTCACTGAAGAGTGAAGCCGATACATGCCCGGGTCAGAGCCCCCTCCCCTCTCCACTGTATACATTTAGAGAGAGAACTACAAGCCCCAGGGAGATCCCGCAGCTCGCGGGCACCATAGAGCTGCCGATCGCCGCCTCCCACCTCCGCCCCTGCATGTTAAATGAACAGCTAGGGGTGCAGGGGAGATGTCGGGTCTTGGGCCCCCCCACAGCGGCAGAACAACAGGGCCCAGTCGCAAGTGCAACTGCAGCGACCCCTATAGTTCCGCCACTGCCAGGGCCTAAATACTAGATTCGGCGTTATGGTGGAATTTAAGCACATGATACTTTCCACTATTTTCTAACATGCCCTTAAACAGTGACAGCCTAAATATGACTGGTTGCTGTTAGGTACTCTGGAAATATCATTTTCTCAAGTTTTTTTGGCTCTTAGTGAGCCTCAAATAAAATCACTGACTGTTGGTGCCCGTGACAGAACTTCAGCTATTTATTGTATATGCTTATAACTCTAAAATGCTTTAATAGTAAAATAACAGATGAAGGGTATGTTTTCATAGTGTAAACATTATTTGAAAGGATGTCAAGATAATTTAGTACTAATTAGGCAGTTTATAAAATTAAAGTGGGAAGCTGTTGCGCCTAGACCCAAGCCTGATAGGGTCCAAAAATGTGACTCCCTTCCCCCACTTCCTGCCTTCTCAATGCAAACCCTCAAGGTAGCCATAGATGGGTCAAGATTTGGTTGGTTCAGCAGGGACCCGACGAATTTCAATCTGTCGATCATTAGAATGAACAAGTTGAAAAACATGTAGCGTTCAGGTATAGAAAGTGACAGTGCAGCACTTGTAGATTCTACATACACACAATAACATGCATAAAGTGCTAGAATACATAATCATCAAAATAAAACCAAGGAAAAGTATATAAACATAAATGAACAATACATGTAGTAAGGGATTGTCACCATCCTTAAAGTGCTAATAGTGCAAACAAAGTCCCAAAAATAGGTGCAAAGATGAATATCAATCTTCCTCCTTAATGAATGCATATCAAGTGTCCCAAAGTACAGAAATAATCAACCCGGTCACCAACAGTGCACCACCTCTGTAATGCACTCACAAAATAGAGGAGATGTATAGGCAGATATGCATCCAATTCATATATTGCCCGATATTCATCAGACTCCAGCAGCTCAGGTGCCAGTGATCCTTTCTCTGCATATAAAGCTCACACAATGGAGCCCGCACAGAAGGAATATATAGTGTAGTGTTTTATTAAAGACCAATACTACATAAAATTAGCAATCCATGTGGAAAGTGTATAAAAAATGCAGTTAATTTATTCCAGAATTCGCCAACGTGGACTCGGCAGCGTGAAATCAGCATGTAAGGCCCCGCCCAACATGTTTTGTGCGCGTGCACATCCTCAGGGGATCCGCCTACCTATGTGTCAGTCAGGAGCTGCAACTGATTGATCAGTGTATTCTGACAGCACAAAGTCCCACCATCAGAATACATCATCCCGGAGGGGGGGTTCCTTTATCCACCTTGCTTATGTGGATAGCAGCGGAATCTGTTTTTTTTATTCAGTCTGTTGGCCAAAAAAAACAAACAATTATCTATGGCTAGCTCAAGGATTGCCTGTAGGAATGGACAGTTTGTAGCTATGCTAACGGAGGCCTCTGTAGTCCTCGATAAGTATGAAGGAAAGTACAGAAATATTGGACATCTGAGATGACAAAGCTAGCATGATGATTCAGTTCTTGAAACTAGGCATACAGGTACAAAGTCATGATAAGTGACGACACATTATACCTTATCAAAATGAACACAACCATGTCCAAAAAATCTGCTATCGAAACACAGACATGGTGGGCAAAAATAACTTTCAAAATTTATTTCCACCACTTTAAACTGCCTCTTAAAAAAAGGCGGCATCTGAGAACTAAGCAAATACGTATTTTGCTTTGAACATATAAGATGAATTCCATTTCTTCTACTAGCATTAGGCTATTATTCATTTTAATAAGTAATCCATTATGCTTCTGGCTCTGTGGAGGCCAAGTGTGGAGATATTATAAATCATATTTAGGTTTTGATCTCACTGCAAGATTAAACTGCTAAATTACTTATTTTTCTTTGTTTAAATTTGTGGGCTGATTAGAAACACATGCACGTTTTAAAATGAGTCGCAGTGGCCTTCATTTGTTAAAAGCTTCTCATGATCAGTAGCTACAATAATTAATTTTTGTGAGACTTGTGTTAGACAAGGCTATGACATATGCATCAAAAATACTACTCTCCACTGCTAAATAAATTATGCTAGCGCTACCAGTGCTACATACGTGTTAATGAGAAGTCGTACACTAAAGCTGTACAACAGAGTCATATGGTTTGCAGGTTATTAATATCCATACAACCGGGAGATTCTGAAAAAAAAAATATAGGGAAAATACCTTACAGCAGTGTTTCAGATAACTGTCCTCAACTTCTACCATTAGTTCATGTTATGTGGATAAATTCACACATGTGCATATATGAGATTACCTTCAAATCGTTTTCTGCTTCTTGGACTTGATTATGGGTTTTCAAAGCACTGCTTTATGAAGTTAGGTGTTACGGCTCCTCGTGCTACATAAGATAAATATATTTGAAACAACAGGTGAGAAGGCAATAGCCAGCTCTAGTTAGTCACGTATAACTGTAATTATTTTGTAATGTTAAAGACCTCATTAGGGCTGGAAGATCTGTTTAGATAACCAGCAAAATGTCTTCAACAAAGAAGAATAAGTCCAGCTGAATGTGACTAATTACTACTAGCTGAACTATGACCCGGATTAATGAGAAACCTTAGTTCTTATTAATGCAGTGTTAAGGTTTTTTATACTCTCAGTGCCCAGGAAAGCTGGCTATGCCAACAACTTTCTCATGTGCAACCAATGAAAATGTGTTGTGTGTGCACATAGATGTAGCACCCTCCTACAGGAGTGTTGCTCACTTGCTGGTTGCTGCCTTGCTGGGCTGTGGCCTGTTCCAGTGCTGTCCAGTGGGCCTCAGTGACAGCACACTGGCTTTGGGCTGAAGGCTCACTTGAGCTGGCTGTGGAGTGTGTGCTGCAGCTGCGGCCTGTTGTTGTGCAGTCCCACGGGCGGTGGACCACAGCACATAAGATGCAGAGGGGAGGGCTTTAAAACAGACCCAGAAGCCGGAACTGGAACTGGATGGAGGTCACACTAACTGGCCCTCCTACCCCCAATGGATTATTTGGTTTCTGCCATTATCGTTCTGGGAACTGCCTGGTGAGTGAGCTGTGATGTGTGCAAACTGCATGCTATAGCCCCAGGCCCGGACTGGGAATAAAAAACCAGCCCTGGAAATAATTTCATACCAGCCCCATAGCATTATTATACCAGCCCAACAGCAAAACATCATTAATTTCTTGTTCATAAAAGGGAAAACCAGGCATTTGAAGAGTGTATTATACCAGTGCCCATCAGCTCAGCCTCATCAGTGCCCATCAGCTCAGCCTCAGTGCCCATCAATGCAGCCTCACCAGTGCCCATCAGTGCAGTCTCATCAGTGTCTATCAATGCAGCCTGATTAGTGCCAATCAATTCCGCATCACCAGCGCCCAGCAGTGCAGCCTCACCAGTGCCCATCAATACAGCCTGATCAGTGCCCATCAATGCAGCCTCACCAGTGCCCATTATTGCAGCCTCACCAGTGCCCATCAATGCAGCCTCACCAGTGCCCATCAATGCAGCCTCACCAGTGCCCATCAATGCAGCCTCACCAGTGTACATCAATTCAGCCTCATCAGTGCCCATCAGGTCAGCCTCACCAGTGCCCATCAGGTCAGCCTCACCAGTGCCCATCAGGTCAGCCTCACCAGTGCCCATCAATGCAGCCTCATCAGTGCCCAGCAGCTCAACTTCACCAATGCCTATCAATGCAGCCTCATTAGTGCCCATCAATGCAGCCTCATTAGTGCCCATCAATGCAGCCTGATTAGTGCCCATCAGCTCAGCCTTACCTGTGCCCATGAATGCAGCCTGATCAGTGCCTTACAGACTCTCACGGAATGTCATTCCCTGACTCCAAAACCTTCTGACAAAGGAGGAAATATAGTGATCATGACAAATAATCAATACAAATTCATTTGTAAAAAAAAATCCTTAAAGATTAAGTTCACCTTTGCACACTTCTTTTCTTCTAAATTCCAGCTCTCCTATGCACCAATATAGCATTCATGTACTTTTTTTGCAAAAATATCAAAACTTTCCATTAAATCTACAGTCACTTATTTTTCTTGTCCTAATCCACATTTCCAGACGTTTCCATTAGTAATGTCTTTCTTCCTTACAGACTGTAGGTCATAACACAGGAAGGAGTTGACCAGCTGACCTCATTAACACACACCCTGCATCATCCACCCACCCACTCCCAGCTGCACGTTTTTTAAATGAAATGCAATTAGCGATCACCCTTCTCACTAAATACACAATCAGATTGCATAGTGTATGGCCATCTTTATACAGGTAAATAGGAGGGAGTGGACAGAAACACTCAGCTGTCAAGCCCTGTTCACAACTCTGCATAGCGGAAACTCGCATTCCCACATGCGTTTTTTTTTTTTTTAGCAAGGGGGGAGGCATTTTGGAACGTTTTCACTCCTCAAACACAGGGCAGCCTATCCAGCTGAATGGGCTGCCCCACACACAGCAATCACCCCAAAGAAGTTTTCAGAACTTTTTTTAGAGCGGAGATTGGTGCATTTTTTGATGTAGCGCATTTCTGAAATGCAAGAAAATGCACAGATGAGAATGGAGCCTCATTGTTCTTGTGTTACCGCACCAATTTCACTTTCAGGCCCCATTCACAACTAGTATAGTGGGGGCGCACATTTTGTGTCTCGTTTTTCCTGTAACATGCATAGGGCAGCCTGTTGATTTCAATTGGCTGCACTACATGTGGTTAATGGGACATTTTGGCGTTTTGTGGGTTGTGTGTTTTTTACTGTGCGTTTTTCAGCATTTGCCCCTCATTTTTTTCACATGGCAAAATGTGTGTTTGCTTCTGTGTTTGGTGTGCCGTTAACAATTAATGGCACTGAAAGCGCAACTAGTAATTTTAGGTGTATAAACATGGCCATACACTATGCAATCTGATTGTATATTGTGTATTTAGTGAGAAGGGTGATCACTGATTGATTGCATTTCATTTATAAAACATGCAGCTGGGAATGGGAGGGTGGATGATGCAGGGTGTGTGCTAATGAGGTCAGCTGGTCAACTCCTTCCTGTGTCATGACCTAGTCTGTAAGGAAGAAAGACATTACTAATGGAAACATCTGGAAACGTGGATTAGGACAAGAAAAGTAAGCCACTGTAGATTTAATGGAAAGCTTTGATATTTTTGCAAAAAAAGTACATGAATGTTATATTTGTGCCTAGGGAAGCTGGAATTTAGAAAAAAAAATGTACAAAGGTAAACTTACCCTTTAAAAACAATGCATGGTACAGACTTATTTCTAAATATAGCATTGAAAAGATTAACAACAATTTGTATACATTAATAGATGAGGCTTATTCCAATGTATCATTGATAAAGATACATGGGGATTTATTTGGATCAAATATCCCAAAATTCCAACATTTTACAGTCTACCAAAAGTCCATAAAGATGTTAAAACACCGCCAGGTATAGCAATCATATTAAGGAAAGGCTGTATTACTGAAAATCTTAGTGGGTTCATAGTCTCCCTGGGACAGACTCACTCAGGACAGAGGCTTTTGGAGGGGACTGAATGCTAGCCTCTTGCCTACTGATTATGGGCCCTGGATTTTAAGGGAACACTACACTTTGTGAAGTGTATGCCTGGGGACCCTTGGAGTAATGTTACTTTGGATTCAAGTCCATGTCTCCCCAAGACACACGGACTCTGGGATCCATGTTAAAGGCCTATATGCCACATTTCCAGCAAGGACGGCTTCACACTGTGGGACCCATAGCAGACGCTGATGTCATTAGCAAGCCACCTGTCTGGGGTTGTCTGCTATAATGTGTTTATTGCAAGTAGGTCTAGTGTGCCTCCTAAGGGTCTATCACCCATTGTCATTTGTGCTAATTAACTCAGCTATTGTCTACTAGATCAACACACTAATGTGAATTATCCCTATAACTGCACAGCATTTTAGTAGTTCAGTTGTGCTGCTAAAATGGCCAGTGGGTGTTCACTCAGGGTAACATTTGATCACTAAATAGATTTAACACATAGCTGTGAACTATGAGGTAAGCTACACAAGCAGCATGTGGTACTGATCAGTCTTGCATTATCGCATAGTGCTCCAATCATGTGTAATTGATTGTTTTAAGATGCTACTCGAGTTGCTTAGGCAAGCCATAGATGATGCAAATTTTGTTCCTGTAACCATGGGTTAAGAAAATCACTTGATTCCCATATTAACACAGACAGTGTTGATGAGGGAATCCCTCCTCCAGCTCTACTGTGTTTCGTCAGGGGGAAGCTTTTCCTGTCAGCAGAACACAATGATCCCTGCTAGTGGCCATAGCTGCCGGATGGATGTCCTGAAGCTGACCGATAGCTAACCCAGTGCTTAGTCATAGAAGTACTACTTACTACAACTAAATGAAACCAATTGTCTAATGCATTGAAATACTGTACATTTCTTAATGGCAATGACAGTGAATGTGTAATGTTAAAATTACATTAACGTGGTTGTAAAGGCATAAGGTTTTTTACCATAATGAATTCTCTGCATTAAGATAAAAACCTTCCTTGATCAGCTCCCCCAAGACTCCACCTAAATAGTTACTCAACTCCTCTTTTCATCTAGTACTGTGCCTGAGAGCAACATCACTGTTCTTTCTCTTTTCTCATAGGGCAATGCTGTCAATCAAATCCTGTGAAGAGGCAACAGGGGGTGGTGCTGAGCTGTGTTGTGTATATCTTTGGATGCACATAGCCCAGTTCAGTAGAGAGAGCCCACATGTGCGCCTCCAATAGTAAGAGGAACAAAATATTACAGCGCACACATGCAAAAAAGACATTTAACTCCTGCAAGGCTATTTAAAAAACCTAGACATGGAGTGTATGGCTCCCATGGTTCAGAGAAGCAGGATCTCTCAGTCTATGGATAGCGTAGGACCCACTAACTATTGGGTACTTTGTTGCAGTAAGTGAGCTTAAGCACCATAGCAATATGGTGTGACCAAATCCCCATATTTTTAGATAATGTTTTTTGAAAATGTCTAGGTGTTTTAAATAGCCTTGCAGGAGGTAAATGTCTTTTTTGCATGTGTGCACTGTAACATTTTGTTCTGTTGTATGGTCTTATAGCTGCACCATCTTTAATGCATCTTTTAGGGTGTGACCCCCAAATATCTTGTTTTTCCCATAGCAAGAGGCTCTCTATGGTGGATCATAAAGAACAGGAGGAGCCTGGACCCCCAGGGAGGTTCAGGGCTGCTCTTTGCAATACCATTGCACAGAGCAGTTAAACGTAACATGTTTATTATTTTAAGGAAAATAAATAGGAGCCTTTACTACCACTATAACATGTTAAAGATTATATTAGATTGGAAAAATTAAAAAAAATATATATTTCTCACAAACCTCCACAATACAGCTTTAGGTAAATGGTGCAGCCCTAGACATTTACATCAAAGATTATTTTGACAAAGCCTGACAACTATAACAGTACATAAGTGTGATTTTGATACAACACAGCAGAGTAGGAAAGCTCAGAGTCAAAGCATATGTCAAGGCAAAATATAAGAAAAAACATATGCAGAACATCTCTGGACTAAGCCTTGTCCACTTTTCTTTTGCTAAACTACTCAAATTATCCAACTGTCCTCCTCCAAAGCATAGGTACTAATTAACTTGTAGCCCCAAAAAAAGAGCTAGGAGGTCTAAACTGAATTTTTGAGCTAACACAGCAAGTTGTAGAGGACACATGATAGCTCTGAATTTCTGACACATCTAAAACAAATACAGTGCCTTAAAAAAGTATTCATACCCCTTGAATTTTCCCCATTTTTTCATGTTACAACCAAAAACGTAAATGTATTTTGTTCGGATTTTATGTGATAGATCAACACAAAGTGGCACATCATTGTTTAGTGGAAGGAAAATGATAAATGGTTTTCAAATTTTTTTACAAATAAATACATGAAAAGTGTGGTGTGCATTTGTATTAAGCCCCCTTTACTCGGATACCCCTAACTAAAATCTAGTGGAACCAATTGCCTTCAGAAATCACCTAAGTAGTAAATAGAGTCCACCTGCGTGTGATGTATTCTTAGTATAAATACAGCTGTTCTGTGAACCCCCTCAGAGGTTTGTTAGAGAACCTTAGTGAACAAGCAGCATCAAGAACGCACCAGACAGTTCAGGGATAAGGTTGTGGAGAAGTTTAAAGCAGGGTTAGGTTATAAAAAAAATATCCCAATGTTTAATCCATCATCTTAAAATGTAAAGATTATGGCACAACTGCAAACCTACCAAGACATGGTCCTCCACCTAAACTGACAGGCCAGGCAAAGAGAGCATTAATCAGAGAAGCAGCCAAGAGGCCCATGGTAACTCTGGGGGAGCTGCAGAGATCCACAGCTCAAGTGGGAGAATCTGTCCACGGGACAACTATTAGATGTATACTCCACATATCTGGCCTTTATGGAAAAGTGGCAAGAAGAAAGCCATTGTTGAAAGAAAGCCAAAAGAAGCCCCGTTTGCAGTTTGCGAGAAGCCATGTGTGGGACACAGCAAACATGTGGAAGAAGGTGCTCTGGTCAGATGAGACCAAAATTGAACTTTTTGGCCTAAAAGCAAAACGCAACGCATGGCGGAAAAGTAACACTGCACCTCACCTTGAACACACCATCCCCACCGTGAAACATGGTGGTGGCAGCATCATGTTATGGGGATGCTTTTCGTCAGCAGGGACAGGGAAGCTGGTCAGAGTTGATGGGAAGATGGATGGGGCTAAATACAGGGCATTCTTAGAAGAAAATCTATTAGAGCCTGCAAAAGACTTGAGACCGGGGCGGATGTTCACCTTCCAGCAGGACAACGACCTAAACATACAGCCAGAGCTAAAATGGAATTTAAGAATCAAAGCATATTCATTAGGGATAAGCCAAACACCCCCCTGGTTTAGTTTGAACCAGAACATGCAAACAGACAAAAAATTTGTACAAACATGTGAACACCGTTAATGTCTATGGGACACGAATGTGAAAATTCAAAAGTGTTAACTTCAAAGCGGAAGTAAACCAATCTATTTAAACAGTTTAAAAAACAGTTACATTTCTGGCACATGCCGGGAATGTAACACTCTCATTGGTTGTGCTCTCAACCAAACTGTCAAACCATCCAATGGCTGGTGTCATAGCTGACCACATGTGAAGCATTATGGCAGTTGTAGATAAAACAGAGGCAAAGATGGCAGCTTCCTTGGCTGAGAACGATAGGAGGGTTTATTTCCACTTTAAAGGCTAGTTATTGACTGAAAAAGTGTTTGGGGACCCGGGTACTGCCCCAGGGCAACATGTATCAATGCAAAAAAAACAGTTTTTTTAGGAGCAGTGATTTTAATAATGCTTAAAGTAAAACAATAAAATAATGAAATATTCCTTTAAATATTGTGCCTGGGGGGGTTCCCTTAGTCTGCCTGTAAAGTAGCGCCTCTTTCCCATGTTTATAACAGTACTGCAGCAAAATGACATTTCTAAAGGAAAAAATGTCATTCAAAATTGCTTGCGGCTGTAATGTATTGTTGGATCCCGGCAATATACATTTAAAAAAATCATTGAAAAAAACGGCATTGGTTCCCCCTCAGTCCATTACCAGGCCCTTCGGGTCTGGTATGGATATTAAGAAAAACTCCAAGCTAAAATTTAAAAAAAAAAATGGCATGGGGTCCCCCCAAAAACCATACCAGGCCCCTCAGGTCTGGTATGGATTTTAAGTGGAACCCCGCACCAAATATAAAAAAAATGGTGTGGGGGTCCCCCCCAAAATCCATACCAGACCCTTATCCAAGCATGCAACCTGGCAGGCCACACGAAAAGGGGGGAATGAGAGAGCGCCCCCCCTCCTGAACCGTACCAGGCCACATGCCCTCAACATGGGGAGGGCATGTGGCCTGGTACATGGGGTCCCTGGTTGATGGGGACAAGGGCCTCATCCCCACAATCCTTGCCCGATGGTTGTGGGGGTCTGCGGGCAGGGGCTTATGGGAATCTGGAACAAGGGGGCCCCCAGACCCGTCCCCACCCATATGTACCCCATTCACATAGGTGGGCCAGGATTTGGGGGCCCCCTTGTTAAAGGCGGTTTCCAGATTCCGATAAGCCTCCCGCCCGCAGACCCCCACAACTACAGGGCAAGGGTTGTGGGGATGAGGCCCTTGTCCCCATCAATATGGAAACAAGGTGCTTTGGGTAACCCAAATCACCCTCCCCATTTTGAGGGTATGTGGCCTGCCAGGTTGCATTCTCGGATTAGGTTCTGGTATGGACTTTGGGGGGTCCCCACACCTTTTTTATTTTGGCACTGGTTCCCCTTAAAATCCATACCAGACCTGAAGGGCCTGGTATGGATTTTGGGGGGACCCCCATGCAATTTTTAAATAAATTTTTGGCGCAGGGTTCCCCTTAACCACTTTAATACACTGTGTTATATAAACGACACCGCCTGCATTGACTGAATATAGAGTCTACACTGAATATATAGGCTACACTGAATGCAGAGTATATATATACACTAGACTGTATATATATATATATATATATATATATATATATATATATATATATATATATATATATATATATATCAAATACACTGCCACTAACTAACTAACCTGCCTGCATAATCTAGCTCAAACTATCTCCGTGCACACACTATAAACGGCCGCTATGTAAGCAACCTTATATAGTGTGGAGCGTGGACTTAACCCCGAGCCAGGATTGGCCAAAGGCACCCTGCCTTTGGCCAATTCTGGCACTCTCGGCAGAGCACGCTGTGATTGGCCAAAGCATGCAGGTCAGGTGCATGCTTTGGCCAATCATCATACAGCAATGCACTGCGATCTCACAATGCATTATGGGGCGTTCCGCGGTACTTGAATTTCCCGCGAACGCCCCATATGTTCAGTTCATTTCCCGCTGGCTCATCCCTAATATTCATGTGTTAGAATGGCCCAGTCAAAGTCCAGACCCAAATCCAATTGAGAATCTGTGACAAGACTTGAAAATTGCTGTTCACAGATGCTCTCCATCCAATCTGATAGCGCTTGAGCAAAGAAGAAAGGGCAAAAATTTAACTATTTAGATGTGCAAAGCTGGTAGAGACATCCCCAAAAAGACTTGCAGCTGTAATTGCAGCGAAAGGTGGTTCTACAAAAGTATTGACTCAGGGGGGTGGAATACAAATGCACACCACACTGTTCAGATATTTATTTGTAAAAAAATCTGAAAACCATTTATAATTTTCCTTCCACTTTGTGTTGTTCTATCACATAAGATCCCAATTTAAATACAGTTACGTTTTGGTTGTAACATGACAAAATGTGTAAAATTGCAAGGGGTAGGAATACTTTTTCAAGGCACTGTATAATAAATCACTTCCAAGTATTTAACAGAACAAACTGGAGCAAATATAAGGGAGTTTTTGTTAGGACTTACATATACTTTTAGGTTTGACCTTCACCTTAGGGGAGCTGTTCTCTTTTTATTACATGACATAGCACAAAGGATGTTCAGACAATGAGCACAAATTTCAGTATCGCTACCCCGTGGGAGCCACTAGAAATGTTGCCCAGGGTATCCCCATATTCACCACACAGCCAGTTGCAAGGTATTTCACACAGCCAGGTGCACACACACTTTTGCTCATTGCCTTCAATGATCAGTCTAGGGGTTGTCATTTTATTTTTGGAGAATTTGGATAGGGAAGGGGAGTTAGTGGAACACTCCAGAAATAGAACTATTTACAAATGAGGACTCTAACTGATCTCTTGGTTAAGCTCTGGTGAAGTCCCTTCAGAACACTAGCCAGTGTTCCCTTGCCTGGACTCTTAGCTGATTCTATAGCACCATGAGGAGGTTAAGAGCACTATAGATCCGTTAGGTTGTCCTTATTCAGAAAATGTCCAGGGACAGCTGGTTGCCTCCTTCCAACTTCCAAGCGACACAATTTCAGTGATACCAGACCAGATATTTAGTAGACAGCCCCCTCAGCCAGCTCTCTAAAGAACCAGGGTCTGACTTTAGGCCCTCAGGTCACCCACCTGAACCTTCATGGCAGCAGGTGCCTGGGAGAGGCAATGTGTCCCTTCCCAGACTGGAACTCACCTCTCCAGGAAAGACCTCATGTTCAGTGTGACAAAAGAAGAAATACATTCATGCTGTGTTCTGCATGGCGTCCATCTGTTCACCCAGAACCTTCTCTGGTGACCTGGATACAGAGGAGGCCAGAGACAACCCCCCTGCCAGAACACTCCAATCAATGATCTCAGCCATTGGCTGAACGTGCTAATCAGGAGGCGGTTGGCTGCTGGTTTTCCAGCATGTTCCTCTGACAGAAGCCAGGCAAACAGCTGCCATACATACTTGGCTCTCAAACACACGGTCTGAATACTCCCAAACACACAGGCTGAATGTTGGCAAGTTTTTATTTAATTGGCCAATGTCGTCCGGCATTCGGCCCATGTGTACGGTGCTTTAGTTTTAATATACAGTAAAACAGTATTAAATGCATGTAACTGTTAATACCTGTAAAGTAAAAAAAGAGCCTTGGATTCAGATGCCGTCTGAACAAAGTGAAAGCTAGTGTCAATCTTTGACACCATAAAAATGCACAAAAAATAAACATTTAATTTTCAATAAAGATTTATTGGGAGCTGTAAAACACTTTATGATTTATTTTAAATTGCTCTTCTGAAACAGGTTTTTTTTTTTAGTCATGTGACCAGCACAGCACCAATCAGGCTGGCAAGACAGAGACTCAGACTGTACAGAGCACACATCAGCAGGGTAATAGAAGCCTGGGGGGGCAAACAATCATCCTTCCCCCCCTTGGAGCTGCGATATTCATTTGCTGTTGTAACACATCTGGGTGGGTTCAGAGTGCACTCTCTGTGACCCAATTCCACCCTATATTGAAGCCTATTAGAGCCTCTGGTTCTAATTGGTGCATTAAAAAAACAGCCCCCCGCATTGGATTCCATGCGCCGGTATCCTCAAAGGGGCCAGATGCATGGATGGGGGGGCAGCGATGGACAGGGGGGAACAGCGCTCGTGCACCCTTAATGGATGGGCCGCCCCTGACTGAATCTACTCTGAGTTTTTGCTTGAGGTGGCTGTATTTTGCTTTATTAAAAAAAAAAAAAAACAACAGTTCTTTTATTGTCAATCAGTCTAAAACCACAAAAAAATGCCACATGCATTGACAAATGAATGGCTGGTATTTGAAATGCTAATATTTTCCTTACAGAAGAAAGCACCAAAGCAATTTTCAGAGATACCTTTATGTCATCGTAAAAAGTCATAAAACTCTCTCACTTCATTATCTGGAGCAATCTTGGAAATAGATTCTTCTTAGAGACAAACACATATAACTATTAATAGGCATACAATCACACAGTAATTTGTTTCTTTCCAAAGCTATCATTGTACAAAACTACAAGAGTGTCACTAGCAGGTGTCTCAAAATTAATCCGGAATATAATTATACTGTAGTTTTGCAAATACCACTATAAGTTTCTGCTGCGAGCTGCAGGCTGAATGAGAGCAGCAGAAATGATTACGCTCGCTGGGGTCTAATTAGTCCATGTGGTGTCATTTTAGACAATAGCAGTATGACAAGAACATATCAGTATGGGGCTGGCATTTTGAAACAGTTTTAAAATATTCTGTCGAGTTTAGGAATGCTATTTCACACAATCTATGGAATGTACTGTAATTGAAATAGGGATTTTATTAGGATGTACTTAAAAGGGGTTTTAAAGTTTAAACTACAAGTGGACTGAATCTTTAATCACCATCATGTAGTACAAGGTTTGGTCCTGATCTCCAAGGGTCACAAGAAAATCAGTATACTTTATTAATCCCAAAGGGAAATTATTGTGACACAGCCACACTCAACAAAGACAACACACAATCACAACAATGAACAGAACAAGATACAAAGACACAACAAAAATTACCAATAACAGCAAATAGCACAAATAAAAAATAAAAATAAACCTATACTCTAATAAACCATCCATACTAATAAAATACAACATAGAATAAACAACACATATTAAAAAATAATAGAAAATTAAACTACCAAAATGCAAATATTATACCACTTTCTCTAGCATTAACCCAAATAACAATTAACATAATACCAACTATAAAAACTACATAAAAACCCTGATTATAAACCAGATCTAAGATAATAAACCAAATTTAAATCATAATCCTGCACTGCTGCCATCATCAGTGAATATCCTGACTAAATGCAGTAGTTGACAGGTTGAAAAACATGCACAGTGGATATCCCCATTAGGAACAAGTGGGTCACTTTCAAAGAAGCGGACTTCTCCACAAAATTACCAAAAATTGTCCCATTTGCAAAATTTCGCTGAAGTAGAAACTCTAAATTTTGCTTTGCTTTGAATTTTTCTTTTGCAAAGCTTGATTGAAACAAGGGGTGGCTGACAGGCATTCATGAGGCGATACTACGACCTTCTGAATGCTTGTTTTGTTTGACAGCCTAATGGGCTTTTACAATGAGAATACCATGCTGCAACCGCGAGCCTAGCATTTTGCACTCAGTTGCGGCGCAGCCCCATAATATGTCACACTCAGTGGTGTTATTGCCTGCTGAATGCAACGGAGTATAATTTTGAAAGAAAGACAAAATTGTACTGCTCCGGGTGAGAACAATCCTCCCTCTAACGACCGGGTGCAGGTCCAGTCTGCGGTCTGAACGGATAGCCAAAGGAATAAGTGATCGTTTACCGCACTCCATGATGTAGAGGGTAAAAAATATTTCTCTATTTTGAATGCAGACACATAACATCAGAATAACATCGATACTGACACAGCAGAGATTGACATGTTTCATAAATCAAATTAATCAGATTATGATTAGGCAAATTTGATTTGTGAAATGTGTCAATCTCTGCTGTGTCTGTATCGATGTTATCCTGATGTTATGTGTCTGCATTCAAAATAAAGAAATATTTTTTACCCTCTACATCGTGGAGTGCGGTCAACGATCACTCATTCATAGGGGTATAATTTTGCCACTATGCAAATCACCACACCCATGGAATGCTTAAGGACAGATCAGTAAAAATGGTCTCAATGGCCCATTTTTATCACCCACCTACTGTAATGCCGCGTACACACGAGCGGACTTTACGGCAGACTTTGCCCGTCGGGCGGGATTTCGTCGGACAATTCGATCGTGTGTGGGCTCCAGCGGACTTTGTTTTCTCAAAAGTTGGAAGGACATAGATTTGAAAGTCCGCTCGTCTGTATGCTAGTTCGACGGACAAAAAGCCATGCTAGGGCAGCTATTGGCTACTGGCTATGAACTTCCTTGTTTTAGTCAACGGACTTTGGTTGATTGTGTGTAGGCAAGTCCGTTAATTCAGAAAGTCCGTCGTAAAAGTCTGTCGTAAAAGTCCGTCGAAAAGTCCGCCGGGCAAAGTCTGCTGTAAAGTCCGCTCGTGTGCACGCGGCATAAGTGTTAACTAGGCCTTAGGATTTTTAAAAAATTTTTTTTCATTGTGGTGCGTATTTGATTTGATTTGATTGATTTGATTTGAGTTATTTGTGTACTTTTTTTTTTTTTTTTACTTTTTGTTTAAATGTTTATTTACGCTATTTGAAAAAAAAAAGTAAATACCAAGACCAATGAGGGAACATTTGTTGACATAAGAACAGATCCAGTATAGTTGCAAGGAGTTCCCTTAACCCTCAGGAGCCATGCAAAGCCCATTGCACCCATAAAAACCTCAAAAAAGTCTGAATGTTGCCTTTCCCAAAAATGATAATGTATTTTGCCAAAATAATAAAGTTACTTCAATCTCCTGACTTTTGTTAAATTTGAGCAAAATAAAAATTCTCAATGTTATTCATCCCTAATTCCTACACTACGCCTATCTGGGAAGAATAATAGGTTATCAAAATAAAAAATTCCATAAGATACCATCTACTCTCTGGCCAGCTTTTATTCCTTGCCATACTTTTTTCATGCGCCACTAAATAAGATAGATAAGTATACATTATACAAGCCTGCATTTGCTGCATAAATTAGCAGTAAAGGTAGAATGGCTTAATTTTCTTTCATTTAGCCCTTATTCACACTGAACACGGCTTTGAAATCACACGATTCCAAAGCCGCGTTTCAGTCCGACTCGGTCGGCGACTTGAAAGATATCTGTGCAAGTTCCTGAACAGATGTCCATTGAAAATTGCCTCCAAAGTCGCCAAAAGTAGGGCAGGAACTACTTTTGGAAATCGGTGCGGCGTTGCACCGATTGGGACAAATGAAAATCAAGTGATTCCCCTATCCATGCCAACAGTGTGGATGAAGGAATCACCACTGCTGGCTATTGTATTAATGAACCCAAGGCTGTTGATAGGATGCAGTCACGGTTTGGTCAGTAATTTTCCACCAGGCTCAGTCATTTTTTTCAAGCCATCTATAACCAGCCTTCATTAGTACTGCTGCATAAAATGTGACAGTGTTTCAAATATAGCTACAAGAAATTGATGATTAATGTGCTTTTATTAACAACTTATCCTACAGCAAGAAACTGAAGAGCAGTCATCGCCTACAGATTATCTCTATTCATTCTGAGCCGGAAGTTTGTTGGATCTACTGTACACTTGTTCTACTCTCCTTTGTTACTGATATTCCAGTGCCTTGAGCAGCGATTTCATAGAGATGTGTGCTTTATCTATTTACGTAAGCATTACGACATGAATTTATGGCTGCCTTTTAGCTTTTGTGATACTGAGTTGGAAATTTAAGGATAAGAGGTAAGGGCTCTTTGGTAACACTGAAAACACTGGATGACTTTGTGGGCAGAATTCTCACTAAGGTGTTAGCATTTTTGTTGTGCACCCTTGGGGATATTATTTTTATACCTGTACACCATTTAGAGCCCCCAGAAGTCTAGCTGAAAAACTTCCAGTTAGTAACCCCTATATCTAACCTTAACCCTCGGACATTCTATCTCAGTATTACAGGGGAAAGAAAAAATGGTTTTAAAGTATCCCTTCCCAGCAGCACATTTTCATCTTTTGGCTCCCCTCTGCTTTTTTCAGCTACCAGGGGCAAGTAAAGGGAGCCCTGTGCAACCTTTGATTTACTCAAGTTGGAGTTTACACAGAGGTGAGAATGGGCTACCTGCCCACATGTGGCAGCACTGGACCAAGCACCAGTGCTGTCACATAAAAGAAATGAGTCATATTGCTAGTCTATAATCTGGAATACTAACTAGGTTTTTTCTTCACTCCTAATGACTAAGCGTAAAGACAAAGAATAGGTGAGTATGTTTCAGAGGGAGTTCTAAAGGGTTGGAGATTGCACTGGACTGACTCACTCAGTTGAGGGCAGGTTGGGAGAGTTCGCTCTGGATAATTCTGGCCCAACTTAGCAGAAGAGTGGCGGTGAGCCCTTTTGGGGGGCTTGGGCTGCTACCTCTGGGTACGGCCACAAGGCCGTTTCCACATATACTTGTAGAGGTAGATAAACGAGGAGTGTAAAGGGTATGAAAACAGACAGAATCCCTCTGAAGCATATACTTGTAGGGGTAAACGGAGCACCCAGTATCCAATTAGAAGCAAATTGGAGGTGAATATGTAGTCGTTTTATTAAAAGTAAAGACATATCAAGCCAACGCGTTTTATGGGAACAAAGACTCCCCCTACTTCAGGGCTGATGCTGTATGTTAATGGTGAGTGGAGCTATATCCCAAATTGGTCTGCGACACCGCCAAACCAGCAACCATCCAGATTTCGGTGTCACAGACAGACCAATTTGGGATATAGCTCCACTCACCATTAACATACAGCAGCAGCTCTGCAAAAGGGGAGTCTTTGTTCCCCCGAAACGCGTTGCTTGATACATTTTTGCTACTTTCTATAAAATAACCACATATTCACCTCAATTTTGCTTCTAATTGGATACTAGGTGCTCCGTTTATCTACCCCTACAAGTATATGCTTCAGAGGGAGTCTGTTTGTTTTTATACCCTTCACACTCCTCTACCATGTCATATCCTTCAATTTACGGTGTACTTTTTTTATTGCATATACCCTTAGCACTCTCATCCTGCACACACTGCCACCATCATATTCCCACATTATTTTCATGCACAAACTGCCCCCCACTGTCAAACTATACATAAGCCTCTCCCTCACATACTGCCTGCCATCACAGCCAGAGCATTACTCTCCTAAATATTCTTCCAAATGCCATATTTCTAGGTACTCCTCTACTACACATACCTCCCATCAGCATACCCTGAGCACCTCTTGCCTTACCATACTTCTTATGGTCATGCCCTCTGCGCTCCTCCACAGCATAAATTACCGGCGTTAAAAGTTCTTCAACATTGTTCTATCCCCCAACCTTACCCGTTTTGGAATGGACACACTTCTGCTTTATGGTGGCACCTAGTACACCTTATGAGGATTATCAATGTTTTCTCCTATTTGTCATAAAAGTCATAAGCTAATCTTCAAGGTAAAACCTGTTGTCAATGTTATCTCAGAAAGAAAAAGATTTGTTTTAATGTAATAGATATGACATCTAAAAAAAGGATTTCTGGAATGCTGCAAAACAAAGGAAACCTTTAACTTGAAAAATGGCATCAACAAAAAAGTCAATAACAGAAAGGACAAACACACAAAGTTGCAACAAAGCACTCAGAATTTCAATGAGTAACATATCCCTGAATAAACAGTGAATGGTAAAACCAACCTGGTACTGATATAACAGAAAGGTATTTAGAGCAAGGAATTTTCGCTTTTAAAAAGCTAAATATAAAAATAGTTTTCATAGCTATTCCTGCTTTGCCACTATTCAGAGTTAGATAAACCTGGTGACCTGAGAAAAGTGTGTGGGCCGCTCAGGCTCGATAGGGAGGGGATATGTAGACCGTGCATCTGCAGCTGCTGCTAGAGTGCTGGCTCCTGCAAAGGTTCAAGAAAGTAAGGGTGACCCCTGGAAGTCACACATCTATGGTGTCCTGCTGCAATCAATGGAGTGGCAACCTCAGCCTGGACACCGACCAGGCCACATCCCCCAATGCATTTCACCCCGCCCCATGTAGTTTAGTCATGGGGATCCTGGTCGGAGTACAGGCTAAGGTTGCAACTCCATTCATTGCAGGACACCATAGATGTGCGACTTTCAGGGGTCACCCTAGGTAACTCACTCTTGTAGCCAGTTTCAGGAGCACATCAAATGCAATATGTGTTAACCATCTCTAGTCCGGGCTAATTCTGACACGTCTTTCCTACATTTATAGAACAACATTTTTTTGCTAGCAAACTACGTAGAACCCCCAAACACTGTATATTTTTTTTTAAGCAGAGGCCCTAGAGAAAAAAATGGTGGATGTTGTATATTTTTATGTCACATGATATTTGCACAGCAGTTTGTTTAAACACAATTTTTTGGAAAAAAATAAGTTGAAATAAATTTCAATGCCCAAAAAAATGTATTTATTTATTTTTTATTGAAAGATGCACGAAAGATAACAAAGATAGATAAACTGCAAGCAGCTGATGTGCCATGAAACATTACAGTCAACAGGGTAATAACATTCAATGTAAACACCACAATCCAACAGTATCTGCATTTGGGACTGAAAAAGGCAGGTATGTGAAATCAATAAAGATTTCAAAACATCTAAAAAAATAGAAACTAATAATGATTGACCCCAACCTATGTGTGTGATTATATGTCAGTATTACATTGTATATCCCTGTATGTTGCGGTCATTCAGGTGCTTATCTAATAATTTTTTGAAACTATCAATGGTCCCTGCTGAGACCACCTCCTGTGGAAGGGAATTCCACATCCTTGCCGCTCTTATGCCCCGTACACACGGTCGGATTTTCCGACGGAAAATGTGTGGTTGAATGTGTGTTGTCGGAAATTCCGACCGTGTGTAGGCTCCATTACACATTTTCCCTCGGATTTTCCGACACACAAAGTTTGAGAGCAGGATATAAAATTTTCCGACAACAAAATCCGTGGACGGAAATTCCGATCGTGTGTACACAAATCCGACAGACAAAGTGCCACGCATGCTCAGAATAAATAAAGAGATGAAAGCTATTAGCCACTGCCCCGTTTATAGTCCCGACGTACGTGTTTTACATCACCGCATTTAGAACAACCGGATTTTCCGACAACTTTGTGTGACTGTGTGTATACAAGACAAATTAAAGCCAACATCCGTCGGAGAAAATCCTAGGATTTTGTTGTCGGAATGTCCGAACAAAGTCCGACCGTGTGTACGGGGCATTACAGTAAAGAACCCTCGACGTAGTTTAAGTTTAAACCTCTTTTCTTCTAATTTTATTGAGTGGCCACGTGTCTTGTTAAAATCCCTTCCGCAAAAAAGTTTTATCCCTATTGTGGGGTAGCCAGTACGGTATTTATAAATTGAAATTATATCCCTTCTCAAGTGTCTCTTCTCCAGAGAGAATAAGTTCAGTGCTTGCAACCTTTCCTCATAACTAATATCCTCCAGACCCTTTATTAGCTTTGTTGCCCTTCTTTGTACTCGCTTCATTTCCAGTATATCCTTTCTGAGGATTGGTGCCCAGAACTGGACAGCATACTCTAGGTGCGCCCGGACCAGAGTCTTGTAGAGCGGGAGAATTATCTTTTAGCTCTGGAGTTGATTCCCTTTTTAATGCATGCCAATATTCTGTTTGCTTTGTTAGTTGCAGCTTGTCATTGCATGCCATTGCTGAGCCTATCATCTACTAGGACCTCCAGGTCCTTTTCCATCCTAGATTCCCCCTGAGGTTCTCCCCCCCAGTGTATAGATAGCATTCATATTTTTGCCACCCAAATGCATTATTTTACATTTTTCTATATTAAACTTCATTTGCCATGTAGTTGCCCACCCCATTAATTTGTTCAGATCTTTTTGCAAGGTTTCCACATCCTGCAGAGAAGTGATTGCCCTGCTTAGCTTAGTATTGTCTGCAAATACAGAGATTGAACTGTTTAGCCCATCCTCCAGGTCGTTTATGAACAAAATAAATAGGATTGGTCCCAGCACAGAACCCTGGGGGACCCCACTACCCACCTCTGACTATTCTGAGTACTTTCCATTTATCACCACCCTCTGAACTCGCTGTAGCCAGTTTTCAATCCATGTTCTCACCCTATGGTCCATGCCATCAATTTCAATTTTTGAGCTTTAGAAAAGGTTATGAAGAAGAAAAAATTGGATGATTTGGGGGGGGGGGGGGGGGGGGAGTAGTAGAGGAAAAGGAAAAAAATGTAAAAAAAAGGAGAGAAAAACAAAAGGGGGTGAGGAGGAAGCGGTCAGCAACCAGTTAGCCACGCATGTAACAAGCCATGATAGGCAAAAAAAAAAAAGTTCATAAGTATTGAGAATATTTATCAGAAAAACAGAACTGATCCCAATGGAACCATCTGGTCTTGTGCTCTTCCGATTTGTCCCGAAGAGCAGAGGTCAGATGCTCCATGCTTTCTATATCCCTCACTCTGGCGAACCATTGGGCAAGAGTAGGAGGAGATTGTTGTTGCTGGGAAAGAGGGGTCAGGTTAAGAAGCACTGCTGCGGGGTCTCTGGACAGGGAGATATGCGTACATTTGTGGATCAAATGGAGAACTTGCTGCCAGAATGGCTGGCTGCCAGGGCATTCCCAGAAGATGAGCAAAAGTGTGCCCTTGTGGTAGTCACATCTCTAGTAATGATTGTCCAATTGTGGAAATAGTTTGGCTAGTACAGATGGGATTCTGTACCATGTCATGATTTTGTAAGTGGTTTCCTGGTACTTACTACATAGCGATGATTTGTGAGCGAAAAAGAGAATTCTGTCTTTTTGTTGTTCTATAAAAGGGACCTGAAGGTCTTTTTCCCCATTTGGTAAGAAAGGTAGGTTCCGATTGCGCATGGAGATCTAGTAGGGATTCGAAAGGAAAGGGACAAGGATCGGAACATCTCCCAGACAGATCTCCTCAAATGAGCTGAGAGGCTTCTGAAAAAGGTGTGGCTTGGGTAGTGTGCTCAGGAAATGTGATAATTGGTATGCTCGCCAGTGGTTCAGGAACTGTGACCCTGAGCCCGTAATCAGGGTTCTGCTTTGAATCCAGCCATTTGTGTGTAGAAAATAGGACGCACGTAAGACCTTCCATTACGAGTGTACAGTAAATGCTAGGTCTGACAATCCAGGACCGAACTTGGGCTGTCCTATTATGGGTGTCATCGGGGATGGGAAACTGTTGAGCAAAGAAAGTTTGTAGAACCTTTCGTGTTCAGATTGGGTCCAATTAAGGGGTGGTGGGAGAGGTGAGAAGTGTGACTTTTTCTGGCCCAAGGAAGGCCCTGGATGAGTACCTGTGCAGCGTCTTGTTCCAACAAGACCCAGAGTTTAGTGGAGCTATGTCTACACCAGTCCACTACCCTTTTCATGTGGACCGCTGTATAGTAAAGAGCCGGATCTGGGAACCCTATTCCTCCCTTAAGTTTAGGTTGGAGCAGGAGTGCTCTAGCAAGTCGGGGGAGGGTTTACCCCTCCAGACAAAGTTAACAAAAGCAGATTTTACCGAGTGAGGGATCCTAATAGGCAGGGCTTGTTATAAGTATAAAAGTCTGGGTATTGCATTCATTTTCAATACGTTACATCGGCCGAACCATGATAAGGCTAGACTGTTCCATCTTGCCAAATTGGTGGACAAGGAGGACAATAGGGGCTGAAAAATAGGATTTTTGACTTATCGTAAAATCCGTTTCTCTGAGTTCATTGACAGACACAGTGCTTCCATATTCAGAACCATAGTGTTATATCGCCCCCTACAGGAGTAGGACACTAGGCAGAAAAAAGACTTGGCTACGCCCATAGGCAGTCCTAGGTGATATACACCCCACTCTCTGCTATAGGCCTTCAGTTTTGTCACAAGCAGTGGCAGAAGCATTAAGAACTCCATAGAGGGGTGGGTGCTGTGTCTGTCAATGAACTCAGAGAAACGGATTTTACGGTAAGTCAAAAATCCTATTTTCTCATTTGTTCATTGACAGACACAGCACTTCCTAACCATAATCAGAACCATAGGGATGTCCCAAAGCAGTGCTAAACATGAGGGGTGGAGCAGCCAACAAAAAAGCAGGCCAATCAGACAATCTGGAGCTCAATGAGAACAACTGGAGCCCAACCTGAACAGCAAGAAAACCCCTTCATGAGGGAAAAACCCTCTAGACCGCAGCCTGCAGAACCTTGTAGCCAAAAGAGGCATCCGCAGATGCCAGCACATGCACTTTGTAAAATTATGTGAAAGTGTGCGCCAACGACCAGGTGGCTGCCTTGCACACTTGCGTCACTCACGCCTGATGATGGAAGGCCCAGGAGGCACTCAGCGCCCGAGTAGAATGCGTCTTCACCGGCAAGGGAGGAACCCGACCCCTGACAGAATAGGCCTGAGTCATTGTCTGTCTGATCCATCTAGAAATGGTCACTGAGGAAGCAGACAGCCCCTTCTTTGGCCCATCCGCAATCACGAACAGGGAGTCTGACCTCCGAAAAGACTCAGTGTCCGCCAAATACACCCTGATCGCCCGAACCACATCCAAGGTGTGTAAGGCAAATTCCCTCGGATGTTGTGGCCTGGGACATAGGGAAGGCAACACAATGTCTTCATTTAAATGGAAATCACAAACAACTTTTGGAAGGAATGAAGGACAAGGATGAAGAACCACCTTGTCCTTATGAATCACCAGGTAGGGCGTGCAACAGGATAGCGCCACCAATTCCGACACCCTGCGAGCAGAGGGCACCAAGAAGGCCATCTTCTGTATCACAGTGAGGAGGGGAATTTTTTGAATATTTTCAAACGGAGGCTTCTGTAGAACCGAAAGCACCAGATTGGCAAGGGAGATCGTACCGGTGGAACCACATGTCGCACCTCCTGAATGAAGCTACGTACCAGGGAATGCGAAGCCAGGGGGAGTTGAAAGAAAACCGCCAAAGCCAACCCCTGGCCCTTGATAGTACTCAGGGAAAAATTATTTTCAATGCCCCTCTAAAGAGAAGTCAAAATCCGATCCACCGAAAAGGAACGTGGGTGAAAACCCACTGACTCACACCATGAAATGTAGGCTTTCCACGTCCGATGATATACCTTCCTGGAAGTAGACTTCCTAGCTTTGAGCAGTGTCAGAATCACTAAGGGGTAAGCCTCTATCCTTCAACACCTGGCTTTCGACAGCCAGGCCTTTAAACCCAGCAAAGGTAAAGCAGGGTGGAAGATTGGCCCTTGGGATAGCAGATCCTCCCTGAGAGGCAGCTGCCAGGGGGCATCTGCGACCAGACGCACCAGGTCGGCGTACCAGGACTGACGAGGCCAGTCCGGGGCCACTAGAATGACCGGAATTCCTTTGGCCTCGATCTTGCATAACAGCCGAGGCAGAAGCTTGAGAGGAGGAAAGGCGTAGATCAGACGATACTGGCCCCACAGAGCCACCAGAGCGTCTGAGTCATCCACCAGAGGGTCCCGAGAACTGGCCACAAACCTCTGCTCCTTTCTGTTGACCCGGGATGCCATCAGATCTACCTCTGGAGAACCCCAACGCAGACATATCTGTTGAAATACCTCCTAATGAAGGGACTACTCCCCTTGGTCCAACACTTGTCGACTAAGGTTATCCGCCTGCCAGTTGTCCACCCCCCGGAATGTGGACAGCAGAGATGGCTGGGACGAAACGCTCTGCCCACCGGAGAATGTCTGCTACTTCCAAGCCTGCTAACACACTCCTTGTTCCCCCTGGTGGTTGACATAGGCCATCGCCGTGGCATTGTCTGACTGGATCCATATTGGAAACCCCTGAAGTCGATCCATCCAAAAATCCAGACAGAGTCTGATCGCCCGAAGTTCCAAGATGTTGATAGGTAGCCTGGATTCCTCCAGCATCCAGTGACCCTGACCTGAGCTCAGGCCCGAGGACTCCCCACCAGGACAGACTGGCATCGGTGGTGATATTCCAGGAAATGATCTCCACTGATATGGCTGGTGTGTCGCCAGCAGGCTCCCGACGCAACCTCAGGGGGAGAGGGACAAGAGAGTTAAGGAGAGAGAGAGAGAAAAAAAAAAGTGGGGGGAAGGAAAGTTAGCAATGGCTTACTTAAGCCTAGAGTAAGTGGCAAAGGGGTAGGGGGGAAAAGGAGTTACTCAGGAAGGGAAAGAAGGGAATAGGGCAACAAAGCTAATGCTCACACGAGCAGGTCTACTGTCACCAGGACAGAGAAGGCCTAGAGTGGGTAGCGGTAAGGCACTTCCAGACGAGGAGCCCCGACCCAAGGGACCCCGCCAGCCCAATTGAAAAAAAATAAAATAAAAAATAAACAGTATAACATAACTTGTGTATAAGTTTTCTCCTGTATAAGAACAGGTAAATGTTAAAGCCAGGAATCGGCTACAAGCGCACAGGTAGACTGTTAATTAGGAATCTGTTTGTAACAGGAATAATAAAAAATAGTAAGAATAACATAAGGATTTAGTGTTGCCCTCAAAAGGCGCCTCCAGTTACAATCCTGTGAAGGTCAGAGTACCCCGTCATAGCGCTAACTATGGTCAGTTAAACGAACATTAGCATAACATTTCAAAGACAGGGGCAATACAAACAGGTCAAATGAATCATGGTGGATGGTGCAGTTGCACTTTATTTAGTTTGTCCAACCCCTCACAAGGGTGGCCACCCCGAAGTCTCACGAATGTGAGGGAAGAATTTCCACTCAATTGCGTGGGTGACCCTGTCACGGACTAACAGTGTGCCCTGGGAATAAGGCCACTCACTGCGATCGGCAAAGGTAGAGGGTGCAATTTGTGGCTCCCAGAAGGGATATTAGCTATTTATTTGGAATTATTTTTGAAGAATAGGGCCTATGAAACTAGGGATCATGATGACGTTGTGAGGAGACTACTTTCTGGGTGGGGTGCTAGTATTTGCCCTCCCCCATGGATGAGATCACAGTGACGTCCTTAGGAACATAAACAGTAAAAACTAAACACAACCTCCTGGTAAAGCTAGCAGGAACCGAGACGGAACACTAGAGTGAGGTTGTAATCACCATCCTGGAGCGTTAGGCAGTATGCGAACCAGTATTGGTGGCAGTGACAACGGCAATGGGTTTCACAGCACTGTCCATCTCACATAACGAGTTGTGATCTATATATAAAAGGCTAGTGTTGCCCTCAGAGGGTGCCTCTGGCTTTAAAGTCGGCGAGAGGCAAAGGGTACCTTACCTGCAAGGGTAAGGTCAACTAAGACCAGGAAAACAAACAGTGGCATATCACTCTAAAGGCATGGTATATAAAAACAGGGGAAAGGAATTGGGATAGGTGATACACGTCTTTGTACATCAAGCCCATCACAAGGGTAGCCACCTCAAGGTCTCATGTATGTGGGGGGAGCAATTCCACCCCGGCGTGTGGATAACCCTATCGGGGATCAATTGTGTGCCCAGGGAGCAGGACCACTCACTATGACCTACAAAGGGAGAGGAGGCAACTTGTTGCTCTTGGAAGGGAAAGCAGCCTGTAATTGGGAATCCTTTTGGTAGTGTGGGCTATAAGAAACTATGAGTGGCGAGAAAGATGGGGGATGGTTACTTTCTGAGAGCGGTACTGGTATTAGCTGTCCCCCATCCATGAGACCCCAAGAAGCCCCCATGGGAGCATAAAGGATGTTACCAGAGCTTGTCCTCCCTGTGGAACTAGCAAGATCCGGGGAGAATCACCAGTGTAAGGTTCCATACTTTAAAAAAAAGGGGGGGAGGGGATTCTGGTAAGTTCCACTTGACGGACACAAATGTTCCACGAAAGGGGGATTGGCCCTTTTCATCCAGTGTCTAAAGAACCCTAGATAGGAAAACTGAATGGTAAAGTTGAGAGGTCATCTGCGTTGTTCATCGTTGCGTGATACCCGTTGTCTGTTCCCTCGGGATTGGTGACTGGCTCAAGCTCGCTGAGGTCTGCCTTGAGGTACACCACCTGAGGGATTCAGTGAGACATCAATAGTGAGCCAGTTGGGAACTGGTAAGGGCTCCATCTCAGCGAAGTTGAATAGGTCAGGTAATTCCGAAGGGTGACGCAATGAAAAGGAGCGAATGCCTTTGCGTACTTTTAGGTGGAATGGGTGACCCCACGTGCAAGACATTCCTAGCTCCATGATCCTCTCTAGCAGGGGTTTCAAGGCTCTGTGCATAAGCAGGGTCTTTCTGGTAACGTCCAGCAGGAGGTGGACAGGGGCCCCATCAAATTCCAGAACTCCTACTCTCCATGCCTGCTGCACAATCTCTTCTTTAAGCTTGTAGGCATGCAGGCGGCAGAGCATGTCCCTGGGTCTGTCTTGAAAAGTGGATCTTGGGCTAAGAGTATGGTGGACCCTATCAATAGCAACCTCCGTTTCTGGGGGCCGGTCAAGATACCCGTTACAGATGGTGGTAACGTGTGAGTGGAGTTCTGCCTGCATTACAGTCTCTGGCGCGCCCCGGAGTCGAATGTTCTGTCTACGGCTGCGATTTTCAAGGTCGCCAAGAAGTAGGTGAAGCTGCATGACTTGGTCAGACAGGTCAGTGTGGGTAGATTGAATGTGCCACTGACCATTTATCTTGTTCCAGCACTGCTACTCTAGCATCCACCTCAGACACTTCCTGCTTAAGCACTTGCAGCTCTCCACTTAGTGCAGATTCTACCCTATTTGCTAAAGCTTCAAAGTCAGCTCTAGTGGGTAATTGCTGAAGGAAGGTTCACAGAGTCTGCTCTATTAAACGTGCAGAGGGGGGATCTGTGTTGTAGGGTGTCTTTAGTAATAGTACTCACTGTGATCTGTGATTTAGATCCATGCAGCTGGGTGTCTGTGTTAATGTTGCGACTGTAGCTGAGGACCTGTGAAGAAGCATCCACTGCTGGTGAATTGCATGGATCCATGTTGAATGTCCCAATCCCTGCCTCCGAGGACATAGTAAAGGAGCGAGGTATGCATGGAGAAAGGTCACTAGGAGGGGAGAAAGGTGGCATGTAATTTTCCTCCCAGTTATCTCCTTGTTGTGGTACTGCGGGATCCGGAGCAACGTGGCTACTAGCGGCCGGTGCCATCTTGTTCCCGGTCAGAGTAGAGGCCGTCTGTGGATTCACCAGTCCATAAAAAGTTTATCTATAGCCAAAAAATGTTTTTTTATAGAGTCAAATCAGTCCATGGTGTGGGGGAAGGGGGGTGTTATCCTCCCTATAGGCCATCATGACTATTGTCTTTGGGACAGAAAGCTAAGAAACATTAAAATTGTACAGTTGTCACAGGATAGAAGAGAACTCTTCTAAAGTGGACACCAGTTCCAATGAAAACGGAATTCCCTGCATTAAAGTTTAAACCTCCAGCTAAGCCTGAATTTGAAGAACTGGGTAAACTGTTAACAGATTTGTTCCCTTTGGATTAAAATTTCAGCTATGTTAAAAGATGTCTTAACCTATCCTGGCTAAAAACCGTAGGCAGTAGACGTGGGTAAAATGGCACGCATATTCTCCAGCAATCTGATCACAAAGATGAAAAATTAATTTTGCCAAAATGTCTTTATATGTGTTTCCCAATGCACATATTCCTCAAATGCTAGACAAATCACCATCCAGCAAGCCAAAGATTATGGAAAATGGTAAGAATGTAAGAGAAAATTTTAAATGATTTTCCCTTTGTGTCCCTTGCTCTGCTGATGAAAAAAGCACTGATATTGACCTGCAGCTTTAACCTTCACCGCCTTTCCATGCCAACGCCCCTATGGCATTGACACCTTGTGAAGGGAGAATTACCTGTAGACAGACCCGGGTGTGGATTGAAATCACCCACAGTAGGGTTCATGGGTCTTTTAAAAGGTCCTACTAATACAGAAACTATAGGGTAGCCCCAAAGAAAGAAACCATATTCACTACTAAGAATTCCTGTTGATCTTTGCATCACATTTTTCTTGTTTTGCTATAAGCGGAAAACATAGCAGGCTTCTTATCTTTGGCTTCTCTCTTACTCATTCTTCTGCAAGAATATCCTGCAATCAATTAGAAGTCAATCCAACCAGAACATGATGGAACAAAGATAAAATAATGTAATATGAATGTTTCATTACCCAACATACCCAGCAAACACACAAGGAATGAATGACAGCAAAGGGTGGTAAAAAATGTAAAGCAATGAATTTAGATAGAATTCTGGATGCCTTCATTGAAGTCAGTATAAAGGAAATTAAAAGAACCCTTAAAATCACATATTATCTAGAAGGAAAGGACTATCTCTTTTTGAAATTCCTAAATATAAGACTCTCAATCAATACATATCCGTCATCTGGTAATTGGAGCTGGGTAAAACTTTACACATCTAAAGATGTCAAAAAACCAATAGTCAGCAAGTTAATGTGATGTGTGAAGATGATACTTTGCAAATTAAGTGATAACAATGGCACATGCTCATAAAGAATATTCAATTACTTTAAAGCATGTTCTGTATGCACCACTACCTATAGGTTCATACATCTATACCATACAGACTGACTTGTCAGCTCAGCAAAACACAGCATAGACAGCTTTTTTATGGGCAAAGCAAAAAAGAAATACAAACTTTCATAAGACATAAACTTCAAGAAAGTTTTGAGTTTTATTACGTTGCTTTACAAATGTAAAAGAGCCACCACATTGTAATGTACATATAGACATTAGCTAAATAATACACTAATTGTTGCTATCTGCAGTTTTGCAGCTTATACCTCTACTATGCTGGGACAATCTAAAGCTACAAAAACCCAGGGTGCCAACCCTGTAAAACTATCAACAGAATATGTAGACCTGGACTTTCTGTGGACATATAGAAGAGAAACTGAGTACCACAAATACAACTTTATTATGCACCATTAAAAATCTATTACACAACATTCAAAATTACTCTCCACATAGGGGTTCACAACATGCGAATATTCTGATTACAGTGCACATGTGGACTTGATGCATTTTGTAAATCCTTCTTCAGGAGCGTGCCTGAGAAAATCAGTACACTGGAACCCACTCCTAATCTTTAATAATAATTAAGAGTAATATCACCCAGTAGGATAGACTGGAATTCATTGCATTCATAAGGTGCCAATCCTCCATATTTTCATGGACAGTTTGTAAAAAAAAAAAACACGTATGTCTCCTGTCTGTAAAAGTCCCTGGATGAGAGAAAAGAAGCAGCTGGTTGCCCACACAATAGGTGGCATATCCTGTGTTTCCCACAACACAGGTTCCACAAAATGCTGCTGCCACATCTATAGTGGTTGGTTACTAGGGCCATCCAGTGTCTTAGCAGTCAATCATATGCTTGCACGTGGCCCAACGCCCCAATATTCAAAAGAGGACGACGTAACTTTCTCCTCACTGTGCTCTGCCTCCCAACTTCCACCCTGCCACCAAGAACAGACCCTAATGCAAGGGGGCACTCTGGGGACCCTAATGTAAGGATGGGTACCTCTTTGGATCCTAATGTAAGCAGAACAACTTTGGGGACCCTAATGTAAGTGGGGAGGATTCGGGGGAAACTGATCGAAGGGGGAGGAACCTCTGAAGAACAGATGTAAGGGGGAGGGGGACTCTGGGAACCATGATATAAGGTAGGTAAATCTGGGGACACTGATTTAGGTGGAAGGGAACTTTGGGGACCCTGATATATAAAAGGGAGACCATGGGTGGAGCTCTGAGGACCTTGATGTAATGTCCCATAGTAAGTAGGAGTATTTTGTGGATACAAGGACTGAAGTATACGTCTATAGTGTCTACAGCAACTATGCACAGCTTCTGTTTAATCATCCGCATTTATGCCCCTCCCACGTTAGGCAAAATCTAGCCAAGTCCATAGTGCGCCCCAGGTCTTTCATCATCCTACTCATGCTAACATTTTATCACAATGTTTTGGCTTTTAATTTTAAAATAAAGTAGCTTGCTTGTTTACACTATTTAAATATTGTTGGTCTTTGTTTAGAATTGGAGTTTTAGTCATATTTCAAGTTGTATACTGTCAGTAAATGTTTCATGTTTTTTATAAAAAATAAAAATCATGGGGGGTTGGCAACCATGCCCATAGAGTGATTACTTGTCTGGGAGAGAAGCTAGCACAAAGCATTAAAAGGGTCCAGATCTCCATGATCCTGGCAAGCATGCTGAGGTAGGGGACTTTTTTGTAGTATATAAGCAGCTTTTCACTTGCAAATAATCATTGTACACTGTTAAAAAGTGGTCGATCCAAAAACGATATTATTGTTAGGCGGAGCTTGGTAAGCATAATCAACAGTTATGTTCTTCTTTCTCTTTGTGACTCCTTTTGTGAGATCAACCTTTCTATCAACCTTGGGAAGTAGAATGTTTCTGATCATCTTGAGGTTTTCTCATTTCTGCTGTTGTATTTTCCACTAACAAATTTCCAACAGAGAGTGTGTCCCTCTAAATGGCCACAGATGATGGTTATGCCTGGAAGCACAAAAATCACTCCTCCAAGGTATCTAAGAGATATATTCTACTGGGTTTTTTTTGTTGTTACTTTTTTGGGGGGCTTTTTGTTTTTCTTTATGTGCAACTTTTCAGCTTCTTCCAAAAGACAAAATATCAGTTCTGGATAGATTAACACACTAAATAGTTTTATTTATTGATATCAAGATCTGCTTATACATTTTTTTTTTCATTTGACCAGAGTTACATATTTAGTAGAGAAATGAGTCATAGCGGCTGATTGGTAAACAATTTCTGCTTGTGGATTGTAAAGCAATGATCTAATTTCCATAGGAAAAAGATATATACATGAAATCTCAAGTTAATAAGGCTGCTGACATTTTTACAGTAGCTACACTAAATTAAGCATTTCTACGACTGAAACCATCCAATACACAAGCCTTTTCACACCACTGCTTCTATTTTCAACAGACTATTATATTTTACTTCTAGCCAAAATGATGCGGAACTCTGGAGAATTGAGAATGGAGGAGGTTTCAGCTTCTTTTGACACGTACCAATAAATAAATTTCCCTCGGTTCTACACGGCCACTCACATTCTTTGTGGAAAAACAAGTTGTTAAGCTTTACTGTTTCACATAAAAATTCCCCCATAATCTTCGTCTCAGACATCGATATTCCAATTCATATTTACAAGTGTGCACAGCTGCTGTCTGTTCATACCTTTGGTCATTATTCACAGAGACTGCAACTGTTCAGTAGCCAAATAGGTTCCAGAACATAGAGAATGGCCTTATGTCATATGAAGGTTGTGTTCAAATGAATGGCAAGAGTTCTTACCTCTTTGTAGTTCAGATCACCAGAGGCACAGATCAAAAGCTTGACCAAAAGTTATTAATATTGGCAAAAAACTGTATTGAGTTTTAATTTCTTCCACAATATCCAGCACTTTCCAGTATGGAGGATCATTGACAGTGCTTGGATGTAGCAGCCAACCACTAGGCCCCAGTAGTGTCACATAACCACGGGAGTGATGGCACCACTCCCCTAAGGTCACTGACACCAATCAGATTAATGCCAGCTGTGGAGGAGTAGTGAGGTCAAAGTGTAAAGGTCCTGGGGTGTTGACAGTGTTCTATTAAAGCACATGTAAACACTGACTCAATGATAATTCAACTAAGATATATTGAAAAATATCAAAAACTTTGTCACACAAATTAACTTTTAAAAGTCAGTTCTGGCCAAACTGTTTTAAAATATTTATTACATTTTGTATAAAGCATAAATGAGTTAGAACTTATTACATGGTTTTATTTTCATCTGTGTTCACATTGAGAAGATTTAATTTCCTGTCCTGTTGGTACCCAGACATGGGTAGTTTGCAAGACAGGAAGTAAAGGGAAATCTCCTCAATAAGCATCCAAACTGCAGTAAAAAGATAAAAGGAGAACGTGGGTTGTAGATGAAGGCACCAGAAGAAGGTGCAAATGCTTTGTTTGTTAGCTTGCAGTTCAGGAACTAAAGCTTAGTGGTTTTATTAAGGGTCATTTCATTTAGCACTTGCAAACACATATCACAACTTCTTTAGTATAAATATCTCACAAAGTACTGATAATGTTAATATTCAGCAAATTCTCATACATACCATTTCCCCCATTTTTTTAAAACGTGGACTACAACAACATACCAAGGGGGCAATTTTAAGTGGCATTATTGCTACAGCCGGTCAAAAGTTGACAGTTCATACATTTGTCCATATATGCCTATTATAGCTCTAATGTCAGAAGTAGATCCCCAACTAAGCAGATGTCTTTAAAATTGTTTTCAGAAAAGTTGGATACATAGCCTACACTAATGCATTTCCAGCAAGGATCAAATTATGCTTTAAGGTGGAAAAAAAATATTAAATGCACCTGAGCCTTTCGCATAAAGACGTGTATTCATTTAAAGTCCTTTTCCTTCTTTTACTTTCCATTCCCACATTATCACCAACCTGGACTGGCCCATGTTTACACATATGGCTAGTCAATATGTTCTGTGCACTCATTTTAAAAGGCATGGTCACGTAATTACCATCTTGCACTGCACATAAAATAACCATAAGTTCATTAAACACATACTATCTTTCTGGTCCAGCTAATTGCAATCAAACAAAATCATACCATTACATTAATCACGTCAGTCCAGGGGTTTGATAAATTACATTTAATTGCTTTCATGGCACATAATTGTCATGAAATTTTCAATCAGTGTTAATGAGGTAGAAAATATTTTGCCTGGGTCAGTAAATAACAAAAAATGTAAGACATCCCCCCATCAATAAAAGGTTAATGAACCCTGAGTACACACAGGAGAATGATTTACTGCCCTTAATAAATCAACATGAAACATGAACAGGAAATTTATGATACCTAAAATTGGAGCAATTTCTGGAGATATTTCAAATCAGGTCTCATTGCACTTCAAATCTATGTTGCTACTACAATAAAGCAAAGATGGCCAAGCTATGTTTTACAATTACTGAGCTATTACAACCCCCAGAATCCTTTGGGCTGTTTGGGGAAGATGGAGCACGAAGAGCACCTGAAGGGCACAGGTTTGTCTTTCTACTGAGTTTCTGCCCCAATATCAGCAGATAAAAGTGAAAGTTAAATGATTTGAATTAGCCAAAAACATAGAATAGCTGCAGCACAGAAGATACTGGTAACAAATTGAAAAAGTAATTACAAGAGAAGGTGAGATCAGATTTATACTTCCTGTTTACCAAGGTCAACTTTTTTGTTCTGCTTCATTTCCTACCACAGTAGACTGGACCACTGTAGATTAGATGTCATAGCCACGAAAGAAATACAAAAAAGTTCCCCAGCATACTTACCCAATAATCATCAAAAAAAACTAAACAAAAGAGGTTTCAAATTTTTTTGCAAATGTATGCAACAAAAAAGCCTGTTTTAACTTAAGTATTTGAGTATTGCTCTGTGTACTACCCTGCCTATGTGTACCTTTCCAATTTTCGCTAGCTTCAGGGCCAGTGTCTACAGCTTTTATTGGCATCAGAACTGCTTACCTTCTCAACAAATCTGTGGAAAAGCAACTGAGGGAAGTTAACTGCACCTAACTGATCTCAGCAGTTGCCATTGTGGCTTTGATAGTCACACAAGTCACGTCAAAGAAGAAGAGGCTGAAACGAAAGTTGGTCATTTTTTTACACATAGTAATGGCTATAAAACTTGGGAAATGGTTTCTCTACTTTGCCAGCATTTGATTCTAGGTGTACAGAGGCTGAACATGAAGTACAGAGAATAGTCTATCAGAACACTCTGGATTGCACTGACAAGTTAAGCGGTAGTCTTAAACTTTCTGTCATACATGAGATGGGTGTACCTGCCAGAAAAATAAGGTGAAGGGCTATTTTCCACCCCTGGTGGCACTTCTGCCTTAGTAAATGGCCTATTATGACCATTTAGTAATCCAGCTCTGTTGGTGGTAGGTGAAATTAAGAGAGGGTTGTTAGGCGACACATTATGGAGAGCTTTTAAATCCCAACTCCAGTCATTTCTTTATTTTGAATAGTGTGGGCAAGAGTTGCAACTTCAGTCAGTTTTCTAGTGTTGTATGTGTACCTACTGGAGGTATTTCTATATCTACTCCAACTTGATCATCAAAGCCTAGTAGGGGTGTCATTGCCACTTGTTGCAATAAAGTTTGGCAAGTGAGATCAGAAGTGGTCATGCAGCTAGATGTTATTTTGAGGTCAGAGAGAAGTGATAGAGCACAACGTTTAGCCAGTAACTGGGCTCATAGTATGCATAAATGTTCTCAGTGGTGATCTGGATTTATTTTGGGTTCCAGAGGTATGGGTCCTGAATCTAGGGTGTATGGCACAAAAATCAGCCAAAACTTAAAGGAACACCAACTGCAGAGATTTAAAAAAAATCCTAAAAATACACATTGATCATTGCTCATTCAATATTTTCTATGCCATGTGTGACAGGAAATGTATGATTTGGGGCAATAAGTTGTAGCAGCTTCTGACTCTCATGGACAAACTGACTTTATAATTGAAGGAGAAACCTATCCAACTTTTATAGAGTCCTCAACACAAACAATTATTATATTATCATCTAAAGATGAATGCACTCTGCACCTCTGCTTGTCAAAGATGAAATCCTGATATATATGCTTTAATAACCAGCGCATGTAACTGATATGACCTTTCACTAGCATCTCTGATGGCTAAAGAACACAAAACAAATGTGTCATATTACCCACCTGTGGCCTGCAATCATTAATTATTAAATATATTTCAAGCATATGTCTCTCATGAACATAATGCTCCTGAATTGTTTTCATTCTAATTTAGAAGCCTGAGAAATCTATTGTTTTGCATAAGCCTATTCTATTGCAATGGTGGAATTCTGATCAGGCCACTTTAGAGGGGTAGATAAATTCCATAGTTGCATTCTACAAACTGCTACTGTGCGTTAACATGTGACAGATGCCTTCACAGTAATTGCCAATCAGCCTTTGCACAGCAGCTGAAAACACAATATATCAGTTTGATCTCTCTGGGCATGAACATATTCACTATCCACAAATCTAAATGAATAAAAGAGATTTTTTTTTTTTCTAACAACCGCTTTCAAGGCAGTCAAACATTATCAAGTGTACGCAGCTCAGAGCACCATTATTTTTCTAAAAATCCAGGCTGTTATCAGTTGACATGTATATATTATACTGGCTAAAGAAGGCTGGGTCATTTCTGTCACCCCATTACTTCTTGTAGAATTAAATGGAACGCTTATTTACACAGTAATAAATGTGTAGCATTAGGAGGATGAGAAACTATTATTATTATCAGTTTAATCTTACACATACTGGATAATACATTACTGAAAACGGAACTGTGAGTTTTATAGTATGCTAATAGCAGGGGAGGACTGGGAGCTTTTAGCCTGTAAGGCACGGACAATTGACTAGCCTTTTCATAGTGGGGACAGTTTTTTTGGGCTTAAGTGCCCCACACAAAATGTGCTACATCGGCACAGTGAAAGGGGGAACTATCCTAAATGGACATGGAACTGATAGTAAAGGGGGAAGCACCCATAGTGGAACATTCATAGGGCAGACACCAGAGTAGGAAGCCATCAGAATACTGCATGGACAAGCTTTGCCCTCAACAAGAAGTCACCGAATTGCAAGAATTATTTTTTGGATAGGGTTTACCTTTTATTAGCCTGCTTAAGAGACTACCTCTAATCATCAAAAAACGTTTGTGTGCAATGTTAACCCAATCATAAATAAGTAAGGAAATTAGTCTATTAATTGTGTCAAATCAACAAAGTAATACACTTTAGCTTCTATCAGCCCACCTACTCAGAGACTACTTGACTGAGGACTGAGAGAACTACAGCATTAACTTTCTACTTTAATCATAAGGGCAGACAGTCAAGCACCTATGACTTACCTTCCCTAGAACTCACCAGCAAGGGAACACTGGTGATGCCTCCCCCCACCAAATCAAAGATAAGCACCTAAGATAGGGTATGGAGCTCTTCTTTTGATATTATGCTACTGGTTGTTCCAGTTACAGATGTGGTTTATAATGCAGATTATACATACTAACTGGATCTGTAAATTCTATAGGCCCCAAACATGAAACCAAGGTAACAGCCTGTTGTTTTCAGGCTCATAATTTGTTCTGAAGACAGGAGGGAAGAGAAACACCATTGTAATAGCAAAAAATGATTTCAATAAAATGCATTTAGTTGAAAAAAATAGGCTTAAATAATAAATAAGGCCAGTTTTACTATTAAGCAAAGAAGGCTTGTGCCTAAAGGCAGGACAGGCTAAGAAGTGGATTTTCCCTGTGTAGTTAGTGATCACACATTTTTTCCCATTATCTGTAGAAATAGGATTCCTTGACACAAGCTTATCAACACATTATCACAATATTCTTAACCATGCTTAGGCCAGCAAATCAAAAAACAATCTTTGTAACAGTGGTGATCCTAGCAGAGAGTTGCTGGTTTGGGAACTAAAAGTTGGGTGCCAATGAGTTCTGGTGAAATTCAAACATGGTAGTAACAGTTAAGATTGAAAATAATTAGATTTTTGTACTTACCATGAAATTATTTTTGGAATTCATTGGGAGACACAGGATTCACAGACAATGGTGTTCTACTGCTGCCTACAGAAGGATTTGGACACAGGCAAAAAACAGAAACCAGCTCAATGCAACCCTTTCCACTCCCAGGATGCCTCATTTTTGTATAAAAGCAATACTAGGAGTAAGGTCACAGACACAGAGGGGAAGGACCTGCGTCTCGATTAAATCCAAGAAAAGCATTGCACACTTAGAAAATCCTATTTTCCTTTTTGTTCATTGAGGTACAGGATTTGGAGACAGCTGAAATATCTAAAAGCTGTCCAACTAAGGGGTGGGCAACAGTAACAAAACACTAACAGGCCAACAAAACAAAATTAGTGGGGGTTGCCTGCAGCTCAAGGAGCTACCTGAAGGACCTTACTCTCAAAGCAGGCAACAGATGAGGTCTGAATATCCAACTTGGAGAACTTAGAGAATCTGTGGACAGGTGGCAGCCTTGCAAATCAGTTGCCCGATGCCAAAAAACCCACAAAGCACTCAAAGATCTAGCAGAATGTGCTTTGACAGGAAAGCATAGAACCCATTTCCTTGGGACCATGACCTTAAATGATGATCTGTCTGAATCACGAAGAAATGGTGAAAATGGGACTTTAAGGGTCCCATGAGGGATGACAAAGGGAAAATCAGTTCTGCTAATGTAAGCTATGGCCCCTAGGCATACATGCACAATACGAACTACACCTAGACAATGAAGGGGAATCACCATCTGATGCAATGGAGCCAGACAGAGGGACAGAAGAAAAATGCCCTGGTTGAGGTGAAATGCCAAAACTACATTAGAAAGAAAGGAAGCCCTGGGTCTCAACACCACTTTGTCCCCTTGTTGACCAGAAGTGGCTCTTTACAAAACAAAGGTGCCAACTCAGACACACACATTGCAGAGGTGATGGTTCTGACTTCAACTGTATGTAGGATAAGTCCCAGATACACCTACTGATGAGTCTGCAACTACAATTTCTGCCTATAACTCTGACTTCTGAAGGTTCAGAATCCAACCTTTTCAAAGTCTGAGTTACCCATAGCACATTGTCAGTTATACCTGGACCAATTGCTCTCTCCATGGGAGGTCATGCAGATATTCCACCAAAGGAATGCCCTAGGGGTGCAACAACAAAAACACAGGGGCCAGTACCTTGTGAACACTTGGGCTGGAGGTTCTAGGAGCCCACAGAAAAGCAAAAGGATCACTGATGTGCAAGAAAAGTGGGGATATGCAAGTATACATCATTCATAGAAACAACCTCCTGTACCCAGGCATCTTAAATTCTGTCTGACTCAATAGCTGCAATGGCTAACAGACACCAATCCACTCTGAAAAGTGGGGGCGTCTTTTTCATGTTCAAGACTATTTGTCAGCAGGCTTGGAGGATTTGAAGGTCATAGGTTTACAACTGAAATGGGTATCTGGCATAGATCTGTCTTTTTTTATAGTTTGAGGTCTAGGAGTCACAAAAGGAACTTCTTCTGTAAAGGGAGATGAATGTTGTACTCCCAGTAACATCCTTGATGAAAGCGTCCAAGGCATCTCAAAAAAGATACTGTCCCTTGAAGGGCATGTGTCGCAAATCTTTTTTGCTATGTTTGTTCCAAAGTCCAGCATTTCAACCAAAGAGTCCTCCACATGATTTCTGACAGGAGACTCATGTGGCAAATAAGACATGTGATCTCTGCTAACCTGTCAACCCAATAGCCTATTGCCGATGGCACTACTCTAAACCCTCCAAAAACAGGGATCAGTTTAGAGAGAAACAGGATCCCTTCTCAGGGTATTAGTACATACCTCTAAGGTTTGACAGACTAGCATCATGGCTAAGGTAAGTTGTAATGCAAGGCCAGCCAGAGAAAACAATGTTTATTGATGGGATCCTCTGAAAACAGGATCATCCTCTACAGTGATGTAAGGGCTTTATTAAGATGTGTTATTACCAAGATCACAGCCAGAAATGCTCACTTCTTAATAAAAAACTCAAACAGGTAAAGAACTGCTAAATGTTTGGGAGGAGTGAACAGCTTATTAGGAGTAAACCAGTCTCCGTAAAGAACATCTGGGACCAGCAAGTGTACCAGAAAGGTTATAGTAGTCTTAGGGTCTATCGTAAGAGAGTCTCTGTGTAAGTCTCTGTGGTAGAAGGCTCAAAAAGCCACTCAGGCTGCATGCAGGTCAGCTAAAGATTCCATGTGAATGTACACCTATGGCCTCTGAAGTCAGAATCAGCTATCAGGGTTGTAATTTGTCCCATTAAACCCTGTGGCAAAATCTATCCAGAATAGAACTGAGGGGGGCATGCCTGATGGAGCTATGGAGGACTCAAAAGGAAGACAATATTCCAGTGTGTTAGTGTCAGGCCCTTGAATGCTGGTCTGCAGGCAGCACCCGAACTGTTAGTGGATCATAGGATGGAGGGACCAGTTACAGTAGAACTACTACCTGTGTGTCTGGGATCCAACATGTTGCACTGTAAGACAGAGACAATGTAGCTCAGGGTATACAGCTAAGCCTTTAGTATTCATAAATTGGCTGCTAGTAGTAGAATAGGTTTACATGGCCATATGTGACCAAGTCAATGTAGGCAGATAGCAAAGACCAACTAAGGAAGATCTCTGTGTCATTTATGACCAGGAGCAGTGATGTTGCTTTATACTAAATGGCGGGAGCAAGAGTGCAAAATGTGTGTGTGTGAGACACTCCCCTAAAATTGCATCATCACTCACTCTAACATTGTGTCTCCAAATAAACGAGAAGGAAAAGGCTCATGCCAACAAAGTGTAACTGTTAAAACACAACAGTGTAATAAACACCTGCTCCTACAGTAAATGAAAGTTGTAGAATAAAAAAATTATAAAAAGTGTTATAAAACTTGAAATTTTAAGCACGTAGATTAAAAAGGGAAATTAAAAATAGCAATGACTAAAAATTCTTATGTTTTCTGTTTAAGTTCTCAGTCTGGAATAAATACTCTGCTCTTTTGAGCTTGTTAATAAATAATTTGCATAAGCCTCTAATCCAGAGAATATTACACAATCTGAAATAATTGCCCAGGCTTCAGTGTGAGAAAATAAGGCATCGAAATGCTGAAAGACATATGTACAAAATAGAGTAGAGCTCAGCTATGACTGACTTAGAAAAGAAAGAAAAAGCAAAATAGGTGAAGCAGAACAAAATCTGTTTAGTTGTACTAAATTGTGTACCCCAAATGCAAGTAGTACACAGAAAATAGTCAGTAGCAAGTCTATAAAACTAGAGAGTTTAATATACAAGAACATCACATTCAGGGGTCAAAAACATGTCTAAACCGTTAATTTATTATAAGCACATCAAATCCAGATAGACTAGTGTAATGACTTAGGATGACTAATTCACACATTCTAAATCAGTCATGGTGAGGCAAGTATACTGTGGATACCTGTGGCCAGGATATTAGGTGTTTTTCCGACCAGCAGTGGCTGCTTAGCCTGTACAACTCATTGGCAGGCTCAACAGAGCAGGGGCTGACTGTGGCTCTAAGCATGAATCTTCAAATCCAGTGGTTACTTGCGTTTAGTAAGAGATGTCTGACTCAGACATAGGTAGATTGCAGCCAGAACGGAAAACCTGCCCCTGACTGCAGGTACCTGTTGGATGTACAGATACATGCTTACAACTGCAGACCACCCAGGCTTCTTTGAGCTTGTCATTGAGTTGTACAGGTTAAGTGTCCACTGCTGATATGAGCATCTGGAAACCTAGCCGCAGGTATCTGCGGTATACTTGCTGCACCATGGCCAATGTAGGACGTGTGAATAAAGCCTTACTCTTCAAGGACCCAGATTATGTCTACCAAGGACTATACTGTACCTATTTAATTCCAGGGGAAAAAATGATGACACTTCAAAACTTAGCATAAGAGTAAACTTTGCATTAAATAATTTTTATTCCCAGAAGAAAGGGGCTAAAAAATATTTGTCCAAAAAATCTAGCTGTAAAATTATGAAAGGAAGTGTACTTATTAACTGGAGAACAGCTGAGGGAACATTCACTTTTTTCCCCTAAACCAATGAGGGCCACAATGAGGGTCATGGAGAAAGAAAGCTAAATATGGCTCCCAAAAAAAAAAAAACAGTTTAGCATGACCTGCTTTACATAATAGTATAAGGTGTAGTACTATTAAATTCTTGTCCAACACATGCAGACTCCAAGCAAAACCTTTAATGACAACATGCAAAATGCTAAGTTTCAAAAATGTGAAGCAGAAATTCTATTGTACTTGTACAGTGTTTCCTGATGATGCCCTTGGTCTTAAATAATGGTATTGACACAGTGATCAATGCAGGTGAAATATCAAGACATGGGTTAATCTGAGACGAGATATGGCACATTACACTTTTTATTGAATGGACTGGAATTCATTGCCTACAAAGAACGTGGGCAGGTTTTGCATTTTTGTAATCACTTCAGCAATACAGTCCTGAATGACCATGGCATATAAGAAAAAACAGTGACTTACATTTTGCTGGCAATTGATACCCGCAGGTAATTTTAGCTTGTCCCGTAGGGCAGCCTCCCAACGTACGACATTCAGCCATGAGATAAGGCCCTGATGCTCGGTGTATACACCCATCCACTGCCAATTACATAAAAATGGCTTGTTAGTATAATATAAACAAAATAAAATAAAATTCATAGTGCATTTCATTTTAGAAAATCATAAAAAAACCTAACATATAGCACTTGAGCTGACACATTACAGCAATATAAATGTCTACATGAAAGAAACAAACAATAACATCCCCATGGTCAAATATTGCTCATTGAATGAATAATGCATATCAATTACATGCATTTTGAATACTTCAATTCAGAACATGTATTTTTATTTCAAAGTTGCATGAAAAGAAACACAATCATATATGGGGCAATATTTTCTACAAAGTAATGACATTTTAAATGCAGCCTTTTCAACAGATTACTTTTCTGAAAAGATGAAGTTAATAATGTATTTATATGTAGTCAAGGAGATGTGATGGGACCCCACCTAAAGACCAATAAAGGCCCTCGTGCTTCTCTACTCAAAATAAGTGATTGTAACAGACACCTCTTTCCTCTTCCTCTCATACATTCCCAGATACATGCTCCCTTACCAGATCAGACTGACCATACAAATGAAGGGTCATCCAATTTGCATGTCAGGAGATTGTGACCGTCTCTCTATGGAGCCGGTTCACACATTTCCAGAGCGGCTCCGGGGCGAATTGCACAGGGGTCCTGTGTGTCTTCTGGTCTGTTTCAGGTCCGAATTCAGCCAAAAATTCAGGCTGAAATCAGACCTTAAACGGTGAACAGGGATGCACCAGACCCCTGCTGTGAGCCATTCCGTGCTGTGGTGTGAACCCAGCCTAAGAGAGAACTGCATCCAGTGGAACTGTACTGAATACAGTTTAAGAAACCGTAGCATGTTTGAACTGTTAAAGCCAATCCCTCTCATAATATAGAATCCTATTGCTTTCATAGAACTCTCCTCCCAAGTAATATAGTCATACAGTTTATTTAAAAATCTTAGCCAAATGCTATTGTTATCTGCTTGTTATGTAGAGCGAAGGTGCCTACCCCCAAATGCTGCTGGGCCCCATAGAAATTGTATGGTTATATTTATACCCTTGTATTTAGGGTTGATGTTTGAAATGTATCTTAAACCAAAACTGATTTTATGTTTTGAATAAAGATGGGTAGGATTAAAACCTCTGTCAGTTATTTATTGGTGTTTTCTCACTGGTGACCACTGTCACTAGGACTGAAAGTATGGGAAAAGCCAAAATTGTAGGTTGTCACCAAGACACTGATAATGGTGAATTCTTCCTAATTTCTATTGTGTCACTGGTGGCACAAATAAATACCTGACAAGGGTCTTACCATCCCCTACTTAACAAAAAAAAACATATACTTTAGTGCCTGCTTACGTTGTGCTCAACATCCACCAAAAGTTGCCTTTAGAAAGAGAAAGATTTAAAGTGGAAGTAAACCCATCCATAAAACAGTTTCATTTCCGGCACGTGCCGGAAATGTAACACTCCCATTGGTTGTGCTCTCAATCAAACTGTCAAACCATCCAATGGCCGGTGTCATACCTGATCACATGTGTAGCATCATGGCAGTTGTAGATTAAACAGAGGCAAAGATGGTCGCTTCCTTGGCTGAAAACGATAGGAGGGTTTACTTACACTTTAAGTCTAAAGCCTTGTACACATGATCGGATTGTTGGCCAACAGAGCGTCAGACTTTTGTCAAAAGGACGTGTGCCGGGATCTTGTCTTGCATACTAACGGCACACAATTGTCGGCCAACAAACACAAACTACGTGGAATTTCAGCTCTTGAGTGCCACCCTTTGGGCACCTTCTGCTAATGTTGTGTTTGGTGAGCATTGATTCTGAGCATGCGTGTTTGTACTTTGGACTTTTGTGTGACGGATTTGTGTACAGATGATACGAAAATTTAACAACAGACCGTTGTCCGCCGGAAATTTACTAGCCTGCCATCCAACATTTGTTGGCCGAAAGTTGGACAACAATTGTCTGAAAGAGCATACGAACAGTCGGATTTTAGGCAAACAGTCTGTCATCACACAATCCCCTGCCAACAATCGGATTGTGTGTACGAGGCTTTAGGATGACCATAAAAATATAGGCAATTTGATGTAACCATTTCTTGCAATGACCAGGATGGTTTTGACCTTCATAGGGGATGGTAATGAGCTCCGGACTGTTAGAGGTGCCCAAAATACATAGATTTTTTTCAGCTCTTTATGCAAGAATGTTAGCTCCTCCATTCTGTAGTGAACCAAAAGAAGAAACCACAGTGAAGCAGGTATTCAACACCAAGAAATAACAATAAAAACAGCATGTATCAAATCACCAGCTCTTTCACCGCAGATCTAGACTCACGGTGCTTCGCCTGATATCACAGATTCGGGGAGGAGTCGAATTTCTTGTAAGTGCGTTATTTCTTGTAAAAGTAACTTTTTAGAGGGGGTTTTTTAATAAATTTAAAAGCAGAGAACACTATGGTACTTGTGTTTTTTGTTTCATGTCCTTAAACCCTGGAAATATAAGTGGAATAGATTATTGAAAAGCGAGTGGAGAAAGGTGTTGTTTGGAGACAATTCAAACGTTGATTACCCACACAGAGGTGCAGTCTGGGGACTGTAGGAATTACTACCATTGGCCTTGGATAGATGGATTGATCGTGGTAGACACGAGGAGTGATCTGTCAATAAGTTTTATACTCATCCTTGAGGTGAGCAGGCATTTTAACAGGTGGGGGTGTGCACTGAATATTGGATCCATCTAAATACTATTTTACACAGCAGTGACAGCTTTGGAAATATACATATGAACTGTTTTTTTTATTTTTGATAAATTGTTTAATGGAATGTATAATTATTTGTTTACTTAAGATTTATAGATATGCAGTGCTGCACTATTTTCACAAAATTAATATTGCAAAAGGTGTGGTGTATCACTATATGTGGTCAGCAGCTGTGTAGACACTTAGAGGGGTATATTTGATTTTTTTTCCACATCATTATAGGAGTAATTTATTATTATTAATTTTATTATTGCGGCGCTGATTGTTTTTCTCACAATATGTATGTCTATTTGAAAGCTGCCTTTTCTCTTTTAAATAAAAAATGTTAAAAAAAAGCTAATACTCAAATACATATGTTTTTCACCTCACCCCCAGGGCTTAATCATGGACTCCATAATTAAGCCCCAGGGTTAGAGAAAAACGTGCTGGGCAGTGTGGCTTGGACAGAGTCTGCTGAGGCTATCATTCCTATGAAATACGGCTTTATATGCTGTACAGTGACATTTCCAATGCTCTTATGTATGGAGTCAGGATGGACTCACATCTAGTCTGTACCCACAGCAGGATCCATTGTACAGGCCTTTGAAAGCCTTAGTGGAGTGTTTTTTCCAGGCTCGCAATCAAATACTAAATTCTTTTTTTTATATCCTATACATCACTTTATGATGCAATTAAAAAAAAAGAAAATAAACAAAAAAACTAAAACCTTGACCAGATAAACAGAACACATATATAAAATATCTAGCAAAGCATTAAACAGACTGAAAAAAATCAAACATCTAATAACCCATGCTAGATAACATGTAAACGTAGAAAAGTGATGACAGAAAAAAAGACCAAGTGGTCCATTGAGCCTGCCTGTTCTTTTTTTTTTGCTTTTTGTTTTTAATAAACGTTTTGTATTATTTATTTTTTTTAGATCTATGTTTGTTCCAAGCATGTTTGAAACCACTTACTGTTGATGGACTTACTACCTCTGCTGAAAGTCTATTCCAAGAATCAACTACCTATTCAGTGAAATAATACTAAGATTCCTTCTGAACTTTCCTCAACTCAGTTTGAGATCATGTCCCCGTGTTCTTGATTTTGGTTTCATATTGAAAATACTGACCTCATCTTGAACCTTATTCACCCCCTTGATGTATTTAAAGTTTTGTCTAAAAATACACCAAAAAATTATGCCTTCCATTATCCAAAAATAATACCCAAGTATTAATTGCAATACTTTGTCAGAAATTATCTAACATTTACTTCAAAGTCTTTTTAATCTTCCTGCCTCGACTAAGACGCACAAAGCCATGTTTACCCAGGATAGAGCACCCAGGATTACATTAAATGTGTAGTTTATGTCATTAACATGATCAATGTCCAATTACAATTATCCTTTACTTCTGATGTACTGCCAAACACGTGGGATCAGAAAGAGTTAAAGGACTAGCATGTGCTTCTTTCTGGAAAGTTGGCTCAATGACTCTGCTAACGGTATTCACATTTCACTATTTTTATATATCAAGACTAGAAATATTTGACACATTTTTCCTCAGGCAACAGTCTATATACATTAGCATCTGTGACCAATGGCATCTTTTGAGCATTGTCCTGGGATATGATATCACTCAGCCTGGCCCTCACTGGAATGTCACACTATATCAAAATGGCTTGTCAGTGTACACATTGAAAGTCGACAGCCTGTGATCTATCTCCATGAAATTCTCAGGGAGGGAGACAGACAGTTGTGCTAATGTACTTATTACAGAGAATTCACTCATTTTCTCGTAGTAACAAATGTCTCGGATCATCTCCATATTGATGGGCTTAGTGGGGTCAAATGTGGTCATGTCTAGCTTTGCTGGTAGCCAAAACTAACGATGTCCAAAGCTGTGAACTCTTGAATAATCCGACTGGTAGATTCTTTGACCAGTACCGTCAATCCCTATACAGACAAGTAGGATTAGTAACATTTCATAGAGTATCTCTAGAAAGAGCTGCTTTTCAAAAAGGATTATTTTGTTTTAATATTTTTATAAAGTACAGAATAAACATATGTAAAAAACGTTTTACATCACTCTGAACATATAGGTTGGAACTGTAAAGATTTTGCGCATAAACCTCAGACCTCATGCAGGTCATACATGGGTCAAATTCTGAACGAAACTTTGTGTGTTTTGTGATCTGATCATGCCCCCATTGATTTCGAAATTCGACCAACTAAGCCTTCAATTTCACCTCAAGTTGCTACAGAAAATAATTTTCATGGCAGGGTATCTTCTTTTCATTCCGTAAATTTTATTTTCTTGTGCTCATGCGCATTTCTTTTTTGAACACACGATTCTCCCATCACTGATCAAAAAATCATTTGTTTTTCAAATAATTTCCAACATGCCCGATCACTCAAATTCGATGGCCGCACAAAAATTGGTCATTGCTGCGGCCCACTAATGCTGTGAAATTTGAACTAAATTTTTTAGATACGATTCTCGAAAGATTGTATTTTGAAATTTGACCAATGTATGACCGGCCTTAGATGTACTAATTATTCACAAGTCTCATGATCAAGATTCACAGGTTGAGTGATATCTATGCGCTGTACAAATAGAGAAATTATCAAGATCTAACATAGCCAAGATATAGAATCGCACATGTCCCTGAAATGCAGAGTTTCAGCTTTTAAAGGATATTTCCACTTTTTTATAACAAAATCTGAGAAAACTCCACTATATATGTTGGTTATGCGTTCCCAATCACACAGTACCTAAAAGAAAATGTAAAAATTGCCTTTTAGATATCTCTAAGGAGAAGGTGTCATGGATGAGTCTAAGGTCTCTTTCACAGGAAGGGTCCGATCAGGTCCACCTGTCAGTTTTTCAAGCGGACCTGATCAGACAGTCCATTCAACCCTAAGGACCGGTGCTCAACCCGATCTGCTAAAAACAAACAGAAGGGGATCTTTAAGCGATGCTTTAAAAAAATTTTATGGTTACATGATTTGAGTTACAGAGGAGGTCTAGGGCCAAAATTATTGCTCTCGCTCTAATGTTCGCAGCAATACCTCACATGTGTGGTTTGAACACCGTTTTCGTATGTGGGGGGGACTTAGGTATGCATTCACTTCTGCATGCGAGCACACGGGGACAGGGGCGCTTTAAATTTTTTTTGATTGTTCATTTTACTTTATTTATTTTAGTTTGACACTTTTTTCCAAAAAATAAATTTTTTGATCACTTTTATTCCTATTACAAGAAATATAAACATCCCTTGTAATAGAAATATGGCACGACAGGTCCTCTTTACAGTGAGATATGGGGTCAATAAGACCCCACATCTCACCTCTAGGCTGGGAAGCCTGAACTAAAAAAAAAAAAAAAAACGATCCTGGCTTTGATCGTAGCGGTGAGTCGTAGAAGCACCGGAGGGTGGCGGGAGGGGGGGACGTCCCCTCTCGTCTCCCGTAAGAATGATCAAGCAGTGGAGCAGCCACTACCCTGTTTCCCCAAAAATAAGACCTAGCGTGATTGTCGGTGATGGCTGCCCTACCCCCTGTCAGGGAAAACCAGCCAGTACTCAAGATGGCCGAAGGGGAAGTCGACCTGTGACCTCAGCCTGTCAGGGAAGACCAGCCAGTACTCAAGATGGCCGACGGAGAAGTCGACCTGTGACCTCAGCCTCTGCCAGAACACCTTCGGTGCACCTGTGTGCACATTACCAAGAGGCTATTTAAACTCGTCTGTGCTTGCTTCCAGTGCTGTCCGTTCTACAGTGTTCCCGTGTGTTCCTGCTTGCTTTACCCGTGATACCTGCACCCGTTTACCGACCCAGCTTGCCTCTGACTCTGCTACCTGCTGCCTGCATCTGACCCGGCTTGTTCTGACTCCGCATCTGCCTGCTCCTTCTACTACCACGCTGCCAGCCCGTTGCCGACCCTGCCTGCATCCAGACTACGCTCCTGCCTCCGCTTCTGCTCATGACATTCCCGCCAGTGTTTGACCTGGCTTGCCTGACCTGCATCTTGCGCTCATTGGAGAACCCTGCTCCAGCACGGTGCCACCTGCCGCTGTTCAATATTACAGTGAAGACGAACTGTTTGGCACTTGTGCGACTCTGCACTTCTGCTCCTCCTGTCTACTCTATCAGGGGGCCAGAATCAGAGGAGCAAGAGAGGCCGTTCCCTGCATATCAGGCTCTACCGTCAGGTACGTGACACCCCCCAAATAATCCCTAGTTAAAGTCCTTTTAGGTCTTATTTTCAGGGTAGGGCTTATTTTCGGGGAAACAGGGTAGGGCTTATTTGGGGGGTAGGGCTTATATTGCAGCCATCACCGACAATCACGCTAGGTCTTATTTTCGGGAAAACGGGGTATGATCATTCATATGGTGTAGGGAATCGTCGGCTGAAAAAGCTGATATCTGAATGATGCTTGTAGTTGCAAGCATCATTCAGATATCTCCGCACAAAGTCAAGGATGTCATATGACGGCTGGCGGGCGGGAAGTGGTTAAAACACATTTTTTTTAACACAAAGTTGTCCATTTATACAATATTTCTAACACATAGCATGTACATACCAAAAATGACACCCCAAAATAGATTCTTCTACTCCTCCTGAGTACGGCGATATCACATGTATGAGACTTCGACAGCCTGGCCACATACAGAGGATGAGTACAGCCGAGTATGGCTGAGCATGGCAGAGTATGGCTGAGCATGGTCGAGTATGGCTGAGCATGGCTGGGTATGGCTGAGTATGGCAGGGTATTGCAGGATATCGTCGAGTATCACTGGGTATGGCAGAGTATGGCTGGGTTTCACCGAGTATGGCTGGATATTGCAGAGTATGGCAGAGTATGGCAGGGTATTGCAGAGTATGGCAGGGTATTGCAGAGTTTTGCAGAGTATGGCAGGGTATTGCAAAGTATTGCTGGGTATTGCAGAGTATTGCAGACTATTGCAGGGTATTGCAGAGTATTGCTGGCTATTGCAGGGTATTGCAGAGTAGTGAAAGGTATTGGAGTATGGCTGAGCATGGATGGATGGATGTGGCTCTGTGTCACAGAGCAGCACTGTGGGCACTACAGATCCAGCCCACAGCGCTGCTGCCATCCGATCTCTCCCCCTCTCCTCTCACACTGTACCGATTGGTACACAGAGGGGAGAGAGGAACCGGCGTCATGTCATGAAACCTGACCTTTTAACAGGGGTGTGTAGACTTTTTATGTCCACTGTAGATGAAAAATCAATGAAAAAATCGGCGTGGGTTCCCCCGCCCCAGTTTATACTAGGCCCTTGGGTCTGGTATGGACTTTAAGGGAAATTCCACACCAAAATTTTAAAAAAAATTGTTGTGGCACCCCCCAAAATCCATACCAGACCCTTATTCGAGCAAGCAGCCTAGCAGGCCAGGAAAGGGGGAGAGAGTGCCCCCCCTAACCTTACCAGGCTGCTTGCACTCAACATGGGGAGGTTGCTTTGGGGTCCCCCCAAAGCACCTTGTTCCAATGTTGATGTGGACAAGGGCCTCGTCCCCACAACCCTGGCCATTGGTTGTGGGGGTCTGCAGGCGGGGGGCTTATCGGAAACTGAAAGCCCCCTTTAACAAGGGGGCCCCCAGATCCCACCCCACATGTGAATGGGTATGGAAAATAGAAAAATATAAAAACCTCCAATTCGATGGGAGGTGTCCCGCTGACTGCTGTCTTTTTGCTGTAACAGCTCTTTTATAGTTAAGGACGGGGCCACCTGCTGACGTAACCAGATGACCCCGCCCCCCCTGACGGCACATAATGTCAGAAGGGGCGTGGTCACTCGGTTACGTCTCTGGGTGGCCCCACCCTTGCCTATATAACAGCTGTCACAGCCAAGAGACTGTATATTAGAAACTGGTTTTCTGCTGATGGGACTTTATAAGGCAAGAGTCTTCAAAAATATAAAAAACGTGTATAGTTTATTTGGTATCAAAAAGATTAAAAATATAACAAAACAACATATATAAATGCTGAAGAAAGCATGAAGGATGCTACAAAAAGGTGTGGACAATAACAATATGCTTGTAAAGTTACACTGTGAACATAAAACCACATCAACTATACAAACTGGAGTCTAACCCACACGTGCCCGACGCGTTTCGAGGTTTAAAAATTTGATTGAGACCTCTTCTTCAGGGGCTGGTGGTGAGATGAGTGACTATCTATATATTTACAAAAAGAACAAAACATCTTAAAGCAAATTCATGGTATGATGGCATCATATATATTTATGTAGCATGAAAGTCAAGATTGATTCAACATTATTAAGTGATATGCTCACCATTTGACTCCTGAACCCACAATTTGAAAGCATCCAACTTTAAAAACAGAGATGAAGCCAAGAGACTGCAGTCGGCGGGACGCCTCCCATCGTGGCGGAGGTTGTTGTTTTTTTTCTATTTTTCGGGTCCGTCAGGTGGCATGATTGAAGATGGATGGACATTATATGAAACCTTTTTTTTTTTTTTTTTAAATTAAGGAACTGTCAAAAACTGTGTATTGTGGTGTTTACATTTTGACAGGTTTTTTGGTGACACGTTTTTTGGTGAATGGGTACCCCATACCCATTCACATGGGGTGCTGCGGGATCTAGGGTCCCCACTTGTTAAAAGAGGCTTCCAGATTGCGATAAGCCCCCCGCCCACAGACCCCCACAACCAATGGCCAGGATTGTGGGGATGAGGTCCTTATCCCCATCAACATGGGGACAAGGTGCTTTGGTGTTGAGGACAAGCGGCCTGGTATGGTTCAGGAGGGGGGGAGCTCACTCGTCCCCCCCTACCCTGGCCTGCCAGACTGCTTGCTCAGATAAGGGCCTGGTGTGGATCTTTGGGAGACCCCGCGCCATTTTTTTTTCTTAATTTTGGCGTGGAGTTACCCTTAATATCCATACCAGACCCAAAGGGCCTGGTATGGACTTGGGGGTAACCCATGCCATTTTTTTCGTAATTCAGTCATAGGGTTCCCTTTAACCACTTCAATACACTGCAATATATACTGCACACTGCCTGCACTGTATATATATTCTACACTGAATGCAGTAATATTTATATATATATATATATATAGTAGTATATATATATATATATATATATATATATATATATATATATATATATATATATATATATACTACATGGTATATATATATATATATATATTATATATTAATATATATATTAATAAACTGCCTGCACTGTATATATAGTCTTGACTATATACATTATTTATATATACACACACACTAAACTGCCTGCATGCCACTAACTAACCTGCCTCTAGCTAACCTCTCTCATTCATTACACTATATATGGCTGCCGTGTAAGCAGCCTTATATAGTGTGGGGCGTGGACTTAGCCCACTGAGCCATGATTGGCTAACAGCATCCTGCCTTTGGCCAATCATGGCTCTCACAGCAGACATCAATGCACTGCGATCTTGCAGTGCATTATGGAGCGTTCTGCAGAGCTCGAATTTGCCGCGGACGCCTCATAATGTTCGCAATTCGGCGAACGGGCGAACATCCAATGTTCAAGTCGAACTGACGTTCGACTCATACATCGGGCTTATCCCTAGCCGTGATCAGCAGGGGATCAGCAGACAGATTCTTTGCTGATAAAAAACGGAGTCTGCCCCGTGTGAAAGGCAACTCTTTCTGTACATTCACACAGTGTCTTTGCCCCCACATAGAGTGAGCGATCCCTCATTAAAGTACAATGCAGGGGAGTGGTTTCTAAATTATAAACTCTTTATAGATAGAGTTCAAATCTAGGTTAAAGTGGTAGTAAACCACTGTGTGTGTGTTTTTTATTTTAATTTTTTGCAACCTCCAAAGTAAAGCCATAAAGTGGTAGTATGCATTGCATACTACCACATTATGTGAAACTTACCCGAAAAGGAAGCCCTCCAGCGCCGCGCTGTCACCGCTGAGAGGGCTTCCACCTTCACCCGGTCTTCCTTCTGTGTTCACCAACTCCGACTGTGTGAGTGGACGGAGCCGCGATGACATCACTCCCACGCATGCACGCAGGAGCCGCCACTTATGGCACAGGATTCTGAAGGAATGGCCCAGGTGGCCATTACTTCAGAGAGTATGCGCCGGAGAGGTCGATGACTGCATGTACAGTAAATATCTCCTAAACGGTGCACATTTAGGAAATATTTACAGTACCTTAATGCAGTGGCGGCTGGTGCTCAATATTTTGGTGGAGGGGTGGCAAACCAACGCCAATCCCCACGGGAGATGGATGGAAATGCTGCGATTCCTCCCCCCACGGGAGACGGACAGGAATGCGGCGGCGATCAGAGGCCTCCTTACCTTAGGAAGGAGGCAAATCAGGCAGACATGGATCCGGGCTGCAGCTCCTCGCTCCAGGGCCATTGCTTCTCCTCCAGGCAGAACAGAAATTGGGTCCTGACTGAGACCCGATTGGCTGGGAGTCCGAGGACTTCCTGGCCAATCGGGTCTCAGGAACTGCTTCCCGATTGTGGCTGGGAGGAGAATCAGGAAGACAATAGCGAACATTGTCACATAAGTGGGTGGGCTCGGGGCGCAGTTCTCTGCCCTGGAGCCCACCCTTTTTTGAAGTCAACTAGATCCTCAGGCTCTAATCATGTGCTTAAAAAAAAAAAAAAAAAAAGGCCCCATTGTGATCTATGCGTCCGACGCCCCGCATGTAGATTAGGGGGCCGGACTCTTGGAGGGGGGGTGGCACCCATGCGCCCCCTATGGACGGGCCGCCACTGCCTATAGGTCAGCCCGATTATAGGCTGACCTATAGGTAAAAGTCAGAGCTGGGAGCTTACTCCCACTTTAAAGTGGATAATAAATAACTAATAAAGGTACCCAACATTTTTAAATTATAATATGTTAATAGGAACCTGTCACAAATATAAAGTAAATGTTATCCCAATTTGGCTGCAAAGTGGAAATATACTTTAAAGCAGAACTAAAGTTTCTATTTAAAAAACTAAGCAGGCAGGCTTTATATTCCAGAAGAGACACACAATGCCTCTTCTGCAATATAATAAACTTACTTGCCTGTTCACAGTTTTCCTTGGAATGTAGATTGCTATTGCACAGAACAGGCAAGTATTACATGGTTTTTATGTAAAAAAAAATAAATAAAAATAAACCCATAACCTTTAATATTACTTTAACATTACATAAAAGGAGAAAGCTAGATAGGATTTTGTTTAACTGTTAAAAAGGTAATGAACATTTTTTTTTATATATATTTTTTTATAGGATAAATTTGCCTTTGGAATAGGTTACATGTTACACCCATTTTTAGGGTGGAACATGTAACATGTTCCAGCATCAGCATGTGCAGCCTTCCACCCCCCGTGACAGCAGGTCAAAGCGTTTTCTTCTGGGGCACCAGAGTGCACTTACTGTTGCTGTCTTATGACCTGTCAGCTGATGTCACAGAGCTGCTAAAGGCTCTGGAGGGATCCTGACCATATTGGTGGAATCCACTGAGCTGCCTGATTGACAGCTGGCTCTGGCTCTCAGTGCTCGGCTGAGAGCTGTAGCCAGCTGTAACTGCCCCCTCTCCAGCCTGGCGCTCAGTCACTGACAGTCACTGCTCTCTGCTCGTAGGAGGCCAAGAACTGAGTGATAATCAGTCATGTGATCGCTCAGGTCTCGGTTTTAGAGCCATATGAAATACAGCTCTTAAAAATAGCCATCCCCCTTTTTCAAGAGACCAAAAGTAATTAGACAATTGAATCAAATATTTTTATAGCCACGTGTGGGCTACTCCTTTGTTATTTCTTCATCAATTAAGCAGGTAAAAGGTCTGGAGTTGATTCTAAGTGTGGTATTTGCATTTGGAATATATTGCTGTGAACCTGCATTATACGTTCAAAGGAGCTGACCATGCAAGTGAAACAGGCCATTGTAAGGCTTCAAAAACTAAACAAATCCATCAGATCCATCAGCAACATTAGGAGTGGCCAAATCAACAGTTTGGTACATTCTGAAGAAAGAAGAAAGCACTGGTGAGCTCAGCAACATTAAAAAAAAGTGGTGGATGAACGCAGGATCCTCTATATGGTAAAGAAAAACCCATTCACAACATCCAGACAAGTGAAGGACACTCTCCAGGAGGTGGGCGTATCATTGTTAAAGTTTACAATCAAGAGAAGACTTTATAAGATCAAATACAGAGGGTTCACCACAAGGTGCAAACCATTCCTAAGCCTGAGGAATAGAAAAGCCAGATTAGACTTTGCCAAAAAACATCTAAAAAAGCCAGACCAGTTCTGGAAAAGCATTCTTTGGATGGAAGAAACTAAGATTAATCTGTATCAGAATAAGGAAGAAAAAAGTGTGGAGAAGGCTTGTTACACCTCATGATCCAAAGCACACAACGTCATCTGTAAAACATGGTGGAGGCAATGTGATGGCATGGTCATGCATGGCTTCCAATGGCACTGGGACATTGGTGTTTATTGATAATGTGACAGGAGACAGAAGCAGCTGGATGAATTCTGCAGTGTTTAGAGATATACAGTCAACCCAGAATTAGCCAAATGCAGCAAAAGTTGATTGAACAGTGCTTCAGAGTACAGATGGACAATGATCCAAAACACACAGCAAAAGCAACCCAGGAGCTTTTGAAGGAAAGGAAGTGGACTATTCTGCAATGGCCGAGTCAATCACCTAATCTCAATCCAATTGAGCATGCATTTCACTTGCTGAAGCCAAAACTAAAGGCAGAAAGACCCACAAAGAACAACAGAAGACAGCTGCAGTTAAAGCCTGGCAAAGCATCAGAAAGGAGGAAACCCAGTCTTCGGTAATGTTCATGGGTTCCAGACTTCAGGCAGTCATTGCCAGTAAAGGATTCTCAACAAAATATAAAAAATATATATTTTTAGAATAATTATATTCATTTTTCCAATTACATTTGAGCCCCTGAAAATAGGGGGACTGTGTATAAAAATGGTTGGAGTTCCTAAAATTTGTACTTGATATTTATGTTCAACCTCTAGATGAAAGTCTGCACTTCAAATTAATTTGGATTGTTTCATTAAAATTTTATTCTCGTGGAAAACAGAGCCAAAAGTATGAAAATTGTGCCTGTGTCCAAATTAACCACTTCAGCCCTGGAAAGATTTGCCCCCTTAATGACCAGGTAATTTTTTGCGATACGGCACTGCGTCGCTTTAACTGACAATTGCACGGTCGTGCGATGTTGTACCCAAACAAAATTGATGTGCTTTTTTCCCACAAATAGAGTTTTCTTTTGGTGGTCATATTTGCTCATCTTTTTTTATTTTTTGCACTATAAACAAAACATAAAAACACAAAAAAAACACAATTTAAAAAAAAAAAAACTATATTTTTTACTACTTTTGCTACAATAAATATATATATATATATATATATATATATATATATATATATATATATATATATATATATATATATATAAAAAACATTTTAAAAAACAAATTCCTTCATCAGTTTAGGCCACTATGTATTCTTCTACATATTTTTGGTAAAAAAATCCCAATAAACGTACATTGATTGGTTTGCGCAAACGTTATAGCGTCTACAAAATAGGGGATAGATTTATGGCATTTTTATTATTTTTTTTTTTTTTTTACTAGCAATGGCAGTGATCTGCGATATTTAGCGGGACTGCGACATTGCGGCGGACAGATCGGACACTTTTGACACATTTTTGGGACCATTGACATTTATACAGTGATCAGTGCTATAAAAATGCACTGATTACTGTGTAAATGTCACTGGCAAAGAAGGGGTTAACACTAGGGGGCAATCAAGGGGTTAAATGTGTTCCTTGGGAGGTGTTTCTAACTGTGGGGGGATGGGACTGACTGGACGAGGAGATATATCGTTGTTTGCAGTTACTGCAAACAGCAGATCTGTCTCTCCTCCCCTGTCAGAATGAGGATTTGTGTGATTGAGCCCACCGGCCACGTGCATCAGGTCCCCTGGCGTGCAGCGGGCCCGCTCCTGCTATGGCTCTTAAAGGAGCTGCCGTACATATACGGCGATTTTTGCACGAGAGCCAACCTGCTGCCGTATATGTAAAGTAGCTGGTCGGCAAGTGGTTAATAATGATCTAACTGTATGTTTGTTTTTCTTTAACTCCCCCAAACGTCTCCTTAACCTACTTCTGGACCACCAACCGCACATATACTGCAGCAGGCGGCCCAGCTGCATGAAACAACGTACCTGTATGTTGTTCGCGACTTCCGGGTCGCGCGCTGCCGGTGACCCGCTCCCGCTGTGATTGGACACAGCGGGAGCCAATCAGCGGGTCCGGCGGCCATGATGGCCACACGCGACTGTTTGGAGAACAGACAGAACAACTGTCTGCCTATGTAAACAAGGCAGTCTGTCGTTCTGTCAGACCGGAAGAGCGAGATCTTGTGTTTCTGCTAATCAGGAACACAGATGTCGCTCTTCCTCGAGTTAGTCCATCTCCCACACAGTTAGAAAGCATTCCCTAGGAGCACATTTAACCCTTTGATCGCCCCTGATGTTAACCCCTTCCCTGCCAGTGTCATTTATACAGTGACAGCAGGTTTTTTTTTTAGCACTGATCACTGTATTGCTGTCACTGGTCCCCAAAAAGTGTCACTTAGTGTCCCATTTGTCCACCGCAATGTCGCAGTCCTGCTAAAAAAATCTCTGATGGACGCCATTACTAGTAAAAATAAAAATGTCATAAAAATATCTCATAGTTTGTAGACATGATAACTTTTGCACAAACCAATCAATATAGGGTACTTGAGATTGTTTTTACCAAAAATATGTAGCACAATACATACTGGCCTAAATTGGTGAAGACATTTTATTTTTTACATATTTTAATTGGGTAATATTAAATAGCAGAAAGTAAAAAATATTGTTTTTTTTTTTCAAAATTGACGCTCTTTTGTTGTTTACAGCGCAAAAAATGAAAACCGCAGAGGTGATCAAATACCACCAAAAGAAAACTATTTGTGGGGAAAAAAAGGACATTAATTTAGTTTGGGTACAACGTCGCACGACCGCGCAATTGTCAGTTAAAATAACGCAGTGCCGTATCGCAAAAAATGGCCTGGTCATTAAGGGGTAAAACCTTCTGGGCCTGAAGTGGTTAAAGTTCAGTTGAAAGCTGACATGAGCACACTGGCAGAAATGCATTGGGTGCACCTGCTTTGGTAAATCATTAAATCAGTGGGTTTAGTTCTGCTAAGAAATAAAAATGTTGATGTATTCTCATTCCATTATCTTGTACCAAGTGTCTTGTAGCTCTAAATAAATGAGTTTTTTTTTTCTCATGTTTTATTACAGGGAAACATCATCAATATTCAGTAGTACAGCTGCGTCATAAAATTTATAAAGCTAAATCAAAGTTGTTCTTACGAACATGTTTTTATGTTCCGGATTATAAAAATAATTTTCTTAATTGTCGTAGACTCTCACATGTAATTATGTTGAATGTTCTAGTGCATTAGATTAATCAATGATCTCTGAATAAACACAATATGTGGTGTTGGCAAACAGCATCTGAGCATCCTTTCTGTCTCCTTTGCCTATCAACATGAATGTAACACAAGGGTTGGTTTGCTGAACATATTCAATATCAAATTAAAAAAAAAAGTAATTGATTTTAATCAAATTGTACACAAATATGTACAGAGTACCTGCTGACTTTGTACTATGAGGCAGCAAGTTTAAAAGCTGAATAGTAAACAAAAATGCTAGGAGTATGAATTTCTGGCAGTAGATACATGCATAGTCTATTCTGCCAAAAGAACTTACCTCTTTCTACTAGACATTTTTTTAATGTCCTTGTAGCCAGGTGCAGGGCTAAAGCATTATGGAGACGGAGACATTGCTTTTTATTCTTTTCTCCCTCTACTGAGATACTGATGTTATGGTGCACTATTCTCCTCCGGCCAGCAGGACAGCTAAAGTCAAGCAAGCCCATGGACTTCTATGCAGATAGCTGAGAATGCAGGGAGTTGCAGTTTGAGATGACAGCCATATAATGGCTACATTACAATGGATACATTACACATCTCAATATGATGCTGAAGCATACACTCAACCTCTGCTTCCCACCTCTGATCACCAGAGGCTTTCAGGGAGAGACTGACAGGGGCCCCCTTCTATGGCGACCGCCCACTGCAGCATTCTGGGAACTGGTGAGAGGGCTATTTGCCCATTATTAAAACTGCTAGTAGAAAACTGAGCCAGTGAGAGCAGGGCATCCAACCAATACAGCACAGCATCCATACCAGCCATGTACTGCACTTTTACCAAACCTATACTGCACTCATGCCAACCCTACACTGCAGTTATATTGAATTGTCACTGCATATGAACCACATCTACTGTGCACCTGTGCTGGGACTATACCATCCTATACTGCATGCAGGTTAACTGGGACTGTTGTTAAGTGCACCAATGCTCTTAGAGGGCCCCAACAATAGCTGGCAGAAGAACATCTCAAAGGACTGCCCCTCCTATAATAATTATTCTGCAAGCCCTCCTTGATCCCCTGACCCTTCCACCACCATTTTCTTTTGGACAGTGCATACCCAGTTGATCTAGGACTAGCATCGCCACCATAAATGTGCTCTGGTACAGTTCCAACATTCGGTAGATTAAACTTTACTACTGCTCACTGCTACACTTGAGGGGGCCTTGCTACTGTTTATGTTGATCTGGCCACCAAATGCAATGTCTAGTCCTTACTGCTAATCACTGTATATGCTAAATTGTATCATCAGTGTTAATCAATTTTATGCTTGCCTAGTTGCCAACTATATTGGGTGACAACATATTAACATATTGGGTGACAACATACTATCTGGTTTGGTGCCTGTTTTCTTTGATATAGCACTACTATTGGGTACTAAGTATTACTTATATTTATACTTTGATTTTCTGTGGTATTGAATGTTTGTACACTCAACCTGGTGTGTTAGAGGGAGTAAGGTTCTCAAGAAGGTTGAGACAAAGAACAGAGGACCCGTCTTATCCAGTGGCTCATTCGGGTTAAGTGCTACATCTGTCTACACTGTTGCTTAATTTCAACCATCTTACAGATGTTTGGAATAGGGCAGGTGCTGGGGATGATGTAACCACTGTGTGTATGGGCAGAAATATCAGTTGCTGACCAATGGCCAAAGGGGATGCCTGGGAACCGAGAAGTAGCAGCAGCGGAGATGGAAGTGGCTGTGCTTACTTGCACATTATGGCAAAAGCTCACCAAGCACACAGTGGTTTAATACTTGTTTAATATTCAATATGTCTAAATATCCAGGATAGCACTGCACAATAGTTATGTTACTATTTCATAGTAAAGTGATAGAATAATAATGGCACCTATGAAAAAACAAAAAGGTCTCAGTAGGTGGAAGTCAGTTGTATTCACCAATGGATTATCAGACACTTTACTAGCAGGATCTCTTTACTGATTTTCCTAGATCTTCTCCTCCACTTCTATCAGTGCAGCCCTTACATAGCTAAGCAAAGACAGGGAATGATTCAATTGTTCTCATCTAAGACCCCTTACACACCGGAGGTTTTTTTCAGGCGCTACAGAGCTAAAAATAGTGCCTGCATAGCACCTGAAAAAAGCCTCAGCTGCAAACCCAGTGTGAAAGCCCAAGTGCTTTCACACTAGGGCGCTGCACTGGCAGGGCATCACAGAAAGTCCTGCCAACAGCTTCTTTGCAGCGGTGGAGGAGCTGTGAATACACCGTTCCTCCACCGCTCCTGCCCATTTAAAACAATGGGGCAGCGCTGCCACACCGCCTGCAAAGCGCCGCTGTAGCGGCGTTTTGCGGGCGGATTTAACCCCTTTTTTTTAAAACCGCCCTGCTAGCGGCCGAATAACGCCGCTTAAACGACGGTAAAGCGGCGCTAAAAAAAGCGCTGCTTTACTGCCGCTGCCCAGGGAGGCTCAATGTGAAAGGGGTCTAAAGGTCCTCAACAAAGATATAATTTGTGAGTGGGCTTTCATTTTGAAGAACTTTATTCAGCATGTAAAATCAATCAGTGGACTGCTAATGTTATCCTGGGAATACTACACTCATACTAGACAGACACATTGTTCTAAAGTCCAGTTCAATGTGAGTCTTACAATATTCAAACCAGCTAGAATTCAAAAGCTTCTCGCACTAATTCTTGTCAGCCTCTTATCACATGAGTATATAATATGCAACCTCATGCCATGTCCAAGCTCTAATATGTGTGCGGGTTAAAGCTTGTATTGAATGATTTTTTTGGCTTGTGTTGATGGTATACATCTGAGATGCTTCTAAGACTATTCAGAATTTAAATACAGGCACATCTGACCTCCTTTAAGCAGGTTTTGCACTTCTATAGATACAGTGGAGACGGAAAGTATTCATACCCCCTTAAATTTTTCACTCTTTGTTATATTGCAGCCATTTGCTAAAATCATTTAAAGCGGGGGTTCACCCACACCGCCAAAAAAAAAAAATATTAAAAGCCAGCAGCTACAAATACTGCAGCTGCTGACTTTTAATACATGACCACTTACCTGTCCCAGGGTCCAGCGATGTCGGCAGGGGACGCCGAGAACCGGCTCGGTTCTCGGCAGCTGCCGCCGCCATCCTAGGTGAGGGAATCAGGAAGTGAAGCGTTGCGGCTTCACTTCCTGGTTCCCTACTGCGCATGCGCGAGTCGCGCTGCGCGTCCCTAGTGGTCCCCGCTCTCTCCTGGGAGCTGTGTGTTCCCAGCAGACAGCGCGGTCGCGACGGGAAGAGGCATAGACTTCCATGGGAGTCTATGCCGGAAGTGGGTGCAAATACCTGTCTTAGACAGGTATCTGCACCCCCCTCCCCCCTGAAAGGTGCCAAATGTGACACAGGAGGGGGGGGGTTCCGAAAAGCGGAAGTTCCATTTTTGTGTGGAACTCCGCTTTAAGTTAATTTTTTCCCTCATTAATGTACACACAGCACCCCATATTGACAGAAAAACACAGAATTGTTGACATTTTTGCAGATTTATTAAAAGAGAAAAACTGAAATATCACATGGTCCTAAGTATTCAGACCCTTTGCTGTGACACTCATATATTTAACTCAGGTGCTGTTCATTTCTTCTGATCATCCTTGAGATGGTTCTACACCTTCATTTGAGCCCAGCTGTGTTTGATTATACTGATTGGACTTGATTAGGAAAGCCATACACCTGTCTATATAAGACCTTACAGGTCACAGTGCATGTCAGAGCAAATGAGAATCATGAGGTGAAAGGAACTGCCTGAAGAGCTCAGAGACAGAATTGTGGCAAGGCACAGATCTGGCCAAGGTTACAAAAACATTTCTGCTGCACTTAAGGTTCCGAAGAGCACAGTGGCCTCCATAATCCTTGAATGGAAGACATTTGGGATGACCAGAACCCTTCCTACAGCTGGCCGTCCGGCCAAACTGAGCTATCGGGGGAGAAGAGCCTTAGTGAGAGAGGTAAAGAAGAACCCAAAGATCACTGTGGCTGAGGTCCAGAGGTGCAGTCGGGAGATGGGAGAAAGTTGTAGGAAGACAACCATCACTGCAGCCCTCCACCAGTCGGGGCTCTATGGCAGAGTGGCCTGACGGAAGCCTCTCCTCAGTGCAAGATACATGAAAGCCCGCATGGAGTTTGCTAAAAAAACAACTGAAGGACTCCAAGATGGTGAGAAATAAGATTCTCTGGTCTGATGAGACCCAGATAGAACTTTTTGGCCTTAATTCTAAGCGGTATGTGTGGAGAAAAACAGGCACTGCTCATCACCTGTCCAATACAGTCCCAACAGTGAAGCATGGTAGTGACAGCATCATGCTGTGGGGGTGTTTTTCAGCTGCAGGGACAGGACAACTGGTTGCAATCGAGGGAAACATGAATGAATGAGTGCTCAGGACCTCAGACTGGGCCGAAGGTTTACCTTCCAACAAGACAATCATCCTAAGCACACAGCTAAAATAACGAAGGAGTGGCTTCACAACAACTTTGTGACTGTTATTGATTGGCCCAGCCAGAGCCCTGACTTTAAACCCAATTGAGCATCTCTGGAGAGACCTAAAAATGGCTGTCCACCAACGTTTACCATCCCACCTGACAGAACTGGAGAGGATCTGCAAGGAGGAATGGCAGAGGATCCACAAATCCAGGTGTGAAAAACTTGTTGCATCTTTCCCAAAAAGACTCATGGCTGTATTACATCAAAAAGGTGCTTCTACTAAATACTGAGCAAAGGATCTGAATACTTAGGACCATGGGATATTTCAGTTTTTCTTTTTTTTAAAATATGAAAAATGTCAGCAGTTCTGTGTTTTTCTGTCAATATGGGGTGCTGTGTGTACATTAATGAGGGAAAAAATGAACTTAAATGATTTTAGCAAATGGCTGCAATATAACAAAGAGTGAAAAATTTAAGGGGGTCTGAATACTTTCTGTCCCCACTGTATGTATGGGAATTCAAAAGATGTCTGAAGTAAATAAAAGCCTATTGACACAGGCCCCAAGTCTGTAACAAGCTCAGAGAGAGACCCACGATAAATGCTTAAGGGTCCCTACTTAGGCTATCAAGGTCTGATGAGTTGGGTACCGCTGACTTGTGAGGGTGGAGGCTGAGGAGAGGTTCATCCAGACCCAAACCATGCTGTGGAAAGAGGAAGAGATAGCCTTGCCTGGCCCAAGTGGTTAGCAGATAAAAGCATCCTCAGCTCAGGGCTGAATCATGGGTAGAGATGGGCTTGGGCATGTTCAGATCGAACCCACGAGGAAGCCATCACTGCACACTGCCAATCATAGGCAGTGAGGCATTTCCTGACCGGCAGCTGCATATACACAAGCTGCCTATGATTGGTGGTGTGCAGTGCTGGCTTCCTGGTGGGTACAATCCGAACAAGCCTGAGCCCACCGCTAATCATGGGCAGGGTGAAACATGTTGGGGTGTGGCCTGGATTTATCGAGCTAAGGCTGCTTTTACCTGCTAAACACTCGGGCCAGGAGAGGTGTGCAGCGATTGAGCTATCTCTGCCAATTTCTGAAGCTCAGAGAGAGAGAGAGAGATGTACCTGAAGAAGCCAACCAGTGTTGAATTTTGAAGCTTAAAGGCTAAATTTAGTCAAACAGTGTTTACTATCAATGTGAAGCATCACTTGTGCTAATAGCTTCTGCTTTAGTTGAAATCTTCCTTCCTCCAATGCCCTTCTGCAGTGGTATTCCTTGGGTGCTGTGGGTGTTAAAAGCTGAAGGACCTGTGACAGACGATCATAGACCACTCTGCATTCATAAAAACTATAGTAAGACTTCTATGATTGGTGGAAGGGGCAGAAAGTGCAGGGAGTCACAGGTCCTTTGGCTCTATTAACCGTAATATTACCACTGCAAGGATAGGGGAGCATTAGATGACAGAAGATTCAACTAAAGCAGCATCCATTAGCACAAAGTACACTTTGCATTAATAGTAAGTCCCTCGTGCCAAAAAAAAAAAAAAAAAAGTTTGACAAAACATAGGCTTTCAATTGTGCTGATGCAGGGAGAAAATTCATAAAACTGTAAGAATTTAGCTAGCACTTCTGTGATGGGCAAAAGATAGATACCAGAAAGGAAGTCAGCCAGATGGTAGAATTGACCCCTGGAGTAAGCCGAAATGCAAAATGTTCAAATGTACTTCAAGTCTACCATGAGCATATTCCACATAGCTATTCATTTTATTAATAGAGAAGTATAGGAATCTTTTTTTTTTTAAAATCGTACTTACCTAGGTGAATGCAGCATCGATCCAATGCTGCATCTGTTTCCTGCTGGGTCTAGGCTGAGAACACAGATCACCGGATGCTCCCCACGCCCCCCCCCCCCCCCCCTGTGCTCACTGGAGCTCTGGGCTGTGAAGGGGGCTGAGAGGCTGAGCTGGGTGCTGGTCCAGGCATGTGGTCGGATCACCACCACATGGTCACAATCTTTCTCGAGGATGGACCGGCTCTGTGACGTCAGCTTGCTGTCTGCTGAAAACGGCCACAGGAGTGCAGAATGAACTGCACTCCTGTGATCCACAGGAGAAGTACAGCCAAATGAGCTTTGGCTGTACTTTTACTTTAAGGAAAACATAATGGATATGGGTCATTATAATTAAATTCTTTAAATAACTTAATATATCCTTTGAGATCAGCTTTTTGCTATCAAAAGTATATTTAGTCTCTTCCCATGCTCTCTTTTTATACAGAAGAATCCAATAAGAGACAAGTCACTCCTGTTACTCACTTGTGTGGTGATATATTTCAGCTTGGGTTATTGGGCTCTGTAAACAACAGGTTTTTACAACAAAGGAGAAAAAGTTAAAAAAAAGAAAATCAGCCCAAAGCTCCACTCGTTGATCAGAAAGAAAAACACACATTTTCCTATTCAATGGACTGAAAAAAAAAAAAAATAAAGATATCTGTAGGTTTTCAGTCCTGACCATAACAAAGAAAAAACAATCACTAGGTATTCCCTTGAAAAGCTTAAGAAGTACATTTTTTTTAATGGTAATTTCTTTGCATATGTCTTTAAGCTACCTTTCATACTGTATATCCAGACTGAATTCCATGCAGTGTCTAACCTAATGGAACCGTCTGTATTTCTAATTGTGCAGGCACAGCATGGGGCATCTGCTGGCTGCTAACCTGAGATTCGAGAGCTCTGTTCTCATAGCTGAACGCTGACATTTTGCTGTGATCTTTAAACTCTGCTGTGCTCAAGTGGACAACAATGCACAGAGAACAACAATTCCTCCCAAGATATCTAGTCCGGCTCAGATTTAGTACTTTCACACTCTGTTTGAGCAAAGACTTTTCATGTGCCATTAACACGATGGAATATGGGAATATGTGGAAAGCGCATTATAATTAAAAATCCATTTATCTAAATTACACTCATTCTCATAGCGTTAAGGCTTAACAACGGAATATATTTGAATATCTAGTGAAAAGTGGCTTTATTAGGCTCAGTGGAATATACCTGTTCACATCTATAATCCAAAAATCCTAGGCCTGCAACCGACCTGCCTATTTTCTTGGTGGTATATCCTTTATCTAAAGCCTGCAGCCATATTTTTTTTTTTTTTTTAGACTACAGAGGGATAAATTTAACATGTCTGTTTGGTCAAATTGTACAATGGAAAATTACAAATATGTGGATACTTGTACTGTTTATTCTACCTATGTATCCTCAAAGCATTTGTTCAATAAAAGCCAATTATTAAACAAACTATCTGGATTTTTATTTTTGTCTGTGACCCCATTGGAGAGATATTCCATCACTTTCTGTCCTTGTGACAGAGGGATAACTATGGGGTGACTGCAGTTGTCACTGGGACAAGGTGGTAGAGACAGCTATAAAAACAAAAGATTTAAAGTGGAACTAAACCTATTAATTTCATGATTTTCTGAAGCAGTTACATTCAAGGCATGCCGTGAATAATAACTGTCACAGCTGCTTATTCTCTCAACCAAACTGTCAAGCCATTAAATTGATGGTGTCATAACTTACATGTGCAGCAGCATGGCGACTGCAGATCAAACAGGGGCTAAGATGGCCACTTCAATGGCTGTAAAGTGTAGTAGGGTTTAGCTCCGCTCTACAGCGGTTGTAAACCCTCACAAATACTCAGCAAAGTGACTAGCTTAAGGTGATACACAAAGATTAAACAAATCCTCCTACATAGATTGTACCTGTTTATCTGCAGCCCCCTCATCTATACGACTATTCAAAGTGTAGAATTTAGAAAGCTTGTCTGAGAGTTCAGAAAAAAAGGGGGCAGAGAGCTGAAGTTACACTCTGCAGCGTTTATTGAGGAGATGTCTGAGAACTGATTGGAGAAATGGGACACGCCCCTTTACACAGCACACAGGAACAGAGCCGAGGCAATCAGCTGGAGGCCCCTCCCCTGTTACAATTTTTCTCCTGGTGTCAGGAAAACTTGTCAGAAGTGATTCTTGCTGATAGAGGAACAAAGCAGCAGACAGAAATGACACTTATTGCTCTTAATTGAGACAAGTACACAATATAGAAGAATATGCTTTGTTCATATTTCTTGTCTGAGGTTTACAACCGCTTTAAAGCAGAGCCCTAATCATTTGTTTATTAAAAGGCAGCAGCTACACGAAGTGTAGTTGCTGACTCTCAACAAACACGCTCATCCAGGATCCAGCGATGTGGTCACCTGAACCATCACTGGTCTCCCTCTCCGGCACCGGCATTTAATTGTGGGCACCCAGCTGCGACAGCTTTTGGCTTCAGCCAGGGGGGCGAGTCAGGCTGCGCCTGCTGAATGGTCAGGGCAGTCTTCTGGGACCTGTGATGTGTCCCAGAAGACTGCATAGAAGGAGGGGGAGAAAAACTTCCGCTTGGATCGCCTAGTGGAAGCAGGTACCTGTCAAAACAAGGTACCCACTAGACGCCAAAAAAAATGACATGCCAAATGCGGCAAGTGATGGGAGGAGGAGTGCTTAAATCGGAACGTCCCCTTTTGCGTGGAGCTCCGCTTTAAGCTGATCCCATTAAGGGATCAAAATTCGGTCAATTCAGCAGGGACCATCCAAATTACGATCTATGTATGACTGTCCCCATTCAACAGAATTTGGTGATTAGATATTGGGAAACTTTTCTCAATGAATGGCTACAATAGCTGATTAGTGTATTCTGCTAGCTGAAAGTCCCGCCGTCAGAATGTAATGTCTCAGCACGGAGGATTCCTCTCTCCACCTCGCTTGTGTGGATGGAGGAATCCGTTCCTTTTTTCATAGTCATCTATGACCACCTTTACCCTTTCCTTGCTCACGAAAAATGTATTTTTGTCATTTGTGTCCCCATTGGAGAGATTTCACGTTACTATTTTTCCAGGAAGGACACAGATGGCAATAAAAACCTAACAAAAGACCCTTCCCTGTTTTGCCAACAATAAAAGAGACATAGCTTGCAGCAGAGGCATGAAGCACTCCATGGAATAGAGAGGTATGAGGCAATGCCTTAATACATGTGATAGGGGGGCATAAAGTTCTGTGTGTAACAGAGAAACGGAACAGATAAAATGAAAAATATTAGCTACCGAGCTATAAGTAACCAAGAGGCTCTGCATATTACAGATTAGAGCGATCTATGTAAAACTAAAGGCACGAGCAACTACATTCATATTATTTTTTTGGTTTTCTTTTTTTTCCTCCCTTTTCTATAATACTTCTTTATTGATGTTTTTATCATAGATATTTGGGAACAAAAAAAAAAAAAGAGGAAGAAAAAAAAGAAAACAAAAAACAAAAACATACAAATCACTATATAAGAATATACAGTAGGGTTTATAGGAGCCTTAGGTATATTAGATAATATACCTGTAGATCTTAACATAAATTGCCAAAGGAGATATTAAAATAGAATTGCAAATATACTTAAAAAAAATTTAGGATTAAAACTTTTTTTTATTTATTTTTTGATAAAAGTAGCTTTTCTTTAAAAAAAAAATAGGCCAAACAAGATCACATCAGGATGAACGGTCTTGTGTTCTAGGACCATCTTCAGAAAGACATGGAGGCCATTTCATATGAGAGATCAGCAAAATAATTGCTCTTGCCTTTGACAAGCTTTACCCTAATCTACCACTAAAATCCACCTGAATATTATCCAGACTCTAAAACCTTGACATAGAAGTTGCAGTGTCATGGTGCAGTGTGAAAATGTAATAGATTAGGAAAAAAAAAAAGTTGTGATAAAAGTGACAACATTTTTTCTCTAGCATACTTTAGTTGGAAATAATGAAATACACCAGGATTAGGGTGGTGTAAAATAGCAATTTTTTTTTTTGCAAAAAAAAAAAAAAAAATTGTATAGAAGGTCTGAACAAAGTTAAAGCAAATACAATATATAATAATACAAAATATAATTTTATGTATAATGTTCGCCTTTGTTGAAACATGGTAAAAAAAAATTGCCTTAAATGACTTCACAGATAAGTAAAACTGTGGAAATAAAATTGCTCATTAAAAGAAAAAAAAAAGCGAAAAATATACATTCCATTTCTTTATGAATAGGCACCATAGGTGGTCAAAGCATTAAATTAGACTTCACACCTGCATATAGGCTCCTGTGGTGTATTGTGTGCTCTAACTGTTTTTTATCCTTGGTATAAAAACAGAAAAACAGCTGCAATTCAATTAAGTAACAAAGAAATGTACTTACTAATTCAAAAAGGTGAACAACTGGTCACAAGAACTCTTGTTATAGGGAAACTTTTATTCTTTCTTCAGTTGTTGTTGAAATTCAGGTAAGCTTTTGCCATGATGAGCAAGCACGTAGAGCATACTTACATATTATGGCTCACTTACCTCTCAGTGTGCCCTACTCCAGCGATGACCTGACGAGCCTTCAGTAGCCTTTCCATCTGTAGATGACGCCATCTCCCTCGCTCTTTCTTCTTGAGGGTCCTGCGGCATTCCTCTTCGACCATTGTACAGCCACTGATGATTTTACTTCTACACATGTTTGAAGAATGTACACTATATTGTCAAAAGTATTGGGATGCCTGTCTTTACACGCACATGAATTTTAATGGCATCCCAGTCTTAGTCCATAGGGTTCAATATTGAGTTGGCCCACTCTATACAGCTATAACAACTTCAACTCTTCTGGGAAGGCTGTCCACAAGGTTTAGGAGTGTGTCTATGGGAATGTTTCACCAATCTTCCAGAGGCGCATCTGTGAGGTCAGGCACTGATGTTGGATGAGAAGGCCTGTCTCCCAGTCTCCGCTCTAATTCATCCCAAAGGTGTTCTATCGGGTTGAGGTCAGGACATTGTGCAGGCCAGTCAAGTTTCTCCATCCCAAACTCGCTCATCCATGTCTTTATGGACCTTGCTTTGTGCACTGGTGTGCAGTCATGTTGGAACAGGAAGAGGCCATCCCCAAACCATTCACACAAAGTTGGGAGCATGAAATTGTCCAAAATGGACACTGGTACTGGAACTAAGGGACCAAGCCCAACCCCAGAAAAAACAACCCCACACCATAATCCCCCCCCCCCACCAAATTATTTGGACCAGTGCACAAAGCAAGGTCCATAAAGATGTGGATGAGCAAGTTTGGGGTGGAGGAATTTGATTGGCCTGCACAGAGTCCTGACCTCAACCCAACAGAACACCCTTGAGATGAATTAGAGCGCAGACTGTGAGCCAGGCCTTCTCGTCCAACATCAGTGCCTGACCACACAAATGCGCTTTTGGAAGAATGGTCAAACATTCCCATAGACAAACTCATAAACCTTGTGGACAGCCTTCCCAGAAGAGTTGAAGCTGTTATAGCTGCAAAGGGTGGGCCAACTCAATATTGAACCCTACGGACTAAGACTGGGATTACATTAAAGTTCATGTGCATGTGAAGGCAGGCATCCCAATACTTTTGACAATCTAGTGTATGTTATCCCCTTCACCCGATTCTATTTTCGGAATATCGAGAATGAACCAAAACATACTCCGTATGCCGCGAAAAAATTGTTGGGAACGCAAGGGAAAGTTTATTGAGAAACAGAATATGCAAATCTCTTTTGCCAACAAACTCTTAGTAATTTTTCTATGTGAAACTTCCTTTCAGCTAATAATATCAGATAATATTTGGTATGGCCATTTCTATATGCTGATCCTTCATACTTTTGTTATTGAGTTAAATGTAGAGATGTGTAGCTTAGCCAATAGAGGACAGGGGCGGATCCAGGGGGGGCAATTGGCACCCCCGAGAAATTTGTTTCCGGCCGGGCGGGTGAGATAGCGGGCGGCCCTGCGGGCGGGTGAGATAGTGGGCGGCTCCGATAGCGGGTGGACCGGGCGGCGTGATTTGTGGGCGGGCGGCGTGGTTTGTGGGTGGGCTGGGCTGCCAGGTGGCTCAGTGTGTTGGCAGGTGAGAGTGAGAGAGCAGGCTCGGTGTGGCAGCTGGCCAATCAGTTAGCCAGGGGCGGGGGAGCAGAGAGATGAGATCATCTCTCACCGTCAGCCCTGCATCCCTGCAGTAACTTCTGCCCGCTCACTGGGCAGGCAGCAGAGATTACATTATCTCTCTGCTGCCTGACTCTGGGAGTCTTTGACACAGCAGGAGACAACCAAAACACCACCTTAGCAGGCAAGTGACAATACACAATGTGTGGCAGGTGATGTGGCAAGTGGCAATCCGCAAGGTGTGGCAGGTGACGTGGCAAGTGACAATTCACAATGTGTGGAGGGTGACGTGGCAAGTGACAATCCACAATGTGTGGCAGGTGACGTGGCAAGTGAGAATCCGCAACGTGTGGTAGGTGACGTGGCAAGTGACACACTCAGGGCTCCCACTGATTCTGCATTATGGTGAGTTGAACTATTTCATTTTATATTACAATGTAATTATAGAGTAAATGCGCTTCAATCATCTTGACACGGTAACAACCATGGTGCCGGGATGATTGAAGCGCCAACACCAGTGGTTTCCCCGATAAATTGCCCACAAAAAAATGGATTTTCTGGCATTGCCCCTCCCAAGACTAGACTCTGGATCTGCCCCTGCTAGAGGAAGCTCTTAGTAGGTCAATGCAATAACTCTGTCCTAGCTGTACTAACTCCTTACCCCAATCTGTCTGATTATCTCCTACTCTATTAGCTTTTAGACGATCCATGAAAACCCTCCTCTTCAGAGAAGCCTACCCTACCCACACCGAACAACTGTATTTTCATTTTCTCAGCTCATCCCCCACAGTTATTACCTTTTGTTCCACTTGACCCTCCCTTCTAGATTGAAAGCTCTATCGAGCAGGGCCCTCTGATTACTCCTGTATTAAATTGTAATGTAACAGAAATGTCTGCCCTCATGTTGCAAAGCGCTGCAAAAAAACTGTTGGCGCTATATAAATCCTGTATAATAATAATAATATTTGCTTTAATACTAATATATCAAACACATGGGGAGAGCATTGTTTTCAATTAGTTTGTGCACTCATAGACTTGAAGCGTAAAAGGGAGAAGTAAAGCACTCAACTGACCACTGGGTTGTCCTGCTAAATAGGAAGAAGAGCCTGCATATGAACAAATATGGATGGCCCCCATATACATACTGTATGTTCAAACTAAACATATGATCAAGGTTTTTGAAACAAACATATATTGAAGAAATCTTATTTATAATGTACTGGATATCACATAAAACATGAAACAAGCTATTCATTTTCTTATGGAAATTACTATAAATGCCTAAAAATACAGACCAGTTTGGACCTTGGTAGTAAAAACAAAATAATATTAAACGCTGATTACGTTCTCGTCCAATAAAAACAATCTGTAATACGCCGTTACATCTGCTTCTCTCAGTAAATAAAAATGCACAAGGTGCTGGCAACACTTGAGTTCACTAGGTTACCCTCAAGTGAGGTTTGTGGGAGTCAGACAGACTGCTACGAATTTGGATATTTGAGAATAATATGATATTATTTGTCCATCTTTTTTAAAATTTTGGTAAGGTTTTATGGCTTCCCAGCTGCAACCTGCACAGTACTCTGTGCTAAGGGAATATCAACCTACTTCCCTCCTTTAGTAACCAGCGATTGGGAATCAATTAGAACGATTCCCGATAATGTGATCACTATCCTAGAAAAAAATAACCCTTAGCTTGCAGTTGGCACAGCACCCTCAATGTGGCAGTATGCCTCTGTTTAATACTGTAATTATCAGATACAATTACAAAATGAAAAATAGTCAAGTGCCTTAGAAAGATTTTCCCCTCACTTTCTGCCCTGGTGACAAGGTTTTCATAGACTGGAAGTGAGAAAAATCAGAAACAGGGACTCTCACTCGAGTACAAATCTTACAGGAGTTCTAGCTTTCTCCTGCTCTGCAGTGTTTTTATTTCTGTCTGTGTTGCTGTTGGAAATGTCCTTTCAGTTTCTGTCTGGTAAAACATTGTCAGCAGCATAGGAAGGGTTTTGAAATTTCTCTGAGCCTCAGAAAGCAATAAAAACCCAACAGGTGTAATAAGGCTCGGTTCACATTTCCAGTGCCTTGAAAAAGTATTCATACCCCTTGAAATTTTCCACATTTTGTCATGTTACAACCAAAAACATAAATGTATTTTGTTGGGATTTTATGTGATAGACCAACACAAAGTGGAAGGAAAATGATAAATGGTTTTCAACATTGTTTACACAAAAGTATCTGAAAAGTGTGGTGTGCATTTGTATTCAGCCCCACCGAGTCAATATTTTATAGAAAAACCTTTCGCTGCAATTACAGCTACAAGTCTTTTTGGTGATGTCTCTACCAGCTTTGCACATCTAGAGAGTGACATTTTTTTCCCATTCTTCTTTGCAAAATATCTTAAGCTCTGTCAGATTGGAAGGAGAGTGTCTGTGAACAGAATTTTTCATGTCTTGCCACAGATTTGCAATTGGATTTAGGTCTGGACTTTGACTGGGCCATTCTAACACGTGAATATGCTTTGATCTAAACCATTCCATTTTAGCTCTGGCTGTATGTTTAGGGTCGTTGTCCTGCTAGAAGGTGAACCTCTGCCCCAATCTCAAGTCTTTATCAGACTCTAATGCTGGGTACACACGGTCGGACTTTCCGGCAGGAAAAGTCTAGTGGAATCTTTTCATCGGACATTCCGATTGTGTGTGGGCCTCATCGGACTTTTTTTTTTAGAAAATTCTGACGGATCTAGAAATAGAACATGTTTTAAATCTTTCTGACAGAATCAATTTCTATCTGGAAAACTGCTCGTCTGTATGCTGTTTCGACGGACCAAAAACGACGCATGCTCTAAAGCAAGTATGAGGCAGCAGCTATTGGCTACTCAATATTGAACTTCCTTTTTCTAGTCCCGTCGTACGTGTTGTATGTCACCGCGTTCTAGACGGTCGGACTTTGGTATGATCGTGTGTAGGCAAGACAGTTTCAGCGGAACTCCGTCGGAAAAACCTTCAGAGTTTATTCCGATGGAAAAAACGGTCATGTGTACGCGGCATAACAGGTTTTCTTTTAAGATTGCCCTGTATTTGGCTCCATCCATCTTCCCATCAACTTCCCTGTCCCTGCTGAAGAAAAGTATCCCCACAACATGATGCTGCCACCACCATGTTTCACGGTGGGGATGGTATGTTCAGGGTGATGTGCAGTGTTAGTTTTCCCCCACACATAGCATTTTGCTTTTAGGCCAAAAAGTTCAATTTTGGTCTCATTTGACCAGAGCACCTTTTTCCACATGTTTGCCTTATGTTTGTTTTGTCCCCCACATGGCTTCTCGCAAACTGCAAACAGGACTTCTTATGGCTTTCTTTCAACAACAGCTTTCTTCTTGCCACTCTTCCATAAAGGCCAGATTTGTGGAGTGCATGACTAATAGTTGTCCTGTGGACAGATTCTCCCACCAGAGCTGTGGACCTCTGCAGCTCTTCCGGTTACCAGGGGCCTCTTGGCTGCTTCTCTGATTAATGCTCTCCTTGCCTGGCCTGTCAGTTTAGGTGGACGGCCATGTCTTGGTATGTTTGCACTTGTGCCACACTCTTTCCATTTTCAGATGATGGATTGAACAGTGCTCCATGAGATGTTCAAAGCTTGGGATATTTTTATAACCTAAACCTGCTTTAAACTTCTACTTTATTCCTGACCTGTCTGGTGTGTTCCTCAGCCTTCACGATGCTGTTTGTACACTAAAGCCCCGTACACACGATGAGATTATCAGACGAATGATCGTCTGAATTTTTTGCATGCTAATCACAAATCAAATCTGATGAGTTTAATAAAGTCACGAAAATTCCCATACGACAGAAAAAAAATTTGGAAGTGATGTCATGTGTTGTAATGCATTTGTATTGCATTTTCGAACGATAGCTGTACTGTTTAAACGAAAATTGTACGATCTGGCATTGTACAAAAAAACAATTTGTGCACGTCCAATAGAATAATATTGGATGAACTGTCATGATCGGCTCTTGAAAGCTCTGTACTAACCATCCGATTATCATACGATCGCTTCAAAATAGGTATTTTCCATACGAAGGTTCTCTAACAAACCTCTGAGGGCTTCAAAGAACAGCTGTATTTATACTGAGATTAAATTACACACAGGTGAACTCTATTTACTATTTAGATGACTTCTGAAGGCAATTGGTTCCACTAGATTTTAGTTAGGGGTATCAGAGTAAAGGGGGCTAAATACAAATGCACCCCACACTTTTCACATATAAATTTATAAAAAATGTTGAAAACCATTTATCATTTTCCTTCCACTTCACAATTATGTGCCACTTTGTGTTGGTCTATCACATAAAACCCCAATAAAATACATTTACGTTTTTGGTTGTAACATGACAAAATGTGGAAAATGTTATGGGGTATGAATACTTTTTCAAGGCACTGTATATGTATTTTGAACTACATCCGATTTGCATAAAATGTGAACCGAACTGCTTTCAATGGAGCAGGTTCACATATGTCTGGGGCTGCTGCGGTCCGGTTCAGGTGCGATTTCAAGTAAAAATTTGCTGAACCAGTGAACAAACCACGCCGGAATCCTTTAAAAAATTTGGCTGCCTATACACATTGATACATACCTATTTATTAAAGTAGAACTATAGGCAAAACCTTTTTTTCATTGTGGATAGAATAAGGGAATGTTATAACCCCGTCAATTTTTTTTCTTCTTTTTGCCATCTGTGTCCAATTGTGGAGATTTCTCTTCACTTTGTGTCCCATAGCCAAACAGGAAGTAAGAGGAAATCCCTCTAAATTAAGGAAATTCCTTAGGGATCCCCTGGTCACCAGAACTAGTGCCCACATTGGAAGATTTCCCTTCTATTACTTTTCTGGGGACAACCCAAAATGTGGTATTTACTTTTACTTTAAAGAGCAACTCCACTTTTGTTGAATAAAAAACATTCCCCTCTGGGTGATCTATGTGCATTGCAAGGATTATAACAACCTTTGTTGCAGATTCCTACCTTTTGTTATTCTGAAGAAATCCGTTTGTTCCTCTGTGCTGAGTGGGTCTAATGGGAGTAGTTTCATAATGATCAATCAGCTGTGCAGCTGCAGAGCACTAATGAGAAAAATTGTGGGTCTGCATCCCTTTAGAAGTGTTCCTATTGGAAATATATCACCAAAAATGACATTTTTGTTGCAGGGGATGCCTGAAATCTGACTTATCTTAGGCAGACTAATGGGGAAATTGATGAGCCAATCACACAAGCAGGAAATGTTGTTTCCAGGGTGTGTTCAGTACACAGGAGCACAGACAACAATAAAAACTTACATGTGTTCTAATCCCACTCCACTTTATTCAAAGCTAAAAAAAAAAAAAGTTTTGCCTTTAGTTCTACTTTAAATGATACATATTTATTAAATGATAAATTAAATATTTAATAATGTGCGCTTGATCACATAGCGGTAGCATATAAATACTACATAATTTCCTTATAAAATTATAAAATGTATAAAAATAATAAAGCCAATATTAGTTTTCTAATAATATTATTTTCCTAAAACGATTACCACCAAGCATTGAAAAGAAATGCACGATCACCGTCGTCTACCAATACAGAGTTATACAATGTTGTCAATGAGAGAAACCATGAAAACGGCAGCACACTTCTTTCATAACGCTATGTCAAAAAAACATTGCGGTTACATCCCCTGAGGAATCAGGAGGACAGGCAGAGATGGTTAAAAGAAAGGCACTGTCAATATACCAGGATGATCCCCCGAATAAATAAGACAAGCCAACAAGCTTCTTTGAGGAACTCATAAGTAAACTGTAAAGGCAAGCAACCCAAAGGAATCCAAGAGCCAGATAGGGAATTATGCCTGCTGCGAAAATTAATACAGTACATACAGATATACAGTCTTGTATGCCTTTTTTTCTCCACCTTCAAACAACTCAAGATTTTACTACAGAATGTGATATACAGAGGTTATCCTAAAAGATTTTGCAACATTCTTTTAGAGAAAGAAAAAAAAGGTTAAAGTAAGCCTTTCACAAATCTCAAAGTACATCACGAAATAAGCATCAGTTTTTTTGCATAAGCTAAAAAAAACCAAAAAACTTCAAGTTAAAATAATCAGTAAGTGCATAGACATAGCCAGTTGAAGGTTTATGCAAACCTAGACATCTTCTGTGGAATAGGTGCTTGGCTTCACCACCTTTTAAGCCTACTTACTGGTCAACAAGGCCACGTATCATATTCAATGATATATAGAAAGGGCAGGGCCAAGTTTGTCTTTCACATAAAAAGTCAACATTTTCACATAATTTCAGAATGAAATTTATTGTTTATTCCTTTTTTGCCTCCTATTTAGTTTACATAGTCCAGGCTTGTGACAAGATTAAACACTGGGAATTAAAGTGATTGTAAAGCTTTATTTTTTTTTTCATTAAAATAATAAACATGTTATACTTACCTGCTCTGTTGCAGTGGTTTTGCACAGAACAGCCCTGATCCTCTTCTTCTCGGGTCCCTCTTTGGCGCTCCAGGCCCCTCCCTCCTGCCAGGTGCCCCCAGAGCAAGCAGCTTGCTCTAGGGGGCACCCGAGCCGAGCTTCTGCTCTGTGTGTCCATTAAAAAAGGTTGCGAGCACTGAACTTATTCTCTCTGGAGAAGAGACGCTTGAGAGGGGATATGATTTCAATTTACAAATACCATAATGGTGACCCCACAATCGGGATAAAACTTTTCCGCGGAAGGGAGTTTAACAAGACACGTGGCCACTCATTAATTAAAATTAGAAGAAAAGAAGTTTAACCTTTAACTCCGTAGAGTGTTGTTTACTGGAAGAGCGGCAAGGATGTGGAATTCCCTTCCACAGGCGGTGGTCTCAAAGGGGGGGCAACGATAGTTTTAAAAAACTAGTAGATAAGCACCTGAACGACCGCAACATACAGAGATATACAATGTAATACTGACATATACTGTAGTCACACACATAGGTTGGACTTGATGGATTTGTGTCTTTTTTCAACCTCACCTACTATGTAACAAACGGAGCCGTGGCTTGGCCCCACCCTCACAGTCTCCTGATTAGCTCACTGATTGTTATTGGCAGGATCAAAAATCAGTACAAGGGACTGTGGAACCTACAGGGTTAATCCTCAGCATTGTGTATAAAGGCTGTTTCATCCTGTCTTCTCTGATCCTCCCTTTTTCTTTTTTATTCTTTCTTTAAGGTATGTGGTAGAACATAATAATATGGCATGACATACCATAGTCAGTTAAATCCATTAATAGACAGTAATACAACCATATCCAAGAATCGTTGGATGTCAACGAAATAACAGCCAAGGTTCCACTATGGCAATATAAGGTATCCGTAAACTGTGGGCAATAGCCTCTACAACAAATATCCTGTTTTATTACCTTTAGTGTGGTGGAAACCCAATAGATAGCATCATTTGTCATGAACAAACCAGGAGAAAAGAAAATGGGAAAAACAATAACTAGCAGGTATCGGACCACTGTGAGGTAGGGAGCAAAACGTGGACAATTCACAAAATATTGGCTCTCAGCCCCGTCCTCACAGTAACAGCACCTAATGATCAACGCCTACCGAGAGATTTTTTGTAGAGAAAAAAAGACGACACCCTAGGTGTCTAGTAGGGAGTAGGGAAGTAATAAGGAGAGGTAAAAGTAGGAAAGAAGAGGAGGAAGGGTGAAGAGCTCTGGCGGGGTCAACAGCAAGGTCTCTTTCCCATTTACTCAAATATGGGGGATTGTGTTGAGATGTTACTGCAAGTAAAATACCGTAATAATAGGATAGATTTCCGCAAAGGCTCATCTCCCAGGCATAGATCTTGAAACGAAGTGGGTTGTCTACGAAAACAAACATGGTCTAGCAGGGACCAAAGAAAGTGGGACAATTGAAAAATCTTCCACTTGCCTAAAATAGAGGCATTTATGGCGGGATATAAGACTCAGAGCTTGATCCACCCAGAGGGGCCAAGAAAGGTAGAAGCTCTAACCAAAGCTCAGATCTGGCTGAAACTGAAAAGCTTTGTCAGAGAAACCCAGCACAAAGTACGGGTGGCCAATAATAGGCGTCAACAGGGAGAGAAAGCTGGACATCTCCGCTATGCTGTAGAACCTACGAAGTTCCAGCAATGTGGGTTTGATCAAAGGGTGTGGAAAAGAAAACCGGGAGTACTGAATCCCAGTCCATGGAAGGCCTGCTATGGAGTCCGGTAGTGACTCCTGTTCGAGGGAGACCCATAATTTATGGGATGAATGTCTACACCAGTCCACCACTCTGTTCATGTGGACCGCTGTTCATTCTCCCCTTCTTTTACTGTCCCCAATCCATCTCCTGTTAAGCAGAGCCTTGGGGGCACTCTGCACATGCTCAGTTTGATGTGTATTGCTACATGCAGACTCATAGGGCAGTCAGAGAAAATGAAAATTCCTCCTACATGCTTTAACCAGTGCAAGGCCAAACACTGATATAAGTCACAAGACTGCTATATACTGGTCATAAGGAAAAGTATTTAGCAGTTTATATTTAATAAAATATTTGCATTTCCTTGTTCTGTGTACTGTGGGAGACCAGATATAGCGAATTTAGGGTCCTGGGTTTAGTAATTCTTTAAAGGGGACTGAGAACATCTAAAGAACAGTCAATTATTATATCTTGCTGTAATCGGTTGGTCATGGTACACCCACTCATGGCTCTTTGTTGCCTCTAATACAAAGATCACCCCTTGTAAGTCCAACATCTTTCCTAAGACTTGATTGATTGGTTGCTGTGGGTATAAACAAGGAATGCAACAGTCACTATTATTACCGGGCCTGCATACTTCATTGAACTTGAAGGTTTGTTGCTCCATACCACTTAAAATGTATGTCCAACTAAACTGTTTTGTTTTGAATAGCAGGAAAACTGTAAAACTCCTATCTAGCCATAAATGACAGTAAAAACCAAACACGGGCTACTCTATCCAAAAGCTAAAATAAGTTCTGGCAGGACTTTTCATACACATATCTGACAACAATTATTATGACCAACATGTGAATGTTCTTTCATAATAAGTCACTTTATGTAAAGTGAACTGAGACTTTTCATTTACTGTACATGTGCTGCTGTTAGTCCAGTAACTTAGCTTTCTGAATGCATGAAACCTATCTTTAGATGGGACACAATGGGGGTTGATTTACTAAAACCAGAGAATGCCAAATTTGGTGCAGCTGTGCATGGTAGCCAATCAGCTTCTAACTTCAAAGAGAAGTCTAGGATATTTTTTATCTTTTTAAGAATCATACTTACCAAAAGGTGGATGCAGAATCGGTCCAATGCTGCATTTGTCGTCCCCCCCATTTTTTTTATGCAGAGCTGCACCAGATTTTGCACTCTCTAGTTTTAGTAAATCAGCCCCATCGTTTCAAGCCAGATTCCACAGCTATATTACATAGAAAAGTTTAGAAATATATTGTTCATTATATACTGTATTTAATATATATTTTATTTAGCAATAAATTGTAAGGAATTGTGCTCATTATGCCCAATGGTTAATTCAGTGCACTTTAAACCTACAGCTCCCATTTATTACATTAAAGGTCCATATAATTCCACAACAGCGATAACTGAACATTAGGACAAAACATGTCACATCAGATACATAAAACCTTTGTTATGCTTCTGAAGGTAAAGCCTTTATTTCTTTTCAACTGTACCTTATAAATGAAAGCCAATGCAATTTTTTTTTTTGTAACTTCCACAGCTTAAACACTTTTTTTCTTTACTATGACAATGGAATAGGATCAGATTAATAAAATAAATCAGCCCATAGTGGCATCAATGCTACTCTGAAAAAGCTATTACATTAATAAAAGAAAGTAAAAAATAAAATGCATGTAATATTTCAAGCCATTTTATGTTAAGCAAACGTATTCTTTATATTTCTTGAGTTGACAAGCTTTTAACTCAAGCTCAGGCTTGGTGGCAAAGCAAACACTATCATTGCCTATATATTAGGCCGTGCATTCATAATATACTGTATATATACACATTATTTTTGATCTATACATATTTGTTTAGCTGAATAGAAGGGAGCGGAAAGAGGAAATTATTTTTATGGCACAAAGAAATCACTTGACATTTACAAAATGAGGAGATTTAGAAGGCCTAGGCCTCATTGTTAGTGTGATTTTACCTCACCTTCAGGTTAATGCTCTTGTCAATTGAAGTTTATATTTTCTTAATGCCATCTTGTCTAAAACACTGCTTTCTTTTAATATTTTTTTTCCCTTTATGTGACAATACATGAGGCAAATAGAAACCACTTTAGACTTGATAAAGCCTTCTAGTCAAAACCGTATCAGCAGATGTCAACCGGCAAACGTGCTAGGAGGTGGTTTAAAGTGGCAGTCAGCAGATTAGGTTTTCTTCTAAATATGTTAAAAAGCCTTTGTAGCATTAGACCTCCTCAGACAGTTTAAATCTCAGAAGCCTGATTGAAAGAATGACAGCCTCCCACCACAGGAACAGTGCGCTTTTCAGCTCTGTTTATAGAGCGATGCACCAATTTAAATACAAGTCGGACCCCTGAATTTGGAGTGCACGCTATTACAGCTTAGTCATTTAAAACAATATACATGCACATATAATTGCATTAGTCGTATACTAATGTGAATAGCTGAGGTAAAATTCTTGGGGATTGGATAAACAAGCCGGAGCCTATCAAATAAATCCAAACCAAAAGCCACTCCAAACAAAAAGAGAGAGGAATTTATTTTGTCTGCTTCAAATTACCGCTAGTATCACGGTAATTAGAGACATATATATTTTACTCGGGGAAAAAAAAAACATTTTGAAAGAAAAAATGTCCTTTCTTTCACCTCTTTAGTTAAAACCACATCAATCTAGGGGATTATTTAGTGTAACTGAAAAACAGTTGTGGTCTAAGTGTTGGCTGCATTGAATGTGAATATATTTCCTTACTCAAGTAAACAATTCGATCCCTGGTGGGATCCATGAAAGGAACATAGCATTGAAAAGGTGAATTAATTAAATGATAGATTTCAGTATGGAGTTGTGTGATCTCTAAACAAATATGTCAAGTCCTTGGTTTCGAGGTTTGACTCCCAACGTTCTACAGCTGTGCTGTGATAGATGGGTCTTACATTATTCATAGTACAGATAATTGATATCCATGGTGAACAAGTAGGGAAAAATTAATAAAATAATATGCTGTTATCAATCTGTGCTCTAGGAGATGAGCAGCTCAAAAGGTTAACAATGTGATGATGGAACTGTATTGCACTTAATGCCCTCTTGAAAATCACCAGGCTGCACTTCAGCTTAAAGGGGCAATGGCACTTACAGTCATAGATCTGTAGTTCTAGATGCAGATGGGCTCTAGTTCTCTGGCAATAATTAAATCAAGATAATAAGAAGAAACAGAAAGATTTAAATACAACAACGGAAACCGCTAAATATATGCACTCTTTGAGTTTATTGGAGACTTATTTATGCTGGTCAAATCAGTTAAAAGGTTAAAGATATTCATATGTCTCAAAGGTAACCTCTAATCTCATTAATGCTTAAGATGAAATAAACTTGATAATTAGGTCTGCGAAGTGTAAGGGATAATTCACACTAGAACAAATAGCTGACTTCTTTACATCTCTTCGGCAGCTGTCCATTCTGACTAAGGTAGGGGGCACTGTGCAATGGCATCCCTGGGGGGGGGGGGGCAGAGGGGGCCCTGACCCCCCCCAACATTATACTGTGCCCCACCATGACCCACCCCCCAATTAAAAACAAAATTTTTTTTTTTTTACAAAAAGGCAATGTCTAAGAGGGAGCGTGTCCCCAGTCAGCTCCTGCGGTTAATTCCTCCCCCCTCCCTCTGCTCGCTGACTCTGCATAATGCAAGTGCTCACACAACCACGGCCGCTCAACCTGCTCCTTCCCCTTCATCCTCATTGACAGGGAGAAGAGCGAGTTGCAAGAAGGACTCCACCAGGACTCTCAGTTACTGAAAAAACAGACTGATTTCTCCCGTCCTTAGGACATGAGAACCAGCCTGTAAATTCCAAGAGATGCCAGACCAGCGCTGTCAATAGCAGGAGCAAGACAGTAAGAGGAGGCTGGGGAACCCCACAGTGGCAGAACACCAGGGCCCGGTGGCAAGACAACCTTTGCAACCCTGATAGTTCTCCCACTGCTTTGGACCCTTATATTTTCTGGGTATGCTGGTGACATATATCTCGTTTTCTGCCACCCTGGGGGGGGGCCCAATACAGTAGGAAGGGAGCTCACTGCAGAACATGTGAAAGGGCCATTGTGGGATTGTAGTAAAGGGCCCCAGGATATATATATATATATATATATATATATATATATATATATATATATATATATATATATATATATATATATATTTGCATTTTATAGTTGCCCCCCTACTTTTGTCCCTGACCCCCCATGTGCCCCCCCTAAATATGAAAGCTGGAGACGCCACTGGCACTGGGGTGCGCCATTCAAAGCATCACAGAATTAAGCCCCATACACACGATCAGAAAGATCAGAAAATCATAAGAAAAATACAGCTTTCGATCGGATCGTTAGTACAGAGCTTTCGAGAGCCGATCATGACAGTTCATACGATATTATCCGATCGGACGTGCACGAAAATGTTTTTCGTACGATGCCAGATCATACAATTTTCGTTTAATCAGTACAGTTGTCGTTTGAAAATGCAATACAAATACATTACAGATCATTACATCACTTCCAATTTTTTATTCTGTCGTACGAGAATTTTTGTGACTTTAGTAAACTCTTCAGGTTCGATCTGAGGTTGGCATGCAAAAAAAAAAACAAAAAAACGGAAGATCATTCATCCAATAATCTCATTGTGTGTACCAAGAATTACTTATCTTTTTTTGGGGGCTATACAAAAGTACACTTCATGCATGTTTATGTACAGCAGCGTGATGCACTGCACTGTTGTATAGTGCCACTCCCATTCAGTTCTGTACAATAAAAAGCAGCAGCATGGCAGTGTGAATGGGACACAAAGAAAACAATTGTTTTGTGTGTGTCCTTGCAGTGACAGGTATTTTACAGTGCAGTAAAACGCCTGTCACCGCACCATGTGTGAATTCAGCCTAACTGCAAGATGACCTCTATCTTATATTCTTCAAGTATTCTTGGAAGGATATGTTTTGTTTTATTTTTTTGCTTTTTCTAAAAAAAGGAATTATCTGCTATTGGTTCAGAGATCCCTTAACATGTCAATCAAGGATATCTAGGTGTATTTGTTCAATCTGCGCTGCCCAAAAAAATAAAAATGTAAATACTCTCAACAGTACTTAATTGATGAATGTATAATAATGTGTAACTAATATACAGTAACTATTATTCTAACCACTCCTGTGTCACCAGCTACAACACTTTTCAGGTGTTTTCACCTCATCCTTTATATTAAAAAACTATACAGTATAATCTAGCGTAACACTTAGTTTGTGAAAAACTGACATAAAGTCCATAAAAAAACTCAAATCAATAGAACAAAAATAAACAGTCTAGCGCCCAGTGCTCTGTGTATCCAAATATAAACTATTCAAATCTTCTTGTGACAAGCGCACTTTTTTATCCACCACCAATGCCTGCTCACATCCAACAAAATAATCAAATGCCCATCACTGCTATCTGACTGTTGTCAAATTCTCCACTTCCTCCTTTCACTTTAGGAACTGGGTCCTTGTACTCTTGCAACATCCACCATATATTACAAGGGATAAAAATGCAATGCCATAGTGCGCTCTATTTAAAACCCGTTTATTCACCCCCACTACTAAAAACACGGACAAAAATCTTTATAAAAAAGCGCATTAAGAACAACTCGTAAGTCAGCTCACCACTAAAAAACATGATCGTGGCGGTGACGTGACATCCCAGGCTTGGCTCCCCTCCTAGACAAGTTGCGCCCTTTTATTGGGCTTCTTCAGTAGGCTTACTATACTGTATGATGAAGGATATCTATTTGCATTAAAGTAGAAGTCAAGTCTAACACTAAAATCCCGTTATCTATAGACATCCACAATCTAACACTAACCTATCTAGCCCTGTAAAGAAGAAATCAGTAAACATACCTTTTTTTGAAGCCGATCCGATCTCCAGCAATGGAAGCTCTGCAGAGGACACAGCCAACAATGGCTGGGAAATTAATGCGGAGTGACGTCACCCATAGACTTACTATGGGGCTTCCGTTGTTGGCTGTGTCCTCTGCACCTGCCTACACAGCAAAGCCGCAGCTGACAGCTCAGCAAGGGATCGGGTCGGATCGGCTGCAGGTATGTATACGGATTTCTTCTTTACAGAGCTCAAAAGGTTAGTGTTAGATTGTGGATGTCTGTAAATGCAGGGATTTTAGTGTTAGGGTGCACTTCTACTTTAATCCCTAATTGACACTATGACGGGCAGACCCATCCAGATGGACCAAGGAAGGAAGAAGGTCTGACTAGGTTCAGATCATGTCGGCGTTGAAAGGCTTGATCAGTCACACCCAGAATGAAGTCTGGGTGGCCGATGATAAGAGTCAGTGGCGAGGGGAAGCTGGAAGTCACTGCCATAGTTACATAGCTAGTCTGGTTGAAAAAAGACACAAGTCCATCCAGTTCAACTAAAAAAATATATACAATCCTATATACACAATCCTATACCCACAGTTGATCAAGAGGAAGACAAAAAACCCCAAAGCAAAGCACGAGCCAATTTGCTATAGCAGGGGAAAAAATTCCTTCCTGATCCCCCGAGAGGCAATCGGATTTTTCCTGGATCAACTTTACCTATGTTAGTACCCAGTTATATTATGTACATTTAGGAAATAATCCAGGCCTTTTTTAAAGCAATCTACTGGGCTTGCCAGAACCAACTCTGGAGGGAGTCTATTCCACATTTTCACAGCTCTTACTGTAAAGAAACCTTTCCATATTTGGAGATGAAATCTTTTTTCCTCTAGACATAAAGGGTGCCCCCTTGTCCTCTGTGATGAACATAAAGTGAATAACTCAACACCAAGTTCACTTTATGGACCAATTATGTATTTGTACATGTTGATCATATCCCCCCTTAATCGCCTCTTCTCAAGAGGGAATACATTTAGTTCCTCAATTTTTTCCTCATAGCTGCCAGTTTGTAATATCTAGAGCGTTCTATCAAGGTGGATTAAATCAAGGAGTGGGGAGGCGCCACTCGAGAGTGTTGGACTCCTGAGCATGGAAGCCCGGCTAGGGAGGAAGCCACCAATTCCTGTTCCAAAGACACTCAAAGTTTGTGAGAGGCGTATCCATACCAATCAACCAATCTGGCTATATGTAACGCTGTACAGTATAAGGCACGGTCAAAGATATCACTTTTAAGTGATATGCTTTATAGGATGACTGGTTATTGCATGCCATTGGTTTTGCATGCAAGTACCTCATTACAGACAATGGAACCTAGTAAGCAATAACGTAATCTTTTTGATCCGTATTTTTTCCCCAAAACCCTCCATTCCTACTAAATTTTGTTTAGTCTGCATTTGTTTTCCCACAGTAGTTAGTTCCTTAGCGGATCACTTTTAATGTTTGATTTTAATAACACAGGCTTATATTAAAACTCAACCAATTCACAATATCACTCTGTCTTATTGCAACCCAACAAAGAACAATTTTATTCACAGAAGTCAAAGCAATTGCCACAGGGCTTCTGAAACTCCAGACATTTAGAAAGAGATCTTAAATGAAAAGAAAGGGAAAAAACAGCTAGAAATGTTGAAATGATGGGTCCATTATGAGAGAAAACAAGATGTAAGAGAAATGTGCTAGTGGTAAGAATACAAGTCAGAAAATCTATGAATTATTTTTTACTGTAAGGCCAGGTTCACTTCTATGTGTGTCTGCTTTTGTTAATGTTTTTAGTGTGCTTTAAACTTTGGTTGTAACACATTTATAAGAATTTTCATTATTCTATTGGGCATCACAGTGTATAAAAATGCACAGAAAAACAGAAAGGTCTAATTTTTTTAATTGCACTGCACAAATCTAACAGTCAAATTGAATAACATTGCTTGTTATGACACATCTGATTTTCTTTACAACACACGTTAAAATACAAAAATATATACGGTATATATTTAAAAATGAATAATCTTGCAGTTAAATTGGTTATAAACACTCTTTTTTTTTTACCTTAAAGTGGAACGTTAGTCAGAAAATTAAGTCCTGCTAGATCACTTCAGGTTGACCGGCACAGTGGTGTAGTGGGTAGCACTCTCACCTAGCAGTAAAAAGGTTCGCTGGTTCGTATCCCAACCACAACACTACCTGCCTGGAGTTTGCATGTTCTCCCTGTGCCTGCGTGGGTTTCCTCCGGGTACTCCGGTTTCCTCCCACACTCCAAAGACATGCTGGTAGGTTAATTGGCTTCTGTCCAAAATTGGCCCTAGTATATGAATGTGAGTTGGGGACCTTGGATTGTGGGTTTCTTGAGGGTAGGGACTGATGTGAGGGTGTACTCACTCAGGTTGAACTGGATGGTCTGGTGTCTTTATTCAACCTTACTAACTATGTAACTATGTAACTATGTAACTATGTGACCATTTTTTCAGGTATAGCTATGTAAAACATTTAAAACAGTGGTGTAGTAGATAGCACTCTCGCCTAGCAGTAAGAAGGGTCGCTGGTTCGAATCCCGACCACGACACTACCTGCCTAGAGTTTGCATGTTCTCCCTGAGTCTGCGTGGGTTTCCTCCGGGTACTCCGGTTTCCTCCCACACTCCAAAGACATGCTGGTAGGTTAATTGGATCCTGTCTAAATTGGCCCTAGTATGTATGAATGTGAGTTTAGGGACCTTAGATTGTAAGCTCCTTGAGGGTGTAGGGACTGATGTGAATGTATAATGTATATGTAAAGCGCTGCATAAATTGACGGCGCTATATAAGTACCTGAAATAAAATAAATAAAATAAAAAAGTACCTGTACTGTTTAAAATCCTAATACATTGTCTCACCCTACTCTCCACATGCTCAGTTGCTCTCAGATTTTAGGCACTGTGCTAAATTTGTAGAGGCCGATCTGCTGACAGCCTAAAGATTTACTGCTGTTCAGGAGCTTTGGGCTTCAGCAAAATGGCAGAATCCAGCAAGAAGAACAGGAGCAATGCTGAATAGGGATGAGACAAACACCCCCCTGTTCGGGCAAAAAATTTGTTCGAACACACAAACACTGTTAAAGTCTATGGGACACGAACATGAATAATCAAAAGTGCTAATTTTAAAGGCTTATATGCAAGTTATTGTCATAAAAAGTGTTTGGGGACCTGGGTCCTGCCCCAAGGGACAAGGATCAATGCAAAAAAAAGTTTTAAAAACGGCCATTTTTTCGGGAGCAGTGATTTTAATAATGCTTAAAGTGAAACAATAAAAGTGTAATATCCCTTTAAATTTCATACCTGGGGGGTGTCTATAGTATGCCTGTAAAGCGGCGCATGTTTCCCGTGAACAGTCTGACAGCAAAATGACATTTCAAAGGAAAAAAAGTCATTTAAAACTACTTGCTGCTATTAATGAATTCCTGGTCCGACAATACACATAAAAGTTCATTGATAAAAACGGCATGGGAATTCCCCACAGGGGAACCCCAAACCAAAATTTAAAAAAAAAATGACGTGGGGGTCCCCCTAAATTCCATACCAAGCCCTTCAGGTCTGGTATGGATATTAAGGGGAACTCCGGCCAAAATTAAAAAAAAAAAATGGCGTGGGGTCCCCCCTAAAATCTATACCAGACCCTTCAGGTCTGGTATGGATTTTAAGGGGAACCCCGCGCCAAAATTAAAAAAAAATGGCATGGGGTCCCCCCAAAAATCCATACCAGACCCTTATCTGAGTACACAACCTGGCAGGCCGCAGGAAAAGAGGGGGGGACGAGAGAGCGCCCCCCCCCTCCTGAACTGTACCAGGCCACATGCCCTCAACATTGGGAGGGTGCTTTGGGGTAGCCCCCCAAAATACCTTGTCCCCATGTTGATGGGGACAAGGGCCTCACCCCCACAACCCTTGCCTGGTGGTTGTGGGGGTCTGCGGGCGGGGGGGCTTATCGGAATCTGGAAGCCCCCTTTAACAAAGGGACCCTCAGTTCCCGGCCCTCCCCCCTGTGTGAAATGGTAAGGGGGTACAAAAGTACCCCTACCATTTCACAAAAAAACTGTCAAAAATGTTAAAAATTACAAGACACAATTTTTGACAATTCCTTTATTTAAATGCTTCTTCTATCTTCTTTCTTCTATCTTCTATCTATCTTCCTTCGGTTTCTTCCTCCATCTCTACACAGCATAGCAGGTGTAAGAGAACTGTCAGGATGCGCCCGGCACGCACACGTGCGCATGCACGCATTCACGGGCATCAGCAGATTTCCTTGCGCAGGAACACACATCTGACCACAATTGGCACCTGACAGCCTATTTAAGGGTTGCTCTGATTTCTGTCAGGTGCTGCTTGATCTTCAGCTGTGTCCTGAGATTCTGAAACCCTGTTGTTTGTCTTGACTTCCTGTTGCTGAAACCCTGGCCTTCCTGACCCTGTTTCTGGACTCTGATTACTGGTTCATGATCCTGGCTTCCTGTTTGACCTTGCTCCTGTTTATACCTTGGTACCTCGCTGCCCGCCCGTTACTGAACCCGGCTTACCTGTTGACCTCGCTTCTGTCTCCTGTTTGGCTCCACGCTGTTTCCGAGTACCTGTGCTGGCCGTCCATCCTCTCAGCTGTGCTGGTTCCAGCTCTTCACCAGAAACCCTGCCTGCACTTCCCAGTCTGCAACACTTCTGGCAAGTCCTGCACACAGCATTCACAGGCACTCGTGTTCCTCCTGATCCTTGCCGCCATCTGTTCCATCTCCAGTGGGGCTTGGATTGGAGATACAAGAGAGGCTGACCTCGTCATTTCAGACTCCTACCAGGTACGTGACAGTATCAAGCAGCCACAAATGGAGTCTGAAAGGGAGGCCTCTCCACCAGAGAACATTTACAGATCTATTTCTGTGCTATCCAATATTGTGCAGAAGTTACAAGAAAATCTGAGTCGCATGGAAGAGCGATTTCCCCACAATGAGAATGTCGCATTGGCCTGTGCTCCTCTTTTGGTCTCAGATTCATATACCCAAACAGAGCCCGGCTTGTTCCATGAGGTTGCTTCTGCTCCTGAACCCAGGGTGCCTATGCCTGAGCGATTCTCCGGAAATCGCAAGAAGTTTCGCACATTCCGGAATTCCTGTGAACTATATTTCTCCCTGTTACCCCGGACCTTCACGTCTGAAAACATCAAGGTGGGGTTTATCATTACATTACTATTGGATGAACCACTTTCCTGGGCTCATCATCTCCGGGAACAACATGACCCTGTCCTGACAACCACGGATTCTTTCTTCTCAGCCATGGCTCAGCTTTATGCAGACCCCTTCTACCAGCAGACTGCCGAATTCATGCTTGGCAAATTACAGCAAGGTCCAAGGCCTGCTGAGGAATATGTAACTGATTTCCGTGTATGGAGTGCAGATACCCAATGGAATCATTCCGCACTTCGCCACCAGTTTCGACTAGGACTGTCTGACACCTTAAAGGATGAGCTTGCCAGAGTGGGAGTTCCAGCATCCCTGGAAGACCTGATCGATCTAACCATTCAGATCGATCGGCGATTACGTGAAAGGCAATCCGAAAGGTCCAAAGGAACCCTTTCTGTGGCTTCAAGGTCTGACATTCCTGCGTCCTCATGCGTTGCATCCCCCAGAAGGAGGGAACTGCATAAGACTCCTCATAGAAGTTTTCGAAGACCACCCCTTTCTCCTGATGAACGCCTTCATCGATTACAGGACAATCTGTGTCTCTATTGCGGGGAGGCAGGTCACTTTATACAGACTTGCCCCGCAAAGACCCGCAGGTCTTTCTCCCGTCAGCCTCACATGATGCATCTCTCAGGGAGGTACCAGTCTCATGTCTCTCTTTCCATTGTGCTCCAGTTTTCTGAAAAGACTGTTCCTGTACTTGCAATCATAGACTCTGGGGCCTGTAGTTGTTTTATGGACTCTGCATTTGCTTCTCTCCACCAGCTGCCTGTATGTGCCAAGAAGCAGGAATTCCATGTTCATCTGGCTGACGGTTCCGGCATTAAATCAGGCCCAGTTACCCAAGAGACTTTACCTATTTCCTGCCGTACTTCTTCCGGCCACCATGAATGAGTTTGGATATCATAGCTTCGCCCATGTTCCCGGTCATCCTTGGCATTCCATGGTTGAAGGCACATAATCCTCACATTAACTGGCTTACCGGAGACATCTCCTTTTCCTCTGACTACTGCCAAATTCACTGCCTACCTGAAAAGACTTTCAATACCACACCCCTCCTGGGTATCCTCCCTGACCATGAAACCTCTAATCTGGTCCCTGCTGCCTACCACGAGTATCTGGATGTATTTAACAAGAAAGGAGCAGACACTCTTCCTCCCCATAGAACATATGATTGTCCTATTGAACTTTTACCAGGGGCCGAGATCCCATTTGGGCGAATTTATCCCCTCTCTGAGCCTGAACTAGAAGCCCTGCGGATTTATATAGATGAAAGCCTTGAAAAACAGTTCATCCGGCCCTCCACTTCACCAGCAGGGGCCGGTATTTTCTTTGTGGAAAAGAAAGACCATACCCTTAGGCCCTGTGTGGACTATCGTGACCTTAACAGGGTCACTGTTAAAAACCGGTACCCTCTGCCTCTGATCCCTGAACTTTTTCAAAGGCTGCGTGGGGCACGAGTGTTCTCCAAATTGGATCTGAGAGGTGCTTATAATCTTGTCAGAATCAGGGAGGGAGATGAATGGAAGACGGCCTTCCGAACACGCTTCGGGCATTTTGAATATCAAGTCATGCCATTCGGACTCTGCAACGCCCCTGCCACATTCCAACATCTGGTTAATGACGTTTTTCGGGACTTCCTTGATTTATTCGTCATCATGTATCTGGATGACATCCTTATATTCTCTGAAACTTTAGAATCCCATAGGACTCATGTAAAAAAAGTACTGGGTCGGCTGAGGGAACACCGCCTTTACGCAAAGGCTGAGAAATGTGACTTTGAAAAACCAACCATACATTTCCTGGGACTTGTCATCTCTGCTGACGGTATCTCCATGCACCCACAGAAAGTCACTTCCGTCCTGGAATGGCCTGCCCCTGTTGACAGGAAAGCTGTTCAGAGATTTGTGGGATTCGCCAACTTTTACAGAAAATTTATCAAGAACTTTTCTGGCATCATCACTCCCATCACTCAGTTAACAAAGCAGCATGTTCCTTTCCGATGGACCCCTGAAGCTCAAACAGCTTTTGAACAGTTAAAAACTTTATTCATGTCAGCTCCTATATTGAAACATCCTGATCCATCCTTAGCCTACGTTTTGGAGGTGGATGCCTCTGAGAGTGCACTGGGCGCTATTTTGTACCAACGCCAAGGTCCCAAATCTTTGCTCCATCCTGTGGCCTTTTTCTCTAAGAAATTAAATCCTTCTGAAAGGAACTATGATGTTGGAGACCGAGAATTGCTGGCTATCAAGGCTGCGCTTGAAGAATGGCGCTACCTCCTGGAAGGAGCAGCTCACCCCATCCTCATCTTCACGGACCATAAAAATCTCGAATACTTGAGGACGGCTAAACGACTAAGACCCCGGCAGGCAAGGTGGGCACTTTTCTTCTCTCATTTTATGTTCCATATAACTTATCGTCCTGGCTCAAAGAATGGTAAACCGGATGCCTTGTCCCGCATGTTCAGCGACCCAGTGGTATCCTCAGAACCTGATACTATTCTACCAGCCAAAAATTTTTTGCTTCTTCAGGCGGATTTGATGTCTCAGATAAAAGCAGATGTGATAAACCAACCACCTTCCAAAGATCTGGCTCTTCAATTGAGGGATGGTCTGTACTTTCATAAGAAGCAAATCTTTATCCCTGAGCAATTCAGAGTTTCTGTCCTGAGGCGATGTCATGACCACCCATTAGCGGGCCACTTTGGAATTCGCAAAACGGCCGATCTGATCTCTTGTACATTCTGGTGGCCAGACTTGATGCAAGACTGCAAAAGATATTTTAATTCTTGTGTGACATGCCTTCGGAATAAGACGGACAGAGCCAAAACTTGGGGCCTACTTGAGCCACTCCCTGTACCTGAGAAACCATGGAGCATGATCTCCATGGATTTCATTGTGGAACTCCCCCCATCTGAAAACTTCACCACCCTGTTTGTTGTGGTGGATCGCCTGACCAAGATGGCCCATTTTGTACCCTTACAAGGAACTCCTTCGGCCACAGAGACCGCCTCAGCTTTCATCAAGGAGATTGTAAGATTACATGGTGTCCCTGATAGCATCATCTCTGATCGTGGGGTGCAGTTTACGTCTAGATTTTGGAGGGCATTATGCCAAGCACTGAACATTGAACTCCGCCTCTCCACAGCCTACCATCCACAAACTAATGGACAAACTGAAAGAACCAATCAAACCCTTGAGCAGTACTTACGGTGTTTTTCCTCTTTTGCACAAGATGACTGGCTATCACTTCTCCCACTGGCAGAATTTTCATACAATAATTCCATCCACTCTGCAACCAAGCAATCACCCTTTTTTGCCAATTATGGGTACCACCCCTCTTTCTTACCTGAGCTGGCCATTGAATCATCTGTACTTGCTGTACAAAACAGATTAAACTTCCTCAGTACTAATAACCAATTACTGCAAGATACAATCTCCAAGACTCAAGCAAGCAATAAAAAGTTCTTCGACAAGAAGAAGAGAGGTAATCTGAACCTTAAACCTGGAGACAAGGTCTGGCTTTCCACAACAAACTTGAAACTGAGCTGTCCTTCAAGAAAACTTGGCCCAAAATTTTTGGGACCCTTCCCAGTCAAGAGGAAAATTAATGCAGTGGCATTCGAGTTGGTGTTACCCAAGAATCTAAAGATCCACCCTGTATTCCATGTCTCTTTGTTGAAACCAGCTGTACCAAATCCATTTCCAGATCGGGTTTCTGAAATTCCTCCTCCGCTGCTCATCGAAGGGAATGAGGAATTTGAGGTGGAAGCCGTGTTGGACTGTAGAAGAAGGCATAACCAAACACAGTTCCTCATTAAATGGAAAGGCTATGGGTCGGAAGAAAATTCCTGGGAACCAGCTTCAGATGTGCATGCTCCCAAACTAGTGCAAGCCTTTTTTCAACGCCACCCAGAGAAAAGACACTTGAAGGGCATCCGGAGGCTGCCCTTAAGGGGGGGGCAATGTAAGAGAACTGTCAGGATGCGCCCGGCACGCACACGTGCGCATGCACGCATTCACGGGCATCAGCAGATTTCCTTGCGCAGGAACACACATCTGACCACAATTGGCACCTGACAGCCTATTTAAGGGTTGCTCTGATTTCTGTCAGGTGCTGCTTGATCTTCAGCTGTGTCCTGAGATTCTGAAACCCTGTTGTTTGTCTTGACTTCCTGTTGCTGAAACCCTGGCCTTCCTGACCCTGTTTCTGGACTCTGATTACTGGTTCATGATCCTGGCTTCCTGTTTGACCTTGCTCCTGTTTATACCTTGGTACCTCGCTGCCCGCCCGTTACTGAACCCGGCTTACCTGTTGACCTTGCTTCTGTCTCCTGTTTGGCTCCACGCTGTTTCCGAGTACCTGTGCTGGCCGTCCATCCTCTCAGCTGTGCTGGTTCCAGCTCTTCACCAGAAACCCTGCCTGCACTTCCCAGTCTGCAACACTTCTGGCAAGTCCTGCACACAGCATTCACAGGCACTCGTGTTCCTCCTGATCCTTGCCACCATCTGTTCCATCTCCAGTGGGGCTTGGATTGGAGATACAAGAGAGGCTGACCTCGTCATTTCAGACTCCTACCAGGTACGTGACAGCAGGGGAGCCAGGACAGCACATCCAAAGACAGACTGGAGACTCAGCCAGAATCCGAGGGTCCCCCTTGTTGAGTACCTCTACACAATGGACGGAGCCTTCCTGCCTTGCCTTCCTCTCCCGGTGAGGTGGGATTAGGATGCCTCCATTAAACGGATATCCTATTCATACACAAGCTGTCTTGTAGCTTGCCTCTGGTAAGCGTGTATTACTACAGGTGGTGGATCCTTCACTGCGTGTCATTCGATGAGCTTTAATCTAATCACATTGGATACCATTTTGACTTTTTGGGACTTTTTTTCTTATATTGCTATTCACTTCATTATTTTTATTATGTCACTTTATCTGACTCCTCATGATTATATTTGTTTAATACTGTCAGATTTGTTGTTTGATATTGTTTGATATATATTTCAAAGTATATTACTTCATTTCTGGTTTAGCGCAGTTCATTTTTTATATTTTTTTGATTTGTTTATTTGTGTATGACTCACAAATTGGGACTGCCGCTGATTAATTTTTTGTGTTTGTGAAGCGCAGTAATTTTTTGTATTTTTCTGGTCTATATTACTTCATAAATGTTCAAAAGATGGGACAATACCTTAAAATTAGAAAATCACCAACCAAGGTGCCCTCGTCTGACATGAGCCAGATGGAATAATTATTCAATGCTTTAAAAGAAGCTGCTGTGGTTTAAGGTCCACCTTAAAGTCATATCAAAGGCAATTAAAAAAAAAAAATAATAAACATGTTATACTTACTTGCATTGTGCAGTGGTTTTGCACAAAGCAACACCAATTCCCCTCTTCTTGGGTCCCCCGTCGGCACTCATGGCCCCCCCCTCCTGTCGAGTGCCCCCAGGGGGGGCTCTGGGGGCACCCAAACAGGCTCGCTCCCAAGCTGCTGCATTGTGTGTCTATTCACACACATAGAGCTGCGGCTTGGCCTGGCCTCTCTCCTCTCAGTGGCTGTGATTGATAGCAGTGGGAGCCAATGCGATGGGGCTCAGGTAAGTATTGGGGGGGGGGGCTGCTGCACACAGAAATTGTTTTACCTTTATGCATAAAATGCAAGGTAAAAAAAAATTCTGCCTTTAGAACCACTTTAAATTAGTGTTCACTTGTCTTTACCCTTTGTACATCCAATCCCTGGTGAGCGCCTTGTTAGTAAAGTTCTGAGCAGGGCACACTGAGCATTGCAGCCTAAAAATGTATACCAAGCTTTGCTAGATTCCTCATTTCAGCAATTGGCCATGAAGCCTTGGATTACTGGTAGGTTAAGTAATCAATTGGAATTGTATCGGTGGAATATTTATCAGTCTAGACTCTTGGATACATCATACTCATAACTCTTGCTTTAGAGAGATGTTACTAGGGAAGCAACCACCACATTGAGGTTTATTCAAATATTCTAGTCCACCATCCCTCCCGGGCTGGGCATTTCATCTTGGCTTAGTGGGGTTCATGGTTGAGCGCTTTTTAATTCAGTAACAACGATTGTTTGTGTTACAGTGTATTTATTTATTCATGAATTTTTGCAATTGCATGAACGTCACCCAATCAGAGGGTGGTTATACCGCCCTGTTTGGAGTGACCAGTTATTTGTACTTCACAAATAAAGCTTCATAAATTTATATTATTACACCAGGGTTGATCTCCCATTGATTGCTTTCTAGGGTCATCTCTTTGACCTTTAACCTTTATTTTCAATTTCCAGTTTATCGCTTTCAGGGAGATATACCGTCCAACGGACGAATTGACGGTTTTTCTGTATTTTGCAACAAATTAATGTGGATTCTTTTTCTTTTAAATATTATCTTGGTAGGTTAAGTAGCAGGATGAGTGGAGTGATTGTGGCATAATTGATTTTGCACAAAAATTATCAGTTTTGGCATTGAAATTTTTCACTAAGGCAGTAACACTTAAAGTGGAGTTCCACCCACTTTTACAACTCTTCAGCATCCCTCACTAAATTGTGCACTGTAAACGAATTGGATATTTTTTAATTTTTTTTCTCAGCACCTACTGTATATCTGCTGTATTCATTTTTCACTTCCTCCTCCCTGGCTGTGGCCCATCACATCATTTCCTGTTTGCAATGCCTCCTAGGAAGGGGAGGCAACTTCCTCTGATACTGCCGTTGCTATGGAAACCTGACCTGAAACCTATTACATTGCTTGTGCTGCACTGAGCATGTGCGAGATCTGCAAGGATGAGATCCAGGAGGAAATACAGTCTGGCTTCAGATGCCCACACTTAAGATGGCCATGGCCTGCTGTAAGTTTTTAAAATAACAAACTACTGCTATAAACTAACAAAACAGTAGAGTACAGGAGTCTATCTATAAATGTTAACTCCTTAGTGAATGTTGCGTGAATTTTGGGTAAAGACATTTATAAAAAGTATTCTTAATGTTCTTTGTGTTTATTCTTTTTCCTTGGTGACCTTTTATATTTTACTTTTATTGCGACATTTTGTCTTTTTTTTCTATGAAAAAATAAAAAGAATTATTAGGCTAATGAGGTCCAAAATAGTTGAAAGAAGCTTCCATAACTCCCAATAGCCATTTAAAGTCCACTGCACCCTTAAAAACACCTAATTTTGCAATTTCCAAATGCTTTTCACCAGCCAAAGTTTGCAGCAATCTCTGGATTTTCCCTGATATTGTGGAAAAAGGAAAACTCTTTGCTTCAGTTTTTTTAATTAACCTGGCTATATACTGTGCAATCTGAGTGTACAACCCCTTTGGCTATGTAATAAGAATACATTTAAACATGCAGTAAGTATCAAATCAGGCCCTTGCAATACATAGATAATGGTAGATCTAAAGGAGATTGTACAATCAGATTGTATAACATATGGTCAAGGTAGATTGGACACAATCTGGCTGTAGTGTGTTGACAGTGGTAGATCCATTAAACGATGCTATTTAAAAAGGATTGAATGTCATTGATGTGATATGTGTTACAGATAAAGCTCTAGAATGTACTGAGCAGTACAGGAAAGCTTTAAATGTGGCAATACAATAATTACATGGAATATAAGTGAACATAGACTCCTATGCACATCCATTATTGATGCTTTGTTCACTGATTTTTGTAAAGCCTTGTAAAATATATCACGATTATATAAATTGATAAAATATAAGTGTGTAAAGATTTTGATTCAAAGCTTGCTGTATCACCTTCATCTGTATTTTGTGAGGCAGATTTTCCCACAGCTCTATTTCTCTGTGATCAGGAGAGCGTCATTTCTCAACAACTGAAACTGGTATTATTGGACCTATTGTCATACAGTGCAAGGTTACTTGGTCACCTCCATTCCACAGATGAATGGACATGAATGAGAAGACAGTCACATCCTGAAACAACTGTGCTTTGATGTATAGTGATACATATGTCCAGAGCAAAGTTCAATAACAATGTTTCCTCCAGGGTGCAAGAATATATAAAGCCTCAGAAAATTTTTGTCCATTTGGAATCTTACATCTCTTCTGCTTCGACAAGATAAGCAATGTACTATATTTAATAACTTGTATGCATCAGAACTCAACATTGCGATCGGGTTAACTATTTCAAGATGACTCAGATCACAGAATCACATCGGCATGTATTTAACAGCAACTGAAGAATAAGCTATAAATGTACTAAATAACAATAGGGACAAATTAATAAATAGTTTAAAGTCCAACTCTAGAATATTAGCAGCCCCCTACCACCCCCCTCCCCCCCCAACAGCAGGTATGGGGAGGAAAAAAAACCTATCCAAATGTCCATTTTACCAACTGAAGCAATGGTCACATGATGATCCGCCTCTTCTGCTTACTTCCCGAGGTCCTTCTTCAGGTAGTCACATCACTGCCTGCTTGATATGCTCAACTTCTATTGGTGGAGGCAACACTTCCAGTGGCTGGGTCCTTTCTCTCTGGCTCCAGAGGCAGGAGATCATGGGGTTGATAAGGGGACCAGTGACCAGGAAGATAACGAGTAGGGAAAAACACCTGGTCCCCAGTTCAGGATAACTACTTTGCTCAATGAGTGTGACCTTGATCTATTACGCTGCAGGTTGGCTTAATCCTCGTACACACTACAAGTTTTTTTTTTTTCATTCAACAGAGCGGCTTGAACGGAAAAAAAACCTGACGGCTCAGGTTGGAGCCCCTGTACTAATAATCTGATGTTAGTACAACAATCTTTCCTCCTGTGCTTTTGTGTTCTGACGGGGATGGTCATTGGCTGAGAGTGCTGCCCGGGAGCCAGTCAGCAGACCTTATTCGGTCATGATCCCTCAACAGAAGCTGGATTCTGTTGGACCGACTGACGTACACATGGACTGAGTGTCGGCCAGTTTCTATTGAATCAGCTGATGCCGCCTAGGCTTTAGAAAGTTGTTTGAAATCAAGACTTAGGAGTAAGGTAATTGATGCACAATGCACTACTTAAAGTGCAACAATACTCACCTCAGCTCCAGCGATGCAGCGTCCTCGAGCTCCCCACATAGCTGCTGACATCTTCGTGCAGCCGGCTTCCAGGTCTCAATCTCTGGGGGATAACCAGAGCAATGTTTGATGTCACTTCCGGTTCCTGGGACAAAGTAAATATATATTTTTTAAAAGCAAAAGTAAAAAAATAAATAAATAAATTTTGCTTTTAAAAGGTAAATGAGAGATTTGGGGTCTTTTTGACCCCCAGATCTCTCAATAAAGAGGACCTGGCATCCTTATCTCTATTACAATGGATGTTGACATTCCTTGTAATAGCAATAAAAGTGATCAAAAAAAAAAAAAGGGACGGTGTAAAAACAAAAAGTTAAATAATAAAAAAATGTTAAAAGCTCCCCGCCCCCCCCCCTGTTTGAGTGCAGAAATGAACGCATATGCAAGTCGCGCACACATATTTAGACTGTGTCAAAACCACACATGTAAGGTGTCAGCCTGAATGTTAGAGCAAGAGCAATAATTCTAGAGCAAGATCTACTCTGTAACTTTAAACAGGTAACCTCACAAAATAAATTGTTGCCTACGGCAAATTTTATGTACTGTAGTTTGTCGCCATTTTACGATCATGCGCAATTTTAAAGCATGACATGTTAGGTATCTATTTACTCAGTGTAACATCATCTTTCACATTATATAAAAAAATTGGGGTAAATATTGTGTTTTGTTATTTCCTAATTTATTTTATCCAGAAAAATTGCATTTGAAAGACTGCTGCGCAAATACTGTGTGACAAAATATTGCAACGATCACAATTTTATTCTCTAGGGTCTCAGCTAAAAAAAAAAAAATAATAATATTTGGGGGTTCTCAATCACATTTAAACAAAAAGTTCCAGAAAAGACCTGGTCTTCAAGTGGATACATACATGTGACTATCAATTAAAGAGGTTGTAAACCTCCCTGTATTATTTGTACCTATAGGTAAGCCTAGAATAAGGCTTACCTATTGGTACTATAAATATCTCCTAAAAGTGCGCCGTTTAGGAGATATTTACTGTATACCACGCCAATTAGGTCATTGGCACATGTGCTCTGAAGGAACGACCACCCGTGCCGTTTCTTCAGAAGTCAGTGCCGTGATCGGCAGCTCCAACTTGTATGCGCGGGAGTGACTGGCCGGAGTCCGCGCCCACAGAAGGCAGGCAGGTGAAGATGGATGCAGCCTGCAGCAGGGATGGCGCAGACTTCATTTGTGGGTAAGTGTCACATAATGTGCTAGTATGTGATGCATACTAGCACATTATGCCTTTACTTTGCAGGGAAGAAAAAAAGAAGAAAAAATCCCCGGAGTTTACTTCCTCTTTAAGGCGGCACATCAATATTTTTGTAGGAATAAGATCATTTATAATGTGTTGCATATCTTTTTTGTACAGCCGTGGCCAAAAGTTTTGAGAATGACACAAATATACATTTTCACAAACTCTGCAGCTTCAGTATTTTTAGATCTTTTTGTCAGATGTTATTATGGTATACTGAAGTATAATTACAAGCATTTCATAAGTGTCAAAGGCTTTCATTGACAATTACATTAAAGGAGAAGTTCAGCCTGAGCTTTTTAGGCTGGGCCTCTCCTAAGGGTCACAGGAGTGCAATCCGTTTTGCACCCTTGTGACCCGTTTTCAGCAGAGAGCGGTCTGAAGTCTGCTCTCCGCTGGCGTCACTGCCATCAGTCGAGGAAATGCATCATCCCAACTTCCCAAGTCTGGATCCGCCAGCTGTCTTGACTGAGATGGCCGCTCCCCGCCCCTCCACAAGTAATCGCTCCAATGAGCACAGAGAATCAGAGAAGGAGAGATGCTGCCTGACAGGCAGCATTTCTCTGCTCGGGGAGGAGTGAGAACTGAGCCATTGGCAGTGTTGGGTGCCTCGGTTCTCAGTGCAGAGACGCCGGGGGATAGCTGCAGCATCAGTCTGATGCTCCATCCACTGAGGTAAGTATGAAAACCATATTTCTCTTTTAAGTATGTAAAGAGTCAGTATTTGCAGTGTTGATCCCTCTTTTTCAAGGCCTTTGCAATTCGCCCTGGCATGCTGTCAATCAACTTCTGGGCCACATCCTGACTGATGGCAGCCCATTCTTACATACTCTATGCTTGGGGTTTGTCAGAATTTGTGGGGGGGGGGTTCTGTTCACCCACCTCTTCAGGACTGACTTCCCAAAGGGATTAAGGTCTGGGCAGTTTCCTGGCCATGGACCCAAGATTTCCATGTTTGATTTACCAAGCCATTTAGTTATCAATTTTGCCTTATGGTGAGGTGTTTCATCATGCAGGCATTGTTTGTCACCAAACTATTCTTGGCTGATTGGGAGAAGTTGCTCTCGGAGGATGTTTTTGTACCATTCTATATTCATGGCTGTGTTCTTATGCAAAATTGTGATTGAGCCCACTCCCTTGGCTAAAAAGCAACCCCACACATGAATGGTCTCTGGATGCTTTACTGTTGGCATGGCACAGAACTGATGGTATTTCTCACCTTTTCTTCTCAGGACAAGGTTTTTTCAGCTGCCCCAAACAATTGGAAAGGGGATTCATCAGAGAAAATGACGTTACCCCAGTCCTCAGCAGTCCAATCCCTGTATTTTTGCAGAATATCAGTCTTTTCTCTGATGTTTTAACTGGAGTGAAGTGGCTTCTTTGGTGCCCTTCTTGACACCAGGCCATCCTCCAAACGTCTTAGCCTCACTGTGCGTGCAGATGTACTCACACCTGCCTCCTGCCATTCCTGAGCAAGTTCTGCACTGATGGTTCCCCGATTCTGCAGCTGAACCAACTGTAGGAGACGGTCCCGGTGCTTGCTGGACTTTATTGGATGCACTGAAACTTTTTTCACAAATGCAGTGGAAATGTTTTTATGGGATTAAGTTAATTTTCATGGCAAAGAGGGACTTCGCAATTAATTGCAATTCATCTGATCACTCTGTATAACATTCTGGAGTATATGAAATTTGCCATCATAAAAACTGAGGCAGCAGACTTTGTGAAAATTATTATTTGTGTAATTCTGAAAACTTTTGGCCACGGCTGTATTTTGGCAAACCTTTCCCTGAAGAAGGAAAGGAACAAATTAAAATGTGTTGCGTTTCTATGGCTGGGGAACACCCTGTGAAGAAATTCTTCTATGGGGTCCATTGTAATATTTATGTCATTAATCTCCGCCAGCTGTATGGGGGTATTGCAACTACAGTGGAACCTTGGATTACGAGCATAATCCGTTCCAGGAGAATGCTTAAAATCCAAAGCACTCGCATATCAAAGCGAGTTTCCCAAGTCAATGGAAACGAAGATAATTTGTTCAGCATTGACTTCTATTGCATGCAATACCGCATGTGGCCAGAGGTGGGGGGGGCGCCAGAGAGCCTCAGAAATACTCGAGGACAGCTCGGCTGAACTCGGGGACAGCTCGACTGAACTCGGAAACCCTCGGAAAGGCTCGGAAATGAAGTATTTCTGAGTGTTTCCGAGTGATTCTGAGTATTTCCGAACTGTTCCGAGTGTCACCGACGCCCCCGCACCTCTGGCCAAATGCGGTACTGCACACCACATTAGCTTGAATTCTGCTCGTTTTGAGAGACAACAACAACAACTCGCAAACTGAGCCAGGATTTTTTTTTTTTAAAGTTGCTTGTCTTTTAAAACGCTCGTTAACCAAGGTTCCACTGTATATGAATGATGTATTAACCTGCCAAGATTGTGGTTTTTTTTTATGTAAATTAATTTAAAATGGTATACAATAAAATACACTGTATTTTATCTATTTTGTATATTTGCCATATAAAGTCCCATGGAAGGCAATTTGTAGAATTCTTGCTTATTTTTTCAAAACCTCTCAGTCAGCTTGAGTTTAAAAAAAATGGTGATTATGACGGCAGGAGGCAACTTTAATATGAAATTATTATAGGTAATTACACGTAATACACATTACACATCTTTACATTTGTCTGAAGATTTCATATATCATTTATTTTTATTGGGGCCTTATAGAATAGAGCAGATTGACTATTCAGTCATTCCCAAATGTTTTCACTTCCCAAAGATTATTATCTTGCAATATAAATCCTGACCACATCACCATGATAGATGCACAGCGGTACATACAATTGTCGGAAACAATCCGAAGCATAAAGTCCCCAGACCCACAGAATGATGTACAACATAAGCACAACTGCCGACAAGATCTATACTTTCTCTAAATAAATAATAGCAATTTGCCGTGAAAAATATATTTGTAGTGTTGGATGGACAGCTGCTGGAAGCGGCATGTCAGCAATGAGCAGGGAAAAAAAAATAGCAAACGATGCTGAAATCTCCCTGCAGGACACAAATACTAAACAAGCCGTATAATACAAGATGACCTACAAATCACAGCTATCGGTATTAATAATGCAATGTCTGCAAGCAGCACAATTAATAGTAGCAAACTCAACCAGGAGTGCCTCCTGGTACTGGCACAGCTGTAAAATGAAAAGAATCTGTTAGTAAACAAAAAGTAGCTGCTTGCATAAAGATGATCTACTATCTAATTAAATGTCACACTTCAAGTTTAGGTGCCATAAGATGAATGATGATCATCTCCTAATCTAGCTGACTTAGGCTGGGTTCACATACACTATATTACCAAAAGTATTGTGACGCATGCCTTTACATCCTGGCATCCCAGGCTTATGCCCCGTACACACGGTCGGATTTTCCGATGGAAAATGTCCGATCGGAGCGTGTTGTCAGAAATTCCGACCCTGTGTGGGCTCCATCGGACATTTTCCATCGGATTTTCCGACACACAAAGTTTGAGAGCAGGATATAAAATTTTCCGACAACAAAATCCGTTGTCGGAAATTCCGATCATGTGTACACAAATCCGACGGACAAAGTGCCACGCATGCTCAGAATAAATAAAGAGATGAAAGCTATTGGCCTCTGCCCCGTTTATAGTCCCGACGTACGTGTTTTACGTCACCGCGTTTAGAACGATCAGATTTTCCGTCAACTTTGTGTGACCGTGTGTATGCAAGACAAGTTTGAGCCAACATCCGTCGGAAAAAATCCTAGGATTTTGTTGTCGGAATGTCCGAACAAAGTCCGACCGTGTGTACGGGGCATTAGTCTGTAGGGTTCAATACTGATTTGGCCCACCCTTTGCTGCTATAACAGCTTCAACTCTTCAGGGAAAGCTGTCCACAAGGTTTAGGAGTGTGTCTATGGGAATGTTTGACCATTCTTCCAGAAGAGCATTTGTGAGGCCATGCACTGATGTTGGAGGAGATGGCCTGGCTCTCAGACTCTGCTCTAATTCATCCCAAAGGTGTTCTAGGTTGAGGTCAGGACTCTGTGCAGGCCAGTCAAGGTCCTCCACCCCAAACTCACTCATCCATGTCTTTATGGACCTTTCTTTGTGCACTGGTCCAAATCATTTGGTGGAAGGGGGATTATGGTGTGGGGTTGTTTTTCAGAGGTTGGGCTTGGCCCCTTAGTTCCAGGGAAGAGAACTCGTGTGGAGACTGCGAGCCAGGCCTTCTCGTGCAGAACAGTGCCTGACCTCACAAATGCATTTCTGGAAGAATGGTCAAACATTCCCATAGACACACTCTTAAACCTTGTGGACAGCCTTCTCAGAAGAGTTGAAGCTGTTATAGCTGCAAAGGGTGGGCCAACTCAATATTGAACCCTACCGACTAAGAATGGGATGCCACTAAGGTTCATGTGCTTGTAAAGGCAGACGTCCAAATACTTTTGATAATATAGTGTATATGTGAATTGGATGTGTTTTAAACCGCATTTAATTCACATGACATGTGAATGTGACTGGCTCCTAATATACACATGTCCGAGGCAGCCGTGTTGCAGTTTCAAAAAGGATCTTGTGTGTTTCTGGGTCTGGCTCAGGTGCGAATTCAGGCAAAAATTTGCAGCTGAATCAGTGAACATTAACGCACTGGACCCCGGACTGCAAATCGCATCCGCACATATGTGAACCCGGCCTTAATGCACAACTACATGTTTGCTAAAAAGAATATTGATAATAAATATATATATATATAATTGTTACACACAGCATTTTACAATTAAAAGAGGTCCTAATATAAATTAGAAGGGAGTTTAGCAAACTTTACTGTAGATCCTTAAAGTACCTTACACTTTTCAGTTGAAACTCACATGTGAATGCTATGCATTTCTCTTTTACTGTAAGTAAAGTTGGAGGGTCTGCCAGCTATAGTCACATGATTAGTCTCAGGGTTGTCATAGGAGGAAAAAAACTTTGGGGAAGCCTGTGAGCCAATCCCCTGACATGTGTAGAGGTTCTCTTTACGCATACAGCATAAAGAAAGCTGGTCAGTCTGACTGTTTTCGGGAAGTGAGAATCCAATTATTGTGGTAGACTGAAATTTAGAAGTCATATTTAATAACGTGAAAGCAGATTTGATTGTGATTTCAAGATGTTATTTCTGGTACAAGCAGCTAAGCTGGCCATACACCTTATAGTCTGAATGTGCACTTTCTATTAAATTGACCAGAACTGTGTAGTAGAAGTCTTACGTAAACAATGCATTTGATTATATTTAGTCTGGTAGACACAAACGCATAAGCGTTTGTAGATCTAAAGAAGATAAGCCATTTTAGGCTTTCTTGCAGTAAAATGCAGGGAAAATAAATGCATATTTTTATGTGCGTTTTAACAAGTGTTGACTTGCGTTGATATGTGTTTTGACGTGCATTTTAGCATATGGGAAAATGCTATGCATTCTGCATGTTTCCTGTGACATCACATCCTGTTCCTGTTTGTGGGTTAGAGGCAAAATTAATGACATGGCAAAAAAAATGTTCTTTACTTCCATTTTGCTGTGTTGACGTGCATTTTACACTCGTTTGCATGCGTTGCAATGCATATGTAGCACCCTCTACCAATAGGTAGGTGCTAGTATGTGATTTTTTTACTAGGGAAACTGTCAGCACAGGTAAATTTAGTCAGGCCTATGCTTTAAGCTAGGCCTGTCTGTTTTGATCTGTGGGAAGGGAATGGTTAGAGTAGCAGTGGGTGTGACCACCTGTGCTCTAGTTCTGGGGCGCCTCCCCTGCTTCCAGGGAGAATGTTCTGGAAGAGGGGCAGGGCCTAGAAATGTGGGAGCCCTGACCAATCCCCAACTGGTATTGGCAGGGGGCGGGCCTGCTATATAAGCTGAGGTAACAAGCCACTGGGAGGAGTTGCCGACCGGGTGAAGTGGAGAATGGAGTACTGGACAGCAGCAGGAGGGCATCCCCATCTGGTGGGGGGTGCGCCGATAGCAGGAGGAGGCCCAGGGAGAACTGTGAGGGAACATCACTTTTAGACGGTCATTAGTGATGTCCTCATCATTACACGGTCATTGATGAAGAACTCCTAGAGCAGAGGGGCAGGTGCAGCTGTCGGAAGGTACGGTCCAGTTAAAATCTCCATCAAGGATTCGGGGCAGAGAAAGGTCGGTGAGTGTACCACAGTGGAGGGCTGGATGTGCCTGGAAGTCTGTGAGGGAACTTCACTTTTACACTGTCATTAGCGAAGTTCTCCTCATTACACGGTCATTGATCAGAAGTCCTGGATCAGAGGAGAGACTGTGGGGAGTAGTGTCAAATCGATGTGGCCTGAGGGCACAGGATTTGCAAGCTGGGCTAGCTGGGAACAGTAGTCAACCATTCAGAACATGCTTTTAAACTACTAAGCCTCCGGGGAGAGGTACTGCAGACATCTGGCCGAGTAGCATCGAGCAATCAGAGTCAGCATGAGAAACTATTCAGAGTGGGTTCTTTTGCTTACAGAAGATGTGACAAGAAATGAATATGCTACAGTATAAGTTTGTGCAGAAGGAGAGGATTCCTGGGAACATCACCCTTACACGGTCAAGGGTGATGTCCTCATCTTTACACCGTCATTGATGAGGAAGTTCTGGAACAATAGTCTGCAGGAGTTATGCAGAGGAGGAGCAATAGTCTGCAGGGTGATGCAGGAAAAAGATTGTAGCTGTTAAACTTGCGCATCATTCCTTCAGGCTCAAACCATGTGCTAAATCTATAAAATCTCTAAATATGATGGCGAAGTGATCTGTTCTATGGGAATCTCATATACCCCTTTCCCCAACCAAGTTATACCCCCCAATAAACAAAACAAAACAAAGCAAATGACTGTTCATTGTCTCTGCAAGGTCTATATGGGAGTTTGGCAGCGGGGTGATATGGTGGATGTTTGTTGATAGTGGCAACTACACCGCTACATATATATTGCATTTTAAGTCAACACAGCATTGCAGTGTGAATAAATATTACGTTTTTTTGTGTATCTATGCATTGTTCTGCATTTTACAGGTGCACTAAAAAGCAGATCAATGCACTAGTGTGAATTAGTCATAAAAGTTTCAGATGCCAGGGGCAAATGTTTTCATTTTCATTTATGTGCTCTAAATCAGTCAATCAGTGCCTCTCCCTAAAATCCTAATAGTCTAAACTCATTTTCATAGCAGTCCACATCAGCATTATGGTTGCCCTCAAAGGGCTGGTTGTATCCGTAATGTTATAAAAATATATTAAGGGCCTTTTGTCTCAGAGAATAGGTGCAGGAACTCAACCGGGCCTCCCGCTACACTACAGGGAACAGTGGGTGTGACCAAATTGCACTGTCAGTGGGAGGATCTTAAAGGGGCAATAAATACCAGGAGTGTGTTATGTGTGGCATTCAGGGATATGCTATGTACAGAGTGCAAATTTTGAGTTGTGCTATATACAGAGTGCAGCGTTCAGGGGTTTGCGTTGTACAGAGTGCAGGGTTCAGGGGTATGCTATGCACAGATTCCACCCCTCCTCTGCTTTGACCTCTGCAACACTTTCCTCCATCTCACACCTCTGCACACATCTCCCTTCAAAGCCATCAGCCATCCCTTCCCCCCTAACCTCCCGGCAGTGTATGTAGCTCCGCATTGCTCTCTTACTTGCAGGGAGACCATTGGTCAGCATCTATGCACCCAGGCACAGATGGGGAACACATTGCAGCTTACCACGTGATGCCGCATCCCACACTGCACCTGCATCTCCCTTGTCCGCGCCATGAGTGCAAGGATCTGTGAGAGCTGATGACAGGAAAGCTGTCTTTGTTGCTGTGACAGTGGTGAGCAGAAAGCAGAGGGCTATAGCCGGAGGTGGTGGAACTGAGTTCCGCTATGTTCGAGCTGGAAAAAAAAGCTTAGGGTGTGAGGGCCACATGAAATGGCCTGGCTGGCCAGATTCAGCCTGAGGGCCTTGTGTTTGACCATGTGGTCTAAAGCATCATAACTTATGGAAACCTAGGGAAACCTTCAGAGGTTGCGAAAGATTCCTTGACAAGTGAGCATTGGTGAACTGCTCTCCTTTCTATACTGGCCACCAATGTAAGGGGCAATTTTCCAAAGACCATCAACGCAATACACTATTAGTTTATGAGGATACTCCAGTTTTTGTCATCTATGGGTTTTTTGCCTACTATTATTATTGCTTCCATTTCATGAATAGTACTGAAATATTTTTGTTATGTAAAGCAAGGAGAATGTTGAAAATTAAGCTTTCCAGATTTCCAAATACCCTAGGTGTATCAGAATCTTTGCAATTTCCTATAAAACATTCTACAGCTTGCTGATCACTGTAATATACCATGAAACTTATATACAGTAAAATCATTTTAACTGGAGTCCTCTTAGACCTGAAATATTTCAAGAGTTTTTCTTTTTGAGAAAGACCGGTCTAAAATGTAACTTGTTATAAAATGCCAATTTTCCCATAAAATTCATGGTGGAACTGATATTGCACACAAGTCTACATTAGGTCAAAAAACTGTTTTCTCTTATTTAATATCAACAGCTATTTCTCCAATTTATCACAGGTACTTCCAGAGTGACCTCCATTGATGTGGTCTTTCCTTCAGTGAATGCCCTGAGGTCTAATTTAACTGTCAAGACCTATGAAAGGACAAACAGTTTGCATCAAAAAGTTCCACATCAGCACTCATGACCAGACAGAAAAATTATAAACTAGACATATGCTGATAGATCTTTTGTTTGTTACATTGAAAGACCTGAGATTTGGCAATTATTTTTCATGAATTCTAGAGTTTAGACATCTTTTACAATTTAGTGTCAGTAGTCATTCCATTAAAGGTTTTTATGTGTGATTCAACTTAATGGGACAGAGGCATATACATTCATGTGATGTAAACAGACTGTCATTCAGTAATAAAGGGGTTTTGTCTGTAACGAACAACTACAAATTCCTTGATATATGGTATATTCATTTCAGAAAAACAAACCTTACAGTATAAAATGTATCATGAAGGTGTAGGTAAGTTGCTAGGGGTAGGTAAAAATCAGCTCCTTTAAGAAGTAAACAATATAAATAAAGATTTATATGTGTTATATTGCAATTCTAACAAAATAAAGATGAACTCCAGGGACAAAAACTTTCACTTTCATGTACAACATTCCTCAATAGATATAAAGGATATAAATTCATGTTGTGTCCACTAAACGCCTTTGCAAACCCAGATATTACTTTGATAAAGTTGCATCACATAGACCAGTGATGGGGAACCTTGGCAACCCAGATGTTTTGGACACTGCAGTGTAGTTGAGCATCGTGGGAAATGTAATTTCAAAACATCTGGGGTGCCAAGGTATGCCATCACTGACATAGACAGTGCAGAGAGAAGAACTATAACCCTCAAACTTTATACATATAGTTTTTAGCAGAGACCCTAGGGAATAAAATGGCAATCATTGCACATTTTTTATGTCACATGGTATTTACGCAGTGGTTCTTCAAATGCCATTTTTTGGGGAAAAAAATACACTTTAATGAATGAAAAAAACAAAAACACAATATATACCCCAATTTTTTTTTGTAAAAATATGAAAGACAATGTTATGCTGAGTAAATAGATACCTAACCTGTCACACTTTAAAATTGCACATGCTCATGGAATGGCGACAAACTACGATACTTAAAAATCTCCATAGCCAATGTTTTAAAAATTTTACAGGATACCTGTTTAGAGTTACAGAGGAAGTATAATGCTAGAATTATTGCGCTCGCTTTAACATTCGCTGTAATACTTCACATGTGTGGTGTGAACACTGTTTACATATGTGTGCACAACTTACGTATGTGATCGCTTCTGCGCGAGCACGGAGGTATGGGGCAGCTTTCAATTTTTTTTTTTCTTACTTACTTTATTTTTTGTTTTTACACTGTCCCTTTAATTTTTTTTAGCACTCTTATTCTTATTACAAGGAATGTAAACATCCCTTTTAATAAAAAAAAGCATGACAGGTCCTCTTTATGGATAGGTCTAGGGTCAAAAGGAGAACACGTCCCCTCCCGGTGCTTCTGCAAGCAGTCCAGATCGGCTAATGAGCCATTGTGGTCAAGCACTCCCTTACAAAGAGGAGCTGCTAAATCACATGGCAAGACTGGACCAAACTGAAACATGGTAACATACAGATCTTTTTTCTTTTTTTACAGGGTATGCAATGCTCTGTATCCAATAGGAAGCACCTGTTAGTCCATTATTCACAAATTAAGCCTTTTGTCTCTCTAAAACCTTTTTTAAAAAAAGTTACGAGATAGGGACCTTAACAGGGGTGTAAATACAGGCGTCGCAATTGCGATCCAGACCCATGCTCCAGGGGGCCCATGCTGCTCCTCTGTATACCTGGATAGGAGAGGCAGTATATAGAGAAACAGATCACCTCCATTTTTCTCCTGCAGTCGCTGAAAGCCCGCTTCTCCTTCTCATCCTCCCACAGTCATTCAGCAGCTGCAGGAGGAAAATGGAGGGGGGTCAGTTCCTATATGCCGTCCCTCCTATCCAGGTCCTGCTGCCCCCCGGTCCCTGTGTACTCTCCTGCCATCCCGCATTGCTGCCAGCTTCCCCCTCCCGCTGACTGCTGTGGGGGGATGCTTTTGGGATGGAGAGTCGGAAAGAAGCCCATAATTATGTAATTTACTGGCCCCATCCTTTTTTTTAATGGACAGAGTCAGTGATCAGTACTCCAAGATGGCAGGAAGGGGGCCCACTGCATAACATGTGAAAAGGTCCTGCTGCAGGACCATAATAAAGGGCCCCTGGATTAGTTAGAAGGGCCCCGGTTGGGCGTCAGGGGGGCCCTTTATGGTTTCTTGCACTGGGGCCCTGAAGGTTCTAGTTACATCTCTGGGCCTGAAGCAGCACATGAAGCTTCTAATGTAAATGTCTCGGCTATATGCTCACCATTAAAAACAATACAGGTCAATCTGACAGCAGACCCTTCCTCTTCTATATAATACATTTGCATTCCTGCAATATGCAGAGACAATGCTGAAGCTCACAATAATGAACAAAAAAAAAATTAAGAAAAAATATCAAACACCTATACCTTGCATGGTATTATGTATATATATATATATATATATATATATATATATATATATATATATATATATATATATATATATATATATATATATAGACATTTGTTATTGTTGGTGCAATGCTTATGTAGTGCAATATACAAGCTTTGTTAACAAGCGTATGTATTGTAGACTGGCAGAATCACACAGCGTTTTATTTCCATGTTCTGTAATGGCTCTCTTGAAGTACCTTTAGTAAGCGGAGATTTTGTAGTGTTATAAAAGTGCTCTCTCTACCTAGCCTCTCATTTGAAGCCATCAAACAAATGACCCCAGTTATGCGCCTTGCTTTCCTTTAGCTGAGAAGTACAGTTAACTGTCCTGTCAATCACAAGGCTGTGGCACATAATCAAATGCAGCGATTTCGGTCGCTCCTTAGGGCAGGTCTGGTCAGGAGAAAAACATTCAGTGCAGCAGAATGAATTGGTGTTTGGGAACTCAATACTTCCCAGTAATTGTCTGTGTTGAAATCTAACCTCAGCCCCAGTAAATGAACTACAGGTGTGAATCCCATGTCATCATATTTGCCTTGAGGCCGTGTAACACTTTCTCAGACGCTTGGCCTCCATGAGTGCCATGGTTAATTCACCATAACAACTATCAGTATTTCATGTGCTTCTGTGATCTCTGCAGCAAAGGGGAAAAAAATGGCCCGGGGAGCCACAGAATGGAAATGTTTTACACTGCAATCAACCAATCTGCACTTACTGTCTTTTCTTTGCTGTCATTCCAAAGGCAGAAATTGTGCAGTCCGAAAATAACATTTACATTTCTGCAAGGATTGCCCTTACATGCAATTACAAGAGCAGTTAACGTTGACTTAAATAAGCCAAGATGACTACAAGGTAAAGGTTAATGCCACAGCTTATGTAGCAGCTTTCCACCAACTAAAATATTGACTTCTTTTACTTCCCAGTGACTCCAGTGACAAAATCTCTCAGCCAAAATTCCCCATTTCATTTCATGATGGCATCATGCACTTCCAATAGATTTCTGGCAACATAATAACCAGTGAGTACATGAAAAACAGTCCAATGCCTTTGGTAGAGTCTAGAGATGGGAGAAGTAAGGCGAAAAGATGCCGACATTTGCTGGTGTGACAATACTGGGAACCCCTGTACAGAATATCAGAAGTGGTAGTACAGGGGTGTCCAACCTTCAGCTCAAGACAGCTGTGAATGCGGATCAACACAAAATCATAAACTTAAAGCGGAGGTCCGCCCACCGCTGCAAAAATTAAAAGCCAGCAGCTGCACACACTGCAGCTGCTGACTTTTAATAATGGGACACTTACCTGTCCTGGAGTCCAGCGATGTCGGCACCGCAGCTGATGTTTCCATCAGCTGTCGGGGGCATTCCGCCTCCATTGTGAGTAGAGGAATCGGTCAGTGAAGCCTTATGGCTTCACGCCGGGAACCCTACTGCGCATGCGCGAGGCTCCACTCCTCTATCCTACAGGCCTGGCGACCGGAGAAGGAGAAGGGAGCACGGGCAGTGACATCAATACCCGCAGCTGAGGCTCCTTGAAGTGGGAACAGGATACCTGTTATTAGACAGGTATCCTGTCCCCTTCCCCCCCGAAAGATGCCAAAACATCAGTTATCCTTATCGTTGAGGTATTTTTTGTGTGGCTCAAGACAATTCTTCCTATTCTTCCAATGTGGCCCAAGAAGGTCAAAAGGTTAGATGCCTCAGTGGTAGAAGATCTTCAGCAGTTTATGTAATCTCACCTTCAAATATTTTGTTTTATATGTTGGATTTTTGTTGCTTATGCTGGTTCTAGTTAAAGGGTTCATTTAAATCTTCTTAGATTCTGTGCATAACTTTAACTTAATAGTTTACAATGTTATGATATAGACAGGTGGTTCCGTCGGACCACTGCTCCTCCTTATGTGCTGGCACTTGGCTGAGATGGTTGTCTTGGCCAAATTCCCGCCCACCTGTGGGTCGTACAACCCACAAAATGTAGCAAATATGCTCAAGAGGTTTGCTCTTTTTCGAGCTCTCCGCAATACACTTATCTTTCTCGTCTTGCTTTTCTTCTCCTCCCCTCTCCTTGGTCCTTTTTCTCTCTTTTCTTTTCTCCCCTCTTCTTCAATCCACGGGGTGTTCGGCTGGAACAAGGTACAGGAATCCCCCCCCCATTTAAATGACAATAAACTGGTTGTCTTTGAATGTCCAGGGCATGAATTTCCCTCAGAAAAGGGTCAAGATTTTCAAGTATCTCAAGCAACAAACAATAGACATTGCTTGTTTGCAGGAAACTCATTTCGCTTCCTCCTCCTACCCTAAATATTTTGCGGCGGATTATCCCCATGTTTTCCTGTCTAACGCCCCTACTAAACAGAGGGGGGTCATGATTGCCCTTCACAAGTCGGTCACATTTACTTGCAGTAAGCAGATAGCAGACCCAAATGGCAGGTACCTAATTCTCCAAGGAACCATTCAAGACACAGAGGTTACGGTTATGACTTATTATACCCCCAACAAAAATCCGGGACCTTTTCTGACCCATGTCTGCGCCTTGTTGAGCTCTCACCAACGAGGCACAGTACTTTTGGCGGGAGACTCCAATGTGGTATTGAACCCCTCCTTAGACAATTACCCCTCAGATCACAAAACCCCTGCCCCTGCAGCCAAAACATTTCAACATTCACAGCAGCAACATGACTTAGTAGATATCTGGAGGGAACTCCATCCCAGGGGCAGAGATTACACCCACTATTCCCACCCCCATCATTCCCATTCCAGGATTGATCACATGTTTGTTCTCCGCAAACACCTTCCTTTAATACACTCCAGCTCCATATTGTCGGTTCCGTGGTCGGATCACGACCCTATTCTTACGGTGTGCAAATCTTTACTTTGCAAACCACAATTTTCCTCTTGGATAATGAATGACTCCCTTCTGTCCTACAAAGAGGTTCTTAAGGACATCCACAAGGCCTCAGTAGAATATTTTAAATTGAACCAAGGTTCCGTTTCGTCTCCCGTTACATTATGGGAAGCGTTTAATTCAGTTCTAAGAGGTCATATTATTCGCCTGGCGTCTAAACGTAAAAAGGAAAGGGAAAGGGTACGCCGTGACCTGGAGGATAAATTGGAAGCAATAGCGAAACTTTTCAAACAATCCCCCTCCCAGCTAATCGCAAACTTTTAGATAAGGCCCGCACAGAACTTGATTTAAGTTTGACGGATGAAGCAGAATGTACGTTAAGAGGGTCCCGGCAAAAATGGTATGCCAAATCTAATCAACCAAATGGAATGTTAGCAAACAGATTGCGTACATTCGCTCCTAAATTTGCCCCCATTACATTACGTACCCGCCACAACACTCTTACTGGTAATCCACAACGAGTACTGGAGGAGTTCCGATATCGTCTTACTAAATTATACTCTGCACCTAACCTTTCTCCTGCCCATGACCCAGAACCTTTTTTGACCAATTTATCTCTACCTTTCTTGTCTGAAGCCCATACATCTTTGATGGACCGGGACATACAAGTCTCGGAAGTCCTTCAGTGTATTAAAGAACTGAAGGTGGGTAAAAGACCGGGCCCTGACGGCTTTACGGCACTATTCTACCGGAAAACAGGAGATGTTATTGCTCCCTATCTAGCAAGTATGTATAATTCAGTCAAGGAAGGCCGCCTATTTACGCCTAATTTGCTTACAGCCAATGTTGTCATGATCCCTAAACCTGACAGAGATCACTCATCTTGGGCTAATTTCAGGCCAATTTTACTAATCAACATTGACATGAAAATTTTAACCAAAATTTTAGCTAACCGCCTCAATTCTTTTTTACCACGTTTAATAAAAAAGGATCAAGTGGGCTTTGTCCCAAGGAGACAGGCTGGTGATGCTATTCGCCGCCTCCTTCAAATCCAACACATCGTTCACAATAGATCCCTAGAAACAATGTTTTTGTCTTTAGATATCAACAAGGCTTTTGATACTTTATCATGGCCCTACTTGATACAGGTACTTAAACGCTATGGTTTCGGGGCCTCCTTTACAAGATGGGTTATATATGATTCTCCTCAAGCTAAAGTGAAATACTGTGGGTTTGAGTCAAGTATTTTTCCTATTACAAGGGGTACCCGTCAAGGTTGCCCACTCTCCCCACTTTTATTTATTTTGGCTCTGGAACCCCTAGCGGAGGCCATACGATCTCATCCGGACATAGCAGGAGTCGAGGTGGCAGGCACCTCACATAAGTTATCATTATTTGCGGAAGACATCCTATTGACCATCACTAAACCCAGAATTTCCCTCCCGAATTTGCTTTCACTTTTAGATTCCTTTGCCACCTTCTCGGGCCTAGCAGTCAACCCTACCAAATCTAGAGCAATGTCAATCAATCTCTCCGCCCCAGAACTGGCATCCCTACAATCCGCATTCCCTTTTCAGTGGATGGAGGCATTACCCTATTTTGGGATCCGGCTCACTTCAAATTACTAAACTGTGTATCAGGCCAATTATCCTTTACTGTTCCGCAAATTATCGGCCCTGCTGTCCTCCTGGGCCACTCTTCCATTGTCGTGGTTCGGGAGGATCGCAACCATTCGCATGACGTATCTCCCTAAGTTGCTTTATTATTTTCGGGTCTTACCGGTTCAGGTCCCTTCCCATATTCTTCGTATACATCAACGGAAAATTATGCAATTCATATGGGGCTCAATAAAACCTAGAATTAAGAGACAAGTGTTGTATGCACGTAGAATTAATGGTGGCCTTTCGGTCCCCAATCTCCAAGCTTACTACACGGCAGCGACCATTGCTCCATTATATATATAAAAACCCACAAGCAGGAGCGAGCGGGTGGGGAAAAGGAAGTGGGACTTTGAATGAAGCCAATGGTTTGCAAGCCGACACATAACGGTGGGTCAATAGAATCTTTATTACAAATTCATACAGACAATGGTATCAAACAATGTCAAGTTAACACTTGGTAAAATGTTAGTAGTAATAACCAAAGATCAACGTAAAGATCATTAGCATAGTTATCAAGGATAAAACAGGTAACATGAGTAATAACATAGGTATGAGCGATGTTACTAAATAAAAACAAGGGATCACCAGGTGTCAGAATACGTAAATAGTTAAAACAAAGTAATGCCTGCCAGATAGCTGGCCTCAAAATCCTGTTGAAGGGTAATAGCCTGTATAGCATGGGTTGGAACAAGGGAGGGGAACTGGTAGCTCGACGCGTTTCGTGGTTCGGGACCACTCATCAGGAGCAGACATGTCATGTTTCTAGAATGTAAAGATAATAATATCATGGGTAAGAATTTGGAATGGGTACATGAGGGCTGGTAATCCCCCAAGAATAATAGTACTCACAGCAGGCAAGGGTAGACGGTGAATGGCCAGGCACGGCAAGCCGTCCAGAACTAATGCCAAACCGGGAGCTGAGGCGGGCATCTCCGCCGCGGCGACCAAAACAGGCACCCCCCATGGGGCGATGCAGAGCCACGGGGCACCCTAGAGTAGAAAGTGGCAGATAAGTGATAATATAGGGGGTATGAGTGCAGGAAGGGAGGTAAGGAAGGTGGAAGTGGGGGGGAGGGGGGAGTGTGAGGGGTAGTGGGGATGTGGAGAACCATGATGGAGGAGGTGAAGTGAGGGTAGGAGTGAAAGGGAGAGAAGTGAGTGAGCGGGGAGATAAAGCAAGTGAACCAACAGGTCAAAAGAGGGAATAGGAAATTGTGAGTGAAGTGGCATTACCTGTGTGACATAGGTGGTGTGGAGAGAGAACCACCACCACACTATAGTATACCTCGAGTGCCGCACCGCCCCAGGTAACCAAGAGCGCCCATATATAGGCGCCGCCGCGGGGAAGCCCGCCAACGTCACGCACGCAGGGCCAGGAGTGGGAGGAGCTCCGGCGGGGAGCCGACCAATGATCGGCGGCTGCCGGGACCAGCCCATTGAGCCCGCGAGCATAGAAACAACAACGCAGAGGGCGTGGCGGCGCCGTGAGGCGCGGTACACATCCGCCGCGGGTGGCGTGACGTCGATGGGCAGTGGCGGCAAGCCCCGTCCCCACACACGCCCACCACCATGGGCGGGCGGGGGGGGAAAGGAGGGGGCCGACAGTGCCCATCGCAGCTCCCGGGTAGGCAAGGGTCAGACGGCCTTCCGGCCGGCCAAAGCCGTCAGCCCAGGATAAGGCTTAGCTGTCAATTGGGAGAAAGGTTAAACATAGAAATTGAAGAATAACAGCCTAAACCACAGGATTGGAGACATGACATGTCATAATGAAACTGGTAAAAGTAAGACAAGGATAAACACAGGTGAGGCTATCAAGGAATCCATAGAGGCAGAATAACAACAATAGTTGATAAGGCAAGATTGAGCAGTAGAGCAAACCATGGGCTTCCATCCCTATTAATATGAACAACAAAAGGGGGAAAGGGGAATTGGGACTTTAAATGAAATTGCGCCGGGTAGGGGCGCACATTTCCATCCCTATGACTACAATATATATATAAAAACCCACAAGCAGGAGCGAGCGGGTGGGGAAAAGGAAGTGGGACTTTGAATGAAGCCAATGGTTTGCAAGCCGACACATAACGGTGGGTCAATAGAATCTTTATTACAAATTCATACAGACAATGGTATCAAATAATGTCTAGTTAACACTTGGTAAAATGTTAGTAGTAATAACCAAAGATCAACGTAAAGATCATTAGCATAGTTATTAAGGATAAAACAGGTAACATGAGTAATAACATAGGTATGAGCGATGTTACTAAATAAAAACAAGGGATCACCAGGTGTCAGAATACGTAAATAGTTAAAACAAAGTAATGCCTGCCAGATAGCTGGCCTCAAAATCCTGTTGAAGGGTAATAGCCTGTATAGCATGGGTTGGAACAAGGGAGGGGAACTGGTAGCTTAACGCGTTTCGTGGTTCGGGACCACTCATCAGGAGCAGACATGTCATGTTTCTAGAATGTAAAGCTAATAATATCATGGGTAAGAATTTAGAATGGGTACATGAGGGCTGGTAATCCCCCAAGAATAATAGTACTCACAGCAGGCAAGGGTAGACAGTGAATGGCCAGGCACGGCAAGCCGTCCAGAACTAATGCCAAACTGGGAGCTGAGGCGGGCATCTCCGCCGCGGCGACCAAAACAGGCACCCCCCATGGGGCGATGCAGAGCCACGGGGCACCCTAGAGTAGAAAGTGGCAGATAAGTGATAATATAGGGGGGTATGAGTGCAGGAAGGGAGGTAAGGAAGGTGGAAGTGGGGGGGAGGGGGGAGTGTGAGGGGTAGTGGGGATGTGGAGAACCATGATGGAGGAGGTGAAGTGAGGGTAGGAGTGAAAGGGAGAGAAGTGAGTGAGCGGGGAGATAAAGCAAGTGAACCAACAGGTCAAAAGAGGGAATAGGAAATTGTGAGTGAAGTGGCATTACCTGTGTGACATAGGTGGTGTGGAGAGAGAACCACCACCACACTATAGTATACCTCAAGTGCCGCACCGCCCCAGGTAACCAAGAGCGCCCATATATAGGCGCCGCCGCGGGGAAGCCGGCCAACGTCACGCAGGGCCAGGAGTGGGAGGAGCTCCGGCGGGGAGCCGACCAATGATCGGCGGCCGCCGGGACCAGCCCATTGAGCCCGCGAGCATAGAAACAACAACGCAGAGGGCGTGGCGGCGCCGTGAGGCGCGGTACACATCCGCCGCGGGTGGCGTGACATCGATGGGCAGTGGCGGCAAGCCCTGTCCCCACACACGCCCACCACCATGGGCGGGCGGGGGGGGAAAGGAGGGGGCCGACAGTGCCCATCGCAGCTCCCGGGTAGGCAAGGGTCAGACGGCCTTCCGGCCGGCCAAAGCCGTCAGCCCAGGATAAGGCTTAGCTGTCAATTGGGAGAAAGGTTAAACATAGAAATTGAAGAATAACAGCCTAAACCACAGGATTGGAGACATGACATGTCATAATGAAACTGGTAAAAGTAAGACAAGGATAAACACAGGTGAGGCTATCAAGGAATCCATAGAGGCAGAATAACAACAATAGTTGATAAGGCAAGATTGAGCAGTAGAGCAAACCATGGGCTTCCATCCCTATTAATATGAACAACAAAAGGGGGAAAGGGGAATTGGGACTTTAAATGAAATTGCGCCGGGTAGGGGCGCACATTTCCATCCCTATGACTACAATATATATATAAAAACCCACAAGCAGGAGCGAGCGGGTGGGGAAAAGGAAGTGGGACTTTGAGTGAAGCCAATGGTTTGCAAGCCGACACATAACGGTGGGTCAATAGAATCTTTATTACAAATCCATACAGACAATGGTATCAAACAATGTCAAGTTAACACTTGGTAAAATGTTAGTAGTAATAACCAAAGATCAACGTAAAGATCATTAGCATAGTTATCAAGGATAAAACAGGTAACATGAGTAATAACATAGGTATGAGCGATGTTACTAAATAAAAACAAGGGATCACCAGGTGTCAGAATACGTAAATAGTTAAAACAAAGTAATGCCTGCCAGATAGCTGGCCTCAAAATCCTGTTGAAGGGTAATAGCCTGTATAGCATGGGTTGGAACAAGGGAGGGGAACTGGTAGCTCAACGCGTTTCGTGGTTCGGGACTGTCACGGAACGTCCCACACTCCGCTTGAGCGCTTCCGTCATATACCACTAACTCCCAGTCTGTATACAGATATCCCAACCTCTGCGAGCACAAACAAGGCGACACTTGCTTGTTGCTACCAAGAACTAACTTTATTCAGAACCAGAATACAGTCTTATATACACAGGAGAAGATTACTTTAACAATACAAACGTAACCTAATTAACATGAGCTAATTATCTAATCCTTTATACAGCCTAGGTGAGTGAAACATGACCTTTCGCCCAGACTTGTGGTTACCGAGCTTCACACAGTTATATCAACACAATAGCAGTCGTCCCATCTCCTACATTGTATAGAGGACAATATCATTAGCTCATTCAATTAACATAAACACAGGTTGATGACACCAGTATCTCCTCACAGGATGTGTCCCAACAGAATGAATCCTTTGAAAATCCAGGGCCCATAATCAAAAGGCAACAGGCTTGCATACAGTCCTCTCCAACAGCCTCTGTTCTGGCTAGAACTGTGACATTTCTCCCCTTTCGGCAGGAGACTAACATAGGAGGAGACCCCAGACGGGTTGACTCCGAAGTTAGTAAGTAGTTCCGGTCCTCTACTGCCTGTACCCACACAGTACCCCAAATAAATTGTTCCAAACAGAGTATTACTCACCCAGCCAACCTCTGCCTCTCTCAGAGAACATATCCGCCGCTGGGGAGAGGCCCGGACTGGCCCTTCTCCCTGGAATCCTTTCTGCCGCTGGAGAGAAGACAGGGGGACTGGGCTCACTCCATCCTGCTGTTGGGGATCTGGGCCGACTGCCCAGCATCCCTGGGGTATACAGGTGGGGACTGAAGCCCCATCAACCGACACCAGATCAAGCTGCAGTTGTGAGGTGATGATTGCATTCTCTCCTTGGATCCTGATCTGCAGCTCGCGATAGACTGCCATCTCCTCACCTTGGGCCTCCACAATTGCTGCAGGTGTGGGGCAGAGGTCTTGGACCCTCTGTCCGGTTGCCAGCACTTCTGCTGGGGGTTTGCCAGGTGGTTCCTCCTCTACAGAAACGTCTATTAAATCCCCAGTCTCTGGAATTGGTAAAAGTATGGGACAGAGGTCTTGGACCCTCTGTTCAGTTACCAGATCTTCAGCTGGAGAAGTTTGTTTTAACTCCATAGATGCTGCTGGCAGAAAATCACATGTCCCTGTCAGTGTTGTGGGAGAAAGGCCAACTACCTCTATTCTCAAGAAGGCCGAAGCCACTGTTGGTGCTGGGCAGAGCACAGTGAACTTTGGCCCTGATAGCAGCTCTTCTGCTGGAGGCTCATCAGGTTGTTCTTCCTCAGCAGAAAAGTCTATCAAGTCCCATGTCTCTGCAACTGATGTCTGGGGATATAGGTTCACCATCTCCTGTCCATGGAACCCAGAAGATGTTATCAGTGCTGGGCAGAGGTTAGCAGAGCTCTGCCCTGTTGTCAGCACTTCAGGTTTGGGGACGGCAATCTCCGGATTTTCCACTGCCGATTCTCTGGCATGCTGCTGAACGTGTTCTAGCAGTTTCCTGTATGCCCTTTCCAGATGCTGTTCCTTCCTTAGCAAATGGTCCAGATCAGGTTTGAGCTCTGAGACCCCTGCAAGACCGAGCATAGACTCTCTATAATCTCTCAGGTCCTCAAGGTCAGGTTCCCCTTCATCGCCAAACATAAAAAGATCTGTAAGGTTCTCCCACAGCAATCCAGGGCCGCCAAAGTCATATCCCTCTGGAGAGCATTCTGTCGTCTCCCCTAAATATCCCTCCTCTGCGTGCCATTGCAGAGCCCGATAACGATTGTCCAGCTCTATCTCCTGCTGGACCAACCTGTCCAACTCAGTCACCCATTGCTCCTGGGGCTGCTCTCCCAGGAATGCCATCCGTAATGCCCGTTGGTCACTGGCCCGTTGCTCTTGGGTTGGAAAGCACTTGCCCTGTTTTATACCAGCGAGACGGAGGGCTGCAATCCAGAGCTCCACCCGAATTTGCTGCCTAAGCTCCAGGTATTCATCCTCAGACACAGTCCTGGTGTATGTTGAAAGGATGATCCGCAGCAGCCCCGGGAATTCTGATGCCAGGTCCATATCTCCGCTGGGGTGACTGAATTCTGCTATGCTGATCTTGGATCCAGTTGGAGGTTTGGATGTCCCAGACTTCAGGAAGCTTTCCCGCTGCTTGCCACCAATGTCACGGAACGTCCCACACTCCGCTTGAGTGCTTCCGTCATATACCACTAACTCCCAGTCTGTATACAGATATCCCAACCTCTGCGAGCACAAACAAGGCGACACTTGCTTGTTGCTACCAAGAACTAACTTTATTCAGAACCAGAATACAGTCTTATATACACAGGAGAAGATTACTTTAACAATACAAACGTAACCTAATTAACATGAGCTAATTATCTAATCCTTTATACAGCCTAGGTGAGTGAAACATGACCTTTCGCCCAGACTTGTGGTTACCGAGCTTCACACAGTTATATCAACACAATAGCAGTCGTCCCATCTCCTACATTGTATAGAGGACAATATCATTAGCTCATTCAATTAACATAAACACAGGTTGATGACACCAGTATCTCCTCACAGGATGTGTCCCAACAGAATGAATCCTTTGAAAATCCAGGGCCCATAATCAAAAGGCAACAGGCTTGCATACAGTCCTCTCCAACAGCCTCTGTTCTGGCTAGAACTGTGACAGGGACCACTCATCAGGAGCAGACATGTCATGTTTCTAGAATGTAAAGATAATAATATCATGGGTAAGAATTTAGAATGGGTACATGAGGGCTGGTAATCCCCCAAGAATAATAGTACTCACAGCAGGCAAGGGTAGACGGTGAATGGCCAGGCACGGCAAGCCGTCCAGAACTAATGCCAAACCGGGAGCTGAGGTGGGCATCTCCGCCGCGGCGACCAAAACAGGCACACCCCCATGGGGCGATGCAGAGCCACGGGGCACCCTAGAGTAGAAAGTGGCAGATAAGTGATAATATAGGGGGGTATGAGTGCAGGAAGGGAGGTAAGGAAGGTGGAAGTGGGGGGGAGGGGGGAGTGTGAGGGGTAGTGGGGATGTGGAGAACCATGATGGAGGAGGTGAAGTGAGGGTAGGAGTGAAAGGGAGAGAAGTGAGTGAGCGGGGAGATAAAGCAAGTGAACCAACAGGTCAAAAGAGGGAATAGGAAATTGTGAGTGAAGTGGCATTACCTGTGTGACATAGGTGGTGTGGAGAGAGAACCACCACCACACTATAGTATACCTCGAGTGCCGCACCGCCCCAGGTAACCAAGAGCGCCCATATATAGGGCATGGACTCAGATCCAATACCATTGGCCTCCCTTCCTTGGCTTCCTCAAGCCCACCGCCCTACCACTATAGGCCCATGTTTAGCTCACTCCCTGCGTGCATGGGACTCAGTCAAATATTCTGCGGGCTTAATCTCTCCCCATCTTCCCTTGCTGCTCCTTCTTCAATGTCCATTATTCCCACCGGGTCGCGATAACCCGTTACAATTTTCGTGGTGGACTGAAAATGGCTTCACTGATGTCCATTCTCTGTTCACTCCCACCAAGATCATACCTTTCGCAGCCCTACGTTCTTCCCATGACATTCCCTTTAGGGAACACTACAGTTACATACAAATCCGACACTTCCTACAATCTCTAATAAGACATCAACCAACCCCCTATACGCTAACTCCGTTTGAAAACATTTGCAGATCGAGGCCCCAGTCCCCGGGTTTGATTTCTTTAATATACACAACTATAATAGGCTCCAAGAGACCACCCCTGAGACCCTATCACCTTCAATGGGAGGCGGAGTTGGGGAGGAGATTGGATCCGGGGGACTGGCAGATCATGACCATCTCACTCTCCAAATGCTCTAAAAATGTACTCTTTTTGTAAAATGCCTATAAAGTACTTTATAGATGGTATTACACTCCAGCCAGATTGGCAAGTTTCATCCCAACATATTCCCCGTTGTGCTTTCGTGGATGTTCTCATGAAGGTACAATGGCACACATTTGGTGGCAGTGCCCCAGGGTCTGTAGGCTATGGGTCAGAGTTTATGCATTGCTTCGTAACCTCTTTAATACTAATATAAAGAGGGATCCTTTTGAAGCTCTATTGGGAAAACCGATAGCTGAGTTATTAAGGCCAGAACGCCACTTGGCATCCCATATCTTTACTGCAACTAAATTAACCATAGCAAAGGCCTGGAAGACTCCGGCTCTCAGTTTCGAGGCTGTTAAAAATCGGGTAAACGATATTATGGTTAATGAGAAACTGACAGCCGTGGCATCCGATACACATGATAAATTCCTCCGAGTTTGGCAGTCGTGGGTAGTGTACTCCCATTCATCTCGGTTTGATTCCAATCTACTTTCTCTCTAACATGGCTCCATCCCCCTCACCCCGTGGATTTCCCCCTTCTTCCTTCTCTTTTTCCAACTAACTACATTTTTCTTTATGACCTATTTCATTCCTTCTCTGGTTCTCCCTCTTCTTATTCTATTCTTTTTTCCTTTTTTTCCCTTACTCAGTTTCTATAGCCCACAAGATATGTTCTGTGGGCCATCGACACATATTGTGAGTCAACATGAAAATATTTTTTTATTTATTTTATTTGGGTTTTTTTTCCTTTTTCTTATTACAATTTGCTATATTTCCAATATAATTACTTTTTTTTTTATGGTTCTCACCACATTTATTTTATAATAGTGGAACAACCCAGTATCTCGCTTTTGATATGTTTATTGTTGCTACCACAAGCAACCAATTATGGTTTGATGATCTGATACGGATCTTAATGCTGTTCACTGTTATGTTTGTGATGCTATAAGCCGTTTCAACATGTTCACATATTGTGTCTATCATTATTTACCTGTACTGATATGTTGATACTCCTGTTCAATAAAAACATTTGTACAAGAAGATCTTCAGCAGATGAAGTGAACTGATATCTACTCAAAACCACCACCACCCAAAATTAACTTATGAAGCACCTATTCAGCAACTGAAATACTGACTTCCTTTACTTCCCAGTGACTCCAGTGGTAGGATACCCAACTCCAAATTCCCCACTTCTTACAATGATGGTATCATACCCTTCCAATAGATTCCCAGCGACAAAATAATTGATGAGTACATGAAGAACAGTTTAACGCTTTTGGTAGAGTCTAAAGATGGGGGAGGTAAGGTAGAAAGATGCAAACATTTGCTGGGAAGCCTGAACAGGGAACCCCTCTATATCAGAAGTTGTAAAAGACAACCAGGAGGTGATTAAATGAAATCATATCTACCAAAAACGAAATTATTACATATTAAGTAAAGTAAGCCTTCATAACAAGACTCAAATCAAATATATATACATATATATAAATAAATAACACTCTATATACTGCTTATACAGTTTTACAAGAGTCATACATTTATATTTTAAGATAGATCTGAATTCAGCAATCTTTTTCTACTTACACTGCTGGCTGGGTCTGAGCAGTGCAGTGTGCATGCTGTAAGATGCCGAAGAATGAAACTTCATGCAGGCCTACTGCAACTCCGTTGCACCATCAGTGGTCAACCTATGGCCGTTTGCTACCACAAAGATGGCATTGGCAGCTGTGGGGTAGCAATTGAGAGAGCAAAGCAGGGCAACAATTGAGGTAAGTTTACCATATCATACAAGTACATAGCTCCCAACTGTCCCTGATTTAAAACAAAGTCTCTCTGTCCCTCTTTCCTCCTCATGTGTCCCTCATTTTGGCCTTATCTATATAGTTGTATATACAATTCGATATTTATCTCAAACAGTGCTAAACCTTTCATCCAATTGCTAAATTGCTGCATTTGTAAATTTCAAAAGCCAGTATAAAAGGAATAGTAGTGGTAAAAAAAAGCACTTGTGGGTTTGACTAATTTTTTTTGTATAATTCTCCTTTAAGGGGGCATTGCAGAGGTTGTGTCCTATGCCTACATACTTTTGCTAATAGGCGTCCCTCATTTCCATCTCAAAAAGTTAGGAGGTTTGCAGGTGTGTTGTGTTTATATGGACATTATGGCAAATGCATACACTGCATTTCCACACTTTGTTCTCCTTTAGCTTAAAGCGGAGTTCCACCCAAAAATGGAACTTCTGCCTTAAGTACTCGTGACCCCCTGACATGCCACATTTGGCATGTAATTTTTTTTTGGGGGGGGGGAGCAGGTACCTAGTTTTCACAGGTACCCAGCTCCCACTTTCTCTCCCCGCTGTGCTACGCCGGTAGGAAGTTCACCTCTCCCCCCTCCCTCCCTGCAATCTTCTGGGACACGTCACAGGTCCCAGAAGATTGCCCGGCCATTCATAACGCACAGCGCGGCTCGCGCATACACTTGCAATGGCGACGACGCAGAGAAGAGGGGGAGAGAAGTGAAGCTTCGGGCGGCCGCATCGCTGGACCATGGGACAGGTGAATGTCTGATTATTAAAAGTCAGCAGCTCCACTTTTTGTAGCTGCTAACTTTTAAATGGGTGGAACTCCACTTTAACCACTTGCCAACCAGTCGCCGCAGTTATACTGCGCAAATCGCCGTAGGTGTACGTCGGGTATGCAGCAATCTATGGGTGCGTGCTCCCATTGGCCAGTGGGGGAGCCAATCAGTAGGTCCCATGGACTCGATGTTCACCGTCAACCCGCGATCGTCCCCTGCAGTCACAGAACAGGGATCTGCCTGTGTAAACAAGGCAAATCTCCATTCTGACAGGGGAGATCACACAGATCCTGTCTTCCTGCTATGCAGGAAGAGGGATCTGTGTGCTGTCCTAGTGAGCCCATCCCCCATACAGTTAGAACACACAATGATGGAACACAGTTAACCCCTTGATCGCCCCTGATGTTAACCCCTTCCCTGCCAGTGTCATTAGTGCAATAATCATGCATATTTTTAGCACTGATTACTGTAGTAATTTCACTAGTTCCCAAAAAAGTGTCAAAAATGTCAGTTAGGTGTCCGATCTGTCCACCGCAATGTTGCAGTCCCGCTAAAAATCGCAGATCGCCATTACTAGTAAAAAAGAAATAAATAATAAAAATGCCATATATCTATCCCCTATTTTTTTAGACGCAATAACTATTGCGCAAACCAATCAATATATGCTTATTGGGATTTTTTTTACCAAAAATATGTAGCAGAATACAAATTGGTCTAATTTGATGAATACATTTTATTTTGGAAATGTTTTATAGCAGAAAGTAAAAAATTACGTTTTTTCTTTAAAATTGTCGCTTTTTTTATAGTGTAAAAAAATAAAAACTGAGAGGGGATTTTTTTTAATTGCATTCAATTACATAACACTGACACTTTACATAGAATGTACTTATACTACAGAAGACAGGAGACTGTGAATATACAGATATCATATTTGATATCAGTAGGACTATAATAGCTGGTTGGGGCCATTTAAGCCTAGTTTGCTCCAAATGTCTCCATTTATTACCAGAAAAAAAGCATTTTTCAATACTCGGTGTTAAATCAGGGTATGCAAAGCTCATGAATAAATAAAGCCATAGGGTGCAGAAGGAGTTTTAAATGAATACATATCGTACAGAATATTCATTTTAGAACATATATATGAAAGCATTTGTGCCAGGAATGACAACATATTAATGGCCCAACACTACGATATGATGCAAACTACCCAACACAAAGCAAATGCTTTATACAAAACAACAAACTTGTGATCATACAGTATGATGGTTTTCTGGCTAATGATCACACCCTGATGCTTTCATAACAGTGAGATGCAAAGAGATAAGCATTCCATAGCACTGTGCTCAAGACCAATTGGCTTTGTTTTTTCTGCTATTCCTGTGGCTACACCACTGATTTATATAGGAGTTTTGACTTAATAGAGAGCAACAATGTAAGTTCTTTTTGTTTCCATCACTAGACCGGGTGGCTAAAACCCTTTTAAAACAAAGTAATACCCTAACAAATCTCCCAAATATTCCTCATTTGGAAGGACTGCTACTCCTAAAACCAAATCCCTCAAGCATTTCAGAAAGTTGGGAAGTATGCCCTACTATGAGAATCTGTACAGAACACCAGAGATGTTGCTGAATGGGAGCTATAGTTCCCCACTATTTGGGTGCGGTCCCTTTAGGGGTGAGTTCAAGAGACATTTTGGTACTCAGGGATTCTCATCCATGAAGGATGAGGGGTTCTTGGGTAGTCTGCTTGGACAGGACAGATATAATTTCCATCTCTCTCAGAATTGGTAAGTCCTCATTTGGGAACCAGAATTCCGAGATTCTGGGAGATTTTGGGTGGGAAAGAACCTCTAACCTCTGATTACTAAGGCTTTGGTCCCGAAACGCTTAACCCAGCTGCATCAGGGTCCAGAAAAGGAACATGAAACAGTGAATAGTTGTCTATGAGGTGGAATCAAGGGGTAACAAGTTGTGGGCAAGTGTGGTCTCCCCAGCAACTCTCTGGAGTCGCTGTTTGCTGAACCCCTGTGGCCTTTGCGGCATCCTAAAACAGAGCTATGACCCTGACCAGAGTTATAGACTGTTTGCTTTATTTTTGATGAGCTATTTCTGTTTTGCTGGTTTTGAAAAAAAAAAAGACTGCTTGTTTCACCAATACGGCTAATTGGTGATCCTAAGCTCTACGGATCACCTATCTTTCACAGAACATACAGTATTTTTGTTCTGCTTGTCCTAACAATGACACGAATTTTGCAGTAGTATGGCTAGTTTACAAAATCCTAAAGCATGCAGTTTCTATTCTCATTAATGTTATTTCCAAATGTATTACTTAATTTCTTTCTTTTTTATTACACGAAAAGTTTTTTATTGCACAGATCTTTGGAAATGACTGTGTGTACGTTATATTAACAATTTTCTATGTAACAGGCAATTCATCAATTCATAAATATAATTGCACAGGTTTTTTTCTTTTTGGCTGTCATTAACAGTGTCTGTATATTTGTTAAGAAGAGCAGGAACAGGCATTTAAAAGTTTATATGTCAGTATTTGTGCTGATTAAAGTGAAAAAACGTGATTGATAACTATGCCAGGAAAAACTACTAGTACAAGCGTATTGTGTCAAATAGGCTATAGGGGCTGACAAGGGGTCAGTTCCCAATCAAGGATCCTTTGTTAAATTTGACGGTAGGGTCAACACAAGTAATACAACCGACAAATGTTATATTGAGACCGGATGATTATTACAGCCTTATAGTGACAGCCTTTATTAGCTGGATTGTGCATTAAAGTGTAAAGTCTAAACCCAAGAACAAGCAAGTAACATACTGCAGCTTACCAGTCTGTGTATGAGGTAGCTGCATTTGTTTTATATTTTTAGTTTTTTGCCTTCATTTTCAGCTGTTGATCCCTGTCCAGGAATGACAATTCCCACTCAATGTACCATATCTAAAGAGAAGTAGCAATGTCACCTTAGGACAGAAATTGTGTTAGAACTACAGAACACCTTTCCTTCTCCTCCACTCAGTAACAGACACATTCTATAGTCCTAATACACCTGTAGAATTTAGTTCAAATGTTTAAAAGGGAAAGTATACAAATGACTACTATGTCAGCTGTCTTGATTTTTTCATTCTACTTCAAGCTTTATGTTGACAGATGCATGTCAGGTGCACTCTGCTTGGCTCCTCTTACCATATTATTTAATACTCAATAAGCTGACTGCATACAGAAATGTCTCTGCCCAAGAACCAACCTTCCTCGATGCATTTCACCACTCTGGGCTTGCTCACAAGGATAGGTGAACTCCCTTGCATTCAACGTATTTATTATTAAATATTACGGTAAGAGGAGCCACACAAGATACAGCTGATATTCATATTTTCCATGAAGAGTGGAAACAGACTTTAGTGGGCAGCTCTCAGATTGTGCATGTATAAGAGAGGCCAGTCTTGAGCAGAGCTATGGATAGGTGTGTGTGCTGGTTATAAATTTTCTTAGCCAGGTGTGACTTCAACAATTCAAATTTTCTTTGTTCCCATTAGATTCAACAAAATGTTTCCATCTTTGTCCTTTGATTTGTTTGCTTGCTTTGGTCAGAACAGAGAGTGTCAAATCCTCCACTGTAAGGGCTGGGCTTCTAGCAGCTCTCTTCTCAGTGCTTAAGGCTGCTCATCTGTCAGTTAATTACCAGCCACTCATTGTTTGCACAGTGACTGGCCTGGTTACCATTACCTGTCTCATTAGTCCAGCCTACAGCCAACCCCTTCTGGCTACTGCCTGGCTACTGCCTTGCTCATTCCTTTCGTGCCTTCGCCTGGTCAACATATCCAGTGTGTCTCTGCTGTGTTCCTGTTATGACTTTTGCCTGGCTGACATTTCTTTTTGTTCCTGATGCTGATCTTTGGCTTCTGACAATGCTGATTCCTGGATTCTCAATCTCAGCTTGTCCGATTACCTGTTTTGGCTTCCTAACCCTGGCTTCTGTTTTTGACTATGTTCCTGATCTGTATTATTTTTACTATTACATTAAAGGTGTGATTTTAACTGCATTTTCAGTCTCTGCCTGGTTCATGGACCCTGACATCCCTTTAGATAATCAAACAAACACTCTGAAAACATCAATTTTCTAATGAATTTTTACAGGTGCAAGGCCAGCTTGACCTACTTTCTGATAACAATGTTTAGGATAAGCCTGTAGAGTGCCATAGAACAGCCTTAAATTTGTGACAGGATAAACAGTTTTTTTTGCACTTACTGAAGAGACATAACACAGTGTTTTACTGATATAATAAGGCAGCCCATACATTGATACAGATGATCTCATTCCTCCATCCACACACTCAATGTAGATGGGGAATCCTTCCTTCCTGCTAAGATTGAATTCTGACAGTGGAGAGACTTCCCTGCCTTCAGAATAAACTGATCAGTGCTGCCGGTTACAGCCAGTGGCACTGATTGATGGAGAAAAACACGACAGGGTTTTTGTACAGAGGTTGATATACTGAATGACTTCTGTACAACAAGCCTGTTCATGCATGGATCAAAAGTTGGCCTGTCCCTGCTAAACTGGCCAAATTTAGACTAAAAGGGAGAAACTAAAAGAAGTTCATTGTTAGGGTTTGCATAAACTTTTGGATAGAACAGTGAAACACAATAAAAATTTAAGCAGCAATCTGTCTCCATAGATATTCCCAGCTATCCTTCTAGAATCTAATAAATCACAGCCTTTGTACACATTTTTGGAGCTGTATATAATTTAAAGGGGTAATTAATTCTTAAGCCAATGCATAACTTAAAAGACATATTTCCTGCACATCTCTCTTTAGAATAATTGTCGCCCATCTATTTGCAAATTGCCAATATATTCCACAGTGGGATGAGTGGGTGCAATGTACGCTCCATTAATTGGCAGAGACAAGTTACAGAGCACAGACCTATTGCTTGTGACACTAACTAGCCACAATTTTCTCTTTTGGAAATCCACAGGCTTTATTTTCCATCCTAAGTAACAGGTACCAGAGTATGTGACAGGAAGAAGACACAGAGTTCAAAGAAAACCACAGTCCCTTAACTCTTTCACTAGAGAATGACTGACTGATCTGGAATGCAAAGTTATGTACATTTAAATAAGTCAGATACATGCACTACAACAAAGCAATCAAGGAAACAATATAAAACTTCAAATATTCATTATGTCAAGATTCTTTAGAGATTTGTACAATTAACTTATGCTTCATTTAACCCTGAACTGTATAATTATAATTAAAAGAAGAACACTCGCCCATGAAACACTCATACTATTTAATGGTTTATTGATTTAAACAAGCAATATTCAATTATCCGTATACATTTAGTGATCATGGATTTGTGAAATCCCTTCATTTCTTTCAGTGTGAAGAACACAGCATTGGTTTGGCTAGTCCCTGGGTGGTTTTAAGGCAGAGTATTTAAACATTTTATATTTATTTAAAGAGTAGGTAAACCCAAAAAATAACTTCTTTTATTTGCTTTTTTATTTACTGTTAAAGGGACACTAAAACCTGTTTAAAAAAAAAAATCTATTGAAATATGCATTTCTAAAGAAGACCTCCATTTCCACACAAGAACATGGCAATAATACATAATACAGTGTACATAAACAAATACATTTACCTATGCCCATGCAACCTTTCTTTCTTATGGTTACCTTTTCTGGTTGCCTCTGTGCAGCTGGTGTCCCCACTCCCTCCTCGCCATTTTGAAAATATATGTCCTTCCATGCATACACCAGATGGAGTGCACAGCATTATATGCCTCATCTTGTGCATGTGCCAGATGATATTCATCTGTTTTTAAAAATATATATATATTTTTTTTTTAAATTAGTTGAATGCCATGTGGCACATTATGAAGGCCATGATGTTATGCACGTCATCTCGTGTGTATGCAGTACAAGAATATAATCTTCCTGAAGGCACTAGTGACGTTGCCTTCCCAGGGTGCATCTGTGGGGCTGGGGCTACGTCAATGGCATCTTCAGGAAAACAAGGAAATAAATGCAAAAAAAAATTTTGTGTAAAAAAATGCAGAGATGCATGCTGATGTGAAGTTTTGTAAAACAAGGGAAAGGTCCACTTTATTTTAAAAACAAAAAAAAAGGAGCTTTCATTGCTCTCAGCCTCCTCCAGACCTCCAAGTTCCTTTTTTTTTCTCTGCCACCTGCTGTTATCCAACTTCCTGTAGAGGGTGGCTATATTAATTCTCGGTAGTCCCGCTGTATGGAAGAAAGTAGCCACCCTCTCTTGCTTGCTCCCAAGACAGACTATGGGATTTGTAGTGTGCACAGAGCAGTGCACATGACTGTAACCAATGTGTACTGCTTATTCTAAACAAATGGTAGTCAGGGGTAGTGGACGTTTAGGAACTCACTGAGGTGTTACAAAACAATTCCATAAAAAAGAGAATACAGGGCTATTAAGTAGTGGTAATTTATGGTTTATTTTTGGAAAATAAGGATATTGTTTAGTGCTACTTTAAATACACAGTACCATTAATTAAACATGTTTTGTTATATCTGCTTAGTAAGTGTTCTCTTTCAGTGTCTCAGTCCTTTGCTCTCTGGTGTAGGCACAGACACCCCAGCAATAGGCCTGTACTCTCTCGGTCTCCCTTGGCAAAGACTCCTATGGCCCCTGATCTCTGCACAGTCCCCACAAAGGCCATAGGTCTGTATGACTTGGCTTCCTCCTGCAAAAGACCCAGATCTCTACGGAATTGCCCAGGAAAAGTTCTGTCTTTTCATTCTGTGTTGTGCAGGGAATTGTGGGTAATAAAGTCTGCAGCTCCATTAGCCTATATTGACTTGTATAATGCAGTGCCCCTTTAAGGACTACTTTTCCCAGAGTCCCTGGTGGCCACTGCATAACAAGTTCTCTCTGCCCTGGTTGGTTCAGAGTCACTAATGCCAAGGGGGAGGGGGCAGGAGCAAGCAGGGGAGGACACACAGTCCACTCTGCTCACACATCAGGGAAGCAAGGGGTGAGAGGAGCACAGCCCACTCTTCCAGCAGCTCTGTGTCTGCTCACACAGCAGTGGAGGGAGAATTCAGCACATACACAGAGCAACTCCAGCAGCATAGGGAAAAGGAAGTAGGAGAGCGGGCACACAGCCCGGCAGGGCACCCAGCTACATCAATAAAATTTGTAAAGGAGGGTTTCTGACTTGACAGTATGTCTTTGTTGTCTTGTTACAATAGAGATGGAGGCCACTAAAAATGGCCAAAAAAAACTGTTCTTAAAAGTAAAAGTTTAGCAATGATCTGTCCCAAAAAGGAAGTGGTTAGGAAGTATGGCTGTTTAAAGACTTCAGACGGCACTCAGACAGGTATGACATGGCCACTCTCAGGTAAAAGACCTGCAGACAGCTCCAGAGACTTGAAAGCTTGGTTCTGCAGAAACTGAATTAAGTTTATGATGGAGGAACAGGAATCAACGGAGAGAACGAGTCATCAAGTGGAAACAATAGTGGCTGCAACAGGTTTCCTAACCTGTCCAATTTCTTGTTTGCCCTGGCAGCAGCTAGCCATCTGCATCTGGCGGCACCTATGAAATCATTGCTTGATCCAGCTGAAAATGCTCAACTGAGCTGAAATATGCAGTATGAATAATCGTGTCTGAATTTTGTTTTTAGACACACTCTTTGGAATAAAAAGTATTGTTCCACAAAGTTTTTGGCCTGCAGCATGAAAGCCAATATCCGACAAAATTTCAGCAACTGTGTGCAAAAGACAACAAACTACGATGGCAAGAAAAATTATGTGAACCCCTTGTCATTAACTAGTTCTCTGCAGTAAATGTGATCTGATCATCATCTAAGTCTCAACAATAGACAGACACAATGTGCCTAATCTGATAACACACAAACCATTCTAGTTTTTTGTCTTTATTGAACATACCTACTAAAAATGCACATTGTTGGAGGAAAAAGTAATTGACCCTTTGGAGTTATTAGCTGGTCAAACCTCCTTTGGCAGCAATGACTTCATGCAAGCGTTTTCTGTAGCACTGGATCAGAATTGCACAATGTTCAGGGCAAAATTTTCAATATTCCTCTTTAAGAAAAACTGTTTTAGCTTAGACACATTTGCAGGTTGTCTGGTGTGAATGGCTCTCTTGAGGTCATTTCACAGCATCTTTATGGGGTTAAGGTCTTGGCTGACTGGGTCACTCCAAAAGGTTTCTGAAGCCAGTCCATGGTGGATTTACTTTGATGCTTAGGGTTATTGTCCTTGTGCATCACCAAACTTCCACTGTGCTTCAGCTTGTGGTCAGCCACCCTGACATTATCCTGAGGGAAATTTTGGTAAACTTGGGAATCAATTTTCCCCTCGGTATTGGCAAGCTGACCAGGCTCTGAGGCAGCGAAGCATATCCAAATCATGATCACGTTGGGATGATGTTTTGATGTTTGTAAGCTGTGCCCTTTTTGTGCAATTCTGTACAAAGTTCTGATTATTGTTCCTGAACAATTCCACCTTCGTTTCATTAGTCCACAAAAAATTGCGGCTTGCCAAGATGCTCTTTGGCAAACTTTATGCTTGCAGGAATGTTTTTTTTTTTTTAGAGCAGCAGCTTCTTCTGTAATGTTCTGCCATGGACACCCTGCCTGTACAAAGACTTACGTATGATAGACTTATAAAAATAGATGTTTGCCAGTTACAGTGATGTCTTCAAGCCTTTAGATGTTACTCATGGATTTTTCTTTACCTCAATGAGCATTCTGCATTTTGCCCTGTTGGTCATCTTGGCTTGTTACCCACTTCTAGCAAGAATATCCCCAGTACTGAACTGTCTCTATTTATAGACAATCTGTTGACTGATGGTTGGAAAAACAGTTTAAGATTGCTTTGTATTCTTTTGCAGCCTTATGCAGATAAACTACTCTTGATTTTATGTCTTTGGAGAAATCCTTTTTTCGAGGCATGGGTCACATCAGCTGATGCTTCTTATGAACAGCAATCTTAAAATGTTTGAGAGACTTTCTTAAATCAAAGTAGCTCTAAACCACACCTCCAAACTTATTTCATTAATTGGACTCCAAGTGTGGAAACTACTGACTCCAATCATTGAAGTAATTAGTCTATGGGTTCACTTACCTTTTCCTCCAGCACTGTGAATATTTAATGGATGTGTTCAATAAATACACAAGAAATTAGAATTGTGTGTGTTCAGCTTAAGAACACTGTTTGTCCATTGTTGTGACTTTGAAGACAATCAGATCACATTTTATGGACAAAATATTGCAGAAAACCAGTCAGCTCCAAGGAGTTCATATGCTTTCTCTTGCCATTGTTCTGTATATACTAAGCAGCAATTTCCCTAGTGCTTCATTCTGCACCCCATCCACACAGATTGCATCCACAATTATGGTCAATGGTTTAGTACCAGTATTTCTGGAGTTCATATCTTTAATAAATGCATTTGCACAAACCCTGATATGTGTATGGGCAGTTGTACCCATTCTTATTAAATGCCTTTATTAAATTACATTTCTTAAAGAATAATAGTGTACAGCATATACAGTGGAAGCTTACCTTACCAACAACCCAATGCAGCATGAAGAGGACAGCCACTTTACCTGTCCTTCCTGTAGTGGTGGACAGTGTACTTTGTTGCTAATGAACATGCCTAGATGTGTAAGGACCTGTGTTCACGAGCTTTATTTATGTAAGAACAGATGTATGTCTATGGGAATGTCAAAACAACCTAATGAATAAGTTCAAGTGCAGGTCAAATGCACCTGCAATGGAACTCAGAAACATCCTAAACTAATCTTACAGCTGACCTTTCGACTTTAAAATGAGTTTTTCAATTGCTTGCAAATATTTTGAGAAATTGTATATCAAAGTCTGTGACATCATCATTTACTTATTATATATAACTTAAATTCTGAGATGCCCTCTGGGAGGAGAGGTGAAGGTGGCCTCAATGTCACATTCTTTGAATTTCCATAACTTCTCATTTGCATGGATGGGCAGGAAAGACTGACAGTCTTCTACCTGTCAATCAGCCCTGTATTTAACAATGGGTGGAATAGACCAGGAGCCCAGACAACCTGGGCCCTCCCATTTTGGCAGTAATTGCACAATTACATTGTTACCCAAATAAAGGAATTATTGAGTGGTATTTACAAGATAGGTGGAAAAGGCATAGCGTTTATTGTCTTACAAAAAGAAAATCAGAATAAATAAGCTTTAGAAAGAAGAATATGAGGGGTGAATTATTTCAGGTGTTAGGAAGTCATGCCAATATGAATGACTGTGCATCTGTATAAGCATCTGTGCACAGGCTGGCTTGCAGCCCTACATCAGGGGTTGCTACTGGCCACTCATATGCATGCAGAGATGCGCGCATGTGTGTGTATAGGTCAGGATTGCATGCATGATTGCTGCCAATGTTGACACCAAATGGCTATTTAAACTGGTCAGCTGCATGTAGCTTGTGCTGTCTTGAGTGTTGCCTGTGAATCTGTGACTTCATGCCTAACAACTTGACAATGACCTAGCTTGCACTGACCTGCTTCTGTTTCCCACCTGTATTGCCCTTGGACTACATCTCTGCCTGCTTCTTCTGTTCCTGATCTACTTATCCAATATCAACTCCAGCTCGAACCTTGACATTATTTTTGCTGTCTTTGTGGTACCTGATCTGCATGCCAGTTGCTGACTTAGCTTTCCTGACCAGTCCTGAATTTCCGTGTCATGATTACCCACCAGCCTGCAGTCTCTCAATTGACTCTCTACACACCTGCCTGAGCTCCGATGCCGATCAGTCTGCCACCCGTCTACTATTCCTGTGGTTGTCACTACCTGCTGCAGTGTTCTTGCTTGCCATTCCAGTGCCATGCCTGTCATACCCTGAGGGGAGGTTATACATTTGTAGCGGTACTCCAGTGAGGGCTGCTGATAAACTCTATACCCCACTGGCTACCCCGACTCTGCAGATCCTCTCTTACCTCTGATCTTGGGTTCCTTTTTGTTATGTGATGTTATTAATAAGAAACTCACACAATGTCACTGAACCACTCAGAAAGTTTACTATAGTGAATATTAAACACAATGAACAATGTGATTAAACACAAACAATAAATGACAGTTGATAACAATCAGTATAGAGATGAAAACTGAGGAATCAATAATCACTGTAGGGAGTATATGTAGACAGGTGTACAATGGGACAAGTGTTCAATATTCTCCAAATCCTATATTAAACACCTTCCCACTGAGGCCTCAATACACACACACCAAATTGCAATATAATGTTACTTACATTCAATAATGCAATGCAATATTTAACCTGTACTCAAGGGCTCCCCCTGGGTTGAAATTCAATGTTCAACTACAGAATAGAACCGTGATGCTTTGCAAATGATGATAAAAGTTCCTTGACTCCAAATATCTTCAGCTAGCCTATAGTTTAAAATGCAGTATTTGTAATCCAACAGAGCAAAAGAGAGAAAGCAAACTGTAGAATAAATGGTATGTTGATAACTGTTTAACTGAAGAAATGTGGCACTTGCAACTCCCTCCTTATGTGTGAGTGTAATACAGTACTGACCTTACAGCACAGGGAATAACAAACCCCAGAGTTCAGCTGTGTGTCTCCTGTGAATAAGTAGAATCACTTCTGTGGAACTACAAGTCTCACCAGCAGTGTGTAAATAACTCACTCAGCAAACAGTGCACTTTACTGAAATGGGCAGGTGCCCTCTCACCACAATAGACTCAGAGGCTGTGAGGCTCCGTCCAGACTCCCCTCCTGATGTCTCAATCTGATGAAAAGATGGCGCTGTACCGCTCCTCCGGATGGCTGAGATGCAGGAAAACTTCCAGATGTCCTGTCACTGCACACCGATCAGCTTGCTAAGCTGGCAGGGCTGTACTCTGAAGTCCCTCAGAGGCTGGTGATCCTGCTCCGCGCTGTATAAGCCGCAGTCTCCTGGTCACACACACAGACTTCCTGCTGGCAGGTATTGAATGGCATCCAGAGAGGCTGAAAGATGGCCGCGCTGTTCCTTTTATTACTGCATGCAGTGCTGCACGCTTTGCATTGTCTGTATTGTAGTTCAGGGCTGACCCAGCTAACAGAGTCACTTCCTCCTCCAAACTACATCTCCCACAATGCTTTGCAGTGCTGTTTCTCAGGAATTAAAAGAAAGTCCTAACAGCATTAAAAGGACACTAGAGGGAGCCAAACTCATTTGCAACCATAACAACTGTAATGCCTTATATTAGCAAACCCTTGGCTACACATTGCTTTCTGTCTTCCTACAGCAGCATCTATCAAGAACTACTACTCGCGCCACTCTGTGCCCTTACACCACTTGTTTGCACTGCCTGTTTGCCCTCAGCAGGAGATTTAAGAGAAGCCTCTCTCAAATCTTTGTGCTCCTCCATCAGTTATGTGACACTATGGCTGATGCAAAAATGAAAAAAGGCAAAATACTGGCAAGGTAAGATAAGGCAGGGTAAGATATTTCATTTACAAAAGTGCTTTTACATTTATGCCTGGCGTTGGGCTTTAAATGCGTACAATTAACTTAAAAAGCTGATATAGAACTGATCAATATGGGCTATTATGTAACTAAAAGTTCCAAAGTTTAGCATGCGTGGTAAAGAGCTTCACAACTTAAAAAAAAACAATATTGATTTGACATATATGTCTAAAGTCACAATGTTGAAATACCAAGCCACAGTAAAGTAACGTAGTAGGTTAAATACCCCCAATTCTGCATAACATTTTCTTGTCAGGGAAAAGAGCATATCATCTAAAGAATACATTTCACTTTTTTTTTAATGTTCCTGCTACTTAACTTTATATTTTTCATGACAATTACTAAGTAAATGATTAATGCTAATTGTGCAAACTAAGTATGCTCTAATGAATCAAGCACATTACAAATACCCTGGGAGTATGTGAATATTATTTTCTAATAGTAGAAAAGATGCCTCATTACCATTACAGTCAGCAACAACGTTCCCCCTAAAGACACAGACAAAAAGTCAATGCTGTTATGCTGCAGTTTAGATAATGTTCTTATTTTCCTATGATGACTATTATCAATGATTCTAGGTCAATGGGACCCTAAACTAATCATTGTTAATGGAACTTCCTAATGCAAAATAAAAGAAAATAATGGTATATATACCAATAAGATACTTTATTCAACACTGAATAAACAGCAACAGATTTTCTAATGGGTGTTGCTCCTTAATAGATGTATTTTTTTTTATATTTCACAGAGCTCAGAGTGACTGTGTAACATGCATACAGATAAAAGTTCCCTCATCAGATGCAGCTTATTGTGATCATTTATCAGAAAACCACGCTGTGCAAAAAGGAGGAATGGGTAATTTCATATAACGTTGCTTTTTTTTCCTAAAGGTGGCCAAAGATGGATGAATTGAAAGTGGTTCTAAGGGCTGAAGGTTTTTACCTTCATGTTTTCTATGCATGAAGGTATTAAACCTTCTGTGTGCAGCTCCCCCCCCCCCCCCCCAATTGGCTCAGACACAAAAACAGGAGCCATTGGCTCATGCTGCTGTCAATTACAGCCAGTGAGGAGGGAGCAGAGGGTGGGACCAAGCCGCAGTCTGTGTGTCTCATAGACCACGCACAAGTGCCCCCAGAGCAAGCAGCTTCCTATAGAGGCTAGGTGTAGGATTTACACAGCCACACTAGTCTTGTGGCAGCAGTTCCTCCTGAAGCTCACACCCCTTGCTTTCACTCTCCTGATTTAAAGTGGTTGTAAACCCTCCTCTAGTGACGAGAATAAGGCTTACTTATATGTAGTGGAAATATCTGCTAAACGTGCGCCGTTTAGGAGATATTTCGCTTGTAGTTCACGATGATGTAATCAGCACATGCGCTGTGAAGAAACGGACCTCCATGCCATTTCTTCCCCCAGCGTGTGCCATTACTGACGGCACGGGAGTGACATCACACGTCTATGGCCAGTCAGAGAGCCGGAGTCTGTGGCCCCCTGGAAGGAAAAGAGGGGCGAAGATGGACACAGCCTGCACAGGGGACGGCGATGGATCCGTTTGCAGGTAAGTGTCACAGAATGGGCTAGTATGCGATGCATACTAGCCTATTATGCTTTTAATTTGCAGGCTTTGCAGGGAGCAAAAGAGGAAGTAAAACCCATCAGGGTTTACTTCCTCTTTAAGTTGTAGCTGCTACTCTGCAGCAACTTCTTCCTTCGGTACTCTCTAGTTGGAGTAGATGGAGATCTGATGGTGGGAGGAGAGTTCTTTACTGGGGGGGGTCAGAGCACTGTGCTAGGAGGGGGATTGGGGAGAATGGGAGGGAGACATTTTTGGTTGTTAACTGGCCTGTGAGATATGGACTCAGGCACAGAGCCGATCCTAGGGTCAGAGACGCCTGGGTGTATAAATATTTCAGGTGCCCCCACATGGGCATGGTCATCTTACTAACTATTCCCCTTTACAAATGTTTCTATGGCAATGAGTCAATGGCACAACACCTGAGGATAAAGCTCAACAGCTTACCACCGGTAATTCTACACTTTTGAGTTTACAGTTGTTTCAACAAGTCTAAACTGCAAGCATGCCAACCACATCCTGAATTTTAGCAACATTAACTAATCACAGCTCTACTACTTAGCAATGTAGGGATTTGGAAACAGGAAATAAAGAAATTGAATGCAATAAAAGTCTGCAGCTCCCGTTGGCTCCTTCAACATTTCTAACACTAATCAAGGAAAATAAAATAACCCTTTCAAAGGATGTGTTAGCACTTAAATCACCTCGACACCATGCTTGATATGGTGTCAGGATGATTGAATCACATTATTTCTATTACTACATTGTAATATATAATGAAATAGTTCAACTCACCATAATGCAGAATCAGTGGGAACCCTGAGCTTGTCACTTGCCACCAAATGCAGCATGCCACCATCACCTGCCACGAGATGCAGCCTGTCATTTGCCACCATTGCCTGTCACCAGATGCAGCATATCACTTGCCACCATTGCCTGTCACCAGATGCAGCATATCACTTGCCACCATTGCCTGTCACCAGATGCAGCCTGTCACTTGCCACCATTGCCTGCAAAAAGATGCAGCGTGTCACTTGCCACCATTGCCTGCCACAAGATGCAGTCTGTCACTTGCCACTAGATGCAGCGTGTTACTTGCCACCATTGCCTGCCACTTGCCACAATTGCCTGTCATCAGATGCAGCGTTTCACTTGCCACGTCATCAGGTGCAGTGTCAGCGTGTCACTTGCCACCATTGCCTGCCACTTGCCACTATTGCCTGTCACCAGATGCAGCGTGTCACTTGCCACCATTGCCTGTCACCAGCTGCAGCCTGTCACTTGCCACCATTGCCTGTCAACGGATGCAGCCTGTCACTTGCCACCATTGCCTGTCACCAGATGCAGCGTGTTACTTGCCACCATTGCCTGCCACTTGCCACTGTTGTCTGTCACAAGATGCAGTGTGTTACTCATAGCCTGGCTCTCCCTCTCCCTCCCCTTCAGCTGGGCATGTTGGGGGCTGCAGTTTCCCCCTAGGATTGCAAGGGGCCAGCCAGTCCTCAGGACTACATGTCCCATGATCCTCTTTTCTCCTCCTTTTTGTTTGTTTTTTTCCCCTGGCCAAGGAGGAGGAAATATAGCGTCCGCCTGTCCTGGCAAGCTCCTCTTCCGAGAACAGCAGCATGAGGAGGAGAGGGAGGGGGGAAAGAAGAGCCCGCAGCTGCTCTCTCTCCACACAGAGACACAGCCGCTCCGATCTCCTATTCTGCTGCATGCTGATAGAAGAAGGGAGGGGGAATGAACAGGAAACAGCGCCCTCTTCTGACAGCGGCGCCTAGAGCGGGGGGAGGAGGGAGGCAGCACATTTTCTCCTCCTTGGACCCACTCGCTGCTCCTATCATTTGCTGGTGGGAAGAGCAAGCGGGAGGGGGGATCCACGGCACCTGAGCTTCGGCGCCCCCCCTCTGTCTCAGCTCGTGGGGCCTGGGCGCGGTGCACCCTGAGCACTCGCCCAGGATCAGCCCTGAGGTAGCACACTCCTGAACCCTGCACCCTTTACATAGCACACTTCTGAACCCTGCACCCCACGTGATGCATTGCAGAACCCTGCCCCCTGTATGTGGTGCACTCCTGAACCATGAACCCTGTATGTAGTTCAGTCCTGAACTCTGCACACTTGTGCATAATGCACTCCTGAACCCTGCACCCTGTTGTAACACACATCTGGTTTTATTTAGCAATGCCTCTTTATGATCCTCTTACTGTTAGTGCAATTTATCCAAACCCACTATTTTATGTGGCACGGTAAAGTATGAGGAGGACAGAGATAGTCAACTGTAAGCACCGCATCCCATAATTAAATGATGAGCAAAAAACTCAAGGCTGTTAGGCCTAGAGAAGAATGGGGAGGGGGGGGATCTTCCCCAGGGACTTTTAAGGTGCTATTTAATAGACAGTATATTCAAAAAATTCTGTACGATCATATAGAGTAAAATTAATATTTATTGATATTGAATCACATTAAAATGTTCATGTCATACTTCAGGAGTGAGACATGTAGGTAAAAACATTATAACATAAACATTGTCACCCAAAGGAATTTCTCGGTTATATCACAATTGGATCATGCAACAAAAAGCAACTACTCAAAAGATGCCAAAACAATCTGCCGTTCTCGACATGTTTCGCTCTAGATGTGAGCTTCTTCAGGAGTTTAAAGGCAATGATTGTGACGGACTCAGGCTGTAGCACATTAATCTGGCATAAATATTTCAATGGATCGGTAATATTACTGCTAGTTTCGAACCGGAAAGGTCTCATATATGAGGGATATCAATGCCATACTGTGACCACAGGGGGACATAAAGTTTACGAAGCGGCCCTGATACATAAAAGTATATCGGCAAATGATGTCATATAGATGGAAATGGCATCATAAATGAGTAAAATCGGTAAAAAGTAAAATCCTACAGAGGTAGCGGGATGCTTTCCTCAGTCTGTATGCCGGACCATCACCTGTAAAAAAATATTTCTGCTGGTGATCGCTTATCCCTGCAGCTATCAGTGGAATTCTTTCACCGATTTTACTCATTTATGATGCCATTTCCATCTATATGACATCATTTGCCGATATACTTTTATGTATCAGGGCCGCTTCGTAAACTTTATGTCCCCCTGTGGTCACAGTATGGCATTGATATCCCTCATATATGAGACCTTTCCGGTTCGAAACTAGCAGTAATATTACCGATCCATTGAAATATTTATGCCAGATTAATGTGCTACAGCCTGAGTCCGTCACAATCATTGCCTTTAAACTCCTGAAGAAGCTCACATCTAGAGCGAAACATGTCGAGAACGGCAGATTGTTTTGGCATCTTTTGAGTAGTTGCTTTTTGTTGCATGATCCAATTGTGATATAACCGAGAAATTCCTTTGGGTGACAATGTTTATGTTATAATGTTTTTACCTACATGTCTCACTCCTGAAGTATGACATGAACATTTTAATGTGATTCAATATCAATAAATATTAATTTTACTCTATATGATCGTACAGAATTTTTTGAATATACTGTCTATTAAATAGCACCTTAAAAGTCCCTGGGGAAGATCCCCCCCCTCCCCATTCTTCTCTAGGCCTAACAGCCTTGAGTTTTTTGCTCATATTTTATGTGGCACGTTCTCCCCCAGGGGTGGGGAGTCTCCTGCAACTATTCTCTGACTATAAAGCCTTGACCAGCTACATCCTTATAGTGAAGAGCTGTTATAGAATAAGAGCATAATAAAGCTTGTTATGGTTCAAACGTCTCTTTCTGCTTTAACTCTTAAAAAAATCAGAAGCATAAATAATTCAATTTACATATTTAGAGCCTTTGCAACCCTGAAGAAAGCTATCTCACCCGCAAATTGGATAAATGGAAATGTAAAATATTGTTGTCCTATACATGTGTTAAGACTTCCTCAACAATGAATATATACAATAAAAATTAATAACCCCTCCACCATAGTATCTCTCCTTCCCATTACTCAGGGCTAAGTGAAGAGCTTTGGTTGACTCAACTGATGTCTCAATGGAATTAAAAAATATGACTCATCTGAGCACATTATTCATAAGTGATACAGAGGAGTTCACAAATGTAAATCCAGAATTTTCATTTATTCAATCCTCATTCCAAGCAAGAAATTATTTGGAAGACCAAAAAAGGGTGAGGAATGTTTAGAATCTCTGTGGGGTTTATATTGTTGAATAGGAGCCCATTGGGGGAGATTTCCCTTTACTTCCTGACCCGATCTCTCTTCAAAGACAAATCTTCTCAACAGGACTACATAAAGCAGTAAAAACGTGATGGCATTTCTAACCTCAATTAAAAGAAACATCTTTACTGTTGGGGCCCATTCACTGCAGGCCACTTCAGTAACATGTGGAGACAAGTAAGCAATGTGCAGGAATCACCATCTGTGCGTTGGTATGCTATGGTGCTATTCATTTTACATGGTCCTTGTGTTGTGGTGCACTGAGCTATGGAGGTGTACTGGGGTGCCATTAATTTTATATGGCAACCCAATGTGCCTTCCAAATGCAGCACACAATGAGGTTGATCTACCTAAGGCAAAAGGGCTGTTAAGGGAATTTTGCCTTGATTTAATGCATCTATACCGACATCCATCGTTCAATCTTGTACAAGAAAAAATACTGTCCCCCCCCCCCCTTGCACATGATTGGGTATTCTTTGCCCAAGTTATCTTGAATTTTGCCTTCAGTAAATCAACCATGCGTGTTGCAGTCAATTTACTTTGAATGAACTGCATAATACAGGGCGCATGATGTGATAGTGGTAACCGGCACCTATGTGTTACTCCCTGCATTGAAAAAGAAATAAAGGGAAGAACTTTCCAGCTGAAACATAACAGTATATACAGTGGCTGACGCATATACTAACCTTCTGCTCAATATCTAAGGCTAAAGAGGGTTTGACTGGAGTTCTACTTTAACTACTCTCTTAGAACCTAGATTAGAAGCGGTGGATGTTCTTTTTTTTTACCAGAATTTACTTTGTATAGACTTTACCCACAGCTTTGTAAAATGATTTACCATTGCCATTTAATGATGGCATATGAAGAATATTTTCCTGGGCTCAGATATTTGTTATGCTGCTAGTAAATCCTATTCCTTACAGCAACAGTTGTGAATGGAGTTGACAACACAATCTCGGTTATTGTATGTGCGCTGGAAAGTGTCCCTGTATGTTTTAAATTCTGTTTGAAAAACGGAAATTTCTTGGACATGGCAGATGGTGTTTGTGATAAATCTGCCTCTAGCACAATAACAGCAACCAACAAGTTATCCGTGGGGAGAGCAGAAAACCTGATTCTAAAGAAAACAATATTTGTTTGGTATTAAAGGTAAAGGAACACAATTAAAGACTTGATTTACAAGTTTTATTAAGTTAAAGGGTTAATTCACCTTTACAAAAAAATGCCTATGAAGGTAAGAACTGATTGTAGATAAAAGCACACCGTGCAGCTGAATATTGCACTTGCTATTGTTGTAGACCAGCTGTGAAGGTGAGCAGTAATGACTAGGCCTCGCTTAGCAGCTTCCTGGGAGCATCCAGTTGGTCCTTCAGGAAGTATGCAAATGGCCTACACCAGTAGTTCTCAACCCTGTCCTCAAGTACCCCCAACAGGCCAAATTTGGTAATTTCTTTTAGGTGTCCAAAATACCAAGCCATTGACTCTGATTTAAAGCACCTGTTCAAGATAAAGGAAAACCTGCAAACATGGCCTGTTGGGGGTACTCAAGGACAGGGTTGAGAACCAATGGCCTCCACTTATAGCACAGGCATTATTCAACTTTATTCTGAGTTGCACATTTTGTTTTTATTTACAGATGCGCCTTATCTGCATAGGCAGTTTTTTGGCAAAGGTGAACCAACCCTTTAAACATTAAAGTGATGCTAAAGGAAATAAAAAAGAAACACAACGACCATGTTATACTTTTTCCTTTCATCTGCTGAGTGACCCCATAGCAAGCCGCACTCACTGCACTCATGCATGCTCACTCCCAAGCCACACTGTGTGTGTCTACTGACACACAAAACAGGGCTCAACCTCTCCCCCTGCTCCCTCCTCACTGGCTGTGATTGACAGCAGTGGGAGCCAATGGAACCCGCTGCTGTGTCTGAGCCAACGAGAAGGGAGAGAGCCAGGAGAGCAAATGCTCTTGTGCACATCGCTGGATCAAGATCAGGCTCAGGTAAGTATAAGGGGGCCTGGGGAGGAGCTGCACACAAAGTTTTTTGTTTACCTTCATGCATAGAATTTATGAAGGTAAAAATCCTTCTGCCTTTAGAACCACTTTAAAATATGTAAACACTAACAATGAACTCTACCACTGCTGACTGTTATGGACAGCTTACTATCTTCACCCTAAGTTATAGAGAAGATAAGATGAAATGTGTTCTGTAGTCCAAAATCACTTTCTGCCCTATTGCCCTTAATCAATGTTCCTCTATAGATACAGTACAACGGGCAAAGGGCTGTCATCCTAGGACAGGTACTGTGTTACTTGAAAGATCATCAGGTGAAAACAAAGTAAAAAGAAAAGTAATGCATTATCGCATTTATTATTTATTACAAGTATTTTTATAGCACAAGCAATTTACAAACACTCTACATAATTGTACATTGACATCAGTCCCTTTCCTCAAGAAGCTTACGATTTAAGGTTCCTATCTCACATCTATACATACACATACTAGGGCTGATTTAGGCAGCAGCCAAATAGCCTGTCGGCACAGAGTTAAATAACATGGCTGCCTTGGGCAAGGCAGAGCTGCAGAGGGCAGAGCAGTGTTGCATGATTGATAGAACAGACAATCTCAAAAACTTAGACATGGGGAAGGGTGATGGCACACAGTGAAGCAATAAGGAGGTCTTGGAGGATGATTGAGAAACTTCCATTATATGCTATGATTAATCAAGGCTAATTGTTCACGTTGTAAAGCACTGCAAAAACTGTCGGCGCCATATAAATCCTGTATAATAATAAAATGTATTTGTACCTATAAAAGTCAATGCTGATAGCAGCTTCACCAGCTGGTCAAAAGTTAAGGGTTGCTTTTGGGCAGGTGCCAATGGACTTGTTTTGAAGGCATCAGGTGCATTATACCTGCAGTTGACCTCCTTCTAACCTGCATTTGACCAGCTTCAAGTAAGTCTTGCATTCCCATAGACTTTGTATAACAACGAAAAATCTATTCAATGTAAACATCTATTGACACACGCTCGTATTTTGATTCCAATACTCAACTCTTAACCAAACCTTAGCTTTAAACTTTAAATCATAATAAAATTAAGCTTTAAAGTATATCTAAAGTCCAAACTTTTTTTCTTTAGTTTTGGATAGAGCAGGGAATGGTTAAAGCTCAACTGAGCCCACTCAATTTACAATGTAAGGCAGTCAGGCTGTTTATACAATAATAAATATACCTATTTACTTTTTTATATGTTAAGTGCTGCAGCAAGGGTTAAACAAAAAAACAACATGTAAGAGAGCTCAACACTGTAGAATTAGCCAAGCTTTGCAATGCAACCCCCAACTTCCTTTAACATTGTTCAATCAACAGCACTGCCCAGGGAGCAAGAGTGATGTAAATTAGAGCAGCGCTTAGTAGGACATATCAGACTGCAATAGAGCTGGGTATGTTAAAGCCTCTGTCCAACTCCCCTATATGCTGGCAGCATGTAAGAAAATCCCACATTCTAAAAGCAGCCAAGCTCACCCTACCCACCCTGTCCTACACTCTAGAGGCATCCCAGCTCTTAGGTGTCACCTCTCCACCCCCAAACACTGTCTATGTGTTGGACCACAGAAGAGCTGGGCATATTAAAACTTTTGTCCAGCTTTCCTATGTGCTGAAAGCTTATAAGAGAATTCTACACTCTAGAAGCAGCCCAGTTGTCCAATGCAACCCCTCTGCCACCAAACACTGCCTAATCAACGGCCCCACCCAAGGAGCAAGAGTGATGTTGATTAGAGCAGTGCTCAGTGGGATGTGTCAGACCACAGAACAGCAGTGTGTTAAAAACTACATTCTAGAAGCATCCCAACTCACCCTTCTCCACATCCTTACCTGAACACCTTTCCATCAACAGTGCTGTTCAGGGCACAAGAACGGTGTTGATTACAGCAGTACTCAGTGGGGTGCCTCAGACCACAGTAGAGCTGGGTGTATTAAATCTTCAGTCCAAGTTTCCTATGTACTAGCAGATTTTGATTCATTTTTTGCTGCCCTTAAACTCTCTAAACTGTCCCCCAATCTGGATGCCTTAAATAGAGCTGTCACTATTGAGGAACTTTCCGATGTGATTAAATGGCTGCCATCCCATAAACCGCCTGCCTTTTTCTTACTATAATGCCGCGTACACACAAGCGGATTTATCATCGGAAAAAGATAGGACCGCTTTTTCGACAGGATTCCGCTCGTTTGCCTTGTATACACACGGTCACGCAAAAATTAGCTGAAATTACGACACTGAAATTAGAACGCGGGGATGTACAACACTACGACGACCCGAGAAAATGAAGTTCAATGCTTCCAAGCATGCTTAGGGATTTTGCATGTCGGAATTGCCACAGACGATCGCATTTTTGGATAGGAACTTTTCCCGACCGAAAAATTGAGAGCATGCTCTCAATCTTTTGCTGGCTGGAATTCCACCAGCAAAAGATCGAGGGAGCATACAAACAGTCTCATTTTGCTTTTGAAAAAAAATTGGGAAGCTTGGTCCAAATCATCCAGCTGTGCAGTACAGAGAGAGACTACTTACAAGATACTGATGTTCTGGTATAAAACCCCTGAGGTACTCCATTCTCATAACCTAGCTATGTCACATATATGCTAGAGATGTACTGAAGATATAGGTTCCCTATACCATATCATTTGGTCATGTCCCTTTATTCAGCCTTTTTGAGCATCTGTTTATAATATCCTTGGGGATCACATCTCCCCCTGATCCTCTTCACTTTTTTCTTGGATTTCCCTTCACTGGTATTGACAAATCTTTAAATGATATCACATGTTTTAGTTGCTACAAGAAGAGCCATTTCCTCTCGTTGGCTCTCCTCAACTGCACCTTCTCTCCCTCAACTTCTAAGTGCAATCAAAGATGTTTGGAAAATGGAGTACATTACAGCTCAATCTGGTGACACTTTATTGCATTTTAACATAATTTGGGATGCCTGGGACCACTTTGAATATGGTTTACCCTCACTTTAACAGATTTTGGGATGTTAAACTTGTGATTTTATTTTTGTAGAATTCCCTCCTCTTCACTTTTAATATGGTTGTATTGCCTTATTAGATATTACTGATGTGTTGCTGTAGTGTTCTCTATATTACCTAGGCTCCAGACACTCTCTGCTCATGCTGGACTGGAGCTGGTCAATTCCGTTCCTGTTCCCTGCTCAGTCTAATCCCTGGATCCATTTCCATTTCTGGTTATTATTTGTCAGATGCTCCATCTCATTGTTGGTTCAATGAGTTCTTAGCTACTCTATATTTACTGTACTTATGTGAAACCTTTTGTGTCTTCCTAAATGTACGTGACTTGAAATGGTATTTTTCTTCATTGGATGTTTCCTATGATAGCTTCTGTAAATTCCATATGCCTTTGTATTATTTTGAAAAACTTTCAATAAAAAAAATCACAATTTAAAAACAAAAACAAAAAACTGACAGAGCTTCTAACCCTTCCATGCTGTATCCATATCAAACAGAAGTATTGGCTTTAGAAACACTTGTGTAGATGTAAAATGTCCTTAATATAAAGGGTACTACATAATGTGGTGAAGATTTATGAAAAATATTTTTGATAATGTGCAGTAATTAAAAAAAAAAAAAGGAGAAGGCAAGAAAGGGAATCCATTGTTAAAATGTGAGCCATGCTGGGAATGTGAGGAATTGCCTAAAAGCCCATCCTAGAGCTTTTTTATTGAAAACATAAAAGATGAGGTACACATGCTAAATTATTTTTTCCAAGGTATGCAAAACAACAAAAGGCAAACTTATTCTAACAATTAAGGTACTTCAAAGCCAATTTTCACATAATTAAAGATGCTATGCAGATTTGAGAAATAATAATTAACAACTTGAAAGGTATCAATGTGTGTTCTCCAGTCATACAAAATGCACATTATTACCGAATCGAAAAGCACTAATTAAAAGAGACACACACTAAAGGCATCAAGAATACGGATTTGTAATCAAATCCTGGGTGTACTGAAAAGGACAATGGTGTGTGTGCTCTGACCAATGCAAAACCGTCAAAGAAAACTAATCAGGTTTATTCAGTATAGCAAAGTGCCTCTTAACGGACTAGACTTCAGCAAAATTAAAGCTGCACATCATCTGGGCCTTTTCATGTTTAAAACCTCAGCCTATTGCACTACAGCAGAGACAGGCAGAGTAGATGTAAATCCAGTCATTAAAATCTCACTAAAAGTGTAAGCTTATACAGTATATGCAGCTTTTATTAAAATAATGCAAGGTCCTTACTAAGGTACTTCTTGTTATAGAGGGCCACCCAGTTTCCAAACTGTGCTCCTGTTTTGTCACCCTGACCCATAGGCTTTAGATGAAAGAGTCCGAGTGGGCTTCACATGCCCACAATAACGATGGAAGCACTCAGGACGAGGAAATCTAAGGTAAGTACATTCTAAAAAATGTACACAAAAGGGGATTTATTTGGAGACATGAGTACATGTAAAATATGTAGAAAAGCAGAGGGGATGCATAAAAAAAATAAATATATGTGGTAGGAACTCCGCTTTAACTGGTTAACAGCTATATCAGCAAGAGGAGGGTGCTGAGCAAGAAGAGTTCAATAGACAGTCAGGCAACACTGCACCGTGGTCGCCAGCCAGATTCACCTGGGTACAGGGCAGAGAGTGAACTATTTACTGTCTGTGACTAAAGGGTGAGCTGCAATATCACTGGAACTGGTGAGCTGTTGCAGAGATATTTAGCTATTGCTAGAGAGACTGAGCCCTTAAGGAACTAATCGTACAGCCATCTGGTAGCATTTTTGCTGCCTGCAGGCTTGATTGGGACTATTCTCATGTGCATCAATGGCACTACTGTGCCCCATTGCTAGCCGGCTGAACAGTTGAAACTAAAGACTAGGGGCCTAGGGGCTGAGGTTGTTTTTGGAGTCAAGGCACAGAACAGAGAACCCAAATTATCGATCAGTTCCTTTCCAGGGACTAGCACTATACATAATATACTTTGATTAGAATCTGCAAACTTCATGTTCATTAATTTGGAGATTTATTACATTTATTGGGTGTTTTCAAGCTATTATGGTGCATAGTGGAAAATAGTAGGTGCATGATGTAGCTCAGGGCCTCTGCCACATGATAATTGGTATGCTGCACAATAAAGGCTTTTTTTATTGTTGCGGAGAAGCCACAGATCGATATTTAGATTAATACAGCAGATAGTTCATTATGATTATAGATAAAAAGTCTTCTAGACAGTGCAGAACTACTTTGCATGGCCACATGCAGTTTAGGGGAAAAACTCACGTTTTGCCAAGTAGTAGAAATGTAACCATATTCCTTAGAGAAAGTTCCAGTAACTGCACATTACTATTCAGCTTTTATACAGTCTGCCACATTAGAGACACATTTTTTATCATTAAAAAATAGGACCTCTTTCAGTTTCGCAAATGATATATTGCTCCTCATAATGCTGTTTATCCTCACTCTTAGCAGGCTATTTTATCATAAATAATGTAATTACCATTTAATGATGTTCCTAATACTGTGTCAGTTATCCTTGAAAGCTTGCAGAATTGATATTTCTTCTAAGTGCAATTCATTTATTATATATTTGTGTGTTATGAATAAAAGAAAATAACATATTAATTTCCACTAATATGTACATATATCTTTTGATATTTTTAACTAATAAAGTGTAACTTAATTGATTTTAATAACCGGATGAAGTCAAATGAAATTTGTGAGGGTTGTGTGCATTGGTTTGAATGATTATATCCATGTGAATAAATCTGGAACTTCTTTAAATAAGGGGATGTAAAAGCAAAAAAACAATGCACTGTTGCTATATAAAATCCAAAGTGATAAAACGAGGAATAAAAAGGAGTGGCATTGCGATCTAGTCACAGAAATACCTTTTTAACTTTAAAGTGGTTATAAAGCCTAAACATTTTTTATCTTAACCACGTCAGCTCCGGAAGGTTTATCCGCCTTCATGACAAGGCCACTTTTTGTGATACGGCACTGTTACTTTAACTGACAATTTCGTGGGCGTGAGACGCTGTACCCAAAAAAAAATTGTGTCCTTCTTTTCCCCACAAATGGAGCTGTCTTTTGAGGGTATCTGATCACCTCTGTGGTTTTTGTTTTTTGCACGATATACAAAAAAAGACCAAATTGAAACTATATTTTTACTTTCTGCTATAAAACATTCCCAATATAATTTTTAAAAAAATCAAATTTCTTCATCAATTTTGGCCAATATGTATTCTGCTACAAAAATCCCAATACGTATATACTGATTGGTTTGTGCAAAAGTTCTAGCGGCTACAAACTATGATATATTTTTATTTATTTATTCTTATTTTTACTAGTAATGGCGTCGATCAGCGACTTATAGCGGGACTGTGATATTGTGGCGGACAAATTGGACACCTTACACTTTTGACACTTTTTGGAGACCAGCAACACTAATACAGTGATCATTCGAAAAAAATATACACTGCTGCTGTACTAATGACACTGACAGGGGAGGGGTTAACATCAGGGGCGATCAAAGGGTTAACTGTGTTCCCTAGGAGTGATTACTGCCTGTGGGGAACATGCTTTGCCTGTGGGAATGTTAAGATCCGTGTTCCTGCTCAGCAGGAACACAGGATCAGCACATTCCCCTTTTATAGAATGGCGGTCTGCCTTGTTAACATTCTATCAGGAGAGAGGAGACAGATCTGCTGTTGATTGGACTCCTCCTACTCCTACCAGGCAGTCCCATCCCCCCACAGTTAGAATCACTCCCTAGAACACACATTTAACCCCTTGATCGAACCCTAGTGTTAACCCCTTCCCTGCCAATAACATTTATACAGTAATCAGTGGCTATTTTTAGCTCTGATCGCTGTATAAATTTCTATTTCTATGGTCCAAAAAAAGTGTCAAAAGTGTCTGATCCGTCCACCCGAATGTCACAGTCCCACTAAAGTTCACCGCCATTACCAGTAAAAAAAAATAAAAAAATAATATAAATACCCTAAATCTATTCCCTATTTTGTAGATGCTATAACTTTTGCGCAAACCAGTCAATATACGCTTATTATTACCAAAAATATGTAAAAAAAATATTTTTACCAAAAATATGTAGAAAAATACATATCGGCCTGAACGGAGGAAGAAATTAGTTTTTTTTATATTTTTGGGGGGGATATTTATTATAGCAAAAAATAAAAAATATAGATTTTATTTTTCAAAATTGTCCCTCTTTTTTTGTTTATAGTGCAAAAAAATAAAGAGGTGATCAAATACCACCAAAAGAAAGCTCTATTTGTGGGAAAAAAAAGGACATCAATTTTGTTTGGGTACAGCGTCGCACGACCACGCAATTGTCAGTTAAAGCGACGCAGTGCCGTATCGCAAAAAATGGCCTGGTCATTGAGGGGGCAAATCCTTCCGGGGCTTAAGTGAATAATCCACACCAATAAGTAACTAATTCTGCATCAATAAATTCCCGGCATGTTGGAAAATATAGCAACACCATAATTTAAAAAAGAATTTGCCTTTTATCAATAAAAAGTAACTCTTGGGCTCCAGTAAAGGGATTGTGCAAAGGAATGCGAATGAAGGCTGAAATCAATGAGAATTGTGCCATCAGTCTGCTGCAGAATGAAGGGAGCATTTTCATAATCCTTACTTCTTTGTGATCTAAGTTCTTCTTTGTGATGCTATTGCAGTGTTGTGTACTGGCAGGTCACAGGGTAAGAGGCAGCAAAAAAGCTGGTCTGTGCGAGACTGTGACAGATAATTACACTGCATGGACAGAGTGATAAATGTAAAAAAACTAAGCTGTGTAACAAGAAGGTTGTCTACCACTGCTGGCCCCCTATAGCTCTCTAAGTCCATAGCTGGAAGCTCTCATCCAAGCATCTTTGGCTCCAACAGCTTGCTTCCCGATCTTTACCTATGTGAGGCTCAAAAAAAGTATTTGTCAACCGGAAGGAGAGCTGAGCAGAACATGGCCAAAGGACTGGCAATCCTGCCCAAAACAATCATGGCCGCCACGGCACACAGTGTGACTGATGTGGGCAGTACTTCCGGGTCTATTTAACCCTGCTGTTGGAGCCGCCCCTTGCTGGATTATCGTCAGCTTCCCATTGTTTTCTGAGTTCCTGTGTTTTTGTAATTCTGATTCCCCGACCCGGCTTCGGATCCTCTCCTGAAACAAAATACTGTAGTAACAGGAAAGGATGGAATAAATGTTGGAATGTATGGCTTTCAAAAATATGCGTAAAAGGCACCCTTACACATAAACTAATTACAAGTACAGAGCATAAAAAAAAATCATATGTAAAAGACATATGCAAATGCATGATGGCATGCACATTTTTTTTTTTAAAGTGAAAATACACCCTAAAAAGCTAGGAAAATATGTTTTTAAATGCATACGCAAGCTAAAACACACATTTAACAGGTGTTAAATGTAAACACTGTTTCAGAACAAATCCCAACGAGCGATCAACATGGGGAGATAAGGGATAAGTGCTAAATATCAGAAACCGAAATATCCTAAAAAACCCGAAGCCTCACTCCCAACAAACTGATCAGTGATCTATTTTCAGATGAAGTCAGCCTCGATTTTCTGCAGACTGTCCCTGGCAGTGAAAACAAAAGTGTAGGAGGATGTTGTGTATCTCAATGTCAATTTGCTGAGCCATTCAGTCTCCTACAAATATTTTGGAAAACAAAAATGAATGATGAAAAAAAAATCAAACAATAACAGATGTAACTACAGAAAAGGAGACTAGTAATAGAGCAATTTAAATTCCTGTCCTCTGCAATAGGAATGAACAGCACAGAGTGAGAAATATAACTTGCAATAATGACCTCCAACTGTTTTGGACAAATAAGATACATATCAGAAGCCATGTACAATCATGCAACTATCCTGTCCTGTTCCTTCAGGAAGCTACAACATCATAAGGGTAATTATTAGAGGGTGGGGATTGTTTTTTTCCCAAAAGAACAATGTAATTTAGCCCTGAATAGGTAAAGGACCACAGTCTCATTAAATGAACCTAGTGTACAATTTTTTTTTTTAAACCAAGCAATATATGTAAAAGTAGAGTGTACTTACTTGTCTTTACTTCTGCCCTCTCTGACAAAAGCCACACTGATCCTCAAAAATTTTCTGTTGAGCTGGATTTGGATCGGACCATAGGTCATTACTATTCCAGGATCTCCTGGGTCTCAAGCAACTTTCACAGGTTCCTGCCTCTGACTTCCACCCATTACAGGATACAGTAGTGGCATGGAGGGCAACATAAACATGCTAGAGCTACAGGAGACCCAGGAGTTCACCACTTTTGGTGAGCCCCGTGGCTATACAAATTTTTTCTAAACTAAGCCATGCCTTTCCTGCTTTCCCCATTGCAAAAGCCACCCGGATTTTAAGAAATCTTCTGTTTAACTGGGTTTGACTCATCGCTATTCTGTGATTGTCAACCACCTAAATCTCCTACAGATTTCAGTGGTTCCTCCCTCTGTCTTCCACCCATTACAGGATACCGTAGCAAATTAAAGGTCAGCATGAGGAACCAGTGAGAGCTACAGGTTTTGGAAGTGTTGGTTTCAATATAGATTTCATCAGAAGTTATCTCAGGATTGAATAACAGTTGGATGATGATGACAATTATTCAAAGGTGTGAGCGACAAGAAAGGTAAGTATGAAAACTCTTCTTTTACCAGGTATGGCTTGGTGTAAAAAGTGCTGAATAGCAAAAAAGGTTGCTTTAAAGGAAACATGTAATGAGAGAAACATGGGAGCTGCCTTTGGTGATGTCCTTCTTAGAATACTAGCTGCCTGGCTATTTTTTGGCTTTAGTACATTTTAGCCACCGATACATTCCTAAGATGAAAGCAGCACAGGGTACCAAAAAAATATTACCCTTATTTATCAGTCAAAAATAATGCTGATCCAAAGATTGAAGTGCTTTCCTTGTCAATTTGCTAGAACTATAGATAAGCAAATCTGTCTGGGTTTGATTCACAGGGGCCCTTTGAAAATCAAACTGAGCATTAAATCCAAAATATTGGGTTAATATTGATAGCAAGTTTTGCACATTTTAAAGACTAACAGGCAAGGCATTGTCAAAAAAGATCATGGGGAATTGGGCACGGTCATAAGGGACATGTACCATTGCAAAAAAAAAAAAAAATCTACAGCAGGTAGAGGGTCTTTTTATGTGTCTTTTGAAATTGAAAATAAACAAATCATTCCAGTAACATACTTGGGAAATGCTTTAGGCCTCAAGCACACAGGGTGTTTTTACAGCTGCTTTTACCAGTGTCAGATTTTTTTTTTTTTTTTTGCAGCTTAACCCCTTCAGCCCTGGAAGGATTTACCCCATTCCTGACCAGAGCATTTTTTTGCGATTCGGCACTGCGCCGCTTTAGCGACGTTGTACCCAAACACGTCCTTTTTTTTCCCACAAATAGAGCTTTCTTTTGGTGGTATTTGATCACCTCTGTGTTTATTTTTTGCGCCATAAACAAAAAAAGACCGATCATTTTGAAAAAAAAGCAATAATTTTTACTTTTCGGTATAAAAAATATTCCCAAAAAATATATAAAAAAACAAATTTCTTACACACTTTAGGCCGATATGTATTCTTCTACATATTTTTGGTAAAAAAAAATCGCAATAAGTGTATATTGATTGGTTTGTATAAAAGTTATAGGGTCCACAAAATAGGTATTAGATTTATGGCATTTTTATTATTTTGTTATTTTTTTTTACTAGTAATGGCGGCAATGACTGCAACATTATGGCAGACACAACGGACACTTTTGACACTATTTTGGGAGCCTCAAATAGCCACTGATTACTGTATAAATGACACTGGCAGGAAAGAGGTTAAACACTAGGGGGCGATCAAGGAGTTAAGTGTGTTCCCTGGATGTGTTCTAACTGTAGGGGGGATGGGCTCACTATCGATGACAGGGAGCAGTAGATTTCCTTGTCATGTTGCTAGGCAGAATAGGGAAATGCCTTGTTCACATAGGCATCTCCCCGTTCTGCCTCTCCTCGCCACAATTGCAGACCACCTGCAAACATCGAGTTTGCGGGACCTGCGGGCACGCTGTCGTGGCGCGCGTGCCACTGTCAGCTTACGCGCACCCGCTTGGCAGCAAATTCAAAGGGACGTATGGGTACGCCCTTTTGCCTGCCCGTGCCATTCTGCCAATGTATATCGGCGTGCGGCGGTCGGCAAGTGGTTAAGAATACTTCTCTATGTTATTTCATAGCTGCAAAAAAAACCCAGGGCTAGTGCATTCTGAAGACCAGCATTACAGCTGTAAAAACGTTTTACACGTCAAGTGTTTTTTTTTAACATGTCAAAAGCAATGGTTCCCTATGAGAGCCGTCTTAACTGATCCGACTTTCAGCCCATTGATTTGAATGGGAGCTGCATCCAAGTTGGATTATCATGATCTGACTTGTGCTCTGAGGATCTTGAAAGGAAACTCCACGGCGAAAAAAAAACAAAACGCAAGGGGTTCCTCCCTGCTCCAAGACCGTACCAGACCTTTAGGTCTGGTTAGGATTTTGAGGGCAAACCCCACGCCAACAAAAAACAGCGTAGGGTCCCCCCAAAATCCATACCAGACCCTAATCCAAGCATGCTGTCCGGCAGGTCAGGAAAGGGGGAATATGAGCGAGAGCCCCCCTCCTGGACCATATCAGGCCACATGCCCTCAACATGGGGGCAGGTGGGTGCTTTGATAGGGACAAGGGCCTCTTTCTGACAACCCTGGGCAGTGGCTGTGGGGGTCTGCAGGCAGGGGGCTTATCGTAATCTTGAAGCCTCTTTTAACAAGGGGGCCCCCAGATCCCACCCCCCCATGTGAATGAATATGCGGTACATTATACCCTTAACCATTCAGCCCAAAAAAAAGACAGTGTAGTGTAAATAAAAACAAGAGACGGTTTTGACAAGTCTTTTGTTTTTATTTACACTACACTGCCTTTTTTTGGGGTGCATGGGTAGGGGCATGGGTAGGGGCACAATGTATACTCATTCACCTGGGGGGCCAGAATGTGGAGGCACTCGCACACCCCCACCTTCCTGACCTGCCGGGCTGCATGCTCGGGTAAGGGTCTGGTATGAATTTTGTGGGGGGACACCATGCTGTTTAAAAAAAAAATCTATACCAGATCGAAGAGCCCACACTGCTTTTTGTTTTCATTTCGGCGTGGGGTTCCCTTTCAAGATCCATACCATACTCAAAGGGCCTGGTGTGGATCTGTAGGGGATCCCACGCCATTTGTTTCCAATTTTGGCGTGGGATTCCCCTTCAAGATCCTGAGAGCACAAGTCGTATGCCACAAGTCAGATCAAGATGATCCAACTTCGATGCGACTTCCATTCAAATCAATGAGCTGAAAGTCGGATCAGTTAAGACAGCTCTCATAGGGCACCATTGATTTTGACATGTCATGCGGCTTGTGCTCTGTAGTAATTGTATTTGGGAGTGGAAAATGGAAGAGGCTGCTAAACGCTAACACGGCTAAACCCATGTTAACGCCAATGCAAAAACCTACTAGAGCATTTTTACAGCCGCTTTTTCCTGGCGTCGGTACTGGCTTTGCAGCTCGTTTTTTCTAATGCCCTGTGTGTATAAGGACTTAAAGCTTTGTAGTATTGTTACAAGACAGTACTATTTTCAAAGACAGTCTTAGAGACATGCACAGTGCATATTTGGCTGTGGAATTGATTTACTTTAAACTTATGTATAGCTTGGTTTAAATACAGCAGCCGCACCGTAATCTGATTCATTACAACTTGAAAAAAAAGTTTAGTTTTTTTTTTGGCTGTATTCAGTAACCTGTGTATGCAGTGAAGATTGTGGGTGTTGCTGATAGACATGTGCAATTTGTTTTGTTACAAATCAAAATGTGGATGAAATTTTCATATATCGGAAATCCGGATGTATGAATATAGCCGTCTTCCAAAATTCGAGTTTCAAATAGAATAGAATATAATAAAATAGAAAGAATATAGCCGTCTTCCGAAATTCAAATTTCGAAAAGGATAGAATAAAATAAAATTAAATAAATACCATTATGAGTAAGCATAGTTCGTTGTGTGAAATGCGTCAACCTCCGTTACCAGCTGATGTATCTGCGATGTGGGTCATGCACATTTAATATTACTCAATCGTTATGTTGGTGTGCAGCCATTTTCTTCATTTTGGCTGATTACAGCAAGCGAGTCGAGACGTGCACCCGCACAAGGAGTTCCACCCCACCTAACCACACCTGGAGCGGTGTCTTTCCCTGCTGTCTAATTTAGAATAAAATAAAACAGGATAGAATAGAATAAAATAGAATATAAAAAATAATAAAATATGAAAAAGAATATCATAGAAAATAAGATAAAGGAATATAATAGAACAGAATAGAAATACAATAGAAAATAAATATTTTTTTCGAAATTTGAATCCAGTTGAAACGAATAAATGAAACAAAACGAAACATGTTTTAATTAGTAAAGTAACAAATTGATCCAAAATGAAACAAAACACATTTTTTCATTCTGCACATGTCTAATTTTTGTGAAGGTGGTTGTAGCTAGGGTGCAGCGCAGGATGAGAACATGGGTACAGTGTAGATTGCAGGACAGCTGAGGAGCAATGTGGCAGCAGGTACGGCAGAAACCAAGCTGGGATGACGTAAAGGCTCAGGCTACAGGTGCAGCAGTGGCTGGGCTTCGATTGCAACAGACACTAGGCATGAAGCAGCAGAGTATTTGGCTGCTGGTGCTGTGGATGCAGTGGAGACCAGGCTGGGATGTATCAGAGACTTTGGGCCTCTGCTGCAGAAACCAACCTAGGGTGCAGTGGAGACTTTGAGGGAGTATTTTTAATTTTCCTGGAGTTTAGCTTTAAGATACTTTGACATGGGATTTAAAAGATACAATATAAACACTAAGCATCTTTACCTACCTATAGAATGCCATACCCAATAGTCAAATCATACACCAAAAAAAATCGCAATCACAGCTCATCAATTCATAAAAAAGAGCTATTTTTATATTAAAATGTTTTGATTTTTTTACATAAAACAATATTTAAAAGCTGCATATACATTCAGTGATCAACAGATTTATTAGGTACAAGCTTCTTATCTCAACGCATTTTAAAGTTATATTCTTCCTCAGAGAAACTGAGAATTAATGGTGTCTTTTTAGTCTCCAATCATTTTCAGTTCCTGAGGAAGAAAATAACTTCAAAAGATGTTGGGATAAGGAGAATTGTATCCAACGTAAATGATGATCAGTAAATGTATACGCAGGTTGAAAATGTGGTTTTATGTAATAATCTTTATTCAATTAATTTAAATAAAAATTGCTTTTTTTATGAATTGATTAGACAGTCACCATAAAAAGGCACAGTCACCTTGCCCGTGCATGGCAAAATGACAAAGTCTCTGCCATTGGGCCTCCCCAACCCCCATATACCTATTTTGATTGCACACCTTTGTCACTCTTTCTTTCGTCACAGCCGTTTTTTTTTTTTAATGGCTTTGGCTTTTTTTTTTTTAATCTTCTGCATTCTTTTTGGAGCCACTCGATGTCTACATGAATGCACTTTAGTGATGACTGCATGGCATTTGCAAAAGTAGTTCCTCCCACGCATGGTTCAGGACACATTCTGGACCTCATTTTCAAACAAAATATGGACATCAACTTATCCGACAACGTTCCGCTACCATGGACGGACCACCATGCTATCAAATTTAAAATCGCCACCAACACCACCATCCAAAAACCGAAACACGCAATAACAACACACTTGACCAGATCTCAGAAGAAACTACATTCCGAACACTTCAAAACCGCATTATCAACCAAAATAGCAATGCTAAATCCAAACCACTCAACGGAACAAACTCTTAACTCCTTGAACAAGACATTACTACAAACAGCAGACAAAGTGGCTCTAAAACGTAGAAAACGCATCCGCAAAAAGAACTCTGGATGGTTTAATGGCACTCTTACTTCACTGAAGCAGGAACGTAGAAAAGCCGAAAAAGCCTGGAGAAGAAATTCTACAAAAGGAAAACCACACAAACTACAAATCACTCACCAAGAAATATAACATAGCAATCTTCAAAGCAAAAAAAGAACATTTCTCAAACACCATCTGAACAGCCTTTAACCGCCCTCGGGAACTTTTCAAAATAGTCGCACGGACTATGAACCCTACCTGCTTAGAGCCCTCAGCATACGAAACTCATGAATTCTGTAATGAGTTATTAGATTTTTTCATCGACAAAATCTACAACATTCGGGTAACAATTCAACAGAAAAAAACAAATAACCTCATTCAACTAAAGCAAAAAGAGAAAATCGACACGAACGTCACACAAGCACCGAACTTCTCGCTGATCCCAATCACCACTGACACCACCAAAAACATCATCAGAAGCCTCCAAGACAGCACATCACCAAACGACATTATCCCCAGAAAAATCCTGAAAGATAGTTCCGACATTCTGGCTTCCACTATAACACATCTCATAAATCAATCGTTCAAAGAAGGGATTGTTCCAATCGCCCTCAAGCAAGGCATCATCAAACCCCTCCTAAAGAAACCCAACCTCGACCCTAAAGATTCTAACTACCATAGACTGGTCACAAGCCTCAACTCCATCTCCAAGATTATGGAAAAGCAGTAGTACAACAGCTACAATGCCACTTGGACACACACAAACTCTTGGACCCACTGCAATCAGGCTTCCGCCCAGGCCATGGCACAGAAATGGCACTTCTCAAAATATAGGACGACGCCCTCGAAGCAGCAGATGACGGAGAATCATGTCTCCTGGTACTGTTGGACCTCAGTGCAGCGTTCGACACAGTGGACCACAATACCCTACTCATCTGCCTTACAGAAGTAGCTCCTTCCTACAAAATCGGTCAGAGACAGTGAAACTAGGAGCCTTCACCTCTGAAACTCGGGCAATTGCTTGTGGAGTCCCTCAAGGTTCACCCTTATCACCAGTGCTCTTCAAACACCTACATCCGTCCACTCCTCCAAATCATTAGAAAATCGGACCTCCACTCATACGCTGATGACACCCAACTCTATTTTCGCATCACCGATCAAAAAGACCACTACCAGCGACTAGAAAAATGCCTCACATTGATAGACGACTGGATAACCACAAGCTCCCTCAAACTCAGTGGATCCAAAACAAAGCTTCTTCTCCTCCACGCAAACTGTAATGCAAAATTCAAGAACCCTTGGACACCACCCACCATCCTTGGACAGACCATCTCCCCAAGCACCAAAGCCAAATGTCTCGGAGTCATCTTTGACTCAGAAATATCGATGGATGCACAAATAGGATCGGTAGTCAGTGGATCTCACCATCTTCTTCGCCTACTATGTAGACTCATCCCCTTCATTCCAGAAGAAGACAAAGCAGCAGTAGTTGGAACAATCATCAATTCCCGGCTCGACTACACAAACTCCCTCTACATAGGACCACCTAAATACCAGATTGCACGTCTACAAGTCACTGCAACAAGACTGGTAACAGGAATAAAACCCTGGGAATCCATCTCCCCATGCCTGAGGAGCCTACATTGGCTAACCATAAAGGACCGGATCATGTTCAAGACCCTCTGCCTCACCCATAAATGCACTCAAGGAAACGCTCCACAATAGCTATGGGAGAAAATAAAACACTACACACCTAAGCGCAGTCTTCGATCAACTAACCAAAACCTCCACCTCATTCCCAAGTCCCGCTACAAATCAAAGGGAGAACGAAGATTCGCAGTCCAAGGACCACGGTTATGGAATGCTCTACCCGCCAACATCCGCATGAAAGAAAACCATCGGGCCTTCAGAAAAAAACTCAAGACCCATCTCGTCTAAGAAACAGGACTAACAGCATGAATCAAGCGCCTTGAGGCGATTCAGTTCGCATTTGCAGCGCTATACAAATCTTTCATTCATTCATTCACCACTTTGACGATTTCAGGTGCGACTTCAATAGACATCTGTGTATGACGTCACAAGTTTATCAAGTGGCACCTGAAATCATGCTCACCTTGCTACTTTGAAATTGCGCTACTTCAAGTGAAGTAGCGCAATTTTAAAGTAGCATCAATGTGAACCAGGGCTTAAATGAACAAAAATTACTCTGAGATTAACATGTTAAAGCTAAGCTGGGTTTACATACACTGAGGATAATAAAACTGTGTACTTATACCTGCTCTCGGTTACATAAATTGTCTTCTGTTTACACCACCTTTAAAAAAAAAATCTAAGTGACAGAACAAACATATGTAAAGGGTTCTCACCTGCGATGCAATTAATAATTAAGACTACAGCAGGAAGCCATTATTAGCAATGTATTGGCAATTAGTAGGAAGAAAACATTGCACACAACAAAAGTTGTTGAAAAGCTACTCTAGTGTACTGCAGGAATCCTTAAAATGTTTTTCATTAAGACCCCAGACCCACAGTGCTCACATATGCAAATACTGACTTTGCTGTATGAACTTGAATGCTGGTCTGCCCCCTACCAGCTCCAATGCTCATCATGCTCAAAGGCTAATAATTATACAAAGGAGTAGAGACTGAGGAGTGTGGGCCAGCTTTCAATGTTGGGAAACAAAGTCTCTGCTTCCATATCAAAGTCTAGGGAGTTTCTGGGCACTGGAGAGGCCACCAAAGGTGTGTATATGCAGGCATATGAGATTGCCTACTTTATATTTACATTGTTTCTTTACAGCTTTTGTTGTGTGAAAAGGTTCGCTTTAAGGAATCGGTCAGGATGATATGCAAAATGGGTGCATATGTTAATGTAAGTTTTAAAATAAAATGTGTTATCAAAGGCTTCAGCTTGTTGTTTCTAATTAGCTAAATAATCTCTGGGCTCATGTCAAAGTGTTAAGAGAGAAGGCGTTGAAGTGATGCTTCTAAAATTTACAATAAAAAAAGAGAAGAAACTATGTGTTTGAAAATTCAATTTAAAGTTCAGCATGTCATACATATTTTTGCTGGTATCATTCACCTTTGCAAGATTCTGGCTTGCTTTGTGTAGGCTAAACCAAGGTAACTTTCCAAACAGCCTTGAAATTTAGGGAGAGCTAAAAACACAGACCGATCGGCTTAACACAATTTAACATAACCTACAAGACACTGAAGTCTGTATTGTCACTATAAGTTTATTTTTTTAATAGATGTAAAGAGGTCCTGTCAGCAGAGAAAAATCTGCTACAGATGATAAGTGCAGGAGCCTAGAGATGTCGGGACATACCTGCAAATAGACTCCAAATCTCTAGTCTTAGGATCAGATCCATGGTTATTTTGACAGGTAAATCCCTGACATTGACAGTGCCAAAGCTAGTCCACATCATTCCTATTGGCAAGTAAGGTAAGCTATCATAGTAATAAGACAATAAAAATGGGTGGGAGATGCAAAGCATCAGCAAGCCCCCAACATCAACAAAAATATCTGATCTTTGCCTTGGAACGGCTAAGGATTCAGCCGCAAGGACAGGGTTTTAGAGGCTACTGAAGGTATTAGTAGGTACCTCTAGGTATACTTGTACTTTTTTTTCTTTGCTGAAAAGTTTACTATATATTTAAAACATCAGTTGTGGTCAATGAAGAACTGTAAAAATTAATATTTACATTCCGAAAAAATCAAGGGATGCCTTCTGCACACAGTGTCAACTTTTATACTTGGTAGAGATATGCCATTTTGGGTGGACCTTTGGTGAAAAAACTATCCCCACTGCCCTCATATACCAGGGTGAAAAAACCCAAGAACAACAGAAGGAAGTCAAATGCCTTCCATTGCCTCCCTACTCACCAGACCTAAATATTACTTAGCATTAATGTGAAGCTCTGGAGTACAGAGTGGGAAGTAGATTTTCACCTTCTTTTCCCATAAAAAGCCAGAGGCTTTTCTTCATTGAAGGTTAAATTCCTACTATACAGTTAAAGACTATTGTAATTGTATACACAGTTCCAATAAGGACTGAAATGCCCTGAGGTTAACCCAACTTCTCCATGACATTCATAGTAATATCTTGTTAGGTGTTTCCTTTATTTTGTGTACACACTACAACTTTAATCTTAATTAGAAAATGAGTAGTTTCATTACAAGACCCACAACAGTTTGCATGAATCCACAAGAGCAAATTAGATTTTATAAACACAATTAGAAGCATAATGTACAGTAATTATGATTATAGAAATAGCACACCCAAATGAAAACAAAGTTTGTGTGGAATTTAAACATATCTACTGTACAGTTGTGCTCAAAAGTTGGCATACCCTGGCAGAAATTGTGAAATGTTAGCATAAATTTTGAAAATATGACTGATCATGCCAAAAAAACTGTCTTTTTTTTTAAGGATAGCAATCACATGAAGCCATTTATTATCACATAGTTTTTTTTTTAAATCATAATCTTAACAGAAATCACCTAAATGGCCCTGATCAAAAGTTTACATACCCTGGAATGTTTGGCCTTGATACAGACACAGAAGGTGGCACACACAGGTTAAAATGGCAATTAAAGGTTAATTTCCCACATTTGTGGCTTTTTAAATCACAATTAGTGTCTGTGTATAAATAGTCAATAAGTTTGTTGGCTCTCACATGGATGCACTAAGCAGGCTAGACAGTGAGCCATGAGGAGGTAGAAAAGAACAGTCAAAAGACCCGCGTAACAAAGTAATGAAAGTGTACAAAGATGGAAAAGGATATAAAAAGATATCCAAAGCCTTGAATATGCCAGTCAGTACTGTTCAATCACTTAATAAGAAGTGGAAAATTTGGGGATCTCTTGATACCAAGCCAAGGTCAGGTAGATCAAGAAAGATTTCAGCCACAACTGCCACATAAACTGTTTGGGAAAAACCCCACGGGTAACCTCAGGAGAAATACAGGCTGCTCTGGAAAAAGAAGGTGTGGTTGTTTTTAAGGAGCACAATACGTTGATACTTGAACAAAAAAGAGCTTCATGGTCAAGTCACCAGAAAGAAGCCTTTACTGTACAAGTTCCACAAAAAAGCCATGTTACAATATGCCCAACAACACCTTGACATGCCTCATTGGGCTTTTTTGCGGCATTGGCGCAGTAAAGGAATCCTTTTGGCAGCTCAACCATGCAGATTTTATTTGTTCAAGAATTGTTGAATTGTGCTCCTTAAAAACAACCACACCATCTTTTTGGAGAGCAGCCTGTATTTCTCCTTTGGTTATCTGTGGGGTTTTTTTTTGTATCCTGAGCAATTCTTCCATCAGTTGTGGCTGCAATCTTTCTTGGTCTACCTGACCTTGGCTTGGTATCAAAAGAGCCCCTAATGTTCCACTTCTTAATAAGTGATTAAACAGTACTGACTGACATATTCAAGGCTTTGGATCTTTTTATATCCTTTTCCATCTTTGTAAACTTACATTACCTTGTTACGCAGGTCTTTTGACTGTTCTTTTCTACCTCCTCATGGCTCAGTGTCTAGCCTGCTTGGTGTATCCATGTGAGAGCTAACAAAAAAAAAGCCACAAATGTAGGAAATGAACCTTTAATTGCCATTTTAAACTGTGTGTCCATACCAAGGCCAAGCATTCCAGGGTATGTAAAGGTTTGATCAGGGCCATTGGGTAATTTCTGTTATCATTATGATTTAAAAAGGATCCAAAAAACAATGTGATAATAAATGGCTTCATGTGCTCGCTATCCTTAACCGCTTCCCGACCAGTGCACGCCGATATACGTCGGCAGAATGACACTGGTGGGCAAAAGGGCGTACAGGTACGTCTCCTTTAAGAAGCGGCGCGTTCTCCGTGACCATGACCGCGGGTCCCGTGGACTCAATGTCTGCTGGGTGCCCGCAATCGTGTCACGGAGAGGTAGAACAGGGAGATGCTTTTGTAAGCAAAGCATTTCCCCATTCTGCCTAGTGACAGAACAGAGATCACTGCTCTCTGTCATCAAGAGCAGTGATCCCTGTCATGAGTGTTGTAGCCCCTCCCCCCACAGTTAGAATCACTCCCTAGGACACACTTAACCCCTTCATCGCCCCCTAGTGGTTAACCCCTTCACTACCAGTGTAATTTACACAGTAATCAATGCATTTTTATAGCACTGATCACTGTATAAATGACAATGGTCCCAAAATAGTGTCAAATGTGTCCGATCTGTCCGCCACAATGTCGCAGTCCCAATAAAAATGGCAGATCGCCGCCATTACTGATAGAAAAAATTTATAATAAAAATGCCATAAAACTATACCCTATTTTGTAGACGCTATCAATTTTGCGCAAACCAATATACACTTATTGTGATTTTTTACCAAAAATATGTAGAAGAATACATATCAGCCTAAACTGAGGAAAAAAATTGTTTTTTATATTTTTTTTTCAAAATTGACGCTCTTTTTTTGTTTATAGTGCAAAAAAAAAAAAACGCAGAGGCGATCAAATACCACCAAAAGAAAGCTATATTTGTGGGGAAAAAAAAGGACGTCAATTTTGTTTGGGTACAACGTCGCACGACCGCGCAATTGTCAGTTAAAGTGACGCAAATGGCAAAAAGTGCTCTGGTCAGGAAGGGGGTAAATCCTTCCGGGGCTGAAGTGGTTAAATAAAAGACATTTTTTTTTTGGCATGATCAGTCATTTTCAATATTAATGCCAAAATTTCACAATTTCTGCCAGGGTATGCAACCTTTTTAGCACGACTGTATATTACATAATTAGAAAATAAAATAAATCAGCGTCCAGAACGAGGATACGCCGTGACGTCACCCGCGGCCACTGCACATCCACACTGCTGTTCGGAGGTTTTCACCGCTCCTGTTTGTTTTTACTTGCACTAATCGAGTGCCTTGCATGTGAGTGTTACATTTTTAGTATTTAATAAAAGCTGTTTATACAGAGAGCACTATTTTTCTGCCATTTTTATTCCATATTACGTCCATATCGGAGTGTCCTGTACCGGGTCCCTGACGGATGCCTATGTATGCTGTACCCCGCTTGGTTATATGAAAAGGCGCTTTGTGACCCTCTGTAACTGAAGGGTCCATTCCATCAGGTGAGAGCCCAATTAATACCTTGGTGGTGGGCTTCCTGAATCACTTCCCTGCAAGCATGCTGCCTGCTCGTGCTTGAGGATGATACATGGACTACTCTTATGGACTTATTGATTTTACACTGTGGTGGATTTTATTGTGGTGTTTTTTATTTGGTCTTAGCGCTGCACTATCTGCTGTTTTGATTGAATATTACATAATGCAGCAAGAATATATCATTAACATTTTCTTTCTTTAGGACCATTGAAAAAAAACTATGCAAAATAAAAGGAAGATGTATAGTGTTGTGGAAAATTTACTATGTGTGTTTTATGGATTGTTGTCATCTGTCTCCCTGTGTCTGATTTAACCAAGGAGCGCTCTAGCAGAGCGCACTTGGGTTGAATCGGGACCAGTGGTAAAACCGTCACTATGAAAACCTTCTCAAATCTTAGAGACGTGTTCTCTGTGTGTGTGGGAGTTCGCCGGTTTGAAGTTATCAAGCGCAATGCGCTGGGCTTCTTGCCTCCAAATGTCTATGCACATTAGAGAAGCGAAGTCCGCATAACGAGAGAAACATATTATTATATCTCTGTGTGGCTACGCTATCCCTTTTGGATACATATCTGCTTTAATAAGAGGGCATTGTTATCTGCCTTGTTAATATAGTCATACCAAATATTGACAACACCAGTAGCAATGTCCCCGCAGATCCTCTCAAGCCTGTAAGAACAAGTGGAATAATCTTACTAGATACTAGTTACTCTGAGCAGTATTGAGTGGGCTCCATGCTAAGATGGTGGGTGTGGCTGGGCAGGGAGCAGTGTAAATTTTTTTTTTAATCATTAAAAAATCATACAAACATACAGCTCATTAATAAAACATATTTACACAAAAATAAACAACAACTAAACAAAAACAAGCATGCTTACATCAGAAAGTAAGGAAAACCGTTTCCTGACAAAATAACATATTAAGAAACATATTTTAATGACAACAAAAAAGACTACAAACCCTGAACCTCAACTTAAACACAATCCAGGCTAAGAAACCTTTTGAGATTTAATCGCCATCAGGATGCGTTTCCAAAACCCCCCCATTAACTGCTCCCCCCACATCTTTCACCCCGACGTCCACATCATTCACCTTGCATTCTGCACCAGCCACCCTCATTCCCTTCCCACCTTCCGGCAGGAAGCAGTGTACATGCCTCAAGTGGATGAGACATGTACACTTCTCCCTCCCACCCCTGTGGATGCCCTCCCCGTTAGTGTCATTTCCTGTGTAGTGTCATTTCCTGTGATGTCATTTTGCATAGAGAAAGCGATTGGCTGTTGGAGCCAGGGCTTCCTGTTTGTCATTGCTTTTGCTTCTGCTGAATAAAAGAGGCAGTGCGATGCTCGGTGGGCGGTCGTGCTGAGAGGACATAAGCTGTGGTCATGTCTGTTTACTGGGGAATGGCGGGAGACATGGTTTAAGATCCCAGATGCATTATACTGAAAGGGCATGTATTAGCATAGGTAAGATGGATTATACCATTAGACTAAATGGCCGTTTATTAGCGCAAAAGAATATGGTGGGTTTATCCATGACAATAGTAACCCAAAGCAACAAAATATGTTTTTGTTTTGTCTTGGACAGAGTGGGGAAGGATTTCAAAAAATTTTTTTACTGCTATCTGAGGGTCCTTTAGAGAGATTATCATCACTTATTGTGTGAGAGATAATTTTTCACAAGACAGTTAAGCCTGACATCGACAGTTCAAATTTCAGCAGGTTCAGCAGGAACCAGCCGAGATTCAAACCATGTATGGGCAGGCTGATTGTACCCAAGTTGATTTATCGATCAACTTGGGTACAACCAGCCTGACGTATTTTACATGTGATTATCGCTAGCGGCCACGGGGCTGCACCCCTGGGAGAACACAATTGCTCCGAGGAAGGGATTCCCCCATCAACACTGTCTGTGCAACTCGTGGTTGCAGAAAATACATTTGCTCCATCTATGGCTAGCTACAGAAAATCTCCAACAGTAACACAGGAAAAAAAATGTTTTTTTTTGTTTGGGGTTTTTCAGTGGAGTAAGGGAAAGCTAGAAGCCCCTAGCTGGACAGGACTGGACTGTACTGCACTGGGAAAATGTGGCCTGAGGAGCAAACATGCTTTCATGGTCAACACAAATTCCTGCATACAATTTAAATTGGGCAACAGTGGTGGCCACGGTGAATAAAGGGTGCTGTTCAAGGACACCTTTTCCCAACTTCCAGCATCAGCTTCCTTTGTGGCAGTTGGCATTTGGCCCTATGAAATTTCAAATTGCCAAAGGAAATTGGTGCATGAAGACTTCTTTTTGCCAGTTATGTAAATCCAGGTCTGAACAGGAAGCAGGTGACTATATAATTCCCACCATGTGTCACAGACTGCATGAATGTCAGAATGGTGAAGAAACTCAACTCAGGGTCACTAGCCCAACATTTCCTATTAGTACAGGCCCAGGAGACAAATGCTCCTCTACCTCGAAAACTTAGTCCTTGTTTGAACCCCTGCCAGCCTTTTATTGCTGTCTGTGTCCCTGTAGCAGATTTCCCATACTTTTTCATGAGAAAATATTGTCACCGTAATGCAGGCCATACATGATGCGGTTTTCTTTCCTACAACCACGAGGTGTAGGAAAGAAAATCGGTTTATTCCCCTATCAATACAGTAAGCATTGATGTGAAAATCCCTCCCACAGAGCTATTGTGTTCTGCCGGCAAAAGGTGGGGGGGGGGGTAGGTGCTGGGAGAACACAGTGATTATTGCTAGCTAGATGGTTCAAATATAGTCCAGTCCCTGCTGAACCAGCCAAGATTGGAACCATCTATGGCCAGCTTAATAAGTGAGGGGCAATCGCCTCAAATGATTCCCGTAAACAGTAATAAAATAAAAACTCCCCAGAACTCCCCAACACCTGTAACCTCAAGTAGTATTTATTGGGTATTTTCTAAGATTTGGATATCAGTGCCACACAAAAGCACTTCCTATGGATTCTTCTGTACTATGCAATGAAAATGGTGACACTTCAATGTATACACAAAGAACCTCCTAATATTAGTATGTGAAAAAAATTGATCAATAAAAACCTACCTTCGTATAAACTGACATACAAGGGCAGAGGGTACCCATGGAAATTCAATAAGATCTGGGGCGTCTGGATTGACCGTCAGGACACCAGTGACACTCTTCTTTCACTGATCACTAATTCTACCTCTTAAAATGCTCTTATGCCCTATTCCACTAACTTCTATGATTTGTATCAAAACTACAAGACACATCGATATAGAATTTTCTGCATTTTTCATAGAAACTGATATACTGTAGCACGTATGGTGAGTTGGTTCTCTTATCTCTTTGTGTGTTTTTTTTTTTTTTTACATATTTTTCAGCTACTGTTTGTATGCATCCTATACATCCAGTTGCTCAAGGGTTATTTTTTCTTCATACCCTCTAACCAATTGTTTGTACTTTATCCACTGTTTCTCTGAACAATAATCCTGTCATATGCTTGATGTATGGTAAACAAAGTTGCCTATACTTATACTAAGTCATATAAGTGAATGGGGAATTCCCATTGGATACTAAAGATTAAAGATCAATGTTTTACTGAGTAAACCCAATAACAATTTAAACACATCATTAGAAAGAATGAAAAGTTGTAATACTGACCACCTTCTAAGTCTGAACAAATCCAGAGACATCTGCTGACCGTTTCCCCTTTTCACTGTTTTGACATGTGTTACATATTTCCCTGGCTGTATTTAATATCTGACTCAGTGTGCTATCTTTCTTTACCATTACCATTGAATTTAATAATGCAATGTATTATAAAGGTAAAGAAGAAAACAAGTCTTAAGCAATATGATCCTTTGATGTAAAGACATTGGATTTCTGTTTGATCATAGTTTCTACAGAAAAATCCCATGGATCTTGCATAATTAAGCCTGTGGTCAGCACAAACATGGCAGTGAAGCTTAGGATTTGGAAGTCATGATGTGAAAAAGTTATCACATTACAAAAAAATCTTTTATGATACTGTCTGACCTAAAAGACATGCAGTCTATGTTTGTAAAGCTGGGAGATTAAATAGACTAACATGGAATAGTAATGACTTGTTGATAGTTTTCCATCCATATTATGGTCATATCTAAGAGGGTAAATCCCTGAAAGGGGTTGGACATCTAAAGATGATCTTTTAGATACAGACTGAGCCAAAGTCCAAGAAACGCATTGCGTTCTGCAGAGAATCTGATAAAATATATACTGCTTAAAATTTACAACTGGACATAAGTCTGTATGCTCTAATGGGGTGTGTTAAGTGTAATACCTATAGGTTGACTAACAAGTTCTGTTTTAATGAAAGTGTTCTTTATTTTTTAGAAAATGTATTTTTGTAATAAATGTATATGTAGCGCCCACCTACTTAGGTGTGTGCTAGATTAGACAGTTAGGTTTAGAAATAGGCCAAACTACCAGTGTTTTACCCTATGGTGTAAGCTGGTGGGTTTGATTGGCATGGGAGGTTGATTAGAGTAGAGGAAGGTGTGGCCACCTGCACTCTGCCTGTGTAATTTCCACCTCTTTCTAAGAAATGTTCTGGAAAGTGGGAGGAATAAAGGACTGGAGTGACAGGCAGTCTTTTGGAGACCCCTCTGGGCCAATCATTAATTTGCTTGGGCAAAGGCGGGACTTCTATATAAGGCAAGGTCACATGCTCCTTGGGAAGTTGGTCTGTGGGAGTTTGGAGATCCAGAGAGGATGGATGTAGAGACTGGTACAGCTTTGGTGCTCTCCCCTGCGGGGGAGGGGGGGATATGCATGTGAAAAAGAGACGGCAGGAGATTTTACATGGAGGTCGCTATTACTGACAAATACAAGGACTGGGAGAGGATCTTCTGTGGTATCATGGATAGTCGCTTGGTAACACATGTGAGTGTAACCCAGGGGAACAGTGCGGGTCCAGGAAGAGAAATAGAAGTGGGCCTTAGAGAACTAACACCCTGGAGGAATCTAAAAAGTCACATCTCTTGGACTTTATTCAGAGTATTGTCCTTGAAGATTAAATTAGAAGTGCTGTGCAGTCAGGAAATAGTGACTAACAGGAGGAAGAAAAGATGCATTACATATTTGGAACCAGGTGCGAGATGGAAGTTCTATTAGAAAAAGGTTTTACATATTCTGGATGGAGTGATGTATTTACATTGCCTAAATGTTTTGGGAGTTATTCAGAGTGGCTTTCAAGGCAATCCAGTAATGACTACCAGAAGCAAAATAAGTTCCAAAGTTTAAATGTTCATGGACTGTCTGTCGTGTCTATCTGTGAGGGAAAGGGGGTAACGGGAACACACTTCAGGATAGAACTACCCAGCAGTAGGGATGAGCTTCGAGTTCGAGTTGAACTCATGTTCGACTCGAACATTGGCTGTTTGCAAGTTCACCGAACAGCAAACAATTTGGGGTGTTCGCAGCAAATTCGAATGCCGCGGAACACCCTTTAAAAGTCTATGGGAGAAATCAAAAGTGCTAATTTTAAAGGCTTATATGCAAGTTATTGTCATAGAAAGTGTTTGGGGACCTGGGTCCTGCCCCAGGGGACATGGATCAATGCAAAAAAAAGTTTTAAAAACGTCAGTTTTTTTCAGGAGCAGCGATTTTAATAATGCTTAAAGTCAAACAATAAAAGTGTAATATCCCTTTAAATTTCGTACCTGGGGGGTGTCTATAGTATGCCTGTAAAGGGGCGCATGTTTCCTGTGTTTAGAACAGTCTGACAACAAAATGACATTTGGAAGGCAAAAACCCATTAAAAACTACCCGCGGCTATTGCATTGCCGACAATACACCTAGAAGTTCATTGATAAAAACGGCATGGGAATTCCCCAAAGGGGAACCCAGAACCAAAATTTAAAAAAAAAATGACGTAGGAGTCCCCTAAATTCCATACCAGGCCCTTCAGGTCTGGTATGGATATTAAGCGGAACCCCCAGCCAAAATTAAAAAAAAAAAATGACGTGGGGTTCCCCCTAAATTCCATACCAGACCCTTCAGGTCTGGTATGGAATTTAAGGGGAACCCCGCGCCAAAAAAAAAAAAAAACGGCTTGGGTTCCCCCTAAAAATCCATACCAGACCCTTATCCGAGCACGCAACCTGGCAGGCCGCAGGAAAAGAGGGGGGGATGAGAGTGCGGCCCCCCCTCCTGAACCGTACCAGGCCACATGCCCTCAACATTGGGAGGGTGCTTTGGGGTAGCCCCCCAAAACACCTTGTCCCCATGTTGATGAGGACAAGGGCCTCATCCCCACAACCCTGGCAGGTGGTTATGGGGGTCTGCGGGCGGGGGGCTTATCGGAATCTGGAAGCCCCCTTTAACAAGGGGACCCCCAGATCCCGGCCCCCCCCCTGTGTGAAATGGTAAGGGGGTACTTACCCCTACCATTTCACTAAAAAACTGTAAAAATGTTAAAAATGACAAGAGACAGTTTTTCACAATTCCTTTATTTAAATGCTTCTTCTTTCTTCTATCTTCCTTTATCTTCCTTTATCTTCTGGTTCTTCCTCCAGCGTTCTCGTCCAGCATCTCCTCCGCGGCGTCTTCTATCTTCTTCTCCTCGGGCCGCTCCGCACCCATGGCATGGGGGGAGGCTCCCGCTCTTCTCTTCTTCTTTTCTTCTCTTCTTCTCTGGGCCGCTCCGCACCCATGCTAGCATGGAGGGAGGCTCCCGTTGTGTGACGGCGCTCCTCGTCTGACAGTTCTTAAATAACGGGGGGACGGGGCCACCCAGTGACCCCGCCCACCTCTGACGCACGGGACATGACGGGACTTCCCTGTGGCATTCCCTGTGACATCACAGGGAAGTCCCATCAAGGGGGGCGGGGTCACCGGGTGGCCCCGCCCCCCATTATTTAAGAACTGATAGACGAGGAGCGCCGTCACACAGCGGGAGCCTCCCTCCATGCCAGCATGGGTGCGGAGCGGCCCGGAGAAGAAAATGAAGAAGAGAAGAAGAGAAGAAAAGAAGAAGAGAAGAGCGGGCGCCTCCCCCCATGCCATGGGTGCGGAGCGGCCCGAGGAGAAGAAGATAGAAGACGCCGCGGAGGAGATGCTGGACGAGAACGCCGGAGGAAGAACCAGAAGAGCCAGAAGAACCAGAAGATGAAGGAAGATAGAAGAAAGAAGAAGCATTTAAATAAAGGAATTGTCAAAAACTGTCTCTTGTCATTTTTAACATTTTTGACAGTTTTTTAGTGAAATGGTAGGGGTAAGTACCCCCTTACCATTTCACACAGGGGGGGGCCGGGATCTGAGGGTCCCTTTGTTAAAGGAGGCTTCCAGATTCCGATAAGCCCCCCGCCCGCAGACCCCCACAACCACCGGCCAGGGTTGTGGGGATGAGGCCCTTGTCCTCATCAACATGGGGACAAGGTGTTTTGGGGGGCTACCCCAAAGCACCCTCCCAATGTTGAGGGCATGTGGCCTGGTACAATTCAGGAGGGGGGGGCCGCACTCTCGTCCCCACCTCTTTTTCTGCGGCCTGCCAGGTTGCGTGCTCGGATAAGGGTCTGGTATGGATTTTTGGGGGGACCCCACGCTGTTTTTTGTTTTTTTTTGGTGCGGGGTTCCCCTTAAAATCCATACCAGACCTGAAGGGTCTAGTATGGAATTTAGGGGGACCCCACGTCATTTTTTTTTTAAATTTTGGTTGGGGGTTCCCCTGTGGGGAATTCCCATGCCGTTTTTATCAATGAACTTCTATGTGTATTGTCGGCAATGCAATAGCCGCGGCTAGGTAACACAGGGCCATTAAAACCAGTTACTGTAAAGCAGGATGGAAGCTCAGCCCTCAGTACAACTGGTCATCTTTGAGAGGTAGCTTCCAAGGAACGTTTATGGCCACCAGAAGACTTTCACCCTCAGTCCTTCGCAGGCACCGCAGAAGAGGAAGGTGTTGGCCCCGCAGTGGCACTAGGATGACTGAGGCATCTACCAGAGGAACTTGCGAGATTGCCACGAGCCTCAGTTACTTCCCGTTGAACTGAACATGCTGAAGGGGCCGACGTTTGAGAAGAAAAACTACTAACCTGGTCAGCATTCACTCCAGAGTCAGACCCAGGTAGCCCAATTTCCTGGACAGGGCTAGAGGGGACCTTAGGAAGTTCGGACATCACCCGAACCTTTACAGGAATTATATCCTCACAAGGAGACACCAGGTCCCCCGAAATGGACAAATTCTGTTCTCCTTTAGTACCCCCAAATGGTTCAATTTGTGGACCCCCTTGATGCTCACGAAGGAGGTCCATGAATCTGGAAACCAGCGAAGATGTCCCCCACCCCAGCAATGGGTGAGGGCAGACCTTCATGCTGAAGGAGTGTTGTCAGTGGATCCGGAGAAGCCTGCTCTAGGCTTACCAGACCAAGATTGCTTGGAACTTCCTGGGGAAGACTTGAGAGATCTGTTTCCTTTATCTGCAGTCCCAGGAGCCCGGAAGAATTTCTTATGGGCCGAGAAGGAAGGCCCCCAAATGCGACGAGGCTCCTTCCCTTTCCTAGATTGAGGCAGGAAGGTATTCTTTCTGCCTGTGACACACTGATGTCCAGGGTAGCCCCAAACAGGCAGTCACCTTGAAAGGGCAGATCAATGAGAGCTTTTTTAGAGGCTTGGTCTGCCAACCAATTTTTAAGCCCCAGCACATGCCTAATCACCACCGCTGAAACAAGAAGCTTGGACAGCACAGGAGCTACATCCAAGGCTGCATCACAAATATACTGTAGCCCATGGACAAACTAGTCCGCTAAATCAACATAAGCAGCGGGAACCTGCTCACTACCCAGACCCTGGCGCAAAAGCTTGGCCCATTCAGTTAGAGTCTGCAACACCAGGACCGGGGCCAAGACTGGACACAATGCCGACCCAGCCATAGTAAACATGCTGCGTGCCACAGCCTCTGCTTTTCTGTCACCGGGTTCTTAAAAGGACGGGGATTCCTCTACTGGGATCATTGTTGCTTTATTCAACCTGGAAACAGGAGGGTTCACCACTGGTGGGGTAGTCCACTTTTTTAAAAGTGGTTCTTCAAAGGCGTAACGTACTAAGAAACATTTGGGGACCACAAAGGGTGACTTAGGTTTACCTACAAGGAATGGGAGCAACCAATCAAAATAAGGCAGATAAGTTAACACCCTTGGTGTGCGAGGTGACTTATGCGTACCAAGGGACACAGCCACAACTTTGGCCCTGTCAGCCGCATCCTCCATCTTTAGAGTCTCCCACACCGCAGTAACAAGTGCGTTCACCAGCGCTTTTTCACTCGCTGCTAAGACTGCAGAGGACTCATCCTCACTATCGGATGGGTCTGGGGGTGAGATATTGAACCCCCTTGAGGGGCTACGTCCCCGGTGGCATGAGGCTCAGAATCAGATGAGACAGACTGAGCAGGGGAAGGCGGGGTACGCTTCCTCCTGGGTCTTTGCCCACACGCTACTTCCACCCAGGATACCAATGATTCAAGGACCGCCGTCAGCACAACCATGGGAAGCTGGGGTTCCGAGGGACCTGCCACCTCCATGAGGGGATCAGTGGGTGAGATGTGACCCTGAGGCTCCATAGGGAAGAAGACCCTGTAGTACAAAGGAACTTTGGCACCACTAAGGGACAACCCAATGGCCAGGGTACCTATCAGCAGAGAGGGAGATACACAAGGACCCCCAAAGACTCACCCTACCAAACGGAAGAGAGCTGCAATGCAGTCACAGCAACAATAATTTCATTGTCCATTTAATATATCCCAGGACAGGAAGAAAAGCATAGGGGAGGAAGAGGAAGTGGAGGAGCTATATCGTCTCCACCAGGATACGGCTGTCTCTACAGTCTCACTAAGCTAACAAAAAATGGCCACCAGACATCATCGGCTACATAAACATGGCCGCCGGCCAGAAACCAGCCAGACCAAGGGAAAATGGCCACAGGTGATGTCATCGGACCACCCAAACATGGCCGCCAGCTGTTTGACATGCTGAAGCATGCTGCCAGGATCCTCTCTGTGCCTTTAACACTGCTGCACCCTATGCAAGGGGACCCCCTTCCAAAAAGGTACTGTACTCCATGAGGCAGGGTGAACATTTAAGGGGACACTGCTGTGCACTCTGCACTGGAACCTACAAACTGCATGGCATGCACCTAGGGTCTCCGCTGCACCCTATGCACTGGAACCCCCCCATACCACCAGGGAAGGACACACACCACCCAGAAGGGGAATGGCGGGGGAGACCCCCAGGGGTCTCTGCTGCCTGCCCCTGGGACTCCCACCAATCCATGGGGGGAGGGGGAAGCCTGGTTTAACCAAGGGACTTTAGGATGGGAGGAGGGATCCTGTAGGCAAGTTCGACCGTCCCTGGAGGGTACCCGCATTCACCCCAAACTGCAAACGGGGAAAGGGGGGACTGTATTTACTGATCCATGGTGCGGGTGACCCTCCAGATGGAACTTCTCGCCACCGAAGTGGGGGGCTGTTGGCCAAGGAACCGCTGCAACTCGGACCAGAGTCCGTTAGTATGCGACCCTGCGAGACGTTTAACTCGCGGGTCAGCCTCTGTCCTTTGAGGCTATGTCATGGTCGACCTAGCGCGTAGCTGTGGTCTGCACGCGCTCACTGGCTGGGCTGGGGAGACAACTGGATCTAGATTATCCAGCACATCGCCCAGCCCGACAGTTGATTGCAGATCTTCCAGCATAAAATGAGACAAAAAGTAAAATTTGCTAGGACCTTACTCCTGACTAGACAGAAATAAACTGAATACTGAGCAGGGAGGGGGTTATATACTGAGGAAAGCCAATGGGCATAGCCAGGTGTTTTTTGTTCTGCCTAGTCCTACTCCTGTGGAGGCGATATAACCCAATGTTCAAGATTAAGAACCCATCAAATGTTTCTTCTTCCAAAATGACGCTGCTCCTAGACGCACTGGCTGTGGGTTTTTTCTCTGCCTCTAAACTCCTCTAAATGTCTATGTGTGCATGGACTCATAGGCTAACATGCAGAAGCATTTAGAGGCAGAAAGAAAAATGCCAAACGCTCCTAACAGCCACGTTAAAAACGTCAAGTATGCATGAGGCATAAGATTGGCTATTTTAGTTAGGTGATGTTGAGAATGTTAGATCACAGCTATTTTCTGTGCCACCCCATGTGGAGACAACACGGAACAGCTAGTAATAAAATGTCAGTCACTTTGTTGGTGTTCAGAACATACAGTATAAATATACTGGGAAGAGAAACCTTTCTTATCAAAAGAGAAAGTGATAAGCACCATCAATCTGCTTAAGACCACCTGACGTTTCACCAATACACTGTCAGTACATAAAATAACATTAAGATGGCCAAACTGGACACAGACTTTTTTGTTCAATAATAAAATCAAAATAAGAAAATAGCACACATTATATCAAACGAAACCATTATGCCACAAAGTATGCATGTACAGCACCTTGAAAAATATTCATACCCCTTTAATTTTCCACATTTTGTCATGTTGCAACCAAAAATGTACCGTATATACTCGAGTATAAGTCGAATTTTTCAGCACATTTTTTTGTGCTGAAAGTGCCCCCCTCGACTTATACTCGAGTCAAGCACTTTTCTGCAGCAAAAAATTTCATTTTCCGAACCGACTTTGGGGCCCCGTATCTCAGGGCCACTTGGTGCTAAAAACCCCAAATTTGGTATGCAAACCCAGTGGACCTGGTATCACAACATATCAAAAGCTGAAGTTCCTAGCTCTAAGTGGCCCCGAGAAACGGGGCCCCAAAATCGGTTCGGAAAATGTCATTCTCTGCTGCAGAAAAGTGCTTGACATGTTCTGAACCGACTTTGGGGCCCCATATCTCAGGGCTACTTGATGTTAGGAACCCCAAATTTGGTGTGCAAACCCAGTGGAACTGGTACCATAACATATCCAAAGCTGGGGTTCCTAGCACCAAGTGGCCCTGAGATACGGGGCCCCAAAACTGGTTCGGAAAATGTCATTCTCTGCTGCAGAAAAGTGCTTGACATTTTCTGAACTGATATTGGGGCCCTGTATCTCGGGGCCACTTGGTGCTAGAAACCCCAGCCTTGGAAATTTTATGGTGCTAGTTCCACTGGGTTTGCACACCAAATTTGGGGTTCTTAGCACTAAGTGGCCCCGAGATACGGGCCCCAAATTTGGTCAACTGTGTCTATCTGCAGCAATGTTATTTCGGGACCCTTTGGGTTCAGAGACCCCAAATTTTGGCTGCAGCTAGGGGGCATCTAGGAACCCTTAACTACCGAGTTTGAAGTTCAGGGGACCTATGGCTGCAAATGGGCACAGTGAGGCTGCAAATGGGCACAGTGATGCTGCAAATGGGCATTGTTGACCCTCTTTTCCACTTAAAGTAGCTGTGCATTTCTCACCCTCGTCTTATAATCGGGTCAATAAGTTTTTCCTATTTTTTTTGTGGTAAATTAGGGCCTCGACTTATACTCGGAACGACTTATACTCGAGTATATACGGTATATGCATTATATTGGGATTTTATGTGATAGACCAACACTATGTGGCACATAATTGTTTAATGGAAGGAAAATGATAAATGGTTTCCAAAATTTTTTACAAATAAATATGTGAAAAGTGTGATGTGCATTTGTATTCAGCCCCCCTGAGTCAGTACTTTGTAGAACCACCTTTCGCTGCAATTACAGCTGCAATTTTTTGGGGGGATGTCTCTATGAGTCTTGCACATCTAGAGAGTGACATTTCTGCCCATTTTTCTTTGCAAAATAGCTCAAGCTCTGTCAGATTGGATAGAGAGCGCCTGTGAACAGCAATTTTCAAGTCTTGCCACAGATTCTCAATTGGATTTAGGTCTGGACTTTGACTGGGCCATTCTAACACATGAATATGCTTTGATCTAAGCCAGGGACATGCAGTCAGGGGAGGCAGATCCTAACCTGCCATGAACATAAAAAAGAAAATAAATACAAAAAAATAAATTAAAAAAATGACTGGGCTTCGAGAGTGAAGTCCTACCCCACCACTGGTCAAAATTTGGAGCTCCTGCCACCTATAGTTCCGGAGATACGGGGCTTCTTGTGCAGCCTGTCAGAAGCTACATGCAGAGCAGTCAGTTTAAATACAAGCTGGCACACTCTGTTTGCAGCAGACAGAGGATGAGCTCACAGTGCCTCTCAGTTCTTGTCAGAAGCCCTGAGCTCAATGGACAGCTTGGAGCTTTGGACCAATGGAGCAAGCTGTTCAATAAAAATGCTGCAGTGGAGGCTCTCCTCTCACTGCAGTGTCATAGAAGGGGGGGGGTGTGTCTAAAAGACAAATGCTTCCTTCAAGCCCAGCCCTCTTAACTAGTAGGAAAAAACATGGGTTTATGGGTATAAGATTTACCCATAATCCTGTGTTTTTCTCACACAGTTAAAAAAGAGAATGAGCATCTGCAGCCTGTGGAAAAGGTACTGTTTTAATCAAGCTAAATCATATATTATTATGCTATATAATTTATTATTTATCTATTTATTGTGAAATTACGGATTTGAAGTTATAGCTTCAAACTTCAGTAATTTGTCGGTTAAGCCACCCGAATTGCCTTAAAAACAATATATAATAATTATTTGTATATTACTTACTTATGGTAATTAACCCCTTGCCACCCAGGCCAATTCTGACACTTCTCTCCTACATGTAAAAATCATATTTTTTTTTGCTAGAAAATTACTCAGAACCCCCCAAATATTATATATATATATATATATATATATATATATATATATATATATATATATATATATATATATATATATATATACACATACACACACACACATATATATATATATATATACATATATAATTTTTTTTTTTTAGGAGACGCCCTAGGAAATAAAATGGAGGTCACTGCAACTTTTTATGTTACACGGTATTTGCGTAGCAATTTTTCAAACGCCTTTTCTTTTTTCATGAATATAAAAAAAAAAACACTAAAGTGAGCCTGTTTTTTTGTATAATGTGAAATAGGATGTTACACCGAGTAAATAGATACCCAACATGTCACGCTTTAAAATTGCGCACACTCTTGAAATGGCGCCAAATTTCAGTACTTAAAAATCTCCATAGGCGACGCTTTAAAAATGTTTACAGGTTACATGTTTAGAGTTACAGAGGAGGCCTAGTGCTAAAATTATTGCTCTTGCTCTAACGTTTGCAGCATATGTATTGGATTGAACAATGCTCCGTGAGATGTTAAAAGCTTGGAATATTTTTTTAGAACCTTACTCGGCTTTAAACTTCTCCACAACTTTATCCCTGACCTGCCTGGTGTGTTCCTTGGCCTTCATGATGCTGTTTGTTCACTAAGGTTCTCTAACAAACCTCTGAGGGCTTCACAGAACAGCTGTATTTTTACTGCGATTAAATTACACACAGGTGGACTATATTGACTCATTAGGTGACTAGATTTTAGTTAGGGGTATAAGAGTAAAGGGGGCTGAATACAAATGCACGCCACACTTTTCAGATATTTATTTGTAAAAAAATTGGAAACCATAAGGGCAATGACCCTTATTTTGCTTCAAAGTTCCCTATTTAAAATTTGAATTTTTTTTCCAGAAACTTCCCTCTTAAAAAGAATGTGCGTGTTATACGCAGATAAATACAGTAAGTCATATACTCCTGAGTGTTGGTAATGACTTTGTAATTATCTTCATAATGACAAAGCATTTGAACATGAAGCACACAGCCTAAAGAGATGGAAAAATGGTGATGTGCAATAATCATGTATGTGAACAAAGCAAATAGTGCCCATTATTTGTGGGTAAAAAGACCCATTTGTAGCTGTGCTGACACTAACTAGACCTGCATATTTTCAAGCTGTGTCACAGATCCATTTTACATAACACATTACCACAACTTTCTTGAGGGGTGTAGGCGGGATGTAACAATGAAATTCATAATGAGGGATACATTCGCTAAGAAATAAGTCACTCTAACTCGGCTGAGTTTGTTAAGATTCCCTATGGAGATTGGCAGTGTGGGGCGTCAATAAGGAATGGAGGGAAGGTGACACATTCATAATGCATTTCTCTGGGCCTCATGGAATAGTGTGTGTGTATGCTTGATAATAGAAAAGAGTCTAAATTACAGATTAGAAATCTCAGCATGACACATGTAAAACCAAGTTGTACAGAGTAAGGATTCTTTTCAAAACTTGCATTTGAGTTAATTTATTGTACTGTAAAGACAGGTTCATGTGGATTTTAATAATTAGAGCTTTAGAAAGGATGATGCCTTTATAACATATTTAACTCCGACCCCTTTGGAGAAATGTGATTCACTGTCAGTGTTACAGGAAAAAGTTAGCATGTAACCACAGGGAGCATAGAGGGGGACAGTGTACAGGACGGGAGGTTCAGGAGGTCTAGCTGTAACCCAGCTTCAGTTTATCCCTTTCACACCTAAGCCTATTTCTGACATTTGTTGCTTACAAGTTAAAATCATTTTTTTTTTTTTTTGCTAGAAAATTACTTAGAACCCCTAAACATTATATATATTTTTTAACAGAGACCCTAGAGAATAAAATGACAATTGTTACAATATTTTATGTCACACAGTATTTGCGCAGCAGTCTTTCAAACACAATTTTTTTGGGGGAAAAAAAGATACTTTCATGAATTAAAAAAACAAAACAGTAAAGTTAGCACAATTTTTTTTTGTATAATGTGAAAGATGATTTCACGCTGAGTAGATAGATACCCAACATGTCATGCTATGAAATTGCACACACTCGTGGAATGGCGAGTACCTAAAAATTTCCATAGGCGACACTTAAATGTTTACGGTTACCAGGTTAGAGGTACAGAGGAGGTCTTTTGCTAGAATTATTGCTCTCACTGACAATCGCGGCGATACCTCACATGTCTGATTTGAACATCGTTTTACATTTGCGGGTGCGACTTACGCTTTAAAAATGTTACTTTATTTATTTTATTTTTTACATTGTCCCTTTAAAAAAAAAAAAATACCGTCTACTTCTGCTCCTTAGAATAACAGCCGAGTGGCTTTTAGCCGCATCAGTTGTGATCACTAAAAAGCCAGCCGCTGGCTCTAAAAAAACTGTACCGTGGTGATCACCATAGTTTAACCCCTTCAAGTCATGAACGCAAATTTGCATATGGTCGGCGCAAAGGGGTTATTCTCTACCTAACAGTACATCCTCCATAGACTAACAATCTAATCTGCTTCTAATAGGATTGTAAGCCATGCCACATTTAAAGGGGATCTTCACCCTTATATTTAAGTTCCCTCCTCTCCACCCCTCTTCCCCTCCTTTACACAGGGAGCGCACTATTTTTTTTCTCAAATTAGATCAGCCCTGCCCCCCCCCCGCACATTATTTGCCTAGACAAATGACGTGCACTACCCTCCCTTTGCCTCCTAAAAAATGCAAGTCAAGTCACATATCCCAGGAGGCATAGTGAGCTGAAAAAGGAGGGGACGGGACTAGCGGTGCATCATTAAGAGGCCTGGAAGCTGAACCTGGAAGAGCCAGCTCGCGATGATGTCATATAGGAAGATGGACCAAGCGTGTCTGCAGGACACTGCTGGATCTACTGGGCGGGCAAGTATCCAAAACGTCCCAAACCAGTGTCAAGGTAGGCAGGGGTTTGTAAAAAGATCGGCTTTAACATTAGGTAACGTAGGCTTGTATCTATAGGCAGCAGAGGCTTTCCCCTGTGCAGTTATTAATTTATTACAGGTACGTCTATAGCACCACAAATTTACGCAGCTCTTTACATTTACACTATTACCAAGTATTGGGATGCCTGCTTTTACACGCACATGAACGTTAATCACTTCAAGACCAGGCCTACAGTATTTCTGACATTTGTCGTTTACAAGTTAAAATTAGTAATTTTTTTTTGTTAGAAAATATTTTGGAACCTCCAAACATTATATATATATATGTTTTTAGCAGAGACCCTAGAGAATATAATGGTGGTTGTTGCAATATTTTATGTCACACTGTATTTGCGTAGCAGTCTTTAAAACAGTAAAGTTAGCCCAATTCTTTTGTATATTGTGAAAAATGATGTTACAGCGAGTAAATAGATACCAAACATGTTCCGTTTTAAAATCGCGCACGCTCGTGGAATGGCGATGAACTACGGTCCTTCAAAATCTCCATAGGCCACGCTTTAAAAATTGTTAATGGTTACTTGTTTAGAGTTACAGAGGAGGTCTTGCGCTAGAATTATTGCTCTTGCTCTAATGATCATGGCAATACCGCAGCTCTGGTGATGGAATTCTGGCCCTGCTTCTATGTTTTGAAAAATTTTCAATTAAGTTCAAATTTATTAGAAAAAAAATATGATTATGGGCTGAAGAAGTCAAAGGTTTTTGTACAGTATGCAGGGCCACCTAGTTTAAAGTTTGTATCAGGAACCTGAACCTTCTGAACAAGATGGCATTATCATTCAAAAAAAAAAAAAAAAAAAGGATGAGTGGGTACCTGAGATAATGAGTAGGTATGGAGTAGGGATGAGCCGAACACCCCCCTGTTCGGTTCGGACCAGAACTTGCGAACAGGCAAAAAATTTGTTCGAACACGCGAACACCGTTATAGTCTACGGGACATGAACATGAATAATCAAAAGTGCTAATTTTAAAGGCTTCTATGCAAGTTATTGTCATAAAAAGTGTTTGGGGACCTGGGTCCTGCCCCAGGTGACATGGATCAATGCAAAAAAAAGTTTTAAAAACGGACGTTTTTTCGGGAGCAGTGATTTTAATAATGCTTAAAGTGAAACAATAAAAGTGTAATATCCCTTTAAATTTTGTACCTGGGGGGTGTCTATAGTATGCCTGTAAAGGGGCGCATGTTTCCCGTGTTTAGAACAGTCTGACAGCAAAATGAAATTCCAAAGAAAAAAAAGTCATTTAAAACTACTTGCGGCTATTAATGAATTGCCAGTCCGACAATACACATAAAAGTTCATTGATAAAAACGGCATGGGATTTCCCCACAGGGGAACGCCGAACCAAAATTTAAAAAAAAAAATGACGTGGGGGTCCCTCTAAAAATCCATAGCAGGCCCTTATCCGAGCACGCAACCTGGCAGACCGCAGGAAAAGAGGGGGGACAAGAGAGCGCCCCCCCTCCTGAACCATACTAGGCCACATGCCCTCAACATTGGGAGGGTGCTTTGGGGTAGCCCCCCAAAACACCTTGTCCCCATGTTGATGAGGACAAGGGCCTCATCCCCACAACCCTGGCTGGTGGTTGTGGGGGTCTGCGGGCAGGGGGCTTATCGGAATCTGGAAGCCCCCTTTAACAAGGGGACCCCCAGGATCTGGTATGGATTTTTGGGGGGACCCCATGCCGTTTTTTTTAAATTTTGGCTGGGGTTCCCCTTAATATCCATACCAGACCTGAAGGGCCTGGTATGGAATTTAGGGGGACCCCCACGTCATTTTTTTTTATTTTGGTTCGGGGTTCCCCTGTGGGGAATTCCCATGCCGTTTTTATCAATGAACTTTTATGTGTATTGTCGGACTGGCAATTCATTAATAGCCGCGAGTAGTTTTAAATGACTTTTTTTCCTTTGAAATGTAATTTTGCTGTCAGACTGTTCTAAACACGGGAAACATGTGCCCCTTTACAGGCATACTATAGACACCCCCCAGGTACGAAATTTAAAGGGATATTACACTTTTATTGTTTCACTTTAAGCATTATTAAAATCACTGCTCCTGAAAAAACGGCCATTTTTAAAACTTTTTTTTGCATTGATCCATGTTCCCTGGGGCAGGACCCAGGTCCCCAAACACTTTTTATGACAATACCATGAATATAAGCCTTTAAAATTAGCACTTTTGATTTCTCCCATAGACTTTTAAAGGGTGTTCCGCGGCATTCGTTTTTTCCCGCGAACACCCCAAATTGTTCGCTGTACGGCGAACTGGTGAACAGCCGATGTTCGAGTCGAACATGAGTTCGACTCGAACTCGAAGCTCATCCCTAGTATGGAGTATGCCAATAATGACTTTTCCTTCAATTGCTCATTTAAATCAAATAACTCAAAAGTTAACTCTATCCTTTAAACCATCTTAAATGCTAGACCAGTATTTATAGTGGAACATGTAACGTGGCGATCAAGGGACCCCACACCCAGAAGGCCCCCCTCTATGACTGCATGCAGGGGTTCGCCTCCACCTGAGCAGCCACATCTTTTATTCACAGAGATCTGTGAATGAATGAACGAACTGCAAATCCCATCTGCCACAGATTTGTAGTTCTCAATGGAGCACTCATAGTCCACTGACACTTCCTCCAGCTCTCAAGCCAGTACTAAGGCATGCACAGAGCGCTAGGGGAAGAGTGTACTGTACAGGAGCCTGACATTGCACCCATGATCCACTGATCACAGGTGTAATGCTTTGCAGGTTCCTATGCAAAAAAAACATGTAGCGCCACCCCCGAAGGACCCGCTTGGTAAATTTGGGTTCTCTGATCTCCGCATCCAACCCAAGAATGACCTCAGCCCCTCTGGCACACCTGGGTAAATGAAATGACTGCAAACACAATTAAAGACACATGTGGAAAATACTGTTATCCTGGCTGTGGATTATCACGAAAAACAGACACACACCTGGTAGTGATAATCAAATTGAATATATTATCACGGTTCAAAGCATATGGAAGCTTACAACACTGTTAAACCTCTCTGCAAAGAATACATTAGAAAAGACAACCTTCAATACTTAGCAACTGTAAATTTAGAAAAGGGCAGTAATCTATATGCCCATAATACAGACGCTTGGCTGAGAGGGAGGAGAGAAGATCTATCAACTTCTCAGCTCCTTCAGTTCCACAAGCACCATTGAAAGTAACAATACAAAAAGAAGAAATGGGTTAACAGGTACAGTAAGCACAGTTCTGTAACGTTACAGGTCCTGAGTTGAAGGGTACTAGTGTCTTCTGCTAGCAAACGTTGGGGCCCTGTAAAGAGAGTATTTTTAATCAATCAAAAGTGAGACAGTAATCATCTAGGAAATCCCATTAGGTAGTGGTTTGTAAGAATAGAATGGCTAAAAGTGGCAGCTCCAAACAAGCATCCTCTGACAGTAAAAAGGGAAATAGGTGTCTGTATGCATTGTCTGTACTGTGCTAAGAAAGATGTCGGGTTTACACCCGCTCACCAATCCTCTGGGTGATGATACAATGGAAGTCCCAAATGATGGTTCAGGTTTCTGGCAATGTTGTAAGGCACTGGATCACCTCCTCCTGTTGGCCGATCAGGATGGCTGGTAGCTGAACTGGCAGGGTGATCGGACAATGGCCAACAGGACACCAGGATGGGTCTTGTGATCCCTGAAGCAGTGGGCGGGTTGTCTCCGCTGGACTAGATGACGCTAAATTGCTGAGCAGGGTCCCTGAGCTGAACGGTGGGGGACCATGTGGGTGACACTGTTCCTGGCTCCTTTATCCTCAGTCTCTTGGCAGCAGTCTCGAGAAAAGCATGGTGCTCTCTCTCTCAGATGCTGGTAGGCAGTGTGGCTCTCTCCCTCTGAAGGCCTGTACACATGATATGAAAATCAGATGACAGATCGTCTGACTTTTTTCGCTTAATAATGGCAAGCAGGAATTGAATAGGTTACTAAAGTCACGAAAATTCTCGGACGACAGAAAAAAAAATCGGAAGCGATGTCATGTGTTGTAATGTATTTGTATTGTATTTTCGGATGACAACTGTACTGACTAAACGAAAATCGTGTGATCTGGTATCGTACGAGGAAAATTTTTGTGCTTGTCCGATAGAATAATATCGGATGAATTGTCGTGATCGGCTCTAGAAAGCTCCGTACTAACGATCCGATTACCGTACGATCGTGTACACAGCGGTATTTTTTTTCGTCCGATTTTTGGATCGTGTGTACGGGCTATTGGGTGGAGTTCCACCACACAGTCCCGTCACCTTACCACTCCTATCCTCTATCCCCTCTCCTCACGGTAACTCTCCCTGGTAGTCTCAAGAGAAACGTGGATTTCGCTCCCTCTGTTGGGTCACACAGTCCCTGGTGTCAGTGTGTCTCCCCTCAATCAGATGCTGGCACCTCAGACCGTTCTCCTCACTCTCCTCAGATCTTCTGTCAGCACTCTCTCTGTAGTGCTGTCTGGAAAACCTGCCTCTCTCTCTTTTCTCTCACCTCAGCACTTCCTGAAAACTCCCCTTTTCCCACTCTGCTTTGTGTCTCTGAGTTTTCTGGAAGGACAAGTCAGCATCTCTCTGTCTCCATCTTGTGGCCAAAAGAGAAATTGCATTACAACATGCCTGCTGCAAACATAAATTCACTTTTTTTTGGGTGCATTTTTTTTTTTTACAACGAGTTTAGTTAGTTTAGCTTTTTTAGTGTTCAAGTACTAACTACGTTTTAGTTTTGTGTTTATGTACTTTCTAAATCATGAATGAGGAACAAGTATGGGGATTATGACTTTCCTGATCGGCATGCTTATCCCTCGTTAATGTCTCAAAACACTGGAGGCAGCCAGAGCCAGGCAATTAGCATTTTCAGAAGGAGGTCAGTGCAGGTTCCCTTTAACATGAAAACTTTTGTGAAATGCTCTAAACTTCGCTTCAGGCAAAACTTTCTTCTTGTTCAGATTATATTCAATGAACATTTGCACAGATAGTTTTGAACTGCAGTGTATATAATTACATTTAATCGTTCCTTCTGAAATAGGAGTACCTGCCCTGGCTGTTCAAACTGGATAGTATTAGTAAAGGAAGAATGACTGACACAAATCATATATGTGGTTTCTCCTTCCTGTAGCGATGGTGTGATGTACTGTGGTGCAGGACAGGTTTATTGACAGCATGAGAAGGCCAGAGAGAGTTCAGTCATGTATCAAGATGTGGTGTTGAAGCTGTCTTAAAATGAAAGCAGAACAAACCCCAGAACAAAAATGTAATAGATTGCAGCTTACCACATCTCTGGATGTGGAGGCTGCATTTGTTTCCTTTTTAAGGCTCGGTTCACATTGCGAGAACCCTGCAAATCCACTGTAGGTCCCCGCATCGCATGTCTCCCGGAGGCAGTTCACACTGCCCTATGAGAGCTGCTGGGAGTGTCAATTGAAAGTTAATGACACCCACTAATCAGTTTCTCATATTGCAGTGTGATCTGCAAATTCAGACAGGAATCAGATCGCATGGGTGTGAATCCGATTCTGCTGCGGACCAAAAAAAGGGTCCTGTGCGAGTTTGGTCCGAATGCAATGCAAATTCAGCCAAAAGATATGTATGGCTGAAATTGCATTGCACAGAGATCGCATGTGATTTGCACTGCAGTGCGGTGCTAATCACATCCATTGTCAAACATCACACCAGTGAGAACCAGGCTTTTTTTTTCTCGGTGCCGAGCAGCTGCAGATTTGCATAACAATTAGCACAGCTAATCACAGCTTCTTGTGATTGGGATCTTTTCAATCATGTGATCGCCATGACAGCCAATCACGGCGGTCACATAATCATAAACCCTGCCCCACCTCCCGGCATCTGAGGCGCTGGCGCAAAGGGGTTAAAGTGACAGCCAGCACTTTCTCTAAGTTCTCTGTTTAGCATGCCTGTTTTTATTTTTTTACCCTGCATACTAGCACAATACTAGCACAATATGTTCCTTACCTTAAAACAAAGCCCTCCCGCACCGAGAAGTCAGCGCTGCAGGCTCTCCCTCCCATCTTCACCCGTCTTACTTCCGGGGTTCACACTGACGTCACTCCCACGCATACATGTGGGAGACGCCGTTCGCAGCACAGGGCTCTCACGAAACGGTATGGGTGGCCGTTCCTTCAGAGCGCATGTACACTAAATATCTCCTAAACGGTGCATGTTTAGGAGAAATGTATACTACCTATTGGTAAGCCTTATTATAGGCTTACCTAAAGGTAAAAGTCAGCAATGGAAGTGTACTTCCACTTTAAAGGGGTTGTAAACCCTCTTTATATATATATATATATATATATATATATATATATATATATATATATACACACACACACACACAGTGGGGACGGAAAATATTCAGACCCCCTTAAATTTTTCACCTTTTGTTATATTGCAGCCATTTGTTAAAATCATTTAAGTTCATTTTTTTTCCTCATTAATGTACACACAGCACCCCATATTGACAGAAAAACACAGAATTGTTGACATTTTTGCAGATTTATTAAAAAAGAAAAACTGAAATATTACATGGTCCTAAGTATTCAGACCCTTTGCTCAGTATTTAGTAGAAGCACCCTTTTGATCTAATACAGCCATGAGTCTTTTTGGGAAAGATGCAATAAGTTTTTCACACCCGGATTTGGGGATCCTCTGCCATTCCTCCTTGCAGATCCTCTCCAGATCTGTCAGGTTGGATGGTAAACGTTGGTGGACAGCCATTTTTAGGTCACTCCAGAGATGCTCAATTGGGTTTAGGTCAGGGCTCTGGCTGGGCCATTCAAGAACAGTCACTGAGTTGTTGTGAAGTCACTCCTTCATTATTTTAGCTGTGTGCTTAGGGTCATTGTCTTGTTGGAAGGTAAACCTTCGGCCCAGTCTGAGGTCCTGAGCACTCTTGAGAAGGTTTTCGTCCAGGATATCCCTGTACTTGGCCGCATTTATCTTTCCCTCGATTGCAACCAGTCGTTCTGTCCCTGCAGCTGAAAAACACCCCCACAGAATGATGCTGCCACCACCATGCTTCACTGTTGGGACTGTATTGGACAGGTGATAAGCAGTGCCTGGTTTTCTCCACACATACCGCTTAGAATTAAGGCCAAAAAGTTCTATCTTGGTCTCATCAGACCAAAGAATCTTATTTATCACCATCTTGGAGTCCTTCAGGTGTTTTTTTAGCAAACTCCATGCGGGCTTTCATGTGTCTTGCACTGAGGAGAGGCTTCCGTCGGTCCACTCTGCCATAAAGTCCCGACTGGTGGAGGGCTGCAGTGATGGTTGACTTTCTCCAACTTTCTCCCATCTCCCGACTGCATCTCTGGAGCTCAGCCACAGTGATCTTTGGGTTCTTCTTTACCTCTCTCACCAAGGCTCTTCTCCCCCGATAGCTCAGTTTAGCCGGACGGCAAGCTCTAGGAAGGGTTCTGGTCGTCCCAAACGTCTTCCATTTAAGGATTATGGAGGCCACTGTGCTCTTAGGAACCTTAAGTGCAGCAGAAATTTTTTTGTAACCTTGCCTAGATCTGTGCCTTGCCACAATTCTGTCTCTGAGCTCTTCAGGCAGTTCCTTTGACCTCATGATTCTCATTTGCTCTGACATGCACTGTCAGCTGTAAGGTCTTATATAGACGAATGTGTGGCTTTCCTAATCAAGTCCAATCAGTATAATCAAACACAGCTGCACTCAAATGAAGGTGTAGAACCATCTCAAGGATGATCAGAAGAAATGGACAGCACCTGAGTTAAATATATGAGTGTCACAGCAAAGTGTCTGAATACTTAGGACCATGTGATATTTCAGTTTTTCTTTTTTTAATTAAACTGCAAAAATGTCAACAATTGTGTTTTTCTGTCAATATGGGGTGCTATGTGTACTTTAATGAGGAAAAAATGAACTTAAATGATTTTAGCAAATGGCTGCAATATATATATATATATATATATATATATATATATATATATATATATATATATATATATATATATACAGGGCTCGACAAAACCCGGGCGCCAGGTTGCATTTGCGACTAGAATTAGCGACCTGGCGCCTGGGGCAGCACAGCTGGGATATCCTGTGTTCGTTCGACAGCCCCCCCCCTCCCGCCGCGATCGCGCTGGGCCGCGCCGGTAATTGAGGCCCCGGCTTTGCGGCCTACTGCAGTCCTATGGTTCCTGGTTCCTTCTGCAATCGGGCGCCCTCTGGTGGTGGCCGTTGGTATGACAAGACATCCACCAATGCTAATGGAGCTTCCCCTGCCTATTTTCACTGCCTGCTCATCTCCTTCCCTTTACTTAGAACCCCCAAACATTATATATATTTTTTATTCTAACACCCTAGAGAATAAAATGGCGGTCATTGCAATACTTTCTGTCACACCGTATTTGCGCAGCGGACTTACAAGCGCACTTTTTTGGGAAAAAATACTTTTTTTAATTAAAAAATAAGAAAACAGTAAAGTTAGCCCAATTTTTTTTATATTGTGAAAGATAATGTTACGCCGAGTAAATTGATTCCCAACATGTCACGCTTCAAAATTTCATCCGCTCGTGGAATGGCGACAAACTTTTACCCTTTAAAATCTCCATAGGCGACGTTTAAAAAATTGTACAGGTTACATGTTTTGAGTTACAGAGGAGGTCTAGGACTAGAATTATTGCTCTCGCTCTAACGATCGTGGCGATAGGGGGGCCCTCTCCTGCCGCCGATAAAAGTGATCTCGCTGCTAATCTGCTGCAGAGACCACTTTTATCTGAAAGAGAACCGCCGGCTCTTGAAGAAGATACCGGGGTTATGGTAGCTAGCTGCTACCATTACTACGGTATTTCTCTTCAAAGACAGGACGTATATATTCGTCCTGCGGGAAGGAAGCGGTTGATTAAAATGATTTTATTATTTGTCACCTCCCTGCTTGGCCCCTTTCACTCGGGCTGTCTGATCAGGTTCGCCTGTCAGTTTTTCAGGCAGACCTGATTGGATCCTTAGCGAGAATATGGTGGTCTTGTGTCCCTGCATGGCAGAAAATAAAAGCAGTCACATTAGTTCTAGTCGTCTCTGTGTAAATTTAAGATTGGTTAATTTTTATATTGAAAATAAAGCTTTGTCGGTCGTTTAAAAAAAAAAAAAAACCTGGCTCCTAACTTTTTTAGCTGGCTCCTAGATTCCAAGCAAATTTGTCAAGCCCTGTATATATATATATATATATATATATATATATATATATATGTATATATAAAACATGCCTATACTTACCTGACCTGCTCTGTGCAATAGTTTTGCACAGAGCAGCCCCAATCCTCTTCTTCTGGTATTCCACTGCGGGCGCTTCAGGCCCCTCCTCTTCATCGGATGCCCCCACAGAAATCCGCTTTCCATGGGGGCACCCGTGTAGGCTCGCTCTTGAGTCCCGCTGCTGCGTCCATTGACACAGAGACTCGGCCCCGCCCCCCCCGCTCCCATGTCACAGGATTTGATTGACAGTAGCAGGAGGCAATGGCTCCTGCTGCGATCAATCTGTCCAAGGAGGATAGAGACAGCGGCTGGAGCCTCTGCACTCATGCGCATTTCTGGATTGAATCGGGCTTAGGTAAGAAAAAGGGGAGATAGGAGGTTTTTCACCTTAATGCACAGAATGCATTAGGGTAAAAAACCTTGAGGGTTTACAACCACCTTAAAACCCAAATGAACCTTTAGTTTAAATCAGCCAAATACATTCCAGGTGCACAAAAAAGAAAGGCGTTCAATGTCTTACAGTTTGTTTTCTTTAAAAAGAAAGAGTAGAAAAGCTGTCCTGCCAACATGCTGTAGAGTGGGGCCCTTGCTCTCTGTGGGAAAGCAGTGGCCTCTTCGCAAGGATCCAACACCCCCCTTGATAAGTTAGAGCCACAACTATCCAATCAGCAGGGAGCATAAGGTTTGCTGATTACGGAGCTATAGGTCTGACTGGTAGTAGGAAGCATGCAGGACCTCTGCTAAGGAACCACTGCTTCCCCACAGATGGTTCCATTTTTCTGCTGTTGGAAGAGGTAAGGCATTTCTATTCAGGCTGTGGTTTGTAAAAAAAAAAAGAAAAAAAACAACATACTGTAAGACAATGAATAACTTTTGTTTTCTTGCAATCAGGGCTTTTTTTCAGTGAGAACGTGGGAGAACACAGTTCCGGCACCTCCAGCACTGCATGTATGTAATGACATTGAGTGCTGGAGGGTCTATTGATGCAGGCTGCTGGGGGATCTATTGTCACTGGTGGGTATTTTGTTGTGGCGGTGTCTATTGTTGCTGGGGGATCTGTTGTTGCAAGAAGGGATCTTTTGTTGCTGGGGGGGGTCTGTTGTTGCAGGAAGCAAACTATTGTTGCGGGGATGGATCTGTTGTTGTCGGGGGATCTATTGTTGCATGAGGATCTATTGTTGCAGAGGGGGTCTATGGTTGCTGGCTGCAGGGGATCTATTTTACTGTTTTTCTTGTTATCATTATCAAATTCCATACAAATTAATTAGCACCACAAAATGATACTTGGTTCCCTAGTCTCTAAAAGGGAAATTGCTGGGAGGTGGGTAGGGGGTGGACCCAAGGGATGGTGCTCGAAGGTGGGTAGGGGGGAAGATAAGGGGTGACTCCAAAAGGGAGTACCTGTACCTATTCTCTGAGAAAAAAAGCCCTGCTTAAACTTGTCCTAAAGTCCTAACTGTACCATCCTGTGACAGGAGAAGTGAGTATGCTAAGAAAACACGTGAGCAAGTCAAGATCATAAGTGCTCAACCAACCTTTCTGTACATTGAGTTGTGCTGACCATACAAGCCTCAATTTCATTTGTTTGATGATAAATCCACTGAAATTTGAGCTGTGAGTGGCCCTGTTGGCACCATCCAGCTTGTCCAAGGTTTGGTTTTCAATGGACTTTTGTCGAAGGAGCTAGGTGGAAAATTGTCAGAGATCAGCAAATACTAGGGTTGCAGCAATACCGTTTTTCTTTATCGGCAAGTATGCTAGAAAAACCATGGCTAGATATATAGGCGGTCCACCCCCAAGCGTATAGGTATATGGTCACATCAACCATATACCTACAGCGAGTATGAGTGCAGATACTTTTGGGCAAGTACTCGCAGATACCAAGTACTGATACTTTGGGGTGCGATTTGTGTCCATATTGTATGCAGATTTTGCATTTAAACTTTCCCTAATGTGAGTTATAACTATTTTAATAAACTGCCCGCTAGATGGCGCTTTTCCCTTTTTATACACACACACAGGAGCGGTGGGAGGAATCGCACTGTATTCCTGTTCAAATCGCATGCAATTCTTTGCAGTGCAATTTGCCCTTATTCATTTTGTATTGATGCAAATCAGGAGCATTTTCACCAGTATGAGTATTCGTGAAAATGCTTGGTATTGGCACCAATACCAGTATCAGTACATCCCTAGTAAATACATCAAATCAGATGCAGCCACTGTTTGAATATCCAGCAGTCACACGTCCCAACAGCTGCGGAAAACAATAACTGCCAGGGCAGCATCCTTCGTCCTCGCAGTTTAGCATTGATAGAGGAATCTATTTTTTTCTCTTGTTTAACAGTTAGCGGTACCCCCGTAGGGGCTGCTAAATTATGTGGCCCACCTGTCACCCTGCCCGGCCCAGCATTCACTTCCCAGACACTCCAAGTCAATGAACAGTTCATTGGCTTTGTTTTGTTGTTTTTATTGAGGGGATTTAACTTGGATGGGGTATAGGAATTATGGGATGTCCAATGGAATAACAGCAATGTTGCTAGGGACAACTATGTACACTTCTCCAGACTCCTCCAGCACAACTCTTCACTTCCTATGTAGTGGTTCACGGATCAGCTAGCACCTAATGGATAGACTTGACACAGGCCTATCCACTATGTGCTAGCTGATCCGGGGGCCCCTATAGTGTAGCAAAAATATGGAAAGTCTCTTTAGTGCTAGCTGTCCTACTGGTGGACTACTGCTCCCAGTCAGTCTTCTTTAGTCCCTGCCAGCCCTTCTGGCTGCAGCTGCCTGACTTCACTGCCATGACATTGCAATCCTCTCTACTGGCTCACACCCAGCTCTGGCTGTTTCCTCTTTGGCATGCCTCTCCAGTTCTCCCGACTGCACATGCCACTCTCCTCTCCTGGCTGCGACCTGTGGTTCCCTCCTGAAGACTTGCCTGGCAGTACTAGCTCTTGATGTTCAATCTGACTCCTTCTGTGTCTCCTGTCCAGATGCTTCATGCTTTCTTGAAAGGCTCCGTCCTGCACCGAGTCCCAGGCCCAAGGTCAACCCCCCCCAGACTGGGGCGCTCCCTCAAAGGCACTGACAGCCTAGTACTCCATCTCCAGTTCTTCCACTGACAACTCCTCCCCAGCTGGGCTGATCCTGGGTATTTCAAGAAGGCCTGCCCCCTGCAAATCCTAGTAGGGGATTGGTCAGGGCTACTTAGAACACTCCGGGCAGCTCCACCTCTCTCCCCCTCCTCTTCTTCTAGAATCCTCCAGAATAGGGATGAGCCGAACACCCCCCTGTTCGGTTCGCACCAGAACATGCGAACAGGAAAAAAGTTTGTTCGAACACGCAAACACCGTTAAAGTCTATGGGACACGAACATGAATAATCAAAAGTGCTAATTTTAAAGGCTAATATGCAAGTTATTGTCATAAAAAGTGTTTGGGGACCTGGGTCCTGACCCAGGGGACATGGATCAATGCAAAAAATTTTTTTAAAAACGGCCATTTTTTCAGGAGCAGTGATTTTAATAATGCTTAAAGTCAAACAATAAAAGTGTAATATCCCTTTAAATTTTGTACCTGGGGGGTGTCTATAGTATGCCTGTAAAGGGGCGCATGTTTCCTGTGTTTAAAACAGTCTGACAGCAAAATGACATTTTGAAGGAAAAAAGCCATTTAAAACTACCCGCGGCTATTGCATTGCCGACAATACACATAGAAGTTCATTGATAAAAACGGCATGGGAATTCCCCAAAGGGGAACCATGAACCAAAATTTTAAAAAAAATGACGTGGGAGTCCCCCTAAATTCCATACCAGGCCCTTCAGGTCTGGTATGGATATTAAGGGGAACCCCGGCCAAAATGAAAAAAAAAAAAATGACGTGGGGTTCCTTCTAAATTCCATACCAGACCCTTCAGGTCTGGTGTGGATTTTAAGGGGAACCCCGCGCCAAAAAAAAAAAAAAACGGCGTGGGGTCCCCCCAAAAATCCATACCAGACCCTTATCCGAGCACGCAACCTGGCAGGCCGCAGAAAAAGAGGGGGGGACGAGAGTGCGCCCCCCCCTCCTGAACTGTACCAGGCCACATGCCCTCAACAATGGGACTGTGCTTTGGGGTAGCCCCCCAAAACACCTTGTCCCCATGTTGATGAGGACAAGGGCCTCATCCCCACAACCCTGGCCGGTGGTTGTGGGGGTCTGCGGGCGGGGGGCTTATCGGAATCTGGAAGCCCCCTTTAACAAGGGGACCCCCAGATCCCGGCCCCCCCCTGTGTGAAATGGTAAGGGGGTACAAAAGTACCCCTACCATTTCACTAAAAAACTGTCAAAAATGTTAAAAATGACAAGAGACAGTTTTTGACAATTCCTTTATTTAAATACTTCTTCTTTCTTCTATCTTCCTTCATCTTCTGGTTCTTCTGGTTCTTCTGGCTCTTCTGGTTCTTCCTCCGGCGTTCTCGTCCAGCATCTCCTCCGCGGCGTCTTCTATCTTCTTCTCCTCGGGCCGCTCCGCACCCATGGCATGGGGGGAGGCTCCCGCTCTTCTCTTCATCTTCTTCATCTTCTTCTCTTCTTCTCTTCTTCTCTTCTTCTCTTCTTCATTTTCTTCTCCGGGCCGCTCCGCACCCATGCTGGCATGGAGGGAGGCTCCCGCTGTGTGACGGCGCTCCTCGTCTGACAGTTCTTAAATAACGGGGGCGGGGCCACCCGGTGACCCCGCCCCCCTCTGATGCACGGGACAGGACGGGACTTCCCTGTGGCATTCCCCGTGACGTCACAGGGAAGTCCCGTCAAGTCACCGTGCGTCAGAGGGGGGCGGGGTCACCGGGTGGCCCCGCCCCCCGTTATTTAAGAACTGTCAGACGAGGAGCGCCGTCACACAGCGGGAGCCTCCCTCCATGCCAGCATTGGTGCGGAGCGGCCCGGAGAAGAAAATGAAGACGAGAAGAAGAGAAGAAAAGAAGAAGAGAAGAAGAGAAGAAGATGAAGAAGATGAAGAGAAGAGCGGGAGCCTCCCCCCATGCCATGGGTGCGGAGCGGCCCGAGGAGAAGAAGATAGAAGACGCCGCGGAGGAGATGTTGGACGAGAACGCCGGAGGAAGAACCAGAAGAACCAGAAGAACCAGAAGATGAAGGAAGATAGAAGAAAGAAGAAGTATTTAAACAAAGGAATTGTCAAAAACTGTCTCGTCATTTTTAACACTTTTGACAGTTTTTTAGTGAAATGGTAGGGGTACTTTTGTACCCCCTTACCATTTCACACAGGGGGGGGCCGGGATCTGGGGGTCCCCTTGTTAAAGGGGGCTTCCAGATTCTGATAAGCCCCCCGCCCGCAGACCCCCACAACCACCGGCCAGGGTTGTGGGGATGAGGCCCTTGTCCTCATCAACATGGGGACAAGGTGTTTTGGGGGCTACCCCAAAGCACCCTCCCAATGTTGAGGGCATGTGGCCTGGTACGGTTCAGGAGGGGGGTGCACTCTCGTCCCCCCCTCTTTTCCTGCGGCCTGCCAGGTTGTGTGCTCGGATAAGGGTCTGGTATGGATTTTTGGGGGGACCCCACGCCGTTTTTTTTTTTTTTTGGCGCGGGGTTCCCCTTAAAATCCATACCAGACCTGAAGGGTCTTCTATGGAATTTAGGGGGAACCCCACGTCATTTTTTTTTTCATTTTGGCCGGGGTTCCCCTTAATATCCATATCAGACCTGAAGGGCCTGGTATGGAACTTAGGGGGACTCCTACATCATTTTTTTTTTTTAATTTTGGTTCGGGGTTCCCCTTTGGGGAATTCCCATGCCGTTTTTATCAATGAACTTCTATGTGTATTGTCGGCAATGCAATAGCCGCGGTAGTTTTAAATGAGTTTTTTCCTTCAAAATGTCATTTTGCTGTCAGACTGTTCTAACACAGGAAACATGCGCCCCTTTACAGGCATACTATAGACACCCCCCATGTACGAAATTTAAAGGGATATTACACTTTTATTGTTTGACTTTAAGCATTATTAAAATCACTGCTCCTGAAAAAACGGCCGTTTTTAAAAATTTTTTTTGCATTGATCCATGTCCCCTGGGGCAGGACCCAGGTCCCCAAACACTTTTTATGACAATAACTTGCATATTAGCCTTTAAAATTAGCACTTTTGATTTCTCCCATAGACTTTTAAAGGGTGTTCCGCGGCATTCGAATTTGCCGCGAACACCCCAAATTGTTCGCTGTTCGGCGAACTTGCGAACAGCCAATGTTCGAGTTGAACATGAGTTCGACTCGAACTCGAAGCTCATCCCTACTCCAGAAGGAAGAGGGAGGTGACAGTGGAGTGATGCTGTCTGAGTCACAGCTGCTGCTCTGAGCCACACCCAGCCCACACATACCAAAACAAACAGGCCTGCCTAAATGTACCTGCACTACAAAGACCCTCACCTCTAGCACCTACTTAGGTAGAGGGTGCTACAAACACGTGGGCTGAACAAAAGAAATTTGTATGAGTATGGCAAGCCTTAGTTTCTTTCACCAGAAAGTTGATCTAAATCTTATGGCTTGCCATTTTTGCTTGGACCAATATCTGTTACATGCAGGGCCACCTACTGGTAACATATGGTATTGCTGTGCAAAAGCATGTTACAATGACAAAGCACTGAAACCATGCATGAGAGTACCCATGTAGGTTCTGTTGGTGGTGATGATCTCTAAATACTACTACTACCACACTAGTACCACACAAAATTGTAACAAATCAGTTGTTTCCAGGTTTTTGAAAAAAAAATGAATAATGGAACACGCTTATCAGCCAGAAAGCATTATCTAATAAACTTTTAGAGAGCAGCATGGGCTTACAATGACAACGATAAGGAGACTTGAAAATATATAATATATAGGATCAGCCACAGTTATGTCTTTTTATATAAATCACTCTTAACTTTGATTTACAGCACCAATATCTTAATATTCCAGAAAGTCATTTCCCACACCTACACATTGGTATATGCAGTTTGACTTTCTTTAGTGATAACATTGTGTGTCAGCCTTATATGTGTTAATATGTGCCTAGGTAAGTAAGTAATGCCATCCCAAACATTAATAATAAATTGCCAGATTGTAGAATATCAGAAATCTATTAGAAAGAATTTGGAATTCAAAAGCAGAACGTAAACTAAACTAAACCTAAAAAAATGACATGCTAAAAAAGCATTGTGTATACTGTGCACATAAAGGATTATGGTCTGGAGAGCTTTTAAAATAGCAGTTTTCCCTTTATAGATCGCAATGCAATTTTCTAGGCAACTAATTTCACAAGAGGATAATGGCTGGAGGAAAACACTAATCAACTGTCAATCATTCTTTTTAGGAAGAACAATATTTGAAATTTGTGTAAAATGTATAACTGGTGGACAAGAGCACTAATGATATCGTCTGCACGTGAAAAGTAAGAATAAGCACTGTGAAGAAAAGGAAACATCTCCCTAAGGTCTGCATAAAACAGATATTGAAAGCTGAACTCCAGCTGCAGTTAAGTAACACTTACAACAGGTTCTGAGCCACCTTGGCCTGTTACTGGACAGTGAAAGTAGAAGCTGCACACTGATGAGTTCATCTTTCCGTCACCCTGATCTCTACTCCTATCAGTATACCTCTTGCGCTGCTCCATGCTAATTGGCATCTTGTGCTGCTTCTTCTTCACCCAGTATAAGCTTTGCTGTATAGGGACTGAAAGTAGCTGCTACCAAGTCAATTTCAGGTACTATCACTGCTTACATTCAAAAATAAAAACAATGATGTATTAGAAAATACAGAGCAGCATTAATGTGGGTCTTTTATCTCTGCCTGGTGTTTAGCTTTAAAGTGTTACTAAACCCAGATCCTGCATTCACTATATCTGGTCTCCCACTTTACACAGAAGATGGAAATGCAATAGTTTTAGTAAAACACATCAGCAGTATATAGCAGTCTTGTGACTTCTAGCAGTTCCTGACAAAGCTTGGAGGAGGAGCTTTCATTCTGCACTGAGCGGTCTTATCATGATGCAGGATCCCTGACCCTCTGGACAGTGCTGATTGGCCCTGTGCTGATCACATGCACTTTCCAAAGAAAAAAAAACAAAAAAAACTCTTGCAATACATACCAAACTGAGCATGTGCAGCCTGACTCCAAAGGCTCTGTCTTATCTGGACCTATTCTGGAGTCAGTGGAAGAAGGGGAGGATCAGAGGAGATTGGATCAAACAGCCTTTTTACACAATGCGGATGATGAATCCCTTAGGTTCCACAGTGAGTATAACAAGCATGCTTTACTGCATATACACACTGAGTTTACTGTTGTGGGTTTAGTATCACTTTAACTACATTTACTATGGTGGGGCAGCATGTGCAGGCTCAGTAACATATATATATGAATATATATACATGACTGAGCCAGTTGCAATGTAGGAGCATGCAGCGGATTACTGTTACCGGTAACAGGGTATCGTGATTGCTATGATTGGTCATAGCTTTAACTACATTTACCGCGGTGGGGCCTACTGCTGTGATCTGTGATTGGCCCACAGCAATCACATGGTACCTGGCAACCTGTACCATGTGATTAGCTAATACATGTACCTGTACTATGTGATTAGCTAATACATGTACCTGTACCATGTGATTAGCTAATACATATACCTGTACCATGTGATTAGCTAATACATGTACCTGTACCATGTGATTAGCTAATACATATACCTGTACCATGTGATTAGCTAATACATGTACCTGTACCATGTGATTAGCTAATACATATACCTGTACCATGTGATTAGCTAATACATGTACCTGTACCATGTGATTAGCTAATACATATACCTGTACCATGTGATTAGCTAATACATGTACCTGTACCATGTGATTAGCTAATACATGTACCTGTACCATGTGATTAGCTAATACATGTACCTGTACCATGTGATTAGCTAATACATGTACCTGTACCATGTGATTAGCTTAGCAAATTACAGATCACATTTAAAAGCAAGCTGTTAATAAATGGGAAACCCATTCATGACAACTAAAGCTATCACTTAAAGCGTGATGTACACTGTATAAGCCATAACGGTGTACAAAAAAAAAAAATCCCTGTCACTATGGTGACACTGAACTACTCTGATGACAGGGTGTAAAAAAAATGTTTCTTTTTAACATACTGTCACCAGTCAGTAGCCCTGATCACCGCCACACCAGTCCTATGATGACGCTGTACTGCACTGGTGACAGTATGTAAAAAAAAAACTAATTTTATTTATACACGCTATAACTTTCCCACAAACCAATTAATATACACTTATCTGAATTTTTACTTTACCAAAGACATGTAGCAGAATACATTTTAGCCTAAATTTATAAAGAAATTTGACTTTATTGGTTATTTATTTATAACAGAAAAGTAGAAAATGTTGGAGTTTTTTTGAAAATTTTCAGTCTTTTTTGTTTTTATACACTAAACTAAATTTGTTATCATTTTCTTCCCACAAATAGAGCTTTCTTTTGGTGGTATTTGATCACCTCTGGGGTTTTTATTTTTTGTTAAACAATTTAAAAAAAGACTGACATTTTTAAAAAAAAAAGTTTTTCTTTGTTTGTTATAACATTTTGTTTTCTCCTTCTCTGACTGGCACAGATGAGGCTGCACTAATGGGCACTGATGAGGAGGCACTAATATGCAGCACTGATGGGTACTGATAGGTGGCATTATTGGGCACTAATAGGCATCACTGATGGGCACTGATAGTCGGCACTGATAGGCAGCATTGATGAGGAGGCGCTGATATGCAGCACTGATGGGCACTGATAGTTGGCACTGATTGGCATTTTCATGGCAGTGATTGGGAGATGTGGTGGACACCTCTGATGGGGGCTGAGATGATAATCAATGCACCGATCATCAGCGCAGACCCCCCCCCCCCCGACAGGAGAGCCGCTGATCGGATCTCCCTGTCAGCACGAACATGAGGAAAAACGTTTAAAGCACTTCATGGTTACCGCTGTGATTAGCTGTGATTGGTCACAGCTGATCACGTGGTAAAGAGCCTACATCATAGGCTCTTTACCATGATCGGAGATGAGGTATCTCGGAGCTATACACAGCACCTCCGATCGATGCTTGCACACAGAGGTGCATCGTGTTAACGTGTGTTATGGTAAGGGAACCCATTTATTTAGAACTGGCTGGCAATTCATACCAACGGTAAAAAAAAAATGGACCAGCAAGTTTAGCGCACCACGTTGAACGTCATTGTATTGTTGTGACCTGTAACATAGACATATTGCAGGTTACTGTACTTGTGCATTTGGATGTTATTACAGTGTGTTACCACAAAGTCAGCACATTCTTTTTACTGCATGACAGAGCGTCAAATCCCATTATTTTCTACGTGGTGTATCTATGCACTGCACTTTAGTGTATTTTTAACCCCTTGCCTACTGGGTATTTCCACCCCCTTCCTGCCCAGGCCAATTTTCCACTTTCAGTGGTGTTGCATTTTGAATGACAATTGTGCGGTCATGCAACATGTACCCAAATTAAATTTAAATTTAAAAAAAAACTTTTTTGATAGTTTGTTATAATATTTTGCAAACAAGTAATCTTTCTCCTCCACTGATGTGCACAGATGAGGAAGCACTGGTGGGCACTGATGAGGCAGCATTGATGAGCACTGATAGGCACTGGTAGGTGACACTGATGAGGAAGCACTGATTGACATGGATGAGCACTGATTGGCAGCACTGGTGGGACTGCATTGATAATCAGTGGTCCAATTATCAGTGTGGATGCCCCTTTAACAAAAGCAGGTTATTGTCTCTCCTTCTCCTCTCCTCACACTGTTAGCGCAAGGAAAGAAAAGCTGATAACCAGCTTGTGTTGACATTCATGATCTGCTGTCATTGGACACAGCTAATCACGTGGTAACGGGGCCCTGTGATTGGCCTTTTACCCTGATCTGTGATCAGTTGAGTCCAAAGGACTCGCCGATCACAGAGCGCGTTGCAGGGGGGTCGCAGGAAGAGCGTTCACAGAAGGACGTCAATAGACGCTCTCCTGGCAAAGTAAGCCCTCACTGTAGCCGTCATTCGGCTATTGCAGGGCAGGAAGGGGTTAAAGGGGTAACAATAAGGGCTAAGGGCCCAGTTACAGCTATGGAAGTGTGATACCACCCATAAATTTACACAGATACATTTAAAATATGTGCAGTAATTTAGTGTAACCATAAAGATCTCACTTTCAGTCAGGCAGACCCTGGATTCACATCTTTCATACGCATTTTTCTGCGTTATCTACAATTATGGATTTTCACACAATACCAATGTAATTATGGCCAACTCTAGACAAAAAAAAAAAAAAAGTTTCCTCTTCACTGGGGCTGTTCCCACACTAGAAGGGTTAAGTGCTTGTTTTGTCCAGGCTGGGGGAGAATGGCTTATACTCACCTGATCCTCTGCTCCCTGGCTAACAGTGCTTCCCCGCAGTCCAGCTGTGGACCATTCCTGGCATCCTCACATCCACAGTAGGTCCATGGAGCTTGCACTGGGCTTGATTACGTGAGGAACAGTCCACAGCTCAAGACTGCTAGGGTGCTGGACCTGCAGGAACTTGTGCAGACAGGATTGGAAGGTCAGGTAAGTATAGCGCTCTTCATCACTCCCCTTCACAAAAATGAGCAATAACCCTTGCAGTGCAGGCACAGCCCCAGCCCGCAACTTTTTATTCAGTTTTAATAGGCCCTATAACCTGGGTCAATGCATTCAAAACAGACAATGCACCTCAACCTATTGCTCAGATATAAACTAACAATTACTACAATGGCTTATTTGTGAACATATCACATTCGTTAAAATGCATTGGTGTGAAAAGGTTCTTACAGTAAAAATAAAAGTAGCAAGGCACAGACATTGTGCAGCACCACAAAATAGAGGGTATGACAGTGGGAACTATGTATGGGGAAGGAGGGTATGACAGTGGAAACTATGTGTGGGAAGAAGGGTATGACAGTGGGCACTATGTGTGGGAGGAGGGTATGATAGTGGGTACTATGTTAGGGGGGGAGGGTATGACAGTGGGCACTATGAGTGGGGAGGGAGGTATGACAGTGGGAACTATGTGTGGGTGGAGGGTATGGCAGTGGGAACTGTGTGTGGGGGGGGGGAGGATATGGCAGTGGGAACTATGTTTGGGGGGGAGGGTATGGCAGCAGGCAGTATGTGCAGTAGATGAGTGCAGAGGGTATAGCAGTGGATACTTTGTGCAGGAGAGGAGGGGGGAGGGCATGAATGTGGGTATAACATACAAAGGGTATGTAAGCAGGCAGTATGTGCCGGAGAAGGGTGTGAAGGGTATGATGGGGCATAGAATTGTGTTTTTTAATGTTAAAAATTTAAAAAAATCCCTAAAAAAATTGCCTCTCTGGAAGGACAACATTTATATTTTGTTTTTAACTACAGCTTGATTTTCCTTTTCTAATTTCTTTTTTTTTTTTTAGTATACAGTTGGACCCCTTTTATAATGTTTCCTATTACAAAAAAGTAATAATGAGGGATCGAAGCGAGCAGTCTGGTGCACTAGCCATAAAATAAACAGATATCTTACTTTCACTACTTTCTGACTTAAAGGTGGAAGGAAAGAGGGAAGGAAGGTCAGTCCAAGAGACTATGCATTACTTTTTCAAAAATAGACCAGAGTAGTACTGTGTGATAAACTAGTAAATAGGGATGAGCCGAACACCCCCCGGTTCGGTTCGCACCAGAACCCGCGAACGGACCGCAAGTTCGCACGAACGTTAGAACCCCATTGACGTCTATGGGACTCGAACGTTCGAAATCAAAAGTGCTCATTTTAAAGGCTAATTTGCATGGTATTGTCCTAAAAAGGGTTTGGGGACCCGGGTCCTACCCCAGGGGACATGTATCAATGCAAAAAAAACTTTTAAAAACGGCCGTTTTTTCGGGAGCAGTGATTTTAATGATGCTTAAAGTAAAAAAAAAAAAAGTGAAATATTCCTTTAAATATCGTACCTGGGGGGTGTCTATAGTATGCCTGTAAAGTGACGCGTGTTTCCCATGTTTAGAACAGTCCCTGCACCAAATGTCATTTTTAAAGGAAAAAATCTCATTTAAAACTGCTTGCGGGTTTAATGTCATGTCGGGTCATGGCAATATGGATGAAAATCAGTGAGACAAACGGCATGGGTACCCCCCAGTCCATTACCAGGCCCTTTGGGTCTTGTATGGATATTAGGGGAACCCCGCACCCAAATTAAAATAAGGAAAGGTCCCTATATACTCTGAACAGCAGTATACAGGCGGTGCAAACAAGACAGGGACTGTAGGTTTGTTGTTAAGTAGAATCTGTTTGTAATTTTGAACATTTTTAATGTGTTTAGCTCCAGCCAAAAAATCTTTTCTAAGCTTTTTGGAAAACATAGGGAAGGGTTATCACCCCTGTGACATTTGTTTTGCGTCTTTCCTCCTCTTCAGAAGATTTCACCTCACTTTTTTGTCCCAATGAAAAATGTTTTTTGAAAATTTGGGTTTTTTTGTGGAACAAGGATTGGAAAGCATCAGTGGAAAGGAGAAATTGTTTTCCCATATTAACTCTTACAGGAGAGAATTTCCCTTCCTTAGGGGTAGATTTCATCTCACTTCCTGTTGTCTCCTTCCGTTTGCAAGTAGGAGTCGTTTGTAAGTTAGATGTTTGAAAGTAGGGTCCTGCCCTATATACTCAGCAGAAATTTGGGCCTTAGGTGTTGCTGTGGCCAAAACACTGTAAGCCCTCACAGGGCCCTGCTGTGAAATATTAGATCAAGAATTGTAATTACATGCCCCTGTTGAACAGGAGCTGAAAAATTAGGCCTTAGGCACTGGTGCTGGTGCCACAACACTGCAACCCCTCACAGACACTCTAGTTGGAACGCAGGAACGAGCCCTGCTGCAAAGTATTGCATCAAAAATTGTAATTACACGCCCCTGTTAGACAGGGGCAGAAAAATTGGGCCTTAGGCACTGGTGCTGGTGCCACAACACTGCAACCCCTCACAGACACTCTAGTTGGAACGCAGGAACGAGCCCTGCTGCAAAGTATTGCATCAAAAATTGTAATTACACGCCCCTGTTAGACAGGGGCAGAAAAATTGGGTCTTAGGCACTGGTGCTGGTGCCACAACACTGCAACCCCTCACAGACACTCTAGTTGAAACGCAGGAACAAGCCCTGCTGCAAAGTATTGCATCAAAAATTGTAATTACACGCCCCTGTTAGACAGGGGCTGAAAAATTGGGTCTTAGGCACTGGTGCTGGTGCCACAACACTGCAACCCCTCACAGACACTCTAGTTGGAATGCAGGAACGAGCCCTGCTGCAAAGTATTACATCAAAAATTGTAATTACACGCCCCTGTTAAACAGGGGCTGAAAAATTGTGCCTTAGGCACTGGTGGTGGCGCCCAGAACCAAAAATGTTCTTACAAGCTATCAGCGTGATGATTGAGGAGGAAGAGGATAATTACTCAGGGATAGTCACTCAGCATCAGCATAGGCAGTCTTTGAAGGGATCTGAGATTTCAAAAAAAATTATTCGGTTACATCTGCATCAGGTGCTTGGTAGCTGGTGGTGATCCAAGACTGATTCATTTTTATGAAGGTCAGCCGATCGACCGAGTCGGTGGACAGACGCACCCTGTGATCGGTTACCACGCCTCCAGCAGCACTGAATGTGCGTTCCGAAAGAACGCTGGATGCAGGACAGGCCAGTAGCTCAATTGCATACTGTGCAAGCTCTGGCCAGTGATCCATCCTCAAGACCCAGTAACCCAGAGGATTTTCGGTGGGAAAGGTGTCCAAGTCTGATCTTGCCCCTAGGTATTCCTGCACCATGTAAAACAGACGCTGGCGATGGTTGCTGGAACCGATCATACCTTGGGGCTGCGGACCAAAAAATTGTCTGAACGCATCGGTCAGACGGCCACCTTCTCCACCGCTCCTTCTTTGACTGACCGAAGCCTCAGCAACACGTTGTCCAGAAACAGGAGTTTGTAACCTCCCAGTCTCTGGGAACGCGTTGCACAGACCTTTCTGCAAGGCCTCCCGAAGATGTTTCATCCTCTGCTCCCTCTGCGATGGCAAGATAAGGTCCGCAACCTTACCCTTGTAACGTGGATCAAGGAGGGTTGCCAGCCAGTATTGGTCCTTCTCCTTGATACCACGAATACGAGGATCCTTACGCAGGCTTTGCAGGATCAGGGAGGCCATGCAGCGTAGGTTTGCTGAGGCATTCGGTCCGGAGTCCTCTGGGTCACTAAGGACAACAACGTCCGCAGCCACCTCCTCCCAGCCACGTACAAGTCCATGTGTTCCTTGGGACTGATCCCTTAAAGACTGCTGATGCTGAGTGCCAGGCTCCACCTCCATACTGACACAATCTTCCTCCTCCTCCTCCTCCTCCTCCTCGTCCTCTTCCTGTGTGATCGGCGGGCACGCAGGAACACTGTCTGGATAAAGGGGGCCTTGAGAGCTAAGGAAGTCCTCCTCTTCCTGCCTCTGTTCTGCCTCAAGTGCCCTGTCCATTATTCCACGCAGCGTGTGCTCCAACAGGTGGACAAGGGGGACAGTGTCACTGATGCATGCACTGTCAGTGCTCACCATCCTCGTGGCCTCCTCGAATGGTGACAGGACAGTGCATGCATCCCTGATCATGGCCCACTGGCGTGGGGAAAAAAAACCAAGGTCCCCTGACCCTGTCCTGGTGCCATAGTCGCACAGGTACTCATTGATGGCCCTCTGCTGCGTGTGCAGCCGCTGCAGCATGGCCAACGTCGAGTTCCACCTGGTGGGCATGTCACAGATTAGGCGGTTCTTGGGCAGGTTAAACTCCTTTTGGAGGTCCGTCAGCCGAGCACTGGCATTATATGACCGGCGGAAATGCACAGAGACTTTCCTGGCCTGCCTCAGGACATCCTGTAAGCCCGGGTACCTGCCCAAGAACCGCTGCACCACCAAGTTAAGGACGTGAGCCAAACAGGGCACATGGGTCAGTTGTCCCTGTCGGAGGGCAGAGAGGAGGTTGGTGCCATTGTCGCAAACCACCATTCCTGCCTTAAGTTGGCGTGGCGTCAACCACCTCTGAACCTGCCCCTGCAGAGCTGACAGAACCTCTGCCCCAGTGTGGCTCCTGTCCCCCAAGCACACCAGCTCAAGCACCGCATGGCATCTTTTGGCCTGCGTACTTGCGTAGCCCCTTGAACGCCTACGGAGCACCGCTGGTTCCGAGGAAGAGGCCATGGAGGAAGAAGAAGAGGAGGGGGTGGAGGAGAGAGGTGTGTCACAATCAGCATTTTGGAGGCGTGGTGGCGGAACAACCTCCAACACTACTGCACCTTGTCCTGCATCCTTCCCAGCTGCCAGCAGAGTCACCCAATGCGCCGTGAAACTTAAGTAACGTCCCTGTCCATGCCTGCTGGACCATGAGTCAGCGGTAATATGCACCTTACCGCTGACCGCCCTGTCCAGCGAGGCATGGACATTGCCTTCCACATGCCGGTAGAGAGCCGGAATCGCCTTCCGTGAGAAAAAGTGGCGTTTGGGTACCTGCCACTGAGGAACCGCACATTCCACAAACTCACGGAAGGGGGCAGAGTCTACCAACTGAAAAGGCAGCAGTTGAAGTGCTAGCAATTTTGCCAAGCTAGCATTCAACCGCTGGGCATGTGGATGGCTGGGAGCAAACTTCTTTCGGCGGTGCAGCAGCTGGGGCAGGGAAATTTGCCTGGTACAATCTGACGTCGGTGTACCAAAAGCAGATTGCCCACAAGTACTTGGCTGTGACACACCTAATTCTACACCTTCATTCCTCTCACTGCAGGTCTCAGAGAGGACTGAAGGTCTAGTGGGGTTGGAAATCTCAGCTGATGAGGAGCAAGGAGAGATCGTCTTTGTTCTTTGGTGTGGGTCTTTTAGATACGCTTGCCAACGAACTGCATGGCAGGTCAACATATGTCTGGTCAAGCATGTGGTACCCAAGCGGGAGATGTTTTGGCCACGCGAGATACGCTTGAGACATATGTTGCAAATAGCAGCGGTGCGATCTGATGCACTCGTCTCAAAAAAGGCCCACACCAAAGAACTTTTTGAATAACGCGCAGAGACTGCAGCGCCCTGCACATGTGGAGCTTTGGGGTGTGATGCAGTCAATGTGCTGCCCTTAGGCTGGCCCCTGGAGGGCATCCTGCCTAGTTGGTGATGTGCCACCTCCTCCTCCTCCTCCTCCTCCTCCTCTCTCCTATCAGGCACCCACGTTGAGTCAGTGACCTCATCATCCCCTCCCTCCTCATCACTGGAGCAAACCTGGCAGTATGCTGCAGCAGGGGGAGCATGACTGCCAGATTGCTGTCCTTCTTGGGCACCCCCTCTGTCCGTGCTCATGTTACTGCCTTCATTGAGCTCAGTATCATCATCAGAGCCTTCCAAACGCTGGGCATCCTCCTGGAGCATGTACCCAACACTGTGGTCAAACAGTTCGAGGGAATCCTCATGAGGACATGGTGGAGCTAGGGAAGGAGTCACTGATGACATTGAGCTGAGGGAAGAGGCCGCTGCTTTGCCAGACAAAGCACCCTGGGCATGGGTGAGAGAGGATGAGGAGGATGAGGACGGCTTGGTCATTCACTCGACCAAGTCTTCCGCATGTTGCGGCTCAACACGGCCAGCTGCCGAAAAAAAGGCCAAGCGTGTCCCATGGCCACGTGCTGATGAGGATGCACCGTCTCCACGACCAGCACTAGACACAGAGCCTGCTTGCCCTCTCTTATTGGCTTGTGACTGTCTGCCTCTCCTTCTTGGCCTTCCAGACATACTAATGGCCTGTAGCTGCACTAAGCTGGGATAGAACACCTGTAATTTTCTTAAGGTAGCTTTATATACTGTAACCAGACAAGCCTGCCTGTCAGTAGGAAGATAACAGGAACGGATCTAGCTGAACACTGTGAGCAGGACGCACTGTACTAAATGTAAATAGTCTAGCTGCCTGACCGTGGTACTAATAGGATCAAAAAGAACACCTGTAATTTTCTTAAGGTAGCTTTATATACTGTAACCAGACAAGCCTGCCTGTCAGTAGGAAGATAACAGGAACGGATCTAGCTGAACACTGTGAGCAGGACGTACTGCACTAAATGTATATAGCAGGAACGGATCTAGCTGAACACTGTGAGCAGGACGCACTGCACTGAATGTAAATAGCAGGAACGGATCTAGCTGAACACTGTGAGCAGGACGCACTGCACTAAATGTAAATACCAGGAACGGATCTAGCTGAACACTGTGAGCAGGACGCACTGCACTAAATGTAAATACCAGGAACGGATCTAGCTGAACACTGTGAGCAGGACGCACTGCACTGAATGTAAATAGCAGGAACGGATCTAGCTGAACACTGTGAGCAGGACGCACTGCACTAAATGTAAATACCAGGAACGGATCTAGCTGAACACTGTGAGCAGGACGCACTGCACTGAATGTAAATAGCAGGAACGGATCTAGCTGAACACTGTGAGCAGGACGCACTGCACTGAATGTAAATAGCAGGAACGGATCTAGCTGAACACTGTGAGCAGGACGCACTGCACTGAATGTAAATAGCAGGAACGGATGTAGCTGAACACTGTGAGCAGGACGCACTGCACTAAATGTAAATACCAGGAACGGATCTAGCTGAACACTGTGAGCAGGACGCACTGCACTGAATGTAAATAGCAGGAACGGATCTAGCTGAACACTGTGAGCAGGACGCACTGCACTGAATGTAAATAGCAGGAACGGATCTAGCTGAACACTGTGAGCAGGACGCACTGCACTGAATGTAAATAGCAGGAACGGATCTAGCTGAACACTGTGAGCAGGACGCACTGCACTGAATGTAAATAGCAGGAACGGATGTAGCTGAACACTGTGAGCAGGACGCACTGCACTAAATGTAAATACCAGGAACGGATCTAGCTGAACACTGTGAGCAGGACGCACTGCACTGAATGTAAATAGCAGGAACGGATCTAGCTGAACACTGTGAGCAGGACGCACTGCACTAAATGTAAATACCAGGAACGGATCTAGCTGAACACTGTGAGCAGGACGCACTGCACTGAATGTAAATAGCAGGAACGGATCTAGCTGAACACTGTGAGCAGGACGCACTGCACTGAATGTAAATAGCAGGAACGGATGTAGCTGAACACTGTGAGCAGGACGCACTGCACTAAATGTAAATACCAGGAACGGATCTAGCTGAACACTGTGAGCAGGACGCACTGCACTGAATGTAAATAGCAGGAACGGATCTAGCTGAACACTGTGAGCAGGACGCACTGCACTAAATGTAAATACCAGGAACGGATCTAGCTGAACACTGTGAGCAGGACGCACTGCACTGAATGTAAATAGCAGGAACGGATCTAGCTGAACACTGTGAGCAGGACGCACTGCACTAAATGTAAATACCAGGAACGGATCTAGCTGAACACTGTGAGCAGGACGCACTGCACTAAATGTAAATACCAGGAACGGATCTAGCTGAACACTGTGAGCAGGACGCACTGCACTGAATGTAAATAGCAGGAACGGATCTAGCTGAACACTGTGAGCAGGACGCACTGCACTAAATGTAAATACCAGGAACGGATCTAGCTGAACACTGTGAGCAGGACGCACTGCACTGAATGTAAATAGCAGGAACGGATCTAGCTGAACACTGTGAGCAGGACGCACTGCACTGAATGTAAATAGCAGGAACGGATCTAGCTGAACACTGTGAGCAGGACGCACTGCACTGAATGTAAATAGCAGGAACGGATGTAGCTGAACACTGTGAGCAGGACGCACTGCACTAAATGTAAATACCAGGAACGGATCTAGCTGAACACTGTGAGCAGGACGCACTGCACTGAATGTAAATAGCAGGAACGGATCTAGCTGAACACTGTGAGCAGGACGCACTGCACTAAATGTAAATACCAGGAACGGATCTAGCTGAACACTGTGAGCAGGACGCACTGCACTGAATGTAAATAGCAGGAACGGATCTAGCTGAACACTGTGAGCAGGACGCACTGCACTGAATGTAAATAGCAGGAACGGATGTAGCTGAACACTGTGAGCAGGACGCACTGCACTAAATGTAAATACCAGGAACGGATCTAGCTGAACACTGTGAGCAGGACGCACTGCACTGAATGTAAATAGCAGGAACGGATCTAGCTGAACACTGTGAGCAGGACGCACTGCACTAAATGTAAATACCAGGAACGGATCTAGCTGAACACTGTGAGCAGGACGCACTGCACTGAATGTAAATAGCAGGAACGGATCTAGCTGAACACTGTGAGCAGGACGCACTGCACTGAATGTAAATAGCAGGAACGGATCTAGCTGAACACTGTGAGCAGGACGCACTGCACTAAATGTAAATACCAGGAACGGATCTAGCTGAACACTGTGAGCAGGACGCACTGCACTGAATGTAAATAGCAGGAACGGATCTAGCTGAACACTGTGAGCAGGACGCACTGCACTAAATGTAAATACCAGGAACGGATCTAGCTGAACACTGTGAGCAGGACGCACTGCACTGAATGTAAATAGCAGGAACGGATCTAGCTGAACACTGTGAGCAGGACGCACTGCACTGAATGTAAATAGCAGGAACGGATATAGCTGAACACTGTGAGCAGGACGCACTGCACTAAATGTAAATACCAGGAACGGATCTAGCTGAACACTGTGAGCAGGACGCACTGCACTGAATGTAAATAGCAGGAACGGATCTAGCTGAACACTGTGAGCAGGACGCACTGCACTAAATGTAAATACCAGGAACGGATCTAGCTGAACACTGTGAGCAGGACGCACTGCACTGAATGTAAATAGCAGGAACGGATCTAGCTGAACACTGTGAGCAGGACACACTGCACTAAATGTAAATAGTCTAGATAGAAGATAACAGGAACGGATCCAGCTAAACTGAATACAGTGTATATATATATATGCAACACCTGGGATGCATATATATACACAATACACTGTAAGTGCAGCTAACTGACTGACTGTTCTGCCTAATCTATCTAACTCAAATCAAATGACACTGTCTCTCTCTCTCTCTATCTCTCAGCACACCGGAACACACACTACACAGGGCCGCCGTGCAGGCGGCCTTATATAGTGTGGGGTGTGTACTAAATCCCCTGAGCCATAATTGGCCAAAGCCACCCTGGCTTTGGCCAATTACAGCTCTCTCTACTGACGGCGCTGTGATTGGCCAAGCATGCGGGTCATAGTGCATGCTTGGCCAATAATCAGCCAGCAATGCACTGTGATGCCGCAGTGAATTATGGGCCGTGACGCGCCACACGAATTTGGCGCGAACGGCCCATATCGTTCGCAATTCGGCGAACGACCGAACAGCCGATGTTCGAGTCGAACATGGGTTCGACTCGAACACGAAGCTCATCCCTACTAGTAAACAGCTTTTGAAGGGGGGGGGGGGGGGTCATTGTGAACTGGTAAGGAGTCCAAAGGACTTTCTTTTAGAAGTTCAATTTAATAGAAGAATAATAGAAATGGAATCTCAAGCTTTATTTGAATGAACTAAATACCTGTAGAATCATATAGGCTTTGCTCCACATTCTGCTTTTTAAAATAAGGAAAAGGGAAGATCAGAAACACATTCCATTATCAAGGTCCCTTCATCTTAAAATGTACCGTATTTATATGTTTTTAAACTGACTTTTTTTTAATTTACTATCTACAATATTTGTACAAATAAACTAGAAATACATGACAAGGGATTCCCAGAGCACAATTCCAACTTACTGATATCTCAGATGGAGGCGAAGATGGAGAACTGCAGAGTTTTTGCTAGGACTCATTGAATTGTGTATGTAAAATGCAACTTGAGCTAATGACCTCTATAAACAACAGTCTTTGTACAGAGTGGTATGCAGATGGAGGTAAACAACTACAAAAGAGGCCTAAAGCTCCACCTGCTGGATCAAAAGAAGAAAAAAATAGTATGCAATATCTCATACTTGTGACTGAAAATTAAAAATAAAACATTTGGTAAGATGTATCTTTTTAGTCCTGAAAATAAGTACAACACCATGCCTTCACTGTTACCTGTTTACAAGAAAGAGAAGAGAAGTCTTTATTCAAAAGGGTGCCCTCCTGAATTTTTGCACAGGGCTCCATATAACCTAAGGTCAGTCCCGTCCCTGTGCACCATACGTTTCAGCAGTAGACGTCTACTGCCATCAAGCTGTCAGGCAAGCATGATTGATTTTATCTAAAATAAGATCAGATGCTTTGACACTAACAACTGAATGCTTCCAAATGACTGTTCTAGCAAGCTGTACAGGATAAATCACTTTTTCGCTTTGCTTTTAATGCCTGTTCACTCTCAGGCATGTATTATACACTTAAGATGCTTTCTTTCAGAAAATATTGCCAGAACAGCAAAGGCCTAGCTTTCAGTTCTGAAGCAATCGCTGTCAGAAATAATTATGTATAGTGAACTACAAGAGAAAATTACACAGGTCTAATACTTTAAGAACGCTTTATTTTTAAATATGGATTTGGGGGAAAAAAATAGTCGAGCTTGCCCTTGTTGGAAAAAGAACATTTCAATTTACATTACTTGCTTTACTAGCAGATTTCCAAGTGGGAGAGATTAAATAAGCAAATTCACTGAATTATTAAGTTGTGAATATATACTGTGCATATTTGTAATCTGCTATAGATAGTATAGGCATCTCTGCCATACAAAACAGGCTGAAGTATAATCTCCTTGCAGACTATGCTGCCTTTGAAGCACATCTAAACCCAAAAACAAAAGCATAATATATAGCATCTTACCAGTCCTTTAAGATTTTCATTTAGTACTACTTTAAAGTGGTTGTAAACCCTTTACAACCACTTTATACTACAGGCAAGCCTATAATTAGGCTTACCTGTAGCTACACTGGATATCTCCTAAACCTGCATGGTTTAGGAGATATACCTGTATTTGCATGTGCTGACGTCATCAGCACATGCGTACTTAAGCAAGCTGAAGCAACGGCACATATGTGCCGTTGTTTCAGTTGTACTGTGCCATTACTGGCGGCTCCCACACACGTGACGTCATCGCGGCTCTGGCCAATCACAGTGCCGGAGCCGCGATACCCAGAAGTAATCCCCAGGAGAGATGTCGGCCGCAAGAGCGTTGAATGAGGCCTGCTGCGGGGGCTTCGATTTCAGGTAAGAAATTCATAATGAGCTAGCATGCTATGCATACTAGCTCATTATGCCTTTGTCTTGCAGTTTGTTTGTTTTTTTATTTTTTTAAAGGGTTTACAACCACTTTAAGCCAGACAGTTTTACATTGCAGTTGATAAAGGATGCCCACAGGTTGTGATTGGACAATTAAAGAGAGGAAGAGTTTTGACAACTCCAGCACTCTCCTTTTTAAAACATGTTTGAACAACAGCAATGACAGTGAGACTTTTGACCCTTCCTCTCTCTCTTAGTACTACTGTTTAAAGAAGAATTCCAGGTATGGATATTTTTGCATAGTTACATTGATCCAGCTTGGACCAACTTAATTATGTATATGCCATACCTGTGAGATCCCTATAGAAACTGGAAATGAGTGTAGTAAGCACAGCTACTCCATTCACCTGCACCAACTTCCAGGTGATGTGCCGAGTGGCTGCCCTGCTACATTTTGAACAGAGGAGATCGGCTGTCTGGCACAGGTGCTATTCAGAGATTGCTTTGCATTTTCTAAAGGTGGAGTGGTGGGGTGATGATGTCACGTTCTGCTCTTCAGCCTATCAGAGAATGCATTGCATTCATTGAGAAAATGCGCAGTGCCCGCCCTGTGTTAAGTGAGCAGCTAGGCAGCCGCTCGGTGAGGGACCCAGAAGCTAGTGGAGATCAACCCAGTAGTAGTGCCTACTATAGTGATTCGCAGCTTCCAGAGGGATCCCACAGGTATGGTATATGGTATGCAAACATATATTTGAAAGTCATTACGAGTATGTCAATGTGTTGAGTCATGTTTTTATTACTGTTTGTAGTTCAGCTATGAGATTATTAAATGGTAGTGTGGCTTTGCCAAAATTCTTAAAGCTGAAGGGACAACAATGCCCCTGCCAATGTTGTTTCTGGAAATTACCCAGATGCTCCAGAGACAAAAAAAATCTAACTGTACATTCAAGAATAATCAATAGGGAAAAGGAAAAATAAGATCCTATAATTTACCCAATCAGATTTAAACTTGACTTTTATTGTGGCTCCTCTATGTTAAGTTTCTACTTTATTTAGGCCGTATGGCTACTACAAGCAATGAGATAAATTTAAGCACTGCTTGCAGCAATTATTGAACTGTTCAGACTAACTGTGTTTTATAGGAAGAGATAAGTTTCTCTGAGCTTCAAGAATAAGTGATATCATTAAGATTCCAACATGATCTAAAAGTAATGTAGGAGGGTTCCAATCATTCCCTTCTCCATGGAAAAAAGGGAAGGAAGAGTATTCACCACATGTGCTTCATCCACAAAGTCAGAGAGATGACAGTAAATTTCTGCCATTGTCTGAAGCTTCATCTCCCATTTCTCCCAGGTACATTCCAATGTATGGCTAGCTTTAAAAAAGGTGGCTGTTACCTTCTCAGCATGGCTACATTTACATTTAGAGACCATGCTACCTCAAGAAGAAGTGAATGATGTATTTTGTGCAGCTGCCACCAATAATGTCACATGCTCAATCTCAAAAAGCCATAAAACCAGGATTCACAACTAGAGAATAGCCTGCCTGCTTTATGCATTGAGACTGATGGAATGCCTAGAAAAGGAATAGCAGCAAGGTATTAGAGAATGCTGAACATTTTCATTAGCCTACAGGGTTGTGCTTCTGTAAAGATAAGAAGGGACAGAGTTCCTTGCAACCCTGAGTTTATACTATCAGTGCTTGCTGATTTATTGGAGCAACTAAAGATAGATGATTTGTAAGGAATGCTCAGGCAGCAGATGTTTGTGTTGTCAGATGTACTAACACTAACTAGATAGAGCGGTCATTGGATAACCATCCTTGGCCAAGCAGTTTCTGAAAAATTGAATAATTAGTCACGCTTAAGAGGCCTGAATCATAGACAATTATCATTCTTTGAGAACCAGAAATGGTAGGACATGGGCATGGTAATTAGTTACCAGTGCCAAGATTTCATGCCAGCTCAGCATGTTTGTTGTGGATATGCACTGTGGGGAAGAGTGGTAGTAAATACGGTTAGACTATCTACTGCCTCCTAAACTGTCAGTAAGGCCCTCCAAAAAAGAACCAGTAACTGCTTGTCCATCCAAAATTCCTGTCTTTGTATATATTCACACTTTACATTTTAGTCCAAAGCTAATTTACTAACAGACATATCAGTCTGGATGTCATACCACTACCTCAAACGCAAACCTGTCCAAAACCGAGCTCATTATTTCCTCCCCCATGCGCCCCATTCCCCTGACTTCTCTGTCAAGAGCAATGGCACAACCATCAACCCTTGCCTGCATGCCAGGGTGCTAGTTGTTATCTTGGACTCTGAACTCTCCTTTTGGCCCCACATCCAATCACTTTCCAAAGCTTGCTAATAAATAAAACTACAAAGCTCTTAAATGCACTCCCCGGTAATCTCTTGCCTTGACTACTGCAACTCCCTCCTCATTGGCTTACCTTTAAATATGCTATCCCCTATACAGTCCATCATGAATGCTGCCAGACTCATCACCCTTACAAACCGCTCAGCGTCTGCTACCCCTCTCTGCCAATACTTCTATTGGCTGCCACTCACCCAACAAATGAAATTCAAAATACTAACAATAACTTATAAACCCATCCGCAACTTGGCCCCCAGGTACATCACTAACCTAGTCTCAAAATACCACCCAAATCATTCTCTTCGTTCCTCCCAAGACCTCCTGCTCTCTAGCTCCCTCATCACCTCCTCCCATGATCACCTCCAGGACTTCTCCCGAGCCCCTCCTATTCTTTAGAATTCCCTACCCCAATCTGTGCAACTATCTTCGACTCAATCCACTTTTAGGCAATCCCTGAAAACTTTTCTCTTCAGAGAAGCTTTTTCTGCCTCCAACTAACAACTGTACTTTCTTTCTCTTTGTCAGCTCATCTCCCGCAGTTATTACCTTTCCTATCACTTGACCCTCCTTATTGGATTGTAAGCTCTAATGAGCAGGGTCCTCAGATTCCTCTTGTATTGAATTGTTTTGTAACTGTTTGGTTTGCACTGCCATTGTAAAACACTGAGCAAACTGTTGGCTCTACATAAATTCTGTATAATAATTTAAAAAAAGGACAATGCACCACAACACACATACTGTATATAGTGATGCACTGCACACTGCATTTCCAAATATATGTATGTTTTTTGTTCCATCATGGTGTGCTAGCAGCCTTTTATAATCAATGAGCTGCCCTAACACAAAGCATTTTAATGTGCAACATAATACATGTTAACACAATGCAAAAGATTGCTTAAGTTTGAATCTAGCCTTTATGTGCATATTGTACTATGAAAGAGCCATTACTAAAACTGAATCAATTGAAGAGCGTTGGCTCCCAACGGAAAGTTGAAGTGTCAAAAAAAAGAAATGTTTAAAGCGGAACTTCAGTCATTTTTTCAACTTTCCATCTATTAAATCTTCTGCCCTTGTTGTTTTAACTTTAGATAGTAAAATATTTTTTTTCAACCAGTAAATACCTTATACAGCCCACTTCCCGTTTCTTGTCTGGAAAAAATACTTTTTTCACAGCCCAGCCACACAAAGGGGCCCAAAATCCAAGGAGCACCTTAAGGATTTCTAGTGGCATAAATTAGGCATTTCATCTCCTGACTGCCCTGCCTATTGCATTTTTGGAGGCCCTGGAGCACCAGGAGAGTGGAAACCCCCAAACATTGAACACAGTTTGGAAAGCAAACATCCCAAGGAATTTTCTAAGAGGCATGATGAGTCTTTTGCAGTCTTCATTTTTTTTTGCCAAAAGTTTTTGGAAAAATGCAAAATGAACATGATTTTATTTTATTATTTGCACGGTTGTAAATTTTATAACCTATTTTTCACATACAGCATGGGCATACTTAAGAGTTACAACCCAAAACACATTCTGCTACACCTTCTAAGTATGGTGATACTACTCATGAGACTTTTTCAGTGCTAGGAGTGATTATGCACCAAACATTATATCTTGTGTATTACACAAATCCACCAGTTTTATCAAAACCAACGTACTGTAATAGCCGCCTCTATATGAGTGATCAGGGAATAATAGCTTATCAAAGTATCAACTGTAGCAGTCCCTATAAGCCAAGCAAGCCTAGCCTACTGGTGCGTGGCTTCTCCCCTAGAATGGTACGTTTACTGGCCAGGAAGTACAGGAGGCAAAATAAAGTTAGAACAAAAGAGTTCCTGTGGTTCTGGGAGTGCAGTTGTCTGCAGGGGATGCTGGGACTGGTGTCTTGCATGAACATAGGCGGACGTGCAGATTCAGGTGCAGGCTACACTTTTAGGGCTTGTTCACATGTGAGGTTGGGGAGTGGTAAAATCTTAAAGGGTCCAACGGGTTAAAGCAGGAGTTGAGGAGATGATGCAATGCCTCCTCACTGCCTGTCAAATTATCTTTTAGGCAAGGGTTCACACCTAATACTGATGTGGCTCCCAGCTGGGGTGCTGTGCATCTCCTTTTTAGGTCCGAAATTTTTGGCTGAATTCGGACCTGAAATGGACCAAAAGACTCAGCGGGCTCCTGTGCAAATTCGCACCTGAGCCACAGCGGAGATATGTGAACTGGCATCACAGCGAGCCAGTCAAATTCTCGTGCTTTTGTGAATTGGATGCGGAAACCCGCATCCAATTCGCAATGGTGTGTATCCAGCCTGAAGAGTGATCTGATTGAATCTAAACTGATGAGTGAACAGATGGTTCTTCAGAGAGCATCTCACATGTCAATAAGTTCTTATGGTGACACAATGATTGCTGTGGCGGTGATCAGGGACACAATGACTAATGTGGCGGTGATCAGGGACACTGAAAGAAATAAATAAAGTGTTGCCTGATTCGCAGCACCTAAAAAAAAAGGACCTCCCTGAGAAAATTCACAAATCCACCAATTTAGGTGTGGGTTAGTATACCAAAATAGGTAAAATAAACAAAAATTAGGGGATAGATTCCCCCCCCCAGGGAAAGCAGATACTATATGCAACGCAGATAGTGTGACTGGTAGCAAAATTATTATTAAGCACATTAAATTGCCACTTCAGTCATCTTTTTCATCTTTCCATCTATTAAATCTGCCCTTGTTGTTTTAACCTTGGATAGTAAAATATTTTTTTTCTGCCAGTAAATACCTTCTACAGCCCAATTCCTGTTTCTTGTCTGGGAAAAAAGCCTAGGCTTATGACATCATGCACAGCTCTCTCTCTCACTCTCGTAAGAGTTTGCCAGGAAGGGAGGGGGGATGAGTCATAAGAGGGCCAATGAGGGCTGCAGAGCTGGAGGTGTAACTCTGTGTAAATTCAGGAAGTGAACGGGCAGCAGCTTCAGCTACCCACAGTTAAAATGGTTGCAGCCAGACTCCGTGGACGTTGATTTCCGCAGCATAGTTGGCAAGTACAGAATCACAGTATATATTAAATAATATGCAAAGTGGTTGGAGGGAAGTTTCAGAATGGTAAAGATGCTTGTTTTTCAATTATATTATGTGAGCAGACTGGAGCTCCTCTTTAATAACCCACTAGATTATTAGTAGACCACATGATATTTAGTTTATCGTAAACACTTTCCATTTTTTCTATACAATAGTTGTTTTCATCTTTTTTATCCTTTACTGCATCTTAGTCCTGCTAATCTACTGCAGCATCTTTACAGCCTCTTTCTGTCTACTTGTACTGCAGTGATGGCTGCATGGCATTTATTAGGGTGGGTTTCCTCATTGTAATAGCATTGCACTATTCCAATGTAATGTTTATAAAAAAGGTGACTTGTAGTCTCCACTAAAAGCTGTATGACAAATGGAAAATAGGGACAGAGCGGTGTCACCCTATAACTATATATAACAGGATGACTGCACAAGGACCATCATGGGAGAATCACGCTAAATACATTTTATTTAAATAATTAAATAAATTATATTTTATTAAAACCATAAAATTTAAAAAATATTGAAAAATGTGTTTGACATCACTTTAAAATATTAAAACATACATATACATTAATATATGTGCCTACCATGGAATTATACAAACCAACAATTAAGAGCCTGTAAATAGGGCCGATTCCGATGTTTGAGTCAAACGTAAGTTTGACTCGAGCATTGGGAGTTCGCCTTTTCGCCGAACAGCAAACTATTATGCGGTGTGCGCAGCAAATTTGAAAAGCCGCTGAACACCGTTAAAGTCTATGGGACACCAACATGAAAAACCAAAAGTGCTAATTTTAAAGGCTTTAAAAAGTGTTTGGGGACCCGGGTACTGCCCCAGGGGACATGTATCAATGCAAAAAAAAGTTTTAAAAACGGACGTTTTTTCAGGAGCAGTGATTTTTTTAATGCTTAAAGTGAAACAATAAAAATGAAATATTCCTTTAAATATCGTGCCTGGGGGGTGTCTATAGTATGCCTGTAAAGTAAGGCATTTTTCCCGTGTTTAGAACAATACCACAGCAAAATGACATTTCTAAAGGAAAAAAGTAATTGAAAACTGAGCGCGGCTGAAATGTATTGTCGGATTCCAGCAATATGGAAAAAATTCATTGAAAAAACGGCATGGGTTCCCCCCCAGTGCATTACCAGGCCCTTTGGGTCTGGTATGAATTTTAAGGGGAACCCCTCACCAACATTTAAAAAAAATGTGTGGGGGTCCCCCCAAAATACATACCAGGCCCTTCAGGTATGGTATGGATATTAAGGGGAACCCTGCAACAATTTTTTTTTTTTTTAAATGGCGTAGGCATCCCCCCAAAATCCATACCAAGCCCTTTAGATCTGGTATGGATTTTAAGGGAAACCCTGCGCCAAAATTTGTAAAAAATGGCGTAGGGGTCCCCACCCGGTGACGTAAACTGGTGACCCCGCCCCCTGTGATGCCACGTGACGTCAGGGGAAGGCAGGGTCACCCATTTACATCAGTGGGTGATCCTGCCCCAGCTATATAACAGCTGTTATCGGGAAGAAGCGTCAGTCGGCGGGAGCCTCCCATGGAGGCGAAGTTGTTGCGTTTTTTTTTTTTCTTTTTTCGGTCCGTCGGGCACTGTCATCAAAGATGGATTTACATTGCGGGACATTTTTATATATTTTTTTAATAAAGGACTTGACCCAAAGTGTCTCTCATTTTTACTATTTTTGACAGTTTTTTGGTGAATTGGTAGGGGTACACATACCCATTCACATAGGGGGGCCAGGATCTGGGGTCCCCTTGTTAAAGGTGGCTTCCAGATTCTGATAAGCCCCTTGCCCGCAGGCCCCCACAACCAACGGGCAAGGGTTGTCCGGATGAGGCCCTTGTCCCCATCAACATGGGGACAAGATGTTTTGGGGGATCCAAAAACAACCTCCCCATGTTGAGGGCATGTGGCCTTGCATGGTTCAGGAGGGGAGGGGGTGCTCTTTTGTCCCCCCTCTTTTCCTGCGGCGTGCCAGGTTGCGTGCTCAGATAAGGGTCTGGTATGGATTTTGGGGGGACCATCACGCATTTTTGTTATTTAATTTAGGTGAGGGATTCCCCTTAATATTCATACTAGACCCAAAGGGCCTGGTAATGGACTGGGGGGGGAACACATGCCGTTTTTCACTGATTGTTTTCTATACTGCCGGAATCCAACAATACATTACAGCCGCGATCAGTTTTAACCCCTTCCCACCGACCGTACGCACATATGCGTACTCGGCTTTCCGGGGTTATACCGGGATGATGCCCGCAGCTGCAGGCATCATCCCGGTACCGTTGTTTTCAGCGGGCGATCGGCTACCCATATATAACAACCGATGTGGCTAAAAGCCGCTCGGTTGTTATACCGGAGGAGCGGGAGGGGACATCCCCCCCTCCCGCCGCCTCCCGCCGCTGTTACCGGGCCTCCCGTGCAATCGGGAGTCCCGGTGTCCGTTCGGCTGCCTTCGGCGGCTGGGGGCGGACTGGAACGAAGCTGCGAGCGGCTTCGTTCCAGCCTTCTTGTTGAAAACGCGAAAGCGACGTCATGACGTCACTTCCCGTTTACTCGGCTGCCAATGGCGCCGAATTTAAAAAAGTACACAGTATTCAGAATCGCCGTTTTCGGCGATCTGAATACTTTGAAGTGTAAAGGAGGGATGGGGAGTCTTTTAGACCCCTGATCCCTCCATAAAGAGTACCTGTCATCACCTATTACTGTCACAAGGGATGTTTACATTGCTTGTGACAGCAATAAAAGTAAAAAAAAAAAAAAATTTAAAACACAATTTATAAAAGTACAAAAATAAATAAAATAAATAAAAAAAAAAAAAGTGCCCCTGTCCCCGCGAGCTCGCGCAGCGAAGAAAACGCATACGGAAGTCGCGCCCGCATATGTAAACGGTGTTCAAACCACAAATGTGAGGTATCGCCTCGATCGTCAGAGCGAGAGCAATAATTCTAGCCCTAGACCTCCTCTGTAGCTCAAACCTGGTAACCGTAAAAAATTTTTAAAGCGTCGCCTATGGAAATTCATAGGTACCGTAGTTCGTCGCCATTCCACGAGTGCGTGCAATTATAAAGGGTGACATGTTTGGTATCTATTTACTCGGCGTAACATCATCTTTCACATTATACAAAAAAAATGGGGTAACTTTACTGTTTGGATTTTTTAAAATTCATGAAAGTGTCACTTTTCCAAAAATTTGCATTTAAAACACCGCTGCACAAATACCGTGTGCTAAAAAATATTGCAACAATTGCCATTTTATTCTCTAGATTCTCTTCTAAAAAAATATATATAATGTTTGGGGGTTCTAAGTAATTTTCTAGCAAAAAATACGGATTTTAACTTGTAAACACCAAATTTCAAAAATAGGCTTAGTCATGAAAGGGTTAAATGACATTTTTTGCTTTAGAAATGTAATTTTTCTGTGGTTTTGTTCTAAACACTGGAAAAATGTGCTACTTTACAGGCATACTAAGGACACCCCCCAGGCACAATATTTAAAAGAATATTTCATTTTTATTGTTTTACTTTAAACATTATTAAAATCACTGCTCCTGAAAAAACTTCAGTTTTTAAAACTTTTTTTTGCATTGATACATGTCCCCTGGGGCAGTACCCGGGTCCCCAAACACTTTTTATGGCAATAACTTGCATATAAGCTTTTAAAATGAGCACTTTTGATTTTTCATGTTCGTATCCATATACTTTAAGGGTGTTCGTTTGTTCGTACAAATGTTTTGCCTGTTGCCGGGGGATATGCAGCTCATCCCTACCTGTAAATAAAGTGCTGCGCAGTAACCGCTGTAAGTTACCAAGCTTTTGGTAAATGTGCCTTGGTCTTGCTTCCAGGGTGCTTCCTTGTGCTAATTACAGGCCATCCCAAACCAAAGCAGGTTTCCCCCACACACAGTGGCTAATTAAGGTGCCATTTGATTCCAAGAGGTTGTGAAATTTTAAAGGAAACTGTAACTGAACTGCCTTACAATCTTCAATTTGACTCAGTGACTTTCATTCTCTTTTTGTATGTCATGGAAAAGCTCCAATAAACTTTAATTTTATATAGCAAAGGGAATAGTAGTTTCCTCTTCTTTTTTTTTGCGGTCGGTATGTCAGTAGGGGGGATTTCCTATATAACTTCCTGTCCTGTAGACACAACAGTAAGTGAGAAATATTTTCAAATGTAAGGAAAAGCCCTCTGGCATAGATAACCCCAATGGACTATTTCCCTCTCTATTGCTGTAACGGAGATAAATGTAACATTTTGGATTTCCTATCACTTTCTGTCCAAAAAGATAGTGTGAATACGTCCAAAGACAGCAATAGAAAACAGGGGTTCAATCATCTCTACGCAATTTTTTTTTTTAGAATCAGTACTTTGTGAAGCATTAGCACAAATGTTAAGATGCAAAATTCAGAATTTCTAATCTGTATGCTTGTTCTGATCTAAAACATAATAAGAAAACCTACAAGAGGCCCAAGAGAGATCCTCCTTATTGAATAGGTGGGTCCTGCCTACCAACTGGGTACAGTTGCGCTGCTGGGCATGATTAGGGTACTTATTGATAGTGTTTATGTTAGGAATTTCTAGAAGGACCCTGTAAAAGGTTGGCTGTGAATGCAGCCTAGTAATTGGCTTTTGAAGTGTAGTTGGCCAGCGACTAAGTTGTGTGCAATCGGATTAATCTATAGTCTTGCCAGACTTCCCCACGCCCTCTATCAAATTTAAATGTGCCAAGTAATTTGCAGGGTTGTCATTCTTAATTAGCTTGTCAGCAATCTGTTGATCTGTTGATTGCTGGATAAATGTGGTCCACAATTTTAGAACTGTTGTAATAGGGTGTTGTTCCAGCAATAGAGACCCATACTGTCAAAGAATGTAAAGCTGGATACACACTATACAACTTTTGTTGATCAATTTTCTTTAGATTTACATTCCAACTATGTAGTGCAAGGGCCTGCCTGACTGCATACGAATTGAGTGTTTAGGTTTGACCTCATATTATATGGTTTTGGTAAATCTAAAGGAAAAAGTGTTCAGAAAATTGTATAGTGTGTATCCAGCTTAAGTGAGCACGTAAGTTTGTCCAGCTACCTGGGAACATGAAAAGAAAAGAGATATTCAGCGCTGACCCAGGAGGACACAAAAAAAACTGCTGGCAGACACTCAAGGCTAATTCAAAATAAACCTCAAATAGACATAAAATATACAAAGTGCTGCGCAATTCTAAGAGTCCATATCAATAAAAGAAAAAGCTATCCCAATTGGTGTAAATATAACACACATCAGGGTGAGTAAATGTCCATATAATGAAACAATCCAAACTGGTGAGTGAAAGGAAGCTGCTAATAACTCAAGTGCAAGTGACACACAAGGCAGATTGTGTCAGGTGTCCGTGATCCCTCCACCACACAGATTATCCTTTCACCTCCAGAACTCGACCTGAATCAGGCCACACAACAGTAATGGAACACCAGGCAGGTAATCCTACAGATGGAATATCCAGTACTCGTCCACAGTCAGTGAGATATGGCAGCATGTGTAAGGAAAAAGACACAGCGATCTAATGCTCTCTGTATGACACTGTATTGAAATGTAAAAACAGTCAAAGGTAGATGTTGCACCACGCTGAGGAAGTCCCGCCTTTGGAAGTAACGCATACAGGGGTCAGGGGTCACGCATGGCATCACTCGCGGCCGTCTCGTTGGTAACACTGCACGCTAGTCTGCCTGCACTCGGTACTTTGTGCAGCTCCATGTGAGTACCTTTGACTGTTTTTACATTTCAATAAAGTGTCATACAGAGAGCATTAGATCGCTGTGTCTGTTACCTTACACATGCTGCCACATCTCACTGACTGTGGACGAGTACTGGATATTCCATCTGTAGGATTACCTGCCTGGTGTTCCATTACTGTTGTGTGGCCTGATTCAGGTCGAGTTCTGGAGGTGAGATGCTAATCTGTGTGGTGGAGGGATTACGGACACCTGTTTGAAGATCTGCCTTGTGTGTCACTTGCACTTTAAATATTAGCAGCTTCCTTTCACTCACCAGTTTGGATTGTTTTATTATATGGACATTTACTCACCCTCATGTGTGTTATATTTACACCAATTGGGATAGCTTTTTCTTTTATTGATATGGACTCTTAGAATTGCGCAGCACTTTGTATATTTTATACCTGGGCACATGGCCAATCCAGCAGCAGACACCCCCTGTCCATTCGCCTGTTCCATCAAGAACAAATAATTTGAGATTTTCCTAATGGCCTTTATTGTTTACCCTTGATAAGGCCAATAACATGGGCTTTCTGCAGCTCTTTGTCATTTTCCCCTGTTACATTAAAACACAAGGCTGTCCGGATGCCATATCTAACATCTACGGCTGGCTTAATTTATGTACAAAAACATAGAAATGTATTCGTACAAGAGTGGGATTAAAACAGGATCCAATCTCTCATTCTCTACCAGTGTCCGTCTCTGGGGCGCACTGAAAGACAGTGTGTTAGTTTTCTGCATCTCTTCTTGAGCTTGTCATATTGCTATTTCCTCTATAGAGACGTAAAAAGCTATACATATATTGTATGCCAATTTTACTCGGTAGTTTAAATGTTTTATTATATATTTTAACGTGTTGGGCTCAAGGTTAACGTGACTTTTTTACTGTGCAGAAGAGATTGAGCCATAAATGATTCGCTAAGGAAAACTGCAACTAGCTCTAAAACCTGCCCTTTCCAATAAATTATAAGACAAAGAACTAATGTAGTGTTAGTGCCAATTAAAACAAATAAACACTTTGGCCTTTACTTTATAACATGATGCATAGAGCAATGAAGTGATAATGAAATCATAATCCGTATCAAGCAATCTAGTTTAAGTTTTTGTCAGTTTAGTATAGTTAAGCTACTTAACATGTTGGATTTGTAATGACTTTTTTCTTGACTCCAGTGGCATTTGACCGCAATGCTTTCTGAAAGTGCTTATTATCTTTAGAGGTGTAGTTATTACTTAGAAATTACCACTACGAAGCCTAATTACTGCAATTATTTTTTGAAATCTGCCCTCTCAACTGTGAAAAGTGTGCTGTGTGGGAACACCTAAAGATTGTATACACACAGGCCAAAAACAAGGGATAACCAATATTTTTTCTTGCACTTGTATGAGTGCATCTTATGTCAGTTCTAAAAACTTATATAAGTCAACAACCCAGCTGACATGATGTGTCAAATGAAGACATTTTCTTTGCTAAAGAAATAATGCAGACATTAAAACAAAGTTGTCAGACTCTGTCAGTATCAGCAGGATCAGGTGACAATAGGGGTGTTTAGAAACCATTGTTAATGAAAATATGGAGGCTGCCACTGCTGACCTTCTATTGAAAATGCTATTTGTTGATCTATTAGTTTCAATGCTTCCTGAGCCACTGACCTAGAACAAGTAAGGACCAATTCTCACACTGATAATGTCAAGTTCCAACACTGCATTTTGTCCACACTATCCAATTCATTATTAAAGAAGCATTCAAACAGGTTTGAGTGCGAGTCGGTGTATGGCCTTGTACACTACAATTAACTCAGATGAGAATAAATCAATATAGTATTGAAAATCCTGTACAGTATTAACAACCAACAGGTGTAGTGAATTTGCCATAACACAGACCCTTTCATAAATAAAACAGAAGCTGCAAAGAATATGCCGGCATAAAAAAAAAAAAAACAAGCGTATGCCCTCCCAGGAAAAACAGGAGCTGCCAAATAAATCCTTAGGTAATCCAAATACTGACCTTATAGGAGATACAAAGCTTTGAGACTGACTGGACATTTGAAATATTACCTGCAAGTATCCACCATCCATCAAACTAGGTTATAGGCAAGGAAATGCCTCATCACACCAATTAATATGTGTCCATGCTCTAAAGGTTATCAAATGATGTTTGATTGTGAGCATAAATATCCTAGCACCCAGAACAATCACCTTGGGTATTTGTCTGGATGATCAATGGGAGACCAGGCTGCTGGTCTGAATAAGATCCTTGACCAGATTGGTATCCATCCACTGTAAAATATGTTATGTCCATTGAGGGACAAAGGAATTGAAGGTTATTTTAAATATCTGGGTTAAACTGCCATGATCAGGAGGTTGGGATACCCTCAAACAAAAACATTAGGCAAGCCCTCGTTAGAGCCCCACCTCCAACTTCCATAACATCATAACAATAACACAGAAGAGTTGGATTGTTGTCCACCAATGATCTTGAAATAAAATATTTTGTTAATTACCTATTTTCTTTATGGTACATTGAGAGACACATGAATTATAAATAATCATATACAACTGGGATGTCCAAAAGCAGTCCAACTGAGGAGAGGGCAATAGCCACTGAAACATCCAAACGTCCAAATGTGGATATCATAGTACACATCAAAGGAATTAGTGTCTGAACAGAAGGCTAGATGCTGAAGGGCCAATCTAAGGAGAGGGCAGGAGGTAGGAAATAGTACTACAGATCAGGAGAGAAGGTACTCAATGGGGACAACTGTACCTAAAGTACTATAGGTCTCACTCAGGAGTGAAGGACCAACAAATGATACACCAAAAATACAGGTGGAACCAGTACAACGCCTGAAATAATTTGCAGAAATGTGCTCAACAGAAGCAAATATATTCCAAAGGAAAAAAGGGAATTCTGACAAGTAGGGATGGGCTTAACAGATCCCTGTTTATACCACACCAGAACTACCAAACACCGCGAAAGTTCGGACTCGAATAACGAACCCCATTAAAGTCAATGGAACCCAAATGTCAAAAATCAAAAGTGCCCATTTTGAAGGCTTATATGCAAGTATATGGGCATACTGTGGTTATAGGGCTCCGGGTCCTGCCCTGGGGGACATGAATCAATAAAAAAAGTTTGTAAAAAACGTCATTTTTAAATGAACGGTGATTTTTTGATTTTTAAGATGAAAGCATAAAAATAAAAAAATCCTTCCAATATAGTGCCTGGGGGTCCCCTTAGTCTACCTGTAAAGTGGCAGATCTGTACCACGTCTAGAATCTGTTGCAGCAATAATTGTATTTATAAAGCCAAAATAAAATCACAGTTTCCCTGCAAGCTGCCTTTATTTTGCTCAGCAACAGTTGGGGAGCCAGTGTGAATGATGAGACCACAATGTAGTGCACTGGAAACAAGATTAGAGTTTTTTTGGATACATTCTGGTGTCACTTTGACTTTAGATAGAAGTGATGGGTGCATAAAATGGGTCTTTGGGTGTCGGTGGTGCCTTCCCACAATTACCCTATAGAGGTAATCTTAATGAAAGCAAGAATTGGCCTTGCTGTAAAAAATTGCAATGATATGCACCTGTCAAACAGGTGCAGAAAATTGGTCTTTGGGTGTTAATTGTGCCCATGAAACCTATACCAAAAAGATTCTTCCAGATGAAAAGATTGAACACCCTCAAAGCTAGGCAGCCTCGAAATCCTGCAGAGATCCCACATCCCAAAAAGACTTAATCAGTGACATCGGCATTAGGGGTTTCATAGCTGGTAATCCAGGACCGATTTATTTTTATAAAAGTCAAACGGTCCACGGAGTCTCTGGACAGACGCGTTATATGATCAGTATCGAAACCTCCTGCAGCACTAAATGCCTATTCTGAAAGCACGCTGGATGCTGGGCAACCCAACAACTCAGTAGCATACTGGGCAAGTTCTGGCCAGTGGTCTATTCTCATGATCCAGTAAGTCAGTGGATCGTCAGCTGGAAAGCTCTCCAGCTCTGTTTTGGCCCCGAGGTAATCGTCTACCATGTGATGCAGACGTTGCTGTTGGGATGTGGAAGCTGACAGCCCCGAGCGGTGAGGACTAAAAAAAATTATGAAATGCCTCACTTAGGCAGACGCCTTCTCCAACGCTCCTCTCTTGACCAAAGACTCAAAACTATGTTTTCCATGACACTGTAACCTACTGGAGTTGGGAAAAATATTCAATAAAATCCTCTTTAACGTGTCCTCAAGAGGTTTTATCTTCTGCACTCTCTGTGGGGATGGGAAGAGTTCTGAGACCTTCCCCTTATAACGGTGGTCAAGGAGGGTTGCCAACCAGTAATCATCCTTCTCCTTTATGCAAAGTATTCTTGGGTCCTTTCGCAAACTTTAAAGCATGAAGTTGCCCATGCACCTCAAATTTGCTGAGGCTTGAGAAGCAGACTCCTCGGGGTCACTCAGGATGACAGCATCTGGAGCTTCCTCCTCCTGGCCACTACTCCCAAGGGTCCTGGGATTGGAAAGCCATTGCTTATAGATTTACGCATGTCTTCCTCTTCTTTGAAGCCTATGAAAGTGCCAGAATCTGCCTCCTCTTCCTCCTAACCTCTCTCCTCCTGTGTGTTCTGTGACATAGGAATGATGGTGTCTGGCTAAAGTGGGCCTTGAGCGGAAAGGAAGTCCTCCTCTTCCTCTTGCTGCTCCGGTGCCCTTGTCCATTATGCCATGCAGAGTCTGCTCCAGCAGTAACCCAGCAGGGATTGTGTCACTGATGCATGCACTGTCACTGCTCACCATCCATGTGGCCTCCTCAAATGGTGACAATACAGTGTATTCTGCATGCATCCTAAATGATCGCCATTGGCGTAGGGAAAAAAAGCCGAGGCGGCCTGAGCTCGTCTTTGTGCAGTACTGGCACAGGCCCTCTGCTGCATTTATAGCGGCTGCAGCATTGCCAAAGTTGAGTTCCACCTGGTGGGCATGTCACAAATCAGGTGGCTTATGGGCAGGTGGAATTCCCGCTGAATTTCAACCAACCCCAGCACTGGCTGTGTATGACCGCCTGAAATGGCTACAGACTCTTCTGGCCTGTTTTAGTACATCTTGCAACCCTGGGTATGTACTTAGGAAACGCTACACCACCAAATTGAGGACATGTGCCAGGCATGGCACATGTGTCAACTTTCCCTGTCTAAGGGCTGACAGGAGGTTTGAGCCATTATCGGACACCACTATTCCTGGCTCCAGCTGGTGTGGTGTATACCACCTCTGGGCCTGTCCCTGTAGAGCTGCAAGAATCTCTGCTCTGGTGTGGTTCCTGTCCCCTAAACACACCAGCTGAAGCACTGCATGGCACCTTTTAGCCTGACTCATGGAATAGCCCTTTGAACACTTAGGGGGTACCTGATGTTCATAGGATAATTCTGCAGAGGAGGGCATGGAGGTGGTGGAGGAGGAGGAGGTGGTAAAGCTTACAGGTCTGGCATCATCACCACCAGCTGTATGGAGACGCGGGGGCACAAAAAGCTGCAGCACCAAGCCCTGTCCTGCATCCTTTCGAGTTGCAAGCAACATTACCCAGTGTGCTGTGAACAAAATATATCATCCCTGCCCATGCTTGCTGGACCACGTGTCAGCAGAAAGGTGGATTTTACAGTTGACTGCCTTGCCCAACGATGCCAGAACCTTCCCTTCTACGTGATGGTAGAGAGATGGAACGGTCTTACGTGAAAAGTAGTAGCGACTAGGAACCTGCCATTGTGGTACAGCACATTGTGCGAATTTACAGAAGGGGGCAGAATCCACCAGGCTGAAAGGCAGAAGTTGGAGACCCAACAGCTTTGACAAGTTTGCATTTAAATGCTAGGCATGTGGATGACAGGGACTGTATTTTTTTCCACTGCAGCAGATGGGGCAGAGAAATTTGCTGGCTAAAGTTTACAGCTGGTGGTGTGCTGCTGGCAGATGTGCTGTTAGGACCTGGGACACCCTGTGCTATACCATCATCCCTGTCAGTGGAGGCTGCTGAGAGGTAATGACTCTGTATAGCAGGGGCAGACTAAAGTGGGTAAGGAGGAGGAGGGACAGATTTGTGGCCCTTTTGTGTGGCTTTTAGGTGCTCTTGCCAACGGGCTGAGTGGTTGGACGTTAAATGCCTTGTTAGGCATGTGGTACCCAAATGGTTGGTGTTTTTGCCACGTTTGATGTGCCTGAGACACAGTTGGCAGATAGCAACAATGTGATCTGCTGCAGATGTGCTAAAAAAGGCCCAGACAGCTGAGCTTTGGGGAGTAGGCCAGGAGATAACAGCTGCAGAATGTGATGGAATAGGGTGGCTGCTTTCTACTCTTTCTTGATGTCGGCCTCCTAGGGGTTGTGCCACCTCACCTTCAGTTTCCTCCTCTGTTCTATCTGGCACCCAAGTCGCATCAGTGACCTCCTCATCATCATCATCATCTCCTCCATCTTCATCATTACCACTGGAGACAACTTGGCAATACGCTGCGGCTTGAGGAACATTAAGGCCAATTTGTCTACCAGTGTTCCTTCCTCTCTCCAGGCTTATGTTCATGTCATCCTCAACCTCAGAACCAACATCTGAATCCAATAATGGCTGGGCATCATCAAGGTGCAAGTGGCTGACGCTGTGGTCAAATAACTCAGCTGACTCCTCAATGGCTGATGTTGGGGCTATGGCAGGAATAGATGTGGACAAGGAGGCAGGTTTATCCACTCTGGCAACTGCAGGGGACTGCACACTTGTCTCTGCTTGCATGACAGAGAATGAGGAGGATGAGGAAGGTTTAGTAAGCCAGTCCACCACCTCCTCTGCATGCTGTGGCTAGATAGCATGGACAAACTCAATAAACAGAGGAAATGATGCCCTGCCTGAGGAGTGACCACCACGTCCACCTTTGCCTGTGGACACATTTGTTCCTGGCCCCCTTACAGTGCCAAGGGAACATCTGCCTCTCCTTGTTGTCCTCCCAGACATTATTGGGGTGGAGGGGGCAGTGCTTATGTAAATGTAAATAAGAAGTTCAAATCTGTACGTAAAATGCACTTTAATCAATGCAAAGAGGTGTTTGGTGCACTTTAATTTGAGTACTCAAGCCACACAGACACTCCGCGTATACACTATAATATACTGCAATATAATGCGCCAAACGTATAGTGATGCACAGAACTATATGGCATTAAACTGACAGTAATGCACAAAACTATATGTCGTTAAACTGTCAGTAACGCACGCAAAACTATATGGCATTAAACTGGCAGTAATGCACACAGAAGTTAATGGCATTAAACTGGCAGTAACACAATCAAATACACGTGTTCAACTACACTGACGCTATCTGAACTGTCCCTACTCTAGCTATACACTAATGTCAAGATTACTGACACGGTCTCACTACATTACACTGAAACTATATGAGCTGTCCCTTCTCTACACTAATGTGTGTATGAATAACACGGTTTCACTACACTACAGTGAAACTATCTGAGCTGTCCCTACTCTAGCTGCACATTATGCAAAGCTGAATGATGGTCCTCCTCACTACACTCACACTACCCATAGGCTGACACTAAACTAATATTCTACACTGACAATTGAAGCAAAATAGCACAGTATAACACACTAACTGATAGCATTGAACAGAGCCCTGTTCTATCTCTCTCAATGCCGAAATCACACTGAAAATAGCTGCCATTGAAAGAATACTTTTATACCGTGGGGTGGAAATGAGCCATGATTAGATAAAGTCATGATGACAGTGTCCAATCATGATTCTGACAGTGCTCTGTGCCCTGATTGACTGAAGCTTTCACTGCTTCAGCCAATCAGGGCATGCAATGCAATGTTTAGCACCGCAATGCATTGTGGTCGATTCGGGGGGCGAACTACCCGTTTGTTTGGCTGTTCGAATGTCCGAACAGCTAAAGTTCGGCCCGAACTTATGCTCGGTCCGAACTGTTCGCCCATCCTTACTGACAAGTAGCAAAAGCAGGAAAAGCTTAAATTGTATTTCCATTTTTGTAGTCAAACTTGAGATACTGTTATGTGTTCCCATTCATACAGCACATCCAAAAGTAATTGAACAAAAAGGTTTCTAGCTGTTTTTGAAAAAGGTTTGTACATAGAATTCTTTAAGCAGCTTGAAATAGTTCAGAATAACTTCCAACATGCAAATAGGGGACAGACTTGGGGACAGTTATTTTAAAGGTGCATTAAAGTGTCATTAAACACCCCAAAACACTGCATCCCTCTAAATAAAACTTAATACCAGTAAGTACCTGTCTTGCATGCTCCAGATTTCTAAATAAACCTAAAGCTGTCTTCTATGTGCAGTTTACGGTCATGAAATCACAGGGCAGGCTGGAGAATTTCATTGACAGCAGCTCATCCAATAAACCTCGCTGTCAACACAGTGTAAAGCTGTAAAACAACATGTGACCCACTGCAACAGAGCACCACCCACTGGCCTGGCCCTGCAGAGTGAAATAGATGTCAGTTGATCCCTGAAACAATGGATTGTTTATTATAGGCCCTGCTAAAAGAGATTGATAATCACTAAAGGTTTCATTTTTTTTATATACAATTGGGTTGATATACTAAGACTGGAGAGTGCAACATTTGGTGAAACCTCTGCATAGAAATCAGCTTTCAATTTTTTTTTTCTAATATTAATTGAACAAACTGAAGATAGAAGCTGTTTGGCTACCATGCACTCTCTAGTTTTAGTATATCAACCCCAATGCACCACCCAAGCCATGAGATCTTTAATCCTTTTTTAGGACAGCAGGTGTTGACCAGTAAAACGTTCATCTGCCAGCACAGTACAAACAGGGTTAATTTAGGATCCACATGATCAGGGGGACCAGCTGTCCCCTCCTGTTTTTTGCAGCTGGCCCCCTGATGACATACCATGCATGCACATCATTGGAGGGCTGGCTGCAAGAACCCAAAAGAGACCGATTACTTCCTAATGATGTCACAGAAGAAGATGGTGGCACAAGACCTTATGTGCTGCAGCGGAAGCAAGTAAACCCTATTTGTCTGCCATCCTTGACACTATTGATTAACTAAGTGGCAATACCCCACTTTTCACAACCCAAGCTTATTTTCTACATGACACTGTCATACAGTACAATATAATACAAAAGATTTCTGACAATTCATCTACTTAATGCTATCGTCAATCTCATACCTATGCGTTAGTAAAGTACCACACTATGGAGTGGTGCAGCAGAATCAAATATAACAGATGAAGGAGGACAGTGTAATAGCAAATACACTCTAGATCATTACAGGCACACCTGGACCATATTGTTACTAGATAAATGTCTTGCTTCCCAAGCTTGTTGAACTAAGATAGGACCTATAGTCTTATATCTCAACCCGTGCCCCTCTTTGGGATTCACTGGAATAGTAAGGAGTAGGGGTGAGCCGAACACCCCCCGGTTCGGTTCGCACCAGAACCTGCGAACGGACCAAAAATTTGCACGAACGTTAGAACCCCATTGACGTCTGTGGGACTCAAATGTTCGAAATCAAAAGTGCTCATTTTAAAGGCTAATTTGCATGGTATTGTCCTATAAAGGGTTTGGGGACCCGGGTCCTGCCCCAGGGGACATGTATCAATGCAAAAAAAAGTTTTAAAAATGGCCGTTTTTTCAGGAGCAGTGATTTTAATGATGCTTAAAGTAAAAAAAAAAAAAAGTGAAATATTCCTTTAAATATCGTACCTGGGGGGTGTCTATAGTATGCCTGTAAAGTGGCACGTGTTTCCTGTGATTAGAACAGTCCCTGCACAAAATGACATTTTTAAAGGAATAAAAGTAATTTAAAACTGCTTGCGGGTTTAATGTAATGTCGGGTCCTGGCAATATGGATGAAAATCAGTGAGACAAACAGCATGGGTACCCCCCAGTCCATTACCAGGCCCTTTGGGTCTTGTATGGATATTAAGGGGAACCCCACACAGAAATTAAAAAAGGAAAGGTGTGGGGCCCCCAGGCCCTATATACTCTGAACAGCAGTATACAGGCGGTGCAGACAAGACAGGGACTGTAGGTTTGTTGTTAAGTAGAATCTGTTTGTAGTTTTGAACTGGTACATTTTTAACATGTTTAGCTCCAGCCAAAAAATCTATTTTAAGCTTTTTGGAAAACATAGGGGAGGGTTATCACCCCTGTGACATTTGTTTTGCTGTCTGTACTCCTCTTCAGAAGATTTCACCTTACTTTTTGTCCCAATGACAAATGTTTTTTGAAAATTTGGGGTTTTTAGTGAAACAAGAATTGGTGATAAAGCATCAGTGTAAAGGAGAAAAGTTTTTCCCATATTAACTCTTACAGGAGAGAATTTTCCTTCCTAGGGGTAGATTTCATCTCACTTCCTGTTGTCTCCTTCTGTTTGCAAGTAGGAGTCGTTTGTAAGTTGGATGTTTGAAAGTAGGGGCCTGCCCTATATACTCAGCAGAAATGTGGGCCTTAGTGTTGTTGTGGCCATAACACTGTAAGCCCTCACAGGGCCCTGCTGTGAAATATTAGATCAAGAATTGTAATTACATAAACAGGGGCTGAAAAATTGGGCCTTAGGCACTGGTGGTGGCGCCCAGAACCAAAAATGTTCTTACAAGCTATCAGCATGATCATTGAGGAGGAAGAGGATAATTACTCAGCATAGCAGGATAGTCACTCAGCATCAGCATAGGCAGTCTTTGAAGGGATCTGACATTTCAAAAAAAATTATTCAGTTACATCAGCATCAGGTGTTTGGTAGCTGGTGGTGATCCAAGACTGATTCATTTTTATGAAGGTCAGTCGATTGACCGAGTCAGTGGACAGATGCACCTTGTGATCGGTTACAAAGCCTCCAGCAGCACTAAATATGCGTTCCGAAAGAACGCTGGATGCAGGACAGGCCAGTAGCTCAATTGCATACTGTGCAAGCTCTGGCCAGTGATCCATCCTCAAGACCCAGTAACCCAGAGGATTTTCGGTGGGAAAGGTGTCCAAGTCAGATCTTGCCCCTAGGTATTCCTGCAACATGTAAAACAGACGCTGGCGATGGATGCTGGAACCGATCATACCTTGGGGCTGCGGACTAAAAAATTGTCTGAACGCATCGGTCAGATGGTCACCTTCTCCACCACTCCTTCTTTGACTGACCGAAGCCTCAGCAACACATTGTCCAGAAACAGGAGTTTGTAACCTCCCAATCTCTGGGAACGTGTTGCACAAACCTTTCTGCAAGGCCTCCAGAAGATGTTTCATCCTCTGCTCCCTCTGCGACGGCAAGATAAGGTCCCAACCTTACCCTTGTAATGTGTATCAAGGAGGGTTGCCAGCCAGTATTGTTCCTTCTCCTTGATACCACGAATACGAGGATCCTTCCGCAGGCTTTTCAGGATCAGGGAGGCCATGCAGCGTAGGCTTGCTGAGGCATTCGGTCCGGAGTCCTCTAGGTCACTAAGGACGACATGATCCGCAGCCACCTCCTCCCAGCCACGTACAAGTCCATTTGTTTCTTGGGACTGTAAATGATCCCTTAAAGACTGCTGCTGATGCTGAGTGCCAGGCTCCACCTCCATACTGACACAATCCTCCTCCTCTTCCTCTTCCTGGGTGATCGGCGGGCATGCAGGAACACTGTCTGGATAAAAGGGCCTTGAGAGCTAAGGAAGTCCTCCTCTTCCTGCCTCTGTTCTGCCTCAAGTGCCCTGTCCATTATTCCACACAGCGTGTGCTCCAACAGGTGGACAAGGGGGACAGTGTCACTGATGCATGCACTGTCACTGCTCACCATCCTCGTGGCCTCTTCAAATAGTGACAGGACAATGCATGCATCCCTGATCATGGCCCACTGGCGTGGGGAAAAAAAAACAAGCTCCCCTGACCCTGTCCTGGTGCCATAGTCGCACAGGTACTCATTAATGGCCCTCTGCTGCGTGTGCAGCCACTGCAGCATGGCCAACATTGAGTTCCACCTGGTGGGCATGTCACAGATGAGGCAGTTCTTGGGCAGGTTAAATTCCTTTTGGAGGTCTGCCAGCCGAGCACTGGCATTATATGACTGGCGGAAATGCACACAGACTTTCCTGGCCTGCCTCAGGACATCCTGTAAGCCCGGGTACCTGCCCAAGAACCGCTGCACCACCAAGTTAAGGACGTTAGCCAAACAGGGCACATGGGTCATTTGTCCCTGTCGGAGGGCGGAGAGGAGGTTGGTGCCATTGTCACAAACCACCATTCCTGCCTTAAGTTGGCGTGGCGTCAACCACCTCTGAACCTGCCCCTGCAGAGCTGACAGAACCTCTGCCCCAGTGTGGCTCCTGTCCCCCAAGCACACCAGCTCAAGCACCACATGGCATCTTTTGGCCTGCGTACTTGCGTAGCCCCTTTAACGCCTACGGAGCACCGCTGGTTCCGAGGACAAAGCACAGGAAGAGGCCATGGAGGAAGAAGTAGAGGAGGGGTGGAGGAGAGAGGTGTGTCAGAATCACTAGTAGTGGAATTTTGGAGGCGTGGTGGCGGAACAACCTCCAATTCTACTGCACCTTGTCCTGCATCCTTCCCAGCTGCCAGAAGAGTCACCCAATGCGCCGTTAAACTTAGGTAACGTCCCTGTCCATGCCTGCTGGACCATGAGTCAGTGGTAATATGCACCTTACCGCTGACTGCCCTGTCCAGCGAGGCCAAGACATTGCCTTCCACATGCCGGTAGAGAGCCGGAATCGCCTTCCGTGAGAACAAGTGGTGCTTGGTTGCCTGCCACCCAGGAACCGCACATTCCACAAACTCACGGAAAGGGGCAGAGTCTACAAACTGAAAAGGTAGCAGTTGAAGTGCTAGCAATTTTGCCAAGCTAGCATTCAACCGCTGGGCATGTGGATGGCTGGGAGCGAACTTCTTTTTGCGGTGCAGCAGCTGGGGCAGGGAAATTTGCCTGGTACAATCTGACGTCGGTGTACCGATAGCAGATTGCCCGCAAGTACTTGGCTGTGACACACCTAATTCTACACCTTCATTCCTCTCAGTGCAGATCTCAGAGAGGACTGAAGGTATTGTGGGGTTGGAGATCCCAGCTAATGAGGAGTAAGGAGAGGTCCTCTTTGTTTTTTGGTGTGGGTCTTTTAGGTACGCTTGCCAATGAACTGCATGGCAGGTCAACATATGTCTGGTCAAGCATGTGGTGCCCAAGCGGGAGATGTTTTGGCCACGTGAGATACGCTTGAGACATATTTTGCAATTAGCAGCGATGCCATCTGATGCACTTGTCTCAAAAAAGGCCCATACCAAAGAACTTTTCGAATAACGCACAGAGACAGCAGCGCCCTGCAGATGCGGAGCTCTGAGGTGTGATGCAGTCAGTGTGCTGCCCTTAGGCTGGCCCCTGGAGGGCATCCTGCCTCGTCGGTGATGTGCCTCCTCCTCCTCCTCTCTCCTATCAGGCACCCATGTTGAGTCAGTGACCTCATCATCCCCTCCCTCCTCATCACTGGAGCAAATCTGGCAGTATGCTGCAGCAGGGGGAACATGACTGCCAGATTGCTGTCCTTCTTGGGCACCCCCTCTGTCCGTGCTCATGTTACTGCCTTCATCTAGCTCAGTATCATCATCAGAGCCTTCTAAACGCTGGGCATCCTCCTGGAGCATGTACCCAACACTGTGGTCAAACAGTTCGAGGGACTCCTCAGGAGGACATGGTGGGGCTAGGGAAGGAGTCACTGATCCCATTGAGCCAAGGGAAGAGGCCGCGTTGGCAGCTGCTTTGCCAGACAAAGTACCCTGAGCATGGGTGAGAGAGGATGAGGAGGATGATGACGGCTTGGTCATCCACTCGACCAAGTCTTCCGCATGTTGCGGCTCAACACGGCCAGCTGCTGGAAAAAAGGCCAAGCGTGTCCCACGGCCACGTGTTGATGAGGATGCACCGTGTCCACGACCAGCACTGTTGCCTCTAGACACAGAGCCTGCTTGCCCTCTTTTATTGGCTTGTGACTGTCTGCCTCTCCTTGTTGGCCTTCCAGACATACTAATGGCCTGCAGTGAGATTTAGCTGCACTAAGCTGGGATATATATATATATATATATATATATATATATATATATATATACTGATACTGCAGCTAGCAAAATCAACTACCTGCCTGTAGTATTATTAGTATGAAAACACCACCAATCTTCTACAGGTAGCTTTAGCTGAACACTGTGCAGAGGAGGCATTACACTAATGTTTAAATAATGTAGCTGCCTGCTGTAGTGATAGGATCAGGAAAACACTACCAACCTTCTACAGGTAGCTTTAGCTGAACACTGTGCAGAGGTCGCACTACACTAATTTGTAGCTTTAGCTGAACACTGTGCAGAGGTCGCACTACACTAACTTGTAGCTTTAGCTGAACACTGTGCAGAGGTCGCACTACACTAACTTGTAGCTTTAGCTGAACACTGTGCAGAGGACGCACTACACTAACGTTTAATTAATGTAGCTGCCTGCGGTAGTGATAGGATCAGGAAAACACCACCAACCTTCTACAGGTAGCTTTAGCTGAACACTGTGCAGAGGTCGCACTACATTAATGTGTAAATAATGTAGCTGCATGTGGTAGTGATAGGTTCAGGAAAACACCACCAACCTTCTACAGGTAGCTTTAGCTGAACACTGTGCAGAGGTCGCACTACACTAACATGTAAATAATGTAGCTGCCTGCGGTAGTGATAGGATCAAGAAAACACCACCAACCTTCTACAGGTAGCTTTAGCTGAACACTGTGCAGAGGTCGCACTACACTAACGTGTAAATAATGTAGCTGCCTGCGATAGTGATAGGATCAGGAAAACACCACCAACCTTCTACAAGTAGCTTTAGTTGAACACTGTATAGAGGTCGCAATACACTAACGTGTGAATAATGTAGCTGCCTGCGGTAGTGATAGGATCAGGAAAACACCACCAAACTTCTACAGGTAGCTTTAGCTGAACACTGTGCAGGGGTCGCACTACACTAACGTGTAAATAATGTAGCTGCCTGCGGTAGTGATAGGATCAGGAAAACACCACCAACCTTCTACAAGTAGCTTTAGTTGAACACTGTACAGAGGTCGCAATACACTAACGTGTAAATAATATAACTGCCTGTGGTAGTGATATGATCAGGAAAACACCACCAACCTTCTACAGGTAGCTTTAGCTGAACACTGTGCAGAGGTCGCACTACACTAACGTGTAAATAATGTAGCTGCTTGCGGTAGTGATAGGATCAGGAAAACACCACCAACCTTCTACAGGTAGCTTTAGCTGAACACTGTGCAGAGGTCACACTACACTAACTTGTAGCTTTAGCTGAACACTGTGCAGAGATCATACTACACTAACTTGTAGCTTTAGCTGAACACTGTGCAGAGGTCGCACTACACTAACGTGTAAATAATGTAGCTGCCTGCAGTAGTAATAGGATCAGGAAAATAACACCAATCTTCTACAGGTAGCTTTAGCTGAACACTGTGCAGAGGTTGCACTACACTAATGTGTAAATAATGTAGCTGCCTGCGGTAGTGATAGGATCAGGAAAACAACATCAACCTTCTACAGGTAGCTTTAGCTGAACACTGTGCAGAGGTCGCACTACACCAACGTGTAGCTTTAGCTGAACACTGTGCAGAGGTCGCACTACATTAACTTGGAGCTTTAGCTGAACACTGTGCAGAGGTCGCACTACACTAACTTTTAGCTTTAGCTGAACACTGTGCAGAGGTCGCACTACACTAACTTGTAGCTTTAGCTGAACACTGTGCAGAGGTCGCACTACACTAACTTGTAGCTTTAGCTACACACTGTGCAGAGATCGCACTACACTAACTTGTAGCTTTAGCTGAACACTGTGCAGAGGTCGCACTACACTAACGTGCAAATAATGTAGCTGCCTGCGGTAGTGATAGGATCAGGAAAATAACACCAACCTTCTACAGGTAGCTTTAGCTGAACACTGTGCAGAGGTCGCACTACACTAACGTGTAAATAATGTAGCTGCCTGCGGTAGTGATAGGATCAGGAAAACACCACCAACCTTCTACAGGTAGCTTTAGCTGAACACTGTGCAGAGGTTGCACTACACTAACTTGTAGCTTTAGCTGAACACTGTGCAGAGGTCGCACTACACTAACTTGTAGCTTTAGCTGAACCCTGTGCAGAGGTTGCACTACACTAACTTGTAGCTTTAGCTGAACACTGTGCAGAGGTCGCACTACACTAACGTGTAAATAATGTAGCTGCCTGTGGTAGTGATAGGATCAGGAAAACAACACCAACCTTCTACAGGTAGCTTTAGCTGAACACTGTGCAGAGGTCGCACTACACTAACTTTTAGCTTTAGCTGAACACTGTGCAGAGGTCGCACTACACTAACTTGTAGCTTTAGCTGAACACTGTGCAGAGGTCGCACTACACTAACTTGTAGCTTTAGCTACACACTGTGCAGAGATCGCACTACACTAACTTGTAGCTTTAGCTGAACACTGTGCAGAGGTCGCACTACACTAACGTGCAAATAATGTAGCTGCCTGCGGTAGTGATAGGATCAGGAAAATAACACCAACCTTCTACAGGTAGCTTTAGCTGAACACTGTGCAGAGGTCGCACTACACTAACGTGTAAATAATGTAGCTGCCTGCGGTAGTGATAGGATCAGGAAAACACCACCAACCTTCTACAGGTAGCTTTAGCTGAACACTGTGCAGAGGTCGCACTACACTAACTTGTAGCTTTAGCTGAACACTGTGCAGAGGTCGCACTACACTAACTTGTAGCTTTAGCTGAACCCTGTGCAGAGGTTGCACTACACTAACTTGTAGCTTTAGCTGAACACTGTGCAGAGGTCGCACTACACTAACGTGTAAATAATGTAGCTGCCTGTGGTAGTGATAGGATCAGGAAAACAACACCAACCTTCTACAGGTAGCTTTAGCTGAACACTGTGCAGAGGTCGCACTACACTAACTTGTAGCTTTAGCTGAACACTGTGCAGAGGTAACACTACACTAACTTGTAGCTTTAGCTGAACACTGTGCAGAGGTCGCACTACACTAACTTGTAGCTTTAGCTGAACACTGTGCAGAGGTTGCACTACACTAACTTGTAGCTTTAGCTGAACACTGTGCAGAGGTCGCACAACACTAACTTGGAGCTTTAGCTGAACACCGTGCAGAGGTCGCACTACACTAACTTGTAGCTTTAGCTGAACACTGAGCAGAGGTCGCACTACACTAACTTGTAACTTTAGCTGAACACTGTGCAGAGGTCGCACTACACTAACTTGTAGCTTTAGCTGAACACTGTGCAGAGGTCGCACTACACTAAAAAATAATGTAGCTGTCTGCGGTAGTGATAGGATCAGAAAAACAACACCAATCTTCTACAGGTAGCTTTAGGTGCACACTGTGCAGAGGATGCACTACACTAACTGTAAATACTGTAGCTAATAGGACTAATAGGATCAGAAGAACACCAGCAATTTTCTTCAATTACTGTAACAACACCTGCCTGCCTGTCAGTAGGAGAATAATAACAGGAACTGATCTAGCTAAACTGAATACAGTGTGTGTATGTATATATATATATATATATATATATATACACACACACACAACACCTGGGATGCATATATATACACAATACACTGTAAGTGCAGCTAACTGACTGACTGTACTACCTAATCTATCTAACTTAAATTAAATTACACGGTCTCTCTGTCTCTGTCTCTCAACGCCGGAACACACTACACAGGCGGCCTTTTATAGTGTGGGGCGTGTACTAAACCCCCTGAGCCATAATTGGCCAAAGCCACCCTGGCTTTGGCCAATTACAGCATTTTGTACATGCGGCGCTGTGATTGGCCAAGCATGCGGGTCATAGTACATGCTTGGCCAATCATCACCCAGGAATGCACTGCGATGCCGCAGTGAATTATGGGCCATGACGCGCCACTCGAATTTGGCGCGAGCAGCCCATATCATTCGAATCGAACAGACGCACGATCAAACAGACGATGTTCGAGTCGAAACATGGGTTCAACTCGAACACAAAGCTCATCCCTAGTAAGGAGAGATAGACACATGTCACTGAACTAGTTCTCGAATTCTGGCAATCTCAGAATATCTGTCCCTACACACACACACACACACACACACACACACACACACACACACACACACACACTAAGCCTATCATGTCTGACCCTTGACTGTAGGGAAAATGAAGCATAGACAAAACAAGATATGCCAAAAAGAACATTGAATGGGAATCAGCTAGATGCTTGGTAGGCTACCCCTAAACCTTATCTGATTAAAGTACTGATTGGGGTTGTAGGTGGCCAGGGGTAACCAAGTCCCTTAGGTGGAACAATTATAGAGATCAGATGATTCACATGTTGCTTCAAGCAGGAAAAGCAGCTTCCTCTAAGGCCAGTAGCAGGAAAAAAGCAAGGAGCACACGCATACAGCACTCCTATAGCTGTTGACAATCACTCAGTTAATGCCACTTAAACCATTACCTCAGTAAAATGATGTTAGTTAGAAAGTTAAAAAATGCCACCCAATGGTCCAAATTGTGAGGTAACTCCAGTTGCTTTAGCCCAACTGGCCTTACTCACTAAGTGAGTCATCAGAGACTGGGTCACACCAAAATGAAGTGTATCAGGTCTGGACCTGGACAGTACTCTGTTGCTAACACAAGGGTCTGGGAAGCACAACAATGCAGAGCTCAAAGGTCATATACCAGTATATTTTTGCCACTTCCAGGGACTTACTACAGAGTAAACACTTTTAGAGTACGTCACACCAGAGCGCACAGCTTTGGACCTGGAGAGCACCCTGTGGCTAACGAAAACATTACACTGAGGTCTGGATAACACCAAAATGTACAGCCCAATGCCTGAAGGTCACATTCCAGGCTAGCCCTGCAATCTTTGGTTCAGCAGGTTCTAGGTAAGACCTCCAAAGCAGTTGCGGAGGATACACCAATCCAGATAGCCTCTGTACAGGGACTAGCTCAAGCAGCAATTAGAGGTCTTGCCTGAAGGAAACATCTATGGAGTTTTATCTTTGGCAGAAGAAAAAAAAGAATAAAGAAACAAAAATTTGAAAAAACATGTTTAGAGTTTTTCTCAGCAGAGCTGAGCACGTGCTTCAATCCTCCTCGGACACTAGCATAATGCATGACGGTTTGGTGGTGGGGTTATATGGGGGCATGCTTTGTTTTCGAGGGTGCCAACCTCCTGATGGTGGCAGTATATTCCAAATGTAAATGTATATCTACAATTCTTGTATACCTCAATGAATGATAAAGATATAGAGCTTTAACGACTTTATCATCAGTGGGATCCTCTTACATGGTAGTGGCAAAAACATGTTCACAGTGGTGACTGGATCTATGTTTGCAATATGATTTGCTATGCTTGCCAAAAAAAAGTTCTTTTGCGTGTAATTATTCTTTGGTGATATTGCAGGAACAGTACACACTACCATGTTCAATTCAAGTGCAACCTACTTCAAGCAAACTCAGAGATCCAACTTCCAGTGCGTATGTACCCTATGGGTACCTAGGAGACTGGAGATGAACACCACTGGTCTGCAGGGTACTTGCTACAACCTTGTCAAGGGGAATGCAATTTGTTTTTTGGGCCAATATCCTATTCTTATTACAAAGGTAGGTGCTTCTATTGGTGCTTTCAATCTATACAAGTCTATGTGCCTGTCAGAGAAAAGACTGCGGAGCATTTGGATGACTTTCAAAAGTCCAACCACCACATGATGTCATTGGCTAGGACTACTACCTTGCCTTTAAATAAATGCAAACCCTTACGTCAATGTGTGTAGCATCTGCAGCTCTAAAACTTACCCCATACCGTTCCAAATTATAGTTTAGACACCAGTTAATTTACATAATGTCAGGTTATGTGAACTAGTTGGGTGTTTTTGAGTTGTAGTTCTTCCTTCGCTGGACTTAACTGTAGTTATTTTAAAAAGCATTGAAATGAATGACCATCTGCGGCTCTTTACCATAAAACTTATAAAATTAAGGGCTCTGTCTTTTTTATTAACTGATGTTAAAATTCTGGTCTACTAGACTAAGCATAGATAGTGCTTTTTAGCCCTACTGCTGAGAATTAAATGCTTGATAAATGAGAACCATGACAATTTGTGCTTAACTTATTTCCCCTAGGTAATTAAACATCTGGCTAGATAATTTACACCTAAAGCTCTATAGACAACGTACAATAATCAACAAATGTAGCCTGTGCTTTTGGGTTAATGTAAACAGAATTCTACAAATTGACAAATTAAAATAAAAAGAGAACTGTAGAATTTCACAGTCAATTAAACCTGGTTGAGAATGAACTAATAATTGGGCTGGCTCTTGTTGCATTTTAAGTTGGTAATGGCAACACGCTGGCTGGGACCGAGCTAGGGCATCCATCTGTCCATTATTCCCAAATGCTACCCATACACAAAATATAACTGTTCCCTAGACCTAACCACAGCTTTTTAATCGGATGCTAGTTTGAGGGGAAAAAAACCTTTGTGGGCATAGGTCTCATTTCAATAAATCAGAATGTGCTAAATAAGACGTTTTTCTCAACTGAAGGTTAATCTTAATCTAAAGAGCCAAAACAATTCTCCATTGTATTTTAAGGTCTAATAAAAAAAATACTACAGAAAGGTGTTTCAAGTTTATCTAAAGGCAGAAGTTGTATTAATTTAAATTGAGTGGTGATGGGTTGGCACCACTGTCAAGTTTTGATTGTGTGTGTCCCTGTTAGGAAAATTTTTAATGGTTCTGATGACTGGGGGAGCTTTGTCATTGCTGAGTCACAAGCTTGTCAATCAGCACCTGGCCACATCTAATCCTGCCCACTGCTTTCTAGATTGATAGCACTGCCTTTATTCCTTTATTGCTGAAACCCATCCACTGTGAGCTGCAGTGCTAGGGGGGCATTTGAGACACAAATGAAGGAGGAAAATGCATTTTTTGTTTACATAATGAGGCTTCTACATCCAATAGTAACTGGATTTGGGACTTGTTTAAATGGTCATACAGAAGGTTTAGTTATACTTTAAGGGAAGAGCGCTATTTTAAATTCCTAAAACTACCTTTGTACAATCCACATTGCTTAGACTTACAATTAATTGGTATCTGACATACATAATCTTTTATTGTAAGACAGAAGTTGTGGAGCAGAACTCGAGAAATATAATCTAACACCCATAGATTAGGCCCTCTTGAGGAGATAGTACTACTGGTCTGAGATTGCTGATGGGGTTTCACCAATCAATAGGTTCTCAGAAAGGTTCCCTTTTCTTTCCTTATGTTTTATCATTAAATACAAATATAATGGTATGGTATGAAAAATCTGAATTTAAACTGTTTTGGGGACTAATCGATAAAGGGCACTTTTTCATCCCCCACATTCATTTAGAGGGTGTTTCTGCTCTGTTACCTAAATCTTTATGGTTAACACTATCCTTATTTTCTGAATCACTCTTAAGAAGAGTGTGTGAAAACACAGGTAAATGTACACATTATTTAAAGCACTGGGCTTCTCTGAGGTCACCTACCTGGGTACCTATAGTAAGATCTCTTTACTACTAGACTTAAAGGGGATATGTCACAGCACAAAGCTGAGGTATGCATTTTGTGGTTAGAACCAGATCTCAGCCTCAGTTTTCTAGAAATTAACATCATCATTGTATCTTTCTGTAATATCCATGAAGCTGGTCCTTGATTCCCGCAGTGCTCAGATGGTGGTAGATGATAGAGTAATTTTGTTATACGAATACTAATGTACTACTATGTGCAATATCACAAAAGAAATATAAAATAATAATGAAAAAATATAGTGTCAAAAATTGTGCGAAATTGCTTAACTGCTGTAACCGCTAATATGGTAATCTCCAACCACTAGATCAATTGTATATAAAATGAAAATGGTGCACTGTCCAGAATACACAAGCACAAGCCTTGAACCTACACAGTATTAAAAAAAAACTTCTACAAACACCAAAAAAGTGTCATATATATAAATTTTACCCTGTAACAATTGTCTTCATTTAAAGATTTCCCATTTGTTTCTTTTTCAGAGACAACTTAAAAACAGAGGGCAACTCCTCAACAATGAGACAGACAGCAAAAAACTTGAGAGTTGATAGCGATTCACAAATTTATCCAAAACTAATAAAAACAATCTCTTTATAGTTAGCTAATGTGGTTGTCTTAGTGCAGCCTTTCTTAACATTTGTACCCTGCAGAGTAAAATGTAAACTCTTGGTGAACCCCTAAAATTGTCTGATCCATGGCTCAGGGTACTTTAGCGTAATCAGTAAGTTATAGATATAATCATAAAGGAAGTAAAATAATAAATGTATCTCTCTAATGTGACTTGGAGTTGCATTGGTGTTCAGATCAAAACTCACTTTGTGCTATTGTTTAATGACAACACTAATCAGTGGCAGTACTAAATTTGCATTGGTGCTCAATGATGGCACTAATTGGTAACACTAAATTTGCAACATTGTTCCGGAAAAATAGCAACTCTGCATTGATGCAATCATACTGTATTTAGCTGATCAGTCTTGAAGTCTAAGAAAGCTGGCATTTTGGAGGTTCCACTATTGTTTACAAGCAAACTATAAGAAAATTTCCACTTTTTTTTTTAATATCAGCTGTGCAGTAGCCACTTTCTGGCTGTCATCAGCACAAGCAAGGGGAATTGCAGGATTTCTGGGGAAAAGTCATATTTTATTAGGTTGTAGGTTGGGTGACTTTTCTAAAGGGGCCATGACAAATACAGATTTTCTCTGCAGTTTATACTTACCAGAGTGACAAGCCGCTCCTCTAACCCCACACTGTCAACTCACTATAGGATATCAGGCACAGGTATTCAAAGAGCATGGCTGAGCTGATATCAACCTATTGGTGGTGCTCAAATGCTGTAGCCTGCAAGGGGAAACACTAAAGTCCCTACTTGGTGGATCTAAATCTGCTGCAATTGTGGCTAGAGGTGTAACCCTTAAGGACCTCCCTAGGGTTCAACATGCAGGTCGGTGCAGAGTGATGCAGCGGGCAGAAAACACATAGTCCAGATAAAATTTCAAAAATATATAATATAAAAAAAGTCCAGCAAAAACAAAAAAACTAGCGGGAAGGGAACCCAACCGGGAGCACTCACAAGTCATAGCAGCAAAGCGGTAGTAAAAAGTGTGGACCAACTGTCTCGAGGAGCGGAAAATGATCTGGCAGGTATGCACCCAAATGGGGAGGCTTCCAGGAAGGATGGGGTGTCCCTGCACCTTCCCTGCTTTTTTAGAACCTTTCACTGACATCACTTTCCATGACAGACAGGAGACCTGTCCCTAGTCTAGCAACTTGCAAAATGCATGCCAAACACAGGAGCCAGGGTCTTCAATAGATTCTGCCTGACTCAAGATGGCCACCAAAGTCACATGGGGTGCCAGCATCCTATCAGATAGCGGCCTCCCTGTGACCGAGGAAACCATAGAGGAACTAGGTTCCTCTCAGCTTCCTCCTCCACCTGCATTGCCACTGCAGATGAGCAACAACAGCAGTGGAAAAAGTAGCCTGCCCCTGCCTACAAGCAGAACACCGGTTGAAAATCTATGGCTTACCGAGTTCAACAATAGTGTTAGTAATGATGAGTCTGTGAGTTTAACCCTTATTTAACCATTTTTTATGCTAATAAATCATTAATAAAATTAGTAATAATATACATTTGCAGATGTTCTTTCTCTTCATGAAATAGATTTGTTTATACTTTTCTATACTCTATCTTCTCATGAATGGTCCTTTAGGTTATAGTTAAGATGTGAGAATCACAAGACTATTTGAACGATATAATAAATACCATGGCAGGTAATACAGTTTACATATATGTATTTAACCATTTGCAGTGGTGCTTTAAGTACTGACATCAGGAATGAGCCTTTTTATTTCTGTACTATTTTAAACAGCAGAACAAAAGAGGATAAAGTAACACCACAAAAAAAAAGGATAACTATGCCATTTGAAAATAAGTTTTGTGCCGTTGTGCCTATAATGTAAGTAAATAAGTGACGGAAGGCATTTTGCAGATTTGAAATTAGTTGTGAAAGCTTTCTGATTAGTTGATAATCAAATCTCTCCATTTTAGCTGTACGCAATCAGGTTTTCTCAAAATTACAATTTGTTTTATAAGCAAATGCCACAGCTGCACTAAACACATAATGGATGAATCTGATCTAGCTGTGAATAATTTGATTAAGGGAAGACTGCTGTTTTCAAATATTAGATTTAGCTTCATTTACCTATGTCTGCACAGTTCACATTACCCAGAAGCACAATTAATTGGTGCCTGGACAACAGGGTCTTTCATTAAAAAGATTTTACCCCTTTTATGATCCTGAAATGAAGCTGACGATTGCCAGGCAAGAACCATGTGTTCCTTTTATGACACTGGCAATAATTCAGTGTCAGTTATTCACTGGCTACAAGAACTGTCTGAAGAGAGATGATATCTTACTGCTATGGTGGAAAGGCAGCCAACCAACTAAACTGATATGCTTTATGTAGAGAACTGGCACAAAAAGTAATTGTAAAAAAGTGTAAGAAAGACAGCCGAGTGACCTACAACAACTTTTGAAGGCCATATTGTAAATCTGTCACAAACTACTGAAACTGAAGATGTGATGAAAAACACATAAAAGAGGGATTGCCTTTGGTGTAAACCACACTCCAATACAATCAGTAAATACAGATATATAGGCAGCTGAAGGTATACTCAAATCTAGACTTTTCCTGGCAAGCTTGACCCAACCCCTTCTGGCCTCTGAGCTTTCCTATTGTTTTATAATGTGATAGATACCTCAATATCATAAAGATTTTAGATCTCATAGTTACATAGTTACATAATAGGTGAGGTTGAAAAAAGACACAAGTCCATCAAGTCCAACCTATGTGTGTGATTATGTGTCAGTATTACATTATATATCCCTGTATGTTGTGGTCATTCAGGTGCTTATCTAATAGTTTCTTGAAGCTATCGATGCTCCCCGCTGAGACCACCGCCTGTGGAAGGGAATTCCACATCCTTGCTGCTCTTACAGTAAAGAACCCTCTACGTAGTTTAAGGTTAAACCTCTTTTCTTCTAATTTTAATGAGTGGCCGCGAGTCTTGTTAAACTCTCTTCTGCAAAAAAGTTTTATTTCTATTGTAGGGTCACCAGTACGGTATTTGTATATCGAAATCATATCCCCTCTCAAGCGTCTCTTCTCCTGAGAGAATAAGTTCAGTGCTCGCAACTTTTCCTCATAACCAAGATCCTTCAGACTCTTTATTAGCTTTGTTGCCCTTCTTTGTACTCGCTCCATTTCCAGTACATCCTTCCTGAGGACTGGTGCCCAGAATTGGACAGCATAATCCAGGTGCGGCCGGACCAGAGTCTTGAAGAGTGGGAGAATTATCGTTTTATCTCTGGAGTTGATCCCCTTTTTAATGCATGCCAATATTCTGTTTGCTTTGTTAGCAGCAGCTTGGCATTGAATGCGATTGCTGAGTCTATCATCTACTAGGACCCCTAGGTCCTTTTCCATCCTAGATTCCCCCAGAGGTTCTCACCCCTCTGGGGATTTCATAAAGGTTGTCCTAAACACCCATTCAAGTTTAGTTGGGGCACAACATTGAATGTGTCGATGCTTGCGTCCGTTTCATGTACCTGTCACAGACAGGTTTATACATACATCTGTTTGCGCACTAAGGTCAGAGTGTTCATACTGGACACTCCTTCCTCAGGGCATACCCTCCCTCCTCGGCCAATGTGCCCATCACACAGGCACTTAGGAGTTTTGTACTGGGTACATGGAGCCTGATGGGGAACTCAGAGGCTATTTCCCCATCAAGTCTACTTTACTTTTGCTTGACAGTGCACAGCAGAGGGAGGATCCATAGACACTAATTCCAAGTGCAGCTTTTGAATTCCTCCACTGTTGTCAATCAAAAGTAAAGTGAGCCAGAAGGGAAATTAGTCCCTAAGTTCCCCACCAGGCTCCACCCACCCAGTGACAAGTCTTTTATCAAATATGAGCATTTTTATCTTTGGGTAATGACATCACTCATTTACATTTAGCTTTCAGCCGGGGAATCTCCCGGCCGAAAGCTAAATGAGGCCAGTGATACAGTACTGTGCATGAAGCTGTCACATTCTTGACAGATCTCCAGAAGATCTATGCTTCACTCTGAATATTAGTGTATCTCTATACGCCAGTTCGGAGCTGGTTTCAATCATAGCCAGTTTCCTAATCTGAGAACTGGTGGTAGTTTTTATAAGAACTTGTTGCTGTCATAGTAGCGGGTTCTTAAAGTTGTGGTAGTTAAAACACACAAATGTGTTGCAGGTGTCAATAATGTTACTGAAGCTGGATAAAATGCTTGCTTGAATTAGGCACATGTAGTTCTTAAGGGAACCACTACCACAAAGCTGGTTTCACACCAGCATTATTTGTAATGTCCATCCGCCTGCTCAGCAGGTGATCCCTCCTCTGAGCAGGTGGATGACAGCTTGGTGTCAGAGCTGACATGGACACAGCCACGCAGTTCTCTATGGGTCTGTCAGATGGAAACAGACTGCTAGTCCATTTCCATCGGCCTGTCATCTGATCCGCCAGACGGACGGGTAATGGATCTCCCATCCATCTGTTTTGGTGGACAGGACCAGATCGGATGCTGGCAGGTGTCAGGGGACACATGTTTGCTGACATGCAGAGCTCCATAGAGAGCAATGGCTGGTCCAATCAGCCTTAGGACTATTTCCAATTGTCCTGTATAACTCGTGTTCTATTTATTGATCTGCCGATGATGGTAGCCTCTGCTTCTCCATTTCTGTTTTCATTATATACAGTACTCCCTTTAAATTGCTCTGGTGTGTCACAGATTTGGATGTAGGCAAGATAATTGGACTTCCAGGTAGTTAGGAAATAAAAGGTAAAGGGCCAGAAGAACTTTGTTAGCAAGCCAGCCAATTGGCCAAGCTGAATGTCAGGATGAAAACTAGACGATTAAGATGTTATGCTGTGCCCTTAATCTGGCTTGGGTACTGTTCAATTTAGTAATCTCTTGGAAACTTTCTATATTTTGCCTACACAACCCGCTTAAATCAATAAAATTAAGTTGTATTGTTGGCAAAATATTCAGTGTTTGTATTCCTTTAGATTTACCAAAACCATGTAGTGCAAGGGCCTGCCTGATTGCATACAAATTGAAACTGTTAAGGTTTGACCTCATATTATATGTTTTTGGTAAATCTAAAGGAAAAAATCTAAAGTTAATTGTATAGTGTGTATGTCCCCTTATCCACAGCTCACTTCCTGCCCAAAACTGCTTTTACTCAGTCTTGCTGCAGACTGAAATAGTCAAATAGTGGATAACAAAATATAGTATATGTTGCAATAAGCAGCTCAGTAAATGGTAAAGTCATTCTAAATGTCTTAATTTCTGCCATGTATGTTTACAAGAATCTTTTTTTTTGTTTTTAATTAGTTTGTCTTTTAGATTTATTGGCTCTTTAAATTATGTAAAAGATTTTATAGAAGCATAAAACTGTGCAGGCATAAATCTGTGTCCTTGTTTAGTTTTAGTATAGCATTTGTGAAGGTGTACAAAGTCTAGTATTGATGGTACACTTCTTTATTGCAGGTGGAACAAAGCAAGCAAGCAAAATGTGTTCTGAGCAGTCTCCTGTGAATATCAGGAGGCCCCTGAATGTGTCCTATCAGGCCTTCCTTTTTTTACACTGCGTTGTAATAAGGGGGCACCCACATCGTATGTTTCAAGGATTATTAATATATTCAAGTCTAAGTCAAAGCAAAAAAAAAAAACATTTTGTACATCTCTGCAATATATCCACATTTAAACATAATTTATCCCTTTAATGCTATGAGTTTGAAAAAAAACAAAAACAACAATTGATGTGCCAGAAATATATGGTGCTCCTAACTTTCACTTTGACATAACACAGTCAGTGGAATTTTTCAAAGCATTAGAACCATGTTTCTGGTGATATGGCCCCCCTAAAACTCCCTGTGCCACATTCTAAATTCCCTGCTGCTAATTTTGTAGCTTTACTAAAACATGCAACAATATCAGGTAGTTCTTAATAATGCCACTTTTTCAAAGTTGCACAATTACTGCACCCATTTTTTTTTAAATACCTCCAATTTGTAGATAACTAAAGTTCATAGATAATTGTAAGTTGGGGAACAGAGACAGGCAGAGTGCCTGTCTCTGTATGCTGTGTAGTAGAACAGCATAATTGCCACCGCTTCCCCTTCCCCACACGTTATACTTACTTTTTCTGTGCAATGGTTTTGCACAGAGCAGCCCCAATACTCTTCTTCTGGGGTCCCCCATCTGCACTCCAGGCTCCCCCTCTTCAGCAAGTGCCCCCATGGAAAGCAGCTTTCCATGGGGGCACCCGTGCGTGCTGTCCTGTCTGCGTCAATTGATGCAGAGTGGGTGGCTGGGCCCTGCCCCCTGCTTGCTCAGCAAAGCATTTGATTCACAGCAGCCGGAGCCAATGGCTCCCGCTGCTATCAATCTGCCCAGAGAGGATGAAAAAAAATGAAGCGTTAATATCGCTTTAACAACCAGAAACAGGTGGGGACGGGGAAGCAGTGGCAATTATGCTACAGCAGGATCTCTGCCTGTCTCTGCTCCCCAACCTACAATGGGTTGTTATTATTTTTTTTAAAAACAAGACTTTATTATCACTTTAATGCTTTAGAACAAGGGTCTCAAACTGGCAGTCCTCCAGCTACTGCAAAACTACAAGTCCCATGAGGCATTTCAAGGCTGACAGTTACAAGCATGACTCCGTCAGGCAGAGGCATGATGGGACTTGTAGTTCTGCAACAGCTGGAGGGCCACCAGTTTGAGACCCCTGCTTTAGAACCACTTTAAAGGTGCTGTCTGTTTCATAGCCGATAGCCTCCCAGTAACCAGTGACACTGACAGTGAGCCTAATGGGGAAGTTGAGACTCTAGTTCCCCATCTCTGGACACTGCATAGGTTCTGGTGGTGACACAAGATCAACGAAAACTTGAGAAAAACTGTGTTAGAGTATTCTAGGAAATTCTGCTTTGATCCCCAGCAGCATACAAGAAAACTATGACATTTCTGCCTCTATGTAAGGATTTTTCATTTCCTTCATTGGGGCTGAAGTAGTTTTGACCAGCAGCAGTATGAACACCACCAAAAGTACAATACTTCAAAGTACCTGAGCTTTAAAAGATACATACATTCTTACAAAGAGTATTCCCGCCGATGGAAGACAATCATTTTATGTGAAGATCGACTTTAATATGTACATATAGGCAGTGATTTCTAAACTTTGCAGTTTTGTCTTTTTAGACCATCTGAGAATAACAAGCACATCATTTTATTTTCACTTTTGGTGCGCCAGCAAGATCAGTTTCATTTTCCAAGCTGCAGAATATGGGACTTTCTAACTTATTGGGATGAGACTAAAGTACTTCGATAACATTTCTAAAATAGAACAGCAATGGTGAACAGACAAGTATGTTTTAGACGCCGTTGTCTGCAGCATTTACTGAAAATCAATGAGACTATGGGAATATAAGTACCCAAGTGACACATTTAATAACTTGTAAAATGATGTAACCAACTTCTCAAGAATTATGTGAAAATGAGTACATCATTATGCTTCACTGTGCTGAAATGCAATGTGAGGAACATGAAAAGGAGAACTCGGCTTTGAAGTTTATGCACAGCTTTACGGAGCACAGAAATAATTAAACATAGTATAAATAGAAATGGCTATGCTTTAGCTACAGTGGGCAAATTAATCCAGTAACTAAATATAACGCATTATTTAATAATCAAGTCCTAAAGTTTGCACAAAGGAGTTCTAGGTGAAACTAGAAATGTACAGAAAATGTACCTCAATGCTTTACTGAAATGACAGAAGTTGTTGGTCTGTTGCAAACATTTCCCATAATTTATATGGCACAGCTGTTAGGATCTCTAAATGTAGCCTTACCTGTTTCTTTACTTTTGTGGGGGGTTAATATACAAATAAACTCAACTAAAACCCAGAATAATTTGCTGTCTGTGCCTCCACGCTCATGTAATAGCTCAAATTTATTTACAGACTCTATGAAGTTTCCAAAAGTATCAGCAAAGACCAAAACCGAATATCCAACATATTTCGGGGCCAACGTCATTTCCTCTTCATCAGGGCTGAAAACAGGATAAAATTTGGATGGACTCAGTGATGTCACAGATCTAGGTAAGAACCAGTACTAAACTCTCAACACAGGGTAACAATTTGACAGCAGTTGCCACTCAGCAAAATTGATCATTTTATGACTTTTTTTTTTACCAACATTTAAAATGATCTCAGACTCTTTTTTTCAATTTTGGTCTGGCACTCCTCCGTCTATGGTTTGAGCTACCATTGGGTGCCCTGCTGTGTGGAAGCCACTTCACCAAAGCTTTAAGCTTGTTTGAAGTTTTCTTTATCTGTCTACACATACAAAATTACCTTTATAGAGAGTCCTAAAACACGATAGACCAACATAGTAGGTAAGGTTGAATTAAGACACTAGTCCATCCAGTTCAACCTGTGTAGGTGCACGTATGTCAGTGTCTATAATTTTTTCCCATATGCCTGTATGTTGTGTTCTTTAAGATGCACATCCAAGAGTTTCTTCAAAATATCCATACTCCCCGCTGACACCACCACTTGTGGAAGAGAGTTTTGCATCCTTATTGCCCTGACAGTGAAAACCCCCCTGCGCAGTTTAAGGTTAAACCGTTTCTCCTCCAATCTTATTGTGTGGCCCCGTGTCCTCTTACACTCCTCGAGACTGAATGTTTTTTTTTCTATGCTGGGATCACCATTGAGGTATTTGTAAGTCGCTATTGTATCTCCTGCTAGAATAAATGTAGTGCTTGCAGGCATTCCTTGTAATTGAGGTCCTTCAGTCCCCTTATTAGTTTTGTTGCCCTTCTTTGGACACTCTCCAGCCCATCCCTTCTAAGTACTGGTGACCAGAACTGGACAGAGTACTCCAGATGTGGTCTAACCAGAGTTGTATAAGTATATTTTTTAAGTATATCCTGGCTTTGGTAGCTGCAGCTTGACATGGCATGCTATTGCTCAATCTGTCATCTACTAGGACCCCCAGATCTTTCTCCATCCTTGATTTCCCCAGTGGTTCTACCCCTAGTGAGTAGTTTGCATTTATGTTTTTTTCCCCTAAGTGCATTACTTTACATTTCTCCACATTAAACCTCATTTGCCATGTATTTGCCCACTCCCTTATTTTGTTCACATCTTTCTGTAAAATTTCTATATCCTGATGTGAATTTATTGCCCTGCTTAATTTTGTGTTGTCTGCAAAAACTGAGATTGAGCTATTTATCCCATCCTCTATATCATTTATGAATAAATTGAATAGAATTGGTCCCAAGACAGAACTTTGGGGTACCCCACATACTACTCCAGACCAGTCTGAGTACATGTTATTTATCACCACCCTTTGAACACACCCCTGTAACCATTTTGTTTTACCCAAGAACAAATCTTGTGGTCCATGCCTGCAGACCTCAGCTTGTAAAGTAAGCATTTATGGGGAACTGTGTTGAATGCTTTTGCAAAATCCTGGTACACTAAATCCACAGGCCTTCCCATGTCTAGATGTCAGCTCACTTTCTCGTAGAATGTTAACAGATTTGTCTGGCAGGAACAACCTTTCGCAAACCCATGCTGATTACTACTGATATTTTTTTTCTTCAGTAAATTTTTGGATATAGTCCCTTATCCCCCCTCCAAAAATTTACCTACTATTGATGTTAGGCTGATTGGCCTGTAGCTTTCAGGGATTTGTCTCTGTCCTTTTTTGAATATTGGTATCACATTGGCTTTTCTCCAATCAGCTGGTACAATTCCTGTCAGTATGCTGTCCACAAAGATTAGGAACAATGGTCTGGCTATAACCTGACTGAGTTCTCGGAGGACTCTCAGGTGTAAGCCATCTGGTCTTGGTGATTTATTTGTATTAAGTTTATTAAGTCTTTCCTTCACTCCAGCCTCTGTTAGCCACGAGGGTATGCCCTGTGATGTGTCACTAACAGTACTGTCATGGTTGGTATACCCCTCTTTTTCCCACGTAAAAACTGTGGAGAAGGTGGCATTTAGTACAATTGCCTTCTCTGTGTCACCCGTAACTATCCTCGTCTTTTATGTGGGCAATGTGCTCTGATCACACCTTTTTACTGTTAATATATCAAAAAAATGTATTTAGATTTTTTTTACTCTCCTCTACTATGTCTCTCTCATAGTCTTTTTAGCCGCCTTAATTGTGTTTTTACACTTCTTATTGCACTCCTTGTAGTGTTGGAATACTGATGGTGAACCATCCTCTTTATATTTTTTAAAGGCCATTTTTTTCAGATAATGAGGCTTTTTACATTATGGTTTAGCCACCCAGGTTTAACCTTCACTCTTCTATATTTATTACCCATTGGAATCCACTGTGTGATACCTTCGCTTAATATGCTCCTAAAGCATTCTCATTTTTCTTCTGTGTTCAATGTTTCTTGGATTTGGTCCCAATTGATGTCATGTAGCAACGACCGCAGTTCAGAAAAATTGGCTTGTTTGAAATTTAGTTTTCTTGTGCTGGCCTCTTTTTTCTATGGTTTACGCTAAATGCGATCATCCTATGATTGCTAGATCCCAAGTTGTACCGTACTGCCACATCTGAAATCATACTTGGATCGTTAGTAATTAACAGATCTATCAGGGCATTCTTTCCAGTTGTGGAAGTCACCAATTGGGACATAAAGTTGTCTGGCAAGACATTCATGAAATGAAGGGCCTTTAATAAGTGAGTTGTCTCCACTTCCCAGTCAATATTGGGATAATTGAAGTCCCCCATTATGATTACATTTTCCTGTCTCTCTGCCATTTCTAAACTGTAAGATAATATGTCCAGCTCTTCCTCCTTCCTCAACAGAAAAGAAGACCAATGATAGAGATGTGATAATGCCATAATGGCATAACTAGTAATGATGCAGTGCAAGATACCACAACTGGGCCCAAGCCTGGGATATGACAGCTCCTTTAACCACTTCCCGCCCAGACAATGTATATATATTGCCAGGCAGGTGCTCTATAGTTCTGTGAGGACATCACTGGACATCCACCTGCTAGTGTTCCCGGGGAGGTGCAGCAGCATGATCTGTGACACTGGACACAGCAGATCACCAATCATGGTATCAGGCTGCTGTGATTGGCCCTGGTACCATGTGTGACCAATCACAGCTATTACATGATAACAAGTAAACAACCTAATAACCTTTATTCATGACAGCATTGCTTACTATTGTGATCGGACACAGTGTTCACATAGTACAGTGCCAAACACAGCAGCCCTGTACCATATAATAGATGTAGACATACACAGCAATCATAGTAGTAAACAATACATTGGGTATAGAAAAGAATCACCCTCCTTTTAAAATAATCACATTTTCTTGCTTTGCAGTCTGAAATTTAATGATTTGGCCTCAATATGCCAAACAATATGTCTGGCAGAAATCCAATACAGCTCACTAACCAAATAATACTATTCCTACAGTAAAGCATGGAGGTGGTAATATCCTGTTATGGGGGGTGATTCTTTGCAGCAGAGACTGGAGACTTGTCAGAATAGAAAAAAAAATGGATGGTGCAAAATACCATCACATTCTTAAGGAAAATCTGCTGCTATCTGTTTACCTTCCAAAATGACAATGACCCAAAGCACACAGCAAAAAAGACCACACAGTGGTTGAAGTAGAAAAAGTAGAAAAAGGGAAATGTCCTTGCATGGCTTAATCAGAGCCCAGACTTAAACCCCATTGAAAATCTGTGGAATGACTAGAAGACTGCAGTCCACAAAAGGTCACCATCAAGTTTAACTGAACTTGAGCAGTTCTGCAAAGAAGAGTGTGCAAATATTGCAAAGTCTAGATGTGCAAAGTTAGTAGAGACATATCCCAACAGACTAAAGGCTGTAATTAAAGCAAAATGTGGTCCAACAAAATACTGACATAAGGGGGAATAAGGTGGGTGATGTTATAAGTTGCACTAGTAAATACAGCTGGATAAAACAAAAACTGTGTCTGTCTTCATTTCAGGCTGCAAACCAACAAAATGTGATTATTTTAAAATGGGGGTGATCCTTTTCTATACCCACTTTTAGTCATGAACGAAAACCATTCATTAGATAAAAGGATTGCTTTTACAGTGACTGCTGTAATAAGCAACCATAGTGTAAAAAATCCTGATCATCTTCCCTGAGTAGTCACTATTGTGTCACTTCACTACTTCACTGCTCTGGTGACAGTATGTAATTATATATATTTTTATATATATATATATATATATATATATATATATATATATATATATATATATATATATATATATATATACTGTATAAAAAATGTAAATGTTCAGTTACATTGTCCCTGATGACCACCACACCAGCCATATTGTCCCTAATCACCGCCACACCAATCATATTGTCCCAGATTACTGCCACAGTGGTTACAGTGTCCCTGATAAACAAAAGTCAGGGGGAAGATTTCCCCAGGGAAAGCAGGTTCTATATGCAACCCAGATCCCAGGGAAAGCAGGTTCTATATGCAACCCAGATAGTGTGACTGGTAAAAAAATATCTTAATTGAGGACATTAAAAAATGAATAACACATAGAGAAAACACCACACCACATCACACTTCAAAGTCCTGGACATATCGGCTGACAGCTGGACAGTTTACAAACCTTACTAGGTGGATAACTTCTGCTACACATGAGCGGATACACATACTGACCAACGGTGGATACCAGTGGATGCCTTGGCAGTTTACATCGAGGTTTCGCTGAAAGGACGTAAGTTGCTGGACAATCCCTGTGTCTGGGTGCCGCACAGTAAACAGTATCTTGCAGCGAGCTTGAGCGCAATGGCTATACTATGACCTATGCCTGATACTGAAGATTGTCTAATTGCATTTACTGGCTGAACTATCAGATATTACTGTCAGGTACTCTTTCTACTGACACACAGTGTGGTGACCTGGTGTCCCATTCAATAGATGGATAGATGTGTGCACAACCAGGGACCAGCTGATCTGTCTTACTGTGCCTATGTGATTTTCTTTGATGTATCCAGGTGTTGGAGATATAGCAGTAGGAGCTTGAGCAATCCATCCCTCAAGGGCTTGGTATCTAATGTCCATCAGGACTGACAAGCAGTGAATCACTCTTCCTAGGCTAAGTTTGGGCTGAGTCTAGGGAACCTCATATGAAGGAATGACACATCTTGATGCAATCAGGGCTGCGTTGGCCTATACCTAACCAACTGAGTTTGTTAACCTTCTTTCTTCTACAGCTCTGTCTGTGGGATCATTTATTACTATCAGCCCATCTGTGAACCTTTTTTTTGCTCTACCTGCAGCCACCCTTAATGCTCTCTATTGCCTAACAGCATGGTTTAACTGCATTATCTTTGCTTGCATTCAGCTAGCTTTGGCTTAATTTAATTTTGCCTACTTACTTATGCTATAATATGATGTGTGCCTATTTGCAACATGAGGGGTCAAGCTTGGGTTTTTTCAAGATGGTTTACTTCCCATTAATGCAAATTTTTTGCTGTTTAATTATTTTTGCTCTTTCCCTTTTTCGAGCAGGAGAGTAATCTATAGGGTAAATAATAACTGGTGACTATTCTCTAGTTTACAGTCATACCTTAGTCCAGACTCTTTTTAGCTAGTGTGGGGTGGAGGTATTTTCAATTGATGTGGTGTTTTCTCCACATGTTATTCATTGTTTAATGTGCTTAATAAAGATATTTTGCTACCAGTCACACTATCTGGGTTTCATATAGTACCTGCTTTCCCTGGGGGAAACCTGGATTAGTGAATCTTATCAGGGAGGTCCTTTTTTTTTTCAGGTGCTGCGAACCAGGCAACACCTTATTTATTTCTATCAGTGTCCCTGATCACCGCCACATCAGTCATTGTGTCCCTGATCACTGCCACAGCAATTATTGTGTCACCATAAGGACTTATTAACATGTGCAATGCTCTCTGAAGAACCATCCGTATTCAGATCGCTCTTCAGGCTGGGTTCACATCATTGGGAATAGGATGCAGGTTCCCCGCCTTATTTGCAATAGCAGGAGATTTTGACCGGATCTCTATGGAGCCGGTTCAAATTTGCACCTGAGCCCTGGTCCATTTTAGGTCCGAATTCAGCCAAAAATTCAGGCTGAAATGGTGTACGGGGGATGCGTTGGACCCCAGCTGGGAGCCGCATCGGTATTAAGTGTGAACTCAGCTTAAAAGATCATTTGACAGGCAATGAGGCCTTTAACCTGTTCGACCCTGCAAGATTTTACCACCCCCAAACCTCATATGTGAACAAGCCCTAAAAGTGCAGCCTGCACCTGAACTGACTCAACTGCACTTCTGAATATGTTCATGCAAGACACCTGTCCCAGCATGCCCTGCAGACAACTGCACTCATGGAACCACAGGAACTCTTTTGTTCTAACTTTAATTCGCCTCCTGTACTTCCTGTCCAGTAAACATACTATTCTAGGAGAGAAGCCACGCACCAGTAGGCTAGGCTTGCTTGGCTTATAGGGACTGCTACAGTTGATACTTTGATAAGCTATTATTCCCTGATCACTCGTATAGAGGTGGCTATTACAGTATATTGGTTTTGATAAAGTTGGTTGATTATGGGATACACAAGATATAATGTTTGGTGCATAATCACGCCTAGCACTGAAAAAGTCTCACTATGTGTTTTGGGTTGTAACTCTTAAGTATGCCCATGCTGTATGTGAAAAATAGGTTATAAAATTGACAACTTTGTGTAAAAAATATTAAAAAAAAAATGTTCATTTAGCATTTTTTCAAAAACTTTTGGCAAAAATAATGAAGACTTCAAAAGACTCATCATGCCTCTTAGAAAATTCCTTGGGGTATTTGCTTTCCAAACTGTGATCAATGTTTGAGTGTTTCCACTCTCTTAGTGCTCCAGGGCCTCCAAAAATGTAATAGGCAGTCAGGAGATTAAATGCATAATTTATGCCACTAGAAATCCTGAAGGTGTTCCTTGGACTTTGCGCCCCTCTGTGTGGCTAAGCTGTGAAAAAAGTCTCACACAGGTGGTATACCCATATCCTCAGGAGGAGTAACAGAATGTGTTTTGGGGTGATTCAAAGTATGCCTAAGTATGCCTATGCTGTGTGTGAGAAATAACTTGTTAAAATTACAACTTTGTGAAAAAAATATATATTTAATGTCCTTATTTTCCAAAAAATTGTGACAAAAATCACCATGCCTCTTACTAAATGCTGTCTACTTTCCAAAAGGTGTCATTTGTACTGCCCTAAAAAATGTAGGGCCTCAAGAAATTAGATAAGCAGTCAGCACATCAGGGCTATAGCTTTAACACAGACTAAACAATATACACAGATTTGGATTGTTTTTACCAAAGAAATGTAGCAAAATACATTATAGCCCACATTTGCAAAATTTTAGAAAAGAACCCTAGAAAAGTGTGTTTTTTTAATATTTATGGTATTTTTCATACTGTATATATAGCAAAGAAATTCCAGTGGTGGTTAAATACCCCCAAAAGAAAGCTCTTTCTCGGAAAATGATAACAATTTTATTTGGGTACAGTGTTGCATGACTGAGTTAATTGTCATTAAAAGTGTGAGAGCACTGAAAGCTGAAAAGTGGCCTGGGCAGGAAGAGGGTGCCCAGTATAGAGGTGGATAAAAAACATTTGAAGGACCTACATACTTTTGACTATGGTCAGGAAGGCTTCTAGTAGACCGTGCTATAAATAAAGTGATTGTAAACGATCACCTTGTAAAACAACCCATTCAGTTCAAAATAGAAATGAAAAGGAAAAGTATGTTTGTATAGATATAAAAAAACACTTTTTTTTTTATAAGTGATCACATTCTCTCTGTTCTCAGCTGCATAAGAGCTGGGGGGAGAAGCATTAGCACACCGAGCTTTCCGGTAAATGGCTGTGCAGCAGGGGTGTGTTAGGACGAGTCTGATCATTGGAGGAGAGTACACAGAGTTCCCAGCATAGCTAGAGAACTGACCACAGTGTACTCTCTTGCTTAATGTGGTCAGTTATTAATAGGAAAGCAAGGGGACTGGCAGGAACACCAGGGATTTCACACAAAGGAACCAATACAAAGAGAACAGAAGACTTTCTCAAAAAAGTACATGGTACAGCAGGCTGATATCAGGAATATGAAGTGTTGGGGTAACAAAGGCTTTAAGCTTTCAAGAACCTCTCTTCTTACAGAAATAATGTGCTTTAACTCTCATCATTCCTAAACATGTCATTGTGATTAGCACAATAACATCACTACTTTATAGCCATGCTGATTTAATGCCTCAGCCCCAAAACACCCTGATGCTATTTCCAATGAAAGCCGAATCACATGACAAGTGAAATGACAACAGTTTCTATTGAGCCTGTTCACATACATGCGGTGTGACTGTGATCCTACTTTGAATAGGGTCCTGTGTGAGTTTGGGGAGATGTAGTGAGATGTTGTGGTCTATAGACTTTAGTGGAAACGCAACAAAATCGCCACTGCATGCTTTTTGGATCCATTTTACAATGGGATTAGTGCTGGTTCTTAGGAGCCTCTTAATAATTTGGTTAGTGTTCAGCCCAGATTTTCAAAAATAGATTAATTGTGATCAATTTAAAAGAGAAATAATGGATTTATTTTTTTTATTTTTATTGAATCATACTTACCTAGGTGGATGCAGTATTGGTCCGATGCTGCAGCTGTCCCCGCCAGATCTAATACTGCAGTGTTTGCTCACTCGGTTCTCACAGCTCCCTAAGCAGAGAGTTGGTGACTGTCAGTCACTGGCTTTCTGCTCTGCCTCCCCCATGCCCACTGGAACACTGGGCTGTGAAGGGAGTGGGAGCAGCTTACTAAGAGGCTGAGCCAAGTCCCGGTCCAGGCATGTGAGTAGATCCTGACCATATGGTCACGATCATACCCAAGCCTGGACCTTTTCCGAGCTCTGTGATGTCAGCCGACAGCGGGCTTCAGCCCACTGTCTGCTGAAAATGGGTCACAGGAGTGCAAAACGAACAAACAAGTTTTGGCTGTACTACTCCTTTATTGTCATCTTTCACCTTAAAGAGGAACTGCAGTCTGCTCACAATTTGTAATAAAAACATCTTTGCCATTCTGAAGAGTCCCTCCAACCACTTTGCATATTATTTTATATATACTGGGATTCTGTAATTGCCAAATATGCTGCAGAAATCTCCCTCCACTGAGTCTGGCTGCAATCATTTTAACTGTGGGCAGCTGAAGCTGCTGCCTGTGCACTTCCTGAATTTACACAGGGGAATACCTCCAGCTCTGCAGCTCTCATTGGCCCTCTTATAACTCATCCCCCCTCCCTTCCTGGCAAACTCTCACTAGAGTGAGAGAGAGAGCTGTGCATGATGTCTTAACCCTAGGATAATGACCAGACAAGAAACATGAAGTGGGCTGTATAAAGGTATTTACTGGCAGAAAAAAAAATGTTTTACTAGCCAAAGTTAAAACAACAAGGGCAGAGGATTTAATAGATGGAAAGATGAAAACAGGCAGGCACTGCTTTAAAAAGGCACCACACCATATACCGGACCGGGACACCCCCAAGATACATCTACCCTGGGACACCTGGATATTTTTCCGCCTGTCATTGAGCCTATTTCAGGCTCCAACGATAACACGTCCCATTTACCTCGTCCATCATTCACTGATGTCGCAGATGCAGTGCACCTAAAAAAAGCGTCCATCTTTACAGTCTGGTGCCTTTGCAAACATTCAATTTGATCTTATTGCCATTGGTGCCTCTTTAACATGGAATCATTCCATTGGAACCAATATTTTTGAAAACATATCCAACTCTCAGCCCCTGATGAAGGTATCTGAACATTGAATACTGGAAACGCCTCGGACATCAGGGCACACAATCCCTTGGAGAGTATATAGGATGATTTTTTTCTGTATTTTTCTGTAACATATTCTATTTTGTTTTTTATGTGATGTACTTTATGTATTTTGGCTTTGAATAGATGACACGTTTTTATTCTATATTATTAAAAGATATTTTTTATCATTGAGTTGGCGGTCTGTCAAAGTTCCATTAAGGGGGTTATCTTTTGTTGCTCTAGAATTAGGGATGGGACCACCATACTCAACATTTGACATGGTGGAAGTCTCTCTTTTTTTCGAAAGATGAAAACATGACTGAAGGTCCGCTTTAACATGCTCGGCTTTTAATACTACTTTGTGTGGCTACCACATACTGCTATGCTATGATGATCTGAAGGCTGAGATGGACATTATTGGCCTATCAGATTTAAAGATGCCACTTCCACTCCCAAGACACCAGCCATTCTAGCCATTGCCACGCAGCAAGTCCAGGCTGTTGGGTTGTTTTGAACACAAATTAGCTATAATCATATCAAATGTAAGAAAAACCTAAGAGAAAGGTTTTCTGTTACCACACTGATATATGATTCCCAACAGATTGTCTTTAGAAGACTTTTCAAAAAAGATTTACCTGCTTTGCAAATATAGTTTTAATGCATAAGAATTATACACTAGCCCACAACTTTAAATCACCTTTATGTAAAATAACCAGCCAATTCTGAGAGTGTAGGAAGAAAATGTGCCGCTGAAATCTGGCTGCTACTATAATTTACAGATGTTTCCCAGGATGTATAATAAATCTTGCTAATTATTTCACTGAATCCCATTGAAATCCACTAGTTTGTTTTATCCACAGGCAGTAGCAGAATTAACCACAATGCATTACTTACAAAGGTCAGTCAATTGCTATTAGCTTAGATTTGAAAAACACAAACATAATATAAGCAGTCTCTGTAGGATATGTAAAATGTGTAGGGTAATGCTGCTTGCTTGAACATTGATCTTTCAGAAAATGAAACTGAATAAAAATTTGGGGAAACCAAACGACTCAAATAAACAAATTGGGGCATTAACAAATTTTTTCCGGTTTTGGAAAACACATATAAAAACAAAACAGGGCAAATCAGGTCACATGGTGAGTATGCAACTTTAATATAAAATTTTAAAAGCCTTTTAACAAAACGTAAAATTCTTTTTGGAATGGTGCAGCACATATCACAGCTTAATGTTAACTAGAATAAAAAGGAAAATTAGCATGCATTGTTGGTGGGTTTCAAATATATTCTCTTTTCGTTAAAGGTTATCCAAACCCCAAACCAAAAACGTAATATATACGTAACACACATAGTGTTCGGGTTTCAGGTATTCAGAAGCCAGTAAAGCAGAGTTCAAGAAAAGGGATGGGCTGCTGTTTTTAGATTCTGTTACTCATGGATAAGGTGGCCATCTTATTACCCTATAAACACTGTGTTGGTGGACTGTAAAGCTCTGTGGATGTTTTTCATGAATCACCTACAACTCCTGAAACAGGAAAAGTCATCACATATTTGTACCTCTATTGATTTACAGTATATTACCATTAGCTATGCCAACTACCAGTTGCGTACCAACGGGGGGCGGTCCACTCTGGGTGCCACGCATTGGGAGGTGTCAGCCCTGCACCCCCGTGAGTGAAGCGGTGAGAGCGGGGTGCCAGGCACAGGCAGCGGCGCTGTGATAGTCAGGGCAGGGAGAGGTCAGCTGTGACAGGGTGCAGGGGTGCCCGTCTGCGGACCTTACCCGGGTGACTGACACCCAGGTTTGGCTGGCGGATTCTCTCTGCACCTCACAGCAGGGGAGAGAGACAGTGAGCGGAGCTGGAGAGAGGACGGAAACTGCTGGACTTAACTTTTCAAGTTAACCGGCAGGTTGCTAGGTGGTCCTAGCAATCAAATCATTAGCATTGTTAATATGAAAAATGAAGCAGTTCCCGCCCTCTGTTCAGCACTGCTGTGTCTTCAGCTCTGCATGCATGCCCCAGTAAGGTAAGAAGGGGCAATGTGTAATATGCAGGGGTCCCAAGCTGGGGGGGCTGTGTGTAATGTGCAGGGGTCCCGATCTGGGGGGCTGTGTGTAATGGGCAGGGGTCCCGAGCTGGGGGGGCTGTGTAATGTACAGGGGTCCACAGCTAGGAGGGCTGTGTAATGTACAGGGGTCCAGAGCTTAGGGGGCTGTGTAATATGCAGGGGTCCAGAGCTGTGGGGGGCCGTGTAATATGCAGGGGTCCATAGCTGGTGTGGGGGGCTGTGTAATGTGCAGGGGTCCATAGCTAGGGTGGGGGGCTGTGTAATGTGCAGGAGTCCAGAGCTGTGGGGGTGCTGTATAATTTGCAGGGATCCAGAGATAGTGGGGGGGTGTAATGTGAAGGGGTCCAGACCTGTGGGGGGGGCTGTGTAATGTAAAGGGGTCCAGAGGTGCAGGGTGCTGTGTAATGTAAAGGGGTGCAGTTGTGGAGAGGGGGTACACAGTAGTTACAAAGAGATATTGGGGGGTGCAGAGGTATGCAGGGAGCATAGTGGGATGTTTTTACATTTTAAAGTTGGGGGGGTGCCTGATATAGGATCCGCCCTGGCTGCCAAATGCTCTAGGTACGCCCCTGTTAGCTACTAACTACAATCAAAACCATGCCCACCCATATCTGGTGAGTTTTACATAAACCACTCCAGAGCTTCCTCCATCAATCAAGATCCCAATCTATTATGATTTGTGTTTAAAAAAAAAATAAAATAGCTCACATTTCTATCACAAAGCTAGACAATTCTAATCGAGCAAACAATAAGTGGTTAGCAATTCTGCCTGCCAGCATTATGGTCATTGGCTTGAATCCTGATTATGGCACAACCCGCCTGGGGACCTCTCTGTGCCTGCATGGGTTTCCTCCAGGTACACTGGTTTCCTCCTACACTCCAAAGACATGCTGGTTAATTGGCTCCTGTGTAAAATTGGCCCTAGTACGTGTATGTATGTGAGTTAGGAACCTTAGAATCTAAGCTCCTTTAGAGGGCAGGGACCTATGTGACTGTACAATATACTGTATGGTGAGTGTATAAGTAACGTGTTGCATAAATAGTTGGCACTATGTAAGTACCTGTAATAAATAAGTGCATATGTTACCTTTAAAACAAAATGTAATACTTTTCACTTTTAGTCCTTAGATGTGGTGGCTGCATTTGTTTTCTTTTTTTAAAGGAGAAGTACAGCCAAGACTCGTTTGGCTGCACTTTTCCTGTGGATCACAGTGTAGCTCATTCTGCACTCCTGTGACCGGCTGTCGGCTGACATCACAGAGCCGGTCCAGGCTCAGGGAATATCCCCACAATGAAGTCAGGATCCGCCCACATGCCTGGACCGGCACTCGGTTCAGCCTCTCAGTGAGCCATTCCCACCCCCTCCACAGCCCAGCGCTCCAGTGAGTGTGGGGGAAGAGCAGAGAGCTGGTTAGTGACAGTTCAGTGAGCCCTGAGAACTGAGCGATCTGCGGTGTTTGATCGTTTGGTTCTCGGTGTTAGAACCAGCGGGGGAACCGATGCTGCGTCCACCTAGGTAAGTATGATTCAGAAAAAAAAACAAACACATACTTCTCTGAAGTTTTTTTTTCCCCCTTTATTTTCACTTGGTGATCCAAGATGGAAAAATTTGTTTAGTTTCATTTGGGTTTCTTTCATTAAGTAAATCATTTAGTTTCGTCATAATCGTTATGTTAGAATTATTGGTTTTCAGAACATTGTTTTTATTTCAGGAGAGTATATATTCGTTGTTCGGAATCTATTCATATTTTTGGAAGTTCTGTTATTTTGGAAGTCTGGCTATACTAATTTTAATGTGTTTGTTATTTCGGGAGATTACTTGCACTCTGAGTCATTCCTGCTAGTCCAACCAACAAACCGAAATGGAATGAGCAGATTGGATGATATCGACTAGAGTCGCATGCATTCGAAAGTAATGAATGGAACAAAATTAATTTCAAATTCATTCATTATGTTATGATTCAGAAATTCAACCCAAGCACAATAAGTAGGAATCATTTTATTTCACTTTTTTACCTTACTGTATTTATTACAATAGGTTTCCATTTCATATGTAATGCATGTTTTATAATAATGAAAAATGTTAATGCAAGAAAGAATCGGCTGATGATCCAAGAGTCAAAGACTAACGCACCGCATCTGAAAAAACAAATGATTCCAAAATAATACGTCCTCATTTGTTATGTTGTTAAGTTGAATTCATTTCCTCATTTCCAACTGACTTTGTTGGTCTGGACACATACAAATGAAACGAATGGTGTCTGAATTTCAACCCAAATACAAAAAGAATCTTAATAGAATATTCAGGCTAGGCTCAATGGAATATAAACAAATGGATCCAAATGAATTTGGATCATTCATTATTTTCTTACATGATTTTGGATGCCTCAAACATTAACAAAAGGCCCAAACGATCGCATCCTGTCATCTGAATGATACAAATAAATACAAATGAAATGAATTAGTTATTTTGTTATCATTTATTTTGGATTCGCTGAAATTCGTTACTATTGTGATTCGTACATTCGGATACATCCAAATTTATGAATCACACAAATTTCTTCTGAATTTCGATTTGTACCTAAATGAATCGCACATGTATACTAAAGTGGCTACACTCACACAGCCCATTGTATCTATTGAGTGAGGTGTGGTTGTCACATTAGGGTGCTTGCCTCATTTGAACTGCAAATATGTGTTACTCACGTCATCTCCAAAACATGGGAATGGGGAAGGGGGGGATTTGTAGTTTATAGGCAATAGCTTGGAAGGAAGATAACATTGTTTATCATTTCAAAGGGCAAAAGACTAGTCAACAGTATTGTCTGCAGCCTCTGTACAGATGATCTTTTCCCATTACCGACTTACCATGCCTTGTTCTGCACTGTGTCTTTGCATGAAGGTGACCATCTTGGGAGAGGCAGGGCTTTGCTTCCACATATCAGCTTGGATCAATGTATATGGCATACCTGGGGCATTCCCCTGGAAGATGGAAATCGCCTAAGTAACTCCACTTTCTTTTGGGTCCTGCGTCAAGCAGCTGCACTCTTGCTTACTGAAAACAGGAGGTTGGTTGTTTGGTGAATGCACCATTCAAAGAATGCTTGGCATTTACTGAATGAATGCAAAACATTCTTGGATTGGATGAGGCAGAGCGGTGACATCATGCTCTCTGCCACGTCCAATAGGGGAAAACTTTGCATTGATGCAAAGCATTCTCTGAATGGTACCTGTACTGAGCAACCAACCTCTGTTCACAATGCAGCAGGCCAGCTGCTCCTCAGTGGACTGGAAGCAAGTAGCCACTTTCAAACCAGCCACTTTGAGTGGTTATCCCGGGATGATGCCTGCAGCTCAGTTTATGTCATTTTTCGCTGTTGCACATGCGTGCGCAATTTTAAAGCGTGACATGTTTGGCATTGATGTACTCTGCGTAACAAACATCTTTTAATTGGGTTATGTATTTTTTATTTTTATTTTCATTAAGATTCAAAAATGTGTATTTTTTTCAAAAAAATTGCATTTCAAAAACCGTTGCGCAAATACCGTGTGATATAAAAAAAATTGCAATGACTGCCATTTTCTTCTCTAAGGTCTCTGCTTTAAAAAAAAGATATAATGTTTGGGGGGTTTTAAGTAACTTTCTAGCAAAAAATACATGTAAACAGTGTCAGAAACGGCCTGGACAAGAAGTGGGTAGAGATCACCAGAGTAGCTTCCAGCAAAATCACCCTGGCATGCTATATACATAGATACATTGATCCAAGCTGGGCCAACTTAACTATGTATAATATTTCCATCCTATTTTTTTTTTTTGTTAATGATACTGCTTAAGAATGTTTTCAATATATGCTCAGTATGAATTGCCCTGGTCTGTGACACGTTCAATTTACTGATACAAGCTCTGGTGATCCCGATCATACATGGGTCCGTGCAGGTCAACCTTCTCATTACTAATATTTCCAGAGATACGCATATTTATTTGTATTAGAAAGATTTCTGAGGTGTGTACACATTTATCTCTGATCTTAAGTGTCCCCACTCAGTGATTCAGAATGTTATGTGGTATGAATTTATGGATGTAACTGTACTGTACATTATGTTAAGCTCATTATCTCGGTTGGTGTAAACACACTAATTGACACTGATGAGATTACCATGCATCTTCGGCAAATCTCATATCTCCTATTGCCTTCATAATTAAGATTTATTTGTAAGCCGCAATGTACAGTTATCCGATGCAGAATTTGCCTGGTGGTACAAAAATCTTGCATAAATAAATACATGTTTGATGAGTGGCAAGTGTTCTTCAGAGATATTTAAACAGTAACTCCAGGCAAACAGCTAAATTCACAGATTAAATGCATATTTGTTTACCAGCCAAAGGATTTTGTAATTCTGTTAAGCCAGCTATGTAATTTACACATATCTGCAACAATGCACAGATTGTAGGTAGGTGGCACACATGGTTCAAAATGAGTGTTGAAAAGTATCAAAATTCCTCATCTCAATGCTTGTTCCCAGGAAGTGAATTGGGGAGCATTGAAGTCAAAGCATCGATGCGACAGCCAAGCAACCATCATTTTTCAGAAGAAATGGTTAGCAATAACAGCCTTAACCTTAATGCCAGGTTACCATTAAATTAAAGAAGTGTATTGCCCATAGCTGAATTGGTTCTTGATTAACCACTTACAGTCTTGCCCCATAGCAGTTTTACTGCTACAGGGCAGCTCTCCTGTCCAGAAGTATATATATAAATATATATGTATATATATATACACATATACACACACACACATACATACATATACACACATGTGCTTCTGCCTGCAGGGGGTGCGCGTATGCCGCTGGCAGGCTACTTCTGCTGTGAATATTTACAGCAGAAGCCAATCTGCGGATGCCGGGCACTTAATGTCCTCTGTCACCCGCCGATCATCAGTAATACACACAGAATGGGGATCTAGATGCTATAATGTTCGTGTAAGTCAATCAATATACACTTATTGGGATTTTTTTTACCAAAAATATGTAGCAGAATACACATCGGTCTAAATTCATGAAGAAATTTGATTTTTAAAAATGTTTTATTAGATATGTTTTATAGCAGAAAGTGAAAAATGTTTTTTTTTTTTTTTTTTCAAAATTGTCTGACTTTTTTGTTTATAGTGCAAAAAATTAAAAAACACAGGTGATCAAATACCACCAAAAGCAAGCTCTATTTCTGGAGAAAAGGGACATAAATTTTATTTAAATACAGTGTCGAACATCTGCGCAATTAGTTAAGGTAACGCAGTGCATTATCGCAAAAAATTGCCTGGTCATGAAGAGGGGTAAACCTTCTAGAGGTCAAGTGGTTTATACTATTTTTAAATGGATGCCCAGTAAGGCAAAGTCTCAGCTGGCATTTATGGTCTCAGATAAACCTCCACACATACCTTTATTAAGCTGTGTTTTTTTTAGACAGAGTACCAGCAGTAATATCTCTTTTTGACATACTTAAGTATATGCATTTTTAGTGAAGCATTGAATACTCAAAGTTTGCTCAGATTTATATGTAATGAAAAAATACAGAATAACCTTTCTTGTCATCAATAAACAACTTTGTTCCCTAGCCTCCTCAAGCTTGCCATAGAAGGATCAAAATTCAGCCAGCTCAGCAGGGACCAGCTGAATTTCGATTCATCTGTGACCATTCCTGTTCATGAGAAGTCAGTTTATCCATCATTTCATGAATAGGCTTGTTGAAAAATGTTGTTTCAATCAGTGCATGCAGCCAATCAGCTGCAGAGCTGAACAGTGTATTCAGATGGTGGAAAAGTCCCAGCTGGAGGACGAGATGCAGTAGGGAGAATTCCCCCATCCACCCCGAATGTGTAGATGGGGGAATCCATTTGATTTTTTGTTCAGCCTTCTGGCTGAATCAAAAACTGAGCTATGTATAACCAGCTTCATGTGACCTTAACTGAAAGTGGTTCTAAAGGCAGATCTTTATCTTAATACATTCTATGCATTAAGATAAAAAACCTGTGTACAGAAGCCCTCCTATTACCTACCTGAGCCCCATCTTGATCCAGCAATGTTGCACGAGATGCTTGCCCCCCTGGGACTCTCCCTCCTTATTGACTAAGACACACAGCGGCCGCTGTATGCTCCCACTGCTGTCAATCAAAGTCAATGAGCCAACGAGAAGAGAACGGGGGCGGTGCTGAGCTGCTTGCTCTGGGGACAGGAGGGAGGGGCCAGGAGTGCCAATGAGGGACCAGAGAAGAGGAGGATCTGGGCTACTCTGTGCAAAACCACTGCAGGTAAGTATGACACGTTTGTTATTTTTAAACAAAAAAAACAACAAAAAAAAACATTAATATCTTAAAAAATCTCATAGCCTCGGACTGCAGGTGCAATAATATTTGGTATATTAATTCTTTGTAGTCTGTGTAACTGTAGGAGCGACAGGGGTGTGTGATTTGCCTTCATCCTTTATGATCTAAAATGTCACTTTTTACAATCTTAGACATTTGGTAAGCATGCCTACATATTTAATTTGCAAATATGGCCACCTTCAAGTTCATATATACTTAAAAATGTAAAAAAAAAAAATAAAGCTTTTGAATTTTTCAGCTTATTGATGAGAGTACCGTAATTATATTTATGCAGTGTACACACAGTCAGACTTTTCTATCGGACTGAGTCCGGCGGACAATCTGATGGTGTGTGGGCTTCATCGGACCTTCAGCGGACTTTTCCAGACGAAAATCTGACGGACTTTAGATTTGGAACATGCTTCAAATCTTTACATTGTAACTCTGCCAGACCCAGAAATCCGCTCGTCTGTATGCTAGTCCAACAGACAAAAACCGACGCTAGGGCAGCTATTGGCCATCAACTTCCTTATTTTAGTCCGGTGTACGTCATCACGTATGAATCCGTCGGACTTTGGTGTGATCGTATGTAGGCAAGTCCGTTCGTTAAAAAGTCCGTCGGAAATCCGTCAAAAGTCCGTTGAAAGTCCGTCGGACCAGTCCGGTCGAAAAGTCCGCCCGTGTGTACGCGGCTTTAGTCGATCTCTTTCACACATACCTTTACAAAGATACTACAGTTCCCAATATTCACCCAAATTCAGCAAGGAAATTGGTCATACCCAATGATTTCTGAACTTAATTTGCATGTCCATCCAACATTGATAGGGTTTTTTTCAGAAGATACACCTATGTATGCCTAGTATTAGAATTGGTAATTGACAACCACGCATGGAGGGTTTTAAATCATTAGCAAAGTTCACAAAAAGCAACACTAAATGTCTTTATAGACTATATTATATCTTCAAATGTCTCCCTGCTATAACATTAACTTTACATTGTTTACATTTATTTATGAGCTCCAAGAGCTGATGTGCAAACCTGTCCATAGCAGTAAAAATTTATGGAAGCTCCATTGTTGAGAGAGCAGCCCTAAACCAGGGTCAAGTACTAGGACAGACACTATTTAGTTACAGTAGCCATTCGATACAAGAGTTTATTGCTCTCTGTATTTTCTTTGAAACAAGACCTGTGGGGATGCCATTTGCTTTCTGTTAGAAGATTCATTATGGGAGTAAGTTGTCCAGAAGGAATCTAGATTCTGACACTCTGTGTCTCCACGGTAAATCACTGCAATTTCTTTCCCTGGGCTGCATAAACAAATTCAGCTCTAATACTCTTGCATTTAATACTGTGACTAATGGGGAGTTTTCACTGATCTTTAATTGGTTAAATACGGGAATGTGAAATGTATAATTTTATCAAAACAGAAGCAATTGCCTGGAATGCAGAATTTTAGGGTTATAGGCAAAAGATCATCATTTTCTCATATATTCAGGCACTTAAAAATATCATTTCATAGATTATTTATCATAAAGTTTGATAATCAAAGAAAACGTTTACTACAGCACACAGAGGGTGGTAAATGAAATGCCGCAAAGTAACCAACAATTCATATTTCAAATCAAGGAGCCCAAAAACATGCCAGTTATGGGCCAAATTGCTACAAATTACCAAAGATAGTGAAGCTCAGTGTTGCCTTCGCAAAATGGTGCCATAAACCAGCATTTATCAACTCAAGATTCAAGCATCTCTAACAAAGTTTGATTTCAAGATTTCCCTCACTCAGAGAAGCCATTAGTAAATTATTAGGGTTAAAGTACCGACCCAAAATAATAGACTGAGCGCCATTATCTGGTGGGTCACCCAAGGTTTTTTTTTTTTTAATATTTGAAGTTTAAGTGATTAAGTCTCTTTTTTTTTTCTCTTAAAATAACAAACATGTCATACTTACTTCCTTTGTGCAGTGGTTTTGCACAGAGCAGCCCAAATCCTCCTCTTCTCAAGTCCCTCTTCGGCTCTCCTGGCCCCTCCCTTCTGTTGCGTGCCCCCACAGCAAGGAGCTTGCTATGGGGGCATCCAAGCCAAGTCACAGCTCCGTGTCTCCATTCAGACACAGAGCCTTGTTTCTGCCAAGCCCCCTCTCTCTCCTGATTGGCTGACGTTGATTGACAGCAGTGGGAGCCAATGGTGCCACTGCTGTATCTCAACCAATCAGGAGGAGAGTCCTGGATGGCTGAAGAACTCTTGGACATCGCTGGAGGAAGATTGGGCTCAGGTAAGTATAAGGGGGGCTGCTGCACACAGAAGGTTTATCATCTTAATACAGAGAATGCATTAAGATAAAAAAAAACTTCTGACTTCACAACTCCTTTAAAAAGCAGTTCTAGGCTAAAATGCATAAAGGTCCTAAACAATAGAGCACCCCACAGTTGCTCGTTTTTGGATTTTTTTTTCAGTCTTTTTGGTACCTTTTTGTGTTGTTTTTTGCTGGGCTTCCGTCCTACCTCACCTCAGCGAGTTACGTCATTTCCGCAATTGCATCTGGCCCTCCTCCATCCCACTGCTGCTTTTTGGGACCTGTGTGTGTCCAAGAAGATGATGGTACCATTCTGAAAGTGCAGTGAGACTTTCTCTTACTTGCAATGCCGGCGCCTGTATCCAAATCCGATGGACGAATCGGCTTTGGGTGCCCCCATCGCAGGATCCCTGGACAGGTAAGTGTCCTTATATTAAAAATTGTCAGCTACAGTACTTGTAGCTGCCGTCTTAATTTTTTTTTTTTTACAGGTTGGAACTCCTCTTTTGGAGTGCATGGGCAATATTTCTCTACTAAAGACCTAGCTTTGTTCTCTTGAGACTAAAATTGAATGATTTGGCCTCAACACCAAACAATATGTCTGGCGGAAATCCAATAGAGCTCACCATCCACATAACACCATTTGTATTGTATTGTATTGTACTTGTACTGTCTGCCCTCATGTTGTAAAGCACTGCGTAAACTGTCGGCACTATATAAATCCCGTATAATAATAATTTCTACAGTAAAGCATGGAGGTGGTAATATCCTGTTATGGGGGTGTTTCTCTTCAGCTGGGACTGAACCACTTGTCATAGAAACAAAATGTTTTCTGTCAGAAAGTTGTCAATGTGAAGAAGCTTTACCTTCTAACATGAAAATGACCCAAAGCACACAGCAAAAATGACCACACAGTGGTTGAAAGAGAAAAAGGTAAATGTGCTTGCATGGCCTAGTCAGAGTCCAGACTTAAATCCCTTTAAAAATCTGTGGAATTACTTGAAGCCTGCAGTCCTCAAACAGTCATCATCAAATTTAACTTAACTTGAGCAGTTCTGCAAAGTAGAGTATGCAAATATTGCAGAGTCCAGATGTGCAAAGTTATTAGAGACATATCCCAACAGACTAAAGACTGTAATTAAAGCAAAATGTGGTCCAACAAAATACTGACATGAGGGGGTGATCCTTTTTCCAACGAGTGACTCTATTTTTTATTTTATTTTTATTTTATTCTTACATGTTGGTGCTATATCTTTTACTTTGATGTTATAAGTTGCACTAGTAAATACAGCTGGATAAAAACAAAAACTGTGTCCGTCTTCATTGCCGGCTGCAAGCAACAAAATATTATTATTTTAAAGGGGGGGTGATTCTTTTCTATACCTATTGTATTTTTAGATTAAGCAACATGAGGCAGGGCTGAAGGGTGTGGCATTCAGAATGAGCGGTCCTACATGTGAGTCAGTAGGGCAGTGGATTTAATACAGTATCTATGTGTATAGGCACTTATTAGCCAATGCAAAAAGAGAAATAAAGGTTTGTCTCTTACAGGTCCTGATATGTAAAGAAAAAATGGAAATTGAAGCGCCACACCAATGTTAAGTGGTCCAGGTTCATCCTTTTTCCAATAAAAGTCAGGGAGACAGTCCAAAGACTAGCCAATTTGTTTCCGGGGGCCCAAAAATGGATCGGCAGGGCTTAATTGAACCCAAAGTGAATGGACTAGAAGTGATCCGGAGCACAGGCCTTGTGAAGGGCAGTCAAACAAGCTCCTGACAAGGCCTGTGCACACAGGAAGAAATAGAAATACATTTGTATCTGGACACTCTTAGCAGTGGTGTGGCACTTCAATTTTTGTTACATTACACTGCAAGCCATGGAGAAATCCTCTGGGGTGTAAAATCGCCTGCACAGAAACCACATTACATCAACATAAATAATTTAAGATAGCAAAACCAATAAGATAACCTTGCAGGTCCAGTGTTATTTTCCACTTTTCTCATTTTCTGATATCTAAAAAGGCCACACAGAACAGGTCTAAGGAAGATAAAGCTGATCAGAACTGCACACTGTCCAGTTTCATTAACTTTCAGCATTTCTTAATTATTTCTCTTACGTAAATCTTTAGGGAGCAGAACTAATAATGGAATTTACATTTCATCACAGTAGAAGGGAATGATATTATGTGAAGTGTCTAGAACTATCCAGTGACAAAAATATGTGATCACAGAGGGCAGCAAGAAAAATGTGGCCCCTGGGACACATAACTGAACCATGGACCTGAGGAAAATCAAAGGAAAGATGAACAAACTATTAGGAACTGAACTATACATACACAAAAATACTCATGATTATTGTTTATGTTTCACATTGGGATGATTAAAACCTTAAAATAGGGGGGAAATCATGTGTGCGTGTTATACACGCATGTTTACTACCATGCACTTCTTCATATATATGTTTTCATGACACTGACTATTATATAACCTCCTGTTTTTTTTTCTCTGTGTATGTTATGTTACCTTGTAGTTCCCCTCCTGACCACAGGTGGCCCTGTGCTTTCTTGTGATAGACGCTGGGACCTGTTATCCCACAGCACTGCCATATAAAAGCACATTGCAGACACCTCCCTCTTAGGCCTATTGAAGGAGCAGTGGCTCCGAGCGCGTAGCCTTCTCTCAACCTCCCTGCTAGCCCTCCTCCCTGGACGATCCCTCCCCTGGATACCGAACCCGGAAGCAGACGGACGACCTGTAACGTCATGCACGCTCCCCCCTCCCTTCACGATTGGAATTGTTTTGTGTTTCTCATCACGAGTTTTTGTTTTTTGGACTGGATGATAGAACTAATATTCATGTTTGTCCTAGGGATTTGTCACTTGTAGTTCACCAGGATTTGGCACGTTTCTGCTAATGGGGCACTAGCCCACATATATTTTTCTTGCATTATATTTTTTTGCATTGTGTCATTATTCATCCTATTTGTGTTAGTATATGCAATTTTGCTTTGCTATATTCAAGCAGTCACTGTTTCACAATTACCTTTATATATTAGGCTTTGTCTGCCCGCAACATTATAGTCATGTTGATTAGCTACGTTGCACTGCACTGCATCCCCACCATGTTCTTTTAGCATGTAGGATCCATTCATGCATTGGCCCGTTTCTGCTTTTTTAGTTCACTTTGCCACTTTAGTCATCTTTTTAGCTCCCCCCCCCCCCCCTCATCACAGCGCAACTACCATCTTCCCCCACTTGTGTATATTATGTTACCTTGTAGTTCCCCTCCCGCCCACAAGTGGCACTGTGCTTTCTTGTGATAGACGCTGGGACCTGTTATCCCACAGCACTGCCATATAAAAGCACATTGCAGACACCTCCCTCTTAGGCCTATTGAAGGAGCAGTGGCTCCGAGCGCGTAAGCCTTCTCTCAACCTCCCTGCTAGCCCTCCTCCCTGGACGATCCCTCCCCTGGATACCGAACCCAGAAGCAGACGGAGGACCTGTGACGTCATGCATGCTCCATGTGCGCTCCACGCCGGCCCTTAGTCTCTTCCTGATGTCCACAGAAGGAGCTCCCGGCTGGTAGTCCACCTTCTGATGCCCAGCATCCCTGCAGTGTCACCACCACAGGATCAGATGGAACACCAAGGACCACATACCTATACAGATGAGCCTTTTATATGTTTTTATCCTGTAAGTGTGTTTTTACCTGGTGTCATTAAACATCATTTGTTAATACTACACTCAGGTGGCGCTTCCTTCTCTAACCCTCTCTCATCCATCACAGAGCCAGCTCTCTGAGGACAGCAGCCACCTAGCCTACCAGCCTACTTTAACCATTACATTTCCGGTTACCACTTAAAGCGGAGTTCCACACAAAAATGGAACATCCACTATTTGGAACCCTCCCCCCCTCCGGTGTCACATTTGGCACCTTTCAGGGGGGAGGGGGGTGCAGATACCTGTCTAAGACAGGTATTTGCACCCACTTCCGGCATAGACTCCCATGGGAGTCTATGCCTCTTCCCGTCCCCACCGCGCTGTCTGCTGGGAACACGCAGCTCCCAGGAGAGAGCGGGGACCACTAGAGACGCTCAGCCCTTTATATCTCCTGTTATATATGGACTTGTGTGTTTGCGCTTGCAGTTACCAATACTCTGTCCCTCCTTAATTGGGGTGCGTGTTATACGCCGATAAATAAGGTACATCTCAAATTATGCTCTAAGTTACTGTATAAATTAGTGGGGATCTGTCTCTATGATGATGGTACACTGGCAGGTGAAAGCAAAAAATATTTTTCAACTGTTACTGATCCCAGTCAGAAAGTACTTTTAGGTTCATAAGTTTGGTATACCATGTGTATGGTACAAGTAATAGATAATTACTAGAGGTTGTGAGCATTGGTTCACATTTTTACTTTAGGGTCCAGAGGGGATGCCTTATACTGCTGAGTGGGCAATATTATTGATGTTTGGGTCAAATGGTCAGGTTTGGGAATAACAAATATTGGGGACATATTGTGGAAGCTGTTCAGCCATTCTTCTGTCATCATATCTACTCTTTACAATAAATGTTTCAAAAAAATTTGCCCTAGAGGCAAAGTTACGAATGGAAACATTTGTCACATAAACTTGTGGCCTTAAATTTTTCATTCCGTCTAAAAACCTACCATGCTTTTCATCAAGTATTTAGCCAAAGACCAAGTGAGATTTCCTGATATAAATTACCTTTCAGTAACTTTTCTGCATAGAGAATACTGGTATGTCACAATATACAGGAAAAAATATACTGTATATAAAAATTAATATATATAAATTACAGTGCCTCTAAAAATTATTTATACCCCTTTTCCACATTTTGTATTGTTACAACCAAAAACGTAATCTTATTTTATTGGGATTTTATGTGATAGACCGAAACAAAGTGGCACATAATTGTAAAGTGGAGGGAAAATGATAAATGGTTTTCAAAATTGTTTACAAATAAATATCTGAAAAGGTTGGTGTGCATTTGTATTTAGCCCCCCCGAGTCAATATATATATATATATATATATGTATATATATATATATATATATATATATATATATATATATATATATATATACACATATATATATATATATATATATATACACACACACACTATATTGTCAAAAGTATGGGGATGCCTGCCTTTACACCCACATTAACTTTATTGGTATCCCAGTCTTAGTCCTTATGGTTCAATATTCAACTCTTCTGGGAAGGCTGTCCACAAGGTTTAGGAGTGTGTCTATGGGAATGCTTGACCATTCTTCCAGAAACGCATTTGTGAGGTCAGACACTGATGTTGGACGAGAAGGGCCTGGCTAGCAGTCTCCACTCTAATTCATCCCAAAGGTGTTCTATCGGGTTCAGGTCAGGACCCTGTGCAGGTCAGTCAAGTTCTTCCACCCCAAACTCGCTCATCCATGTCTTTATGGACTTTGCTTTGTGCACTGGTCCAAATCATTTGGTGGAGGGTGGATTATAGTGTGGGGTTGTTTTTCAGGGGTTGGGCTTGGCTCCTTAGTTCCAGTGAAGGGAACTCTTAAGGCATCAGCATACCAAGACATTTTGGACAATTTCATGCTCCCAACTTTGTGTGAATCGTTTGGGGATGGCCCCTTCCTGTTTCAACATGACTGCGCACCAGTGCACAAAGCAAGGTCTATAAAGACATGGATGAGCAAGTCTGGGGTGAAGGAGCTTGACTGGGCTGCACAGAGTCCTGACCTCAACATGATAGAACACCATTGGGATAAATTAGAGCAGAGACTGTGAGCCAGGCCTTCTTGTCCAACATCAGTGCCTGACCTAAAAAAAATGCGCTTCTGGAAGAATGGTCAAACATTCCCATAGACACACCCCTAAACCTTGTGGACAGCCTTCCCAGAAGAGTTGAAGCTGTTATAGCTGCAAAGGGTGGGCCAACTCAGCATTGAACCCTATGGACTAAGACTGGGATGTCAATAAAGTTCATGTGCATTTGTCCTACTGACAATATAGTGTGTATATAAAGTATATATACATTTTTTTTTATCAGTAAAATGCATTCCACCAGCTCCAGTCAGTGGAACACATTTTCTCAGACTCCTCTACCCCAGTAATCACAGTGAAATGGTATAACTTTGTGGGAAATCACAAGGTAAGATGCTAGCGAAGGGACTAATTTGTGTCAGACATTTGTGAACTTTGTTGACTATTAGTGCTGTTCAGCAAAGAAAGAAAGATGAAGGCACTGTCAGGGAGAGAACGGTATTTTCTATTAGAGACAATATATACTTGAAAATGCTACACATTACTTTGTGTACATGAACTTAAAGGAGAAGTATGGGGTTTGTAAAAAGACAAACACACATACTCCTCTCTATGCTGCAGCATTGGTGTGATACTGCAGCTGTCCCACATCAGCTTTAAGCCCATGAACTGAGCAATCACATGACCACTGATCGCTCAGTTCTCAGTTGTGCTCCTCTCTGCTCCTTGAGGTTACTGGAGTACCAGGATGGGGAGGGGGTGGGCGCAGCTGGCTCCAGCTCTCAGTCTCGCACTGAAGGGTGGAGCCAGCTGTCAATCAGGCAGCTGGGTGAATCCCAACAATACTAATTGGGATTCTTCCAGACCCTTTGAGCACCCCTTTCTTTAGCTTCTACTGTACCCTTGTTACTGTTCTGATCCCCCCTATATAGTTGAAAAACCTAGAAATACTGCCCATGAGACACCCCACTTCCAATGCTCAAGCCACCTTTATCTGCCAGTATTCTGCAAATAAGTCTGCTTTAAATGACACCAGTCAATTTAATCCCTTACACAATACCACTGTGGGATAACCATACAGTTTTCTTTTTCTTTTTGTTTGTTAAGTAATGTTTAATTGACAGGAATGGGCTGCCCTACACACAGCATATAGCCGCACAGATGTGAACCAAGGGCTTGTTCCCGTGTTAGTTTGGGGGCGGTAAAACCATGGTTGGGCCATTTTTACCACCCCAACTGCTCTCCCTTTAGTTGCAATGGCAGCAGCAGAGGGTCTACACATGCTGTGGCCACGTCTAGACTTATACCTCATGGTGAATGGGGCTGCATGTGCAACAGCCCCACAACTGTTCACATAGCGCACAATTGCAACCTGGTGATGTTTCATTTAGGGGGTTAAAACAGGCAGTAGAGGGTGGCATATTGCCTCTTCACTACCTGTTAAATGCCTCGGAAATGCGATCTGCACATGTATCGATTTTCAGAGGAGTGGCAGTCCTTGCTGCTATTATAAACACTAAAAGCAGTTCTGATCGACATACATACACACATACATATACAAACACATACATACAAAGACACACAAACACATGCATACAGTGGGGACGGAAAGTATTCAGACCCCCTTAAATTTTTCACTCTTTGTTATATTGCAGCCATTTGCTAAAATCATTTAAGTTCATTTTTTTTCCTCATTAATGTACACACAGCACCCCATATTGACAGAAAAACACAGAATTGTTGACATTTTTGCAGATTTATTAAAAATGAAAAACTGAAATATCACATGGGCCTAAGTATTCAGACCCTTTGCTGTGACACTCATATATTTTACTCAGGTGCTGTCCATTTCTTCTGATCATCCTTGAGATGGTTCTACACCTTCATTTGAGTACAGCTGTGTTTGATTATACTGATTGGACTTGATTAGGAAAGCTACACACCTGTCTATATAAGACCTTACAGCTCACAGTGCATGTCAGAGCAAATGAGAATCATGAGGTCAAAGGAACTGCCTGAAGAGCTCAGAGACAGAATTGTGGCACAGCACAGATCTGGCCAAGGTTACAAAAAAATTCTGCTGCACTGAAGGTTCCTAAGAGCAAAGTGACCTCCATAATCCCTAAATGAAAGGCGTTTGGGACGACCAGAACCCTTCCTAGAGCTGGCCATCCAGCTAAACTGAGCTATCGGGGGAGAAGAGCCTTGGTGAGAGAGGTAAAGAAGAACCCAAAGATCACTGTGGCTGAGCTCCAGAGATGCAGTCGGGAGATGGGAGAAAGTTGTAGAAAGTCAACCATCACTGCAGCCCTCCACCAATCGGGGCTTTATGTTAGAGTGGTCTGATGGAAGCCTCTCCTCAGTGCAAGGCACATGAAAGCCAGCATGAAGTTTGCTAAAAAACACCTGAAGGACTCCAAGATGGTGAGAAATAAGATTCTCTGGTCTGATGAGACCAAGATAGAACTTTTTAGCCTTAATTCTAAGTGGTATGTGTGGAGAAAACCAGGCACTGCTCATCACCTGTCCAATACAGTCCCAACAGTGAAGCATGGTGGTGGCAGCATCATGCTGTGGGGGTGTTTTTCAGCTGCAGGGACAGGACGACTGGTTGCAATTGGGGGAAAGATGAATGCGGCCAAGTACAGGGATATCCTGGACAAAAACCTTCTCCAGAGTGCTCAGGACCTCAGACTGGGCCGAAGGTTTACCTTCCAACAAGACAATGACCCTAAGCACACAGCTAAAATAACGAAGGAGTGGCTTCACAACAACTCCATAACTGTTTATGAATGGCCCAGCCAGAGCCCTGACTTAAACCCAATTGAGCATCTCTGGAGAGACCTAAAAATGGCTGTCCACCAACGCTTACTATCCAACCTGACAGAACTGGAGAGGATCTGCAAGGAGGAATGGCAGAGGATCCCCAAATCCAGGTGTGAAAAACTTGTTGCATCTTTCCCAAAAAGACTCATGGCTGTATTAGATCAAAAGGGTGCTTCTACTAAATACTGAGCAAAGGGTCTGAATACTTAGGACCATGTGATATTTCAGTTTTTCTTTTTTAATAAATCTGCACAAATGTCAACAATTCCGTGTTTTTCTGTCAATATGGGGTGCTGTGTGTACATTAATGAGGAAAAAAAATGAACTTAAATGATTTTAGCAAATGGCTGCAATATAACAAAGAGTGAAAAATGTAAGGGGGGTCTGAATACTTTCCGTCCCCACTGTATATATACATACACATACATGCATACTTGTTTTATTTTATTCCTGGGACCTGACCAGATCTCCACAGGAATTCTTGATCTAGGCATTAGCTGACTAGCCCTGAGGAAATGGGAGGATGAGAAGGAGCTTTTTCCTTTAGGGCTCTTTCACACGGGTGGACTCCTGCTCAGCCGGGGATCTGTCCGCTGATCGCCGTGTCTGCCCCCCTATCCAGAGCAGAGACCACTTTCCTCTATGGGTGTTCAGAGAGAAACAGACTGACTGTCCATTTACATCCAACTGTAATCCGATCCACCATACAGATGGGGAACGGATACCCTATCTGTCTGCTTTTTGCAGATAGGAATGGAATAGGATGTCGGCAGGTGTAAGCGCATCTGTTTACATCCACCGCTCCATAGGAGGACAATGGATGGTCTGACCGAGTCTGACTAAAAAAACGGAGAGGCGGACCCGATTGGTCCACCCTTGTGAAAGGGGCCCAAGTCCCTCTTTTTCCTCCCCATTAGTTATCCTCCTTCCACCTTATTGCTCCCCCACACCCTTCCTTCAATTTCACCCACTTTCCTTTCTTTTAATTCCCCCTGTCCTGGACCATTTCTCACCCCCCTCATAATCTGCTTAAAAACACAAAATTTCATCCACATTGGCAAAACTAAGGCCTCATGTACACTGCTGCTGGTAAACGGACGTTCAGAGGCAGTTGGATGCTTTTTTCAGCTGCACCTGAACTCATCCAATGTTATCTTATGTGTACATGTACACAGGTTTATTTAATGTCGTTTTTAGGCAGTTGAGTTTATAGGATTTTCTTTGAAGGCAAAAAAATGAGTTCAGGCGCCGAAGTTTCCGAAGTTTCAGACGCCAAATGCAGCTAAATGCGGCTAAACGTGGTAACTCACATTTAGCCACATTTCATTTACAGGCGTTTTTCATTTTTGGCTATTTTGAAAAAAAATATATATATTTTTTTTTTTTTCAAACGCTTCTAAAACGCAAACACGGCTAAACGCGGCATGTAGATGCGGCAAAACGGACGTTTTAAACGTGGGTTACAATCTGTCAAGTTAAATTGTTCAGGAAAGGTTGTAAAAACGTCCTGTGTACATTAAGCCTAAGAGGCCATAAAGAAACCCTTTGTTCAGATCGCATTTTGTTTCTTTTATAGAAAGTATCTTGTTCTGTCAATTGTTGAATGATTTAAGAAAAAAAAAAAAGCGAAGAAACCTTAGATCAGAAATAGGACAGAGCACTTTACTGCTACTCACTGAAATGAAATAAGAGTGGAAATATTCTACATGTGCAATAAAATACAGGGGGTGCACCAAATGATCTTAACAAATATGGTAAAAGAACAACATTGTTACCCAATATGGTGTTGGGCTGCCAAGACAGTCTGAATTTTCTTGGGAATCAACAAAGTCTTGGGTGGTGGATAATGGAATCTGATACCGCTCTTCTCGCAAAAATCCGGGTCACAATCCTGCGCAATGTCCTTTTGCTTCTTTCGGTCAGTTGACCATGTCAACCTTGCTTATCAAGACGTTTTCCTGGAAACTTCATATGCTGTCATAGTCTTTGATACTGTAACTCGTGACACCGCTAATAAATTGGCAACTTCAATCACAGAGGCACCAGTTAAGCGGGCACCAACAATTTGCCCTCTTTGATGCTTAGTATGCTCTGACATGACTTCGTATTACTAGCAGCCCAACTTCCCAATTCTTAGCTAGGTGTCTCATCACACAGCAGAAGCAAAAGAATGCTACATCACTTCCGCTTCCAATGCAAAACATGTTGTCACTTTCACACCTGCAAATCATGGAGTGTTTTTCATATTTGTGTCCAATCCCATTATATATTATGTGCGAGTTGATTTCTGCAGAGATTTTCATGAACAAATAAGGATTTTACACTATGTGAGATTTGCTCTTCTGATTGTTATCGATACCTGAATGGAGTGGACTTGCTATTAAATGTGATTTTGCCTTTCCATAATAGAAAAGTATTTTTTTTTTTTTTAGTACGTTTTGAGGTCGATGATGAGCACACTTGGAAATGAAATGAATTGATGATTTATTTGTTGTGAAGGTACTTTGAATAAGAAGAAAGTTGTGTTTCTGGATTAACATTTAGACTATTTATACTATAGTTATACATTATTTGTTGTGGTTTTAATGGTTTCCACTTGTTATCATATGGGTAGTAATTTTCTTAATTATTTGCATGTGTATATATAAGCATTACATTGTTTTGATTTATTCATTCCGCATATACAGACGTGCATGGCCACCAGAGGTGCACGTTGTAAAGGTAAAAGAAACTTGTAGCGAGGAAATGTGGAGGCTGCTGTTGCTGAACTTTCCTTCTGAATATTTTAGTTTCCTAGCTGGTATGCAGAACAAGTATTTTTAGAACTTCCCAGATTACATTGGATTTATACTTTATATATGAAAAGTTCAAGTTCCCCCCCCCCCTTTTTTTTCTTTATTATGTACCCCCCCCCCCCATTTCTTTTTTATTACTGATTCACTTGTGTTACATTTTAACTTGAGCAATCAATACAAAATTAAATTCAACCTTAAACGTTCAAGTAAAGTTTACATGGTCTCAAAAGAGAGAGACAAAAAACAAACATAATTCTCAGCGCTACCCTTCTTTGTGGGAATGCCAATAGTCCAAACGTATTGATTATAAACTAGTAAGGTGTACTGTCCAAAAAAGGTCCAGGCAATAGGATGACTAAAAATAGCCTGGACGTGTTAAAAAAACAGTTACTAACTCCAAGGGATGTGCAAGGCTGCTTTTATCCAAAGGGCTGGGAAACCCACCCTACAAAAGAAGAGGGAGAGGGGAGAGAAGCGCCAATCAGACTCTTGGCGTGGTACAGTTTTTTTTATACCATGAATAAAATATATAAAAAGTGCCACTCACAAATGTGAGAACAGAGCAAGTGTTGGACCCGAATAGGCTCAGAGCAAGAGTGTCCTGCCCGCGGAGGGGCTGCCAATTGGAAGGAGGCGTGGCTTGCCCCAAAAACACATCCCAATTGGCTATTGGCCAACACATGGGGATTATCACTACAGCCGTGGAGGAATTGTGGATGAAATTTGGTTATTGATTTTCACAAGCACTACAGCACTTTATCATCACAGCAAGATTTAAAGCATGTTATATGAACTTTAATGCAATGTTAGTTTATTTTACTAATTGATTATGCCACTTAGCACTTTGGCACTCTATTTTATATTGATTTGATCGATTTGTGTCTCATTATTGATTTTTTTTGGTACTATATTTAGCACAGTTAATACTGTTTATTTTTATTTGGTATTGCATATAGACACTAGCTTAGCGCTGTAATTTCATAAATATACAAAATATTAAACTAGGAATGCCTGAAGCTGGCAATATATGGAGCGATTTTCTTTCCTGAAACCAAGGATTGCAGGAAAGAAAATCACTCGATTCCCCCATACACACATTCAGTGATGGTAGGGAAATCCCTCCCGTGAAGCCATTGTGTTCTCCCAGAGAGGAGAGCCGTCCCCACTGGGAGAACACAGTTACTGCTAGTGGCTACAATACAACTTGGGTACCAACAGCCTGCTCTCATACGTGGTTTGAATTTTGGTTGGTCCCTGCTGAACTGGTCGAAATTCGAACCGTCTATGGCTGGCTTAAATGAAGCACCCAAATTTCCATTAAAAGTGAGTGACACAAAGCCCAAATCCCAGACCCCTCAATGCTTATCAAAACTGAATAAGAGACCTTTGATAGAACCATGCTACCCTTTTCACTGCCACAGTCTGGGCAGAAAAATAAATTGTTTACATCTTTGGCAATCGCAGTGTTTTAAGTAAAGTTGTGTCAGGGCTGGACATATTGGAAAACTGCTGCCCCAGATACACACACTCAACTGGTTATGGAAACATAGGGGTTGATTTACTAAAGGGAAGCACCCTGCACATTTTGCAGGGGAAATTTTGCTTGGCTTAGTAAATGCAATTAAGCTCTACTGACTTCTATCATCCAATCATGTGCAAGCAAAAATATATATATTTTTTAAGTCATCCAGAATACTAGAAGTTAAAAGCAATGCCCAAATAATCTGGCCAGTAATTCTATAGGCAAGTAAATAGGGTAGAGGTCAGCTCCAAATAAACACAAAAAATAATGGTACCAACATCCCTAAAAATGAGTAGAACAAAAAAGTAGAAAGTATGGGACTTTAAAGGTACATCATATAAAAGGAAACACAATTAATTATGTAAAAATATACAAATATTTATTAGAAAAGACACTTTAAAAAGTAGGGAATACAGTTTACAGTCATAGTCATAGGTATACACATATTGCCTATCACTGACAAATGAGAGTACTGTAGTCACATACAAATATAGCCACGTCCAAAAATTGACATGTTTCCCCGGAACGGCTCCATCAGGAAAAGGACAAGGATAGTTAATTAGTAAATATGAAAGCACATGATATGTTCAACCTTAGATGTATAAATAAAAAAGAAAGACAAAAATTAATATGTCACACTTCACAAAGGGTTAGCACAGATATATAACTTGCACAAACATGGCTCCACCATACTCACAGAGCAAACACCACCCCTGAAAAAGAAAAAAAAAACCCACAGATCTCCCCAACCCCACAACCCCCACTGGTTGTCTCTAAATTTTAGAAGGAGTATCTCCATTGGAAGATGTCTCCTTTATTACTGTTCTTGGGTTAACCCAGAATTTGGGATTTTATTTTACTTTTGGCAATAATGGTGAACATGACAAAATAGAGAGGTTAATCTCCATAATGGGGGCACAGAAAGAATTAGGATCTGACAGGTGTTCTAATTCCTCTGCACTCTATCCAAAAATAAAAAAAGTTTTGCCCGTAGTTAGAATTTAAAAAAGCTTTTCACTCTGGAAAAAAAAAAAAAATATATATATATATATATATATATATATATATATATATATATATATATATATATATATAAAGTCAGCAGCTACAAATTTTGTAGCTGCTAACTTTTAATAAAAGGACATTTACTTGTCCAGGGATACAACACCGCCCTCACCTGGGCTAGTTCTTCACTAGCCTTTGGGTTCCCAGAGCTGACATCATAACTGTGGGTAGGTGGCTGTGCTGCTTGCGGCTTTACTTGTGGGTGCACTTTGTGAATGGCCCTGTAGTCTTCTGGGACCTGTGACGTGTCCCAGAAGACTGCGGGGAGAGAAAAACTTGGGCTCAGATTGCCAAGGCAATCAGAGCAGTTTGAGGTGGGTGCCTGTCAAAACTAGGTACCCGCTCCCCCTTCAGAAAAGTGACATGGCAAATGTGGCAAGGGAGGAGGACTTAACATGGAACTTTTCAAAGTTCTAAAAGACATAACCATCATCACCCTTTAATGAAGATTAAAAGGGTTTGGTGACGACCATCTGATCTATTTCTGTTTATGAGTACATTTAAAGATCTAGTACGACCATGCCAAGAAAAAACACCCTTGGCAATGAATTTATCCTAAATTAAGCGTCATCGCCTGAAAGCAAGTTTACTCAAGAAGAGTCAGGAGCAGAAAAACATCTTCTGGAAGTGGGTCATGACGTCTATGTCAATGCATATTAGTGCTTATAATGAAAGTAGACCATTTTAAAAAAGAAAGATAGATTTTCTCAAGGCAGAAATCAGTGTTTGTGATACAGACTCATTCTGTTTGATTCAATGATTTTCTCAGGACTGATTTGTTTTACCACCAGAAACCTGTTAATTAAACTAGTTACACTCCAGAACTCAAGTTGTAAATGATTTTTCCCCTTATTCTTCCCCCCTTCATTATGTACTTAATTCACACTGCATATAAACAGCATCTAATTACTCATCTTCTACTGTTGTTGTGTATGTGGAAGGGCACAAAACAAACCCTTTATAAAGGCCTATACAGCTTTTCAGCAGATGGCACAAGTGCACAGACCCGAATGCCAATATCCCAATATGCTTCAACCTTTTCTCAGGACGTCAAGCTATAAAATGAGCACATTATGATTATTGCATCTAGTTTCGTAAAGATAAAGGAATCTCATTATGAGGAAAAGAATTACAAGCATGTAAATAGTGGGAAGACAATGTTCAAGGTTAGGCGCAGTCACTCAAAATATGCTCTGAATCAGCAGCAGTGTCAGAAGTTTATACACCCAAAAATGTCATTGATGAAAGGGTAATACAAGTGGGCACACGTCAAAGTGATGAAGTCATGCAACAGTTTTTGTATAAGGTCAGCTTATCCCATTCATACTAAAAAAAAAAAAAATAAAAAAAAAGCTTTAAAGCGAACCTCCAGATTTGATGAGAGGCATTCAGGTCATGTGACTGCTGTGATTGGCTGTCACGTGATCAGAAAGATTCTGATTGCAAGTATGCATTGGGAGCTTTCTGGTCCCCATTGGCGACAGGGTGCAGCAGCAAAAAAGGGTGTGGCTGCCTTGAACCTAATATTGGGTGTGGCTTAAGGGGGCATGGTTAAATAAAGTCTGTCAGAGCATAATGCTAGAGTTTGTTCCTCTATAATTGTAATCAACTTCTACAAGCTGGAGATCACAGAAAAGACTGTATATGTACTATATATACACTTACTGGCCAATTTATTAGGTACACCTGTTCAATTGCTTAGTAACACAAATTGCTAATCATCCGAACACGTGGCATCAACTCAATGCATTTAGGAATCTAGACATGGTGAAAACAACTTGCTGAATTTCAAACCGAGCATCAGAATGGTGAAGAAAAGGGATTTAGGTGACTTTGAACGTGGCATGGTGCCAGAAGGGCTGGTGTGAGTATTTAAAAAGACTGCTGATCTACTGGGATTTGTACGCACAACCATCTCTAGGGTTTACAGAGAATGGTCCGAAAAAGAGAAAATATCCAGTGTGTGGAGGCGGTGTGGATGGAAATGCCTTGTTGATGTCAGAGGAGAATTGGTAGACTGGTTTGAGATGATAGAAAGGCAACAGTAACTCAAATGACCACTCGTTACAACTAATGTATGCAGAATACCATATTTGAACGCACACATCAAGCCTTGAAGCAGAAGACCACACTGGGTGCCACTCCTGTCAGCTAAGAACAGGGAACTGAGGCTACAATTCACACAGGCTCACCAAAATTGGACAATAGAAGATTGGAAAAACATTGCCTGGCCTGATGAGTCTTCATTTCAGCTGTGACATTCAGATGGTAGGGTCAGAATTTGGCGTAAACGAGATAAAACATGGATCTATCCTGCCTTGTATCAATGGTTCAGGCTGGTGGTGTAATGGCGTGGGGGGATATTTTCTTGGCACACTTTGGGCCCCTTAGTACCAATTAAGCATTTTTTTTTAAACACCACGGCCTACCTGAGTAATCTTGCTAACCACGTCCATCCCTTTATGACTACAGTGTACCCATCTTCTGATGGCTCCTTCCAACAGAATAATGCACCATGTCACAAAGCTCAAATCATCTCAAACTGTTTTTTTGAAAATGAAAATTAGTTTACTGTTCTCCAATGGCCTCCACAATCACCAGATGATAATCCGATAGAGCACATTTGGGATGCGGAGGAACAGGAAATTTGTATCATGGATGTGCAGCCGACAAATCTTCAGCAACTGCGTGATGCTGTCAAACAAATATGGTCTAAAATCTCTGTGGAATGATTCCAACACCTTGTTGAACCTATGCCATGAAGAATTAATGCAGTTCTAAAGGCAAAAGGGGGTTCAACCCGGTACTAGCAAGGTGTACCTAATAAAGTGGCCGGTGAGTGTATAAGGTAGCGTGGAACTGTGAAAAGCAATGTGATGCAATGTAGAAGTCTTAGAAAATAGTTCAGCATCTCGCAGTTTTCAAAATCCGCTGAAAGACAAATACCATTACTCGAAAGCTACCATCAAACTATTCCCCCTACTTTATTACAAGTGATGTAATTATATAATAATAGAAGTCAATATATTACAAGTTACAATGATTTGAAGCTGAAGCTCTCTGACTGCAGGGAGTTCACACAACCTTGAGAAATTCAAAAACTGTTATCTTTAAAAGTCACATGGGCATGGCAGCGCCCAAGGCAGTCTCGCATGGGAGATGGCAGAAAAAAAATGGCCTGTTATCAAGGAGGAGAATTAGAAAACGTATGAAATGAATATGTAGAAGATTAATGATCACTTTACAGAAATAGCCTGCAGAAAAAGAGATCATCATTAAAGGGTCAGTGAAAGCCTGTGAAGCACGAGCCACATTTTTCAAATTTCATGAAGCTTTCTGCTGCTTAATATCAAAATACGAACTCTTTATAAAGGATAGTGCTGCACAGCGTTGATCACATTATTGAAGATAACACAAAAGATTTACTTCAGCCTCCCAAGGATGTCTGGTACATGTGTAAGGTCTGGGAGAAGAGAAATTCTTAGAAACAGTGGGATGTTAATTGTTGCTCATAAAACTGCATTTTAGCAAGTTTAAAGAAAATCTGCTTTGGAAAAAAAGAGCAGTTTGATAAAAAAGGAAAGGTTAGCAGTTACAATGATAGCTGATGCAGGATACAGTTGGAGCAAAAAAGAACTAAAGTGTATATACACTCAAGAACAGAAATTATATATACTACAGCTTACAAGTCCTGGGATATTGTGGCTGCATTTGTTTTCTTTCTTTTTTTTTCTTCCTCAGATTTCTTTATTGCTGTTTTCATACATAACAGAAAAGACATAGTACAGATGGAGAGGGGATGGATCACCATAAGACTGGTGAAGCCATCCCTCTTGCACACTTTGTTCCTTGCCAAACTTTAGACATTGGAACTTCAGTATATCTAAAGAACCTTATTTTATTTGTTTGGCTAAAGCATGGAATGTTTAAAACCTCAAATTTATAATTAATAATTATAATTAATTACCAAGAGAAAAAATGATGGTAAATCTAAAGAAGTTTACATTTTTTTACAGAAAGTGGGGAGAAATGTTCTAATATGCATGCCTGGTATGGTGACAACTGTCTAAAGCCTCGTACACACTATCGGATTTTCCGCAGACAAAAACTCAGATTTTTGTCCAAGGCATGTGCCTGGATTTTGTCTTGCATACAAACGGAAAGGAAATGGCAGCCAAAAAACACGAATGTACTGACGTACTACGTGTTTTTTCAGCTCGTTAGCGCCACCCTTTAGGCTCCTTCATGTCATTTCATGTTAGTAGAAGTTTGGTGAGTGTTGACTTGTGCTTTTCATTTTATGCTTTTCATTTCGCGCTTTTCATATCGCGCTTTTTAGTTTATTACTGAACGGCTGTTCGTCTACCAGACATGCTACAGATTCGGAGGAGATGGCGTGTTATTTATTATTGGCCTTGGAGTTATTGCTTTGACCCAAGTCCAGTCCAGGAGCAGGAGGAGGAGGAGTTCTTGGACAAAAAATTGGTTGCTTTATTAATCGTGACCAGTTATGTCATATGCCTTTGCTGCGGGAGCTCCAGGACAATAATCCAGATGAATTTCGCAATTATCTCCGAATGACGGACCCCTGCTTTCACCAACTCTTGGCATTGTTGACCCCCTATATTAAGAAGCAGGACACATGCATGAGGTTTTTATTTTATTTTTTGGTTAAATAAAAATGATTTGATTTGTTATATTTTTTATATTTTTGGATGCATAGAATGCACTTTTTGGTTAAGTTCTATTGGCAGATAGCATGTCTAATTTTATTTGTTTCATTTTTTTAATGCAATAAAAAAATTGTGGAGAATAATACTTGGCTATGTGTTTTACTTCAAATGACAGTTTGGGAGTAGGCAGCTACATTTAAAAAAATTCAATGTAAAATTGACAAGGGACACCAACATAGTTGTATCTTTGATCGTAAAAACTACGGGATAATGGTGTTGTGGTAACTTGTCCGAATAAAAAAAAAGAAAAAAAAAAGAAGCATAATAATATTATTCTTGATATCACTAGAAAAAAAAAAGCCTTTGAAAATTTGTTTGCAATAATGCCATCAGTATCACCAGCAAAGCATCTTCATTATTATCCCATTAAAGAATTACAGAATTGTGCGCTGCATTTCCAGATTTCATAATTTGCCACATCATGAATATTAATTCCCCATTACGAACACTAGTTTACAAGACCAACAGCTTCTGGCTCGTCCTTGCTTGCGAGCATGCGTGTTTGTACTTTGGACTTTTGTCCAACGGAATTGTGTACACACACTCGGAAAATCTGACAACAGACATTTGTCCACGAAAAATTTTAAAACCTGCTATCCAACATTTGTCTGCGGAAAATCCGACAACAATTGTCTGATGGACTGTACAAACGGTCGGATTTTCCGCCAACAGCCTGTTATCACATAATTTATGTCGGAAAATGTGATCGTGTGTGCGAGGCTTTAGCGTGGATTTAGAAACTTCCAAATTTAGAACAGGAAGTGAATGGAAATTTCCACAATGAAACAGACTTAGGCCTGATTCACACTTGTGCAGATTGCAGTTTTCATATTACAGGTGTATTTTGAATTTTTTTCAATACACATCTTTAAACCATTGAAGTCCATGGAACCAAAAACCAGAAAAAAATACCCTGGCCCTTTCCATAAAATGCACAGATGTGAACTACATCCAAAGGAAAGCATGTTAAATGGACTGTAGTGTGTAGGTGTGAACCAGGCTTAAAACAGACAGATATTTTACTATTCCTCTATTCCAGGTTCTCAACTTCAGTCCTCAAATACCCCCAACAGGCCATGTTCTGGGAATTTCTCTTAAATAAAATAGCTGTCCAAAATACCAAGCCATTGACTCCGATTTAAAGCACCTGTGCAAGATAAAGGAAAACCTGCAACCTACCCCTGCAACATGGCATGTTGGGGGTACTTGAGAACTGAGGATGAGAACCAATGCTCTATTCTATCTAAAGCCTCGTACACATGATCAGATTTTCCGCAAAGTGCCAGACTTTTGTCCTTAGGGCATGTGCCAGGAACTTGTCTTGCAAAAATACGGCACACAATTGTCGGCCAACAAACACGAACGTAGTGACATACTAGGTGGAATTTCAGCTCTTGAGCGCCACCATTTGGGCACCTTCTGCTAATGTCGTGTTTGGTGAGCATTGACTCCGAGCATGCTTGTCTGAACTTTGGACTTTTGTGTGACGGACTTATGTACGCACGATAGGAAAATCTGACAACAGACCATTGTCCGCCGAAAATTTACTAGCCTGCCATCCAACATTTGTTGGCGGAAAGTTGGCCAACAATTGTCTGATGGAGCGTACTAATGGTTGGATTTTAGGCAAGCAGTCTGTCATCACGCAATTCCCTGCCGAGAATCCGATCGTGTGTACGAGGCTTAAGGCTCAATTCACATTTGCATGTTGCTTTTGAGCATTTTTGGAGTGCTTTTTGCTTGCTTTCTGCGTTTTTTTTTTACTGCGCTTTTACCACGATTTGTGTTTTGCATTTTTTAGTTTTTTTTTTTTTTGGGGGGGGGGGATTTGTTGTTGGGCAGATTTAAAAACGCAAAAATGCAAATTGCGGTAAAAACGCCGTAAAAATGCACTACATGCTTATCTGCAGCTCCATTGAAATCTATTGAACCAAAAAAAGCAATGTTTTGCATTTAAAAAAGTCCCTGACCCTTTCCAATAACGCAAAGGCACAAAAATGCATTGATGTGAACATGTTCCATAGGAACCCATGTTAAAAAAAAATAAAAATGTCCTGCATTTCTGCAAAAAATGAAAAAACACATTAGTGTGAATGGAGCCTAAGATCAGTGAAACATGTTTTGTCTTTAGAAAGACTTTAAAAGTTCTAAAGCAAAAAAAACATCTAAAAGACACTAGGTTGTCATATGAGCTTTTTTTTAAAGCCCATCTGTGGTTAACATCCAAACCTTTTTTTTTTAAACACCTAAGTTGCCATGTGTCCCCCACCAGACTAGAAATGATTCAGCATTGCAGTTTCCACCACCCGGTTCACTTGTCATGACCTCTTCACACTCCTGCAGTTTTCTGGAGTTAGTGAGGTCCCACTGCCCGCACAGTGTACACAACACCTAAACAAAAATGTGGGTGCCCAAAAAAAACACCATTGTCAGTGCCACCTTATCAGTGCCCGTCAGTGCCACCTTATCAGTGCCCATCAGTGAAGGAGAAAACTTACTTATTTAAATTTTATAACAGAAACAAAAGAAAAACTTTTTCTTTTTAAAATTTTAGGTATTTTTTTTATTTGTTTAGCAAATTTAGTGATCAAATACCACCAAAAGAAAGCTCTATTTGTGGGAACAAAAGGATAAAAATTGTGTTTGGGTACAGTGTAGCATGACCTCGCATTTGTCATTTAAACAGCGACAGCGCTGAAAGCTGAAAATTGGCTTGGGCAGGAAGGGGGTGTAAGTGCCCTGTATTGAAGTAGTTAAAGAGGACGTAAACCCTGAAATCCCTATGGTGCTTTTCATCTATTTTGTTCTAGTCACTTGTTAGCAAGTATCACATAACCAAATCCAGCCACAATCGCCTATTACTTACTTTTTTTAAGTTTTAATTTTTTTTTTTGTTCCTGGATAAGGCGGCGCCATCTCCATTACGCCGTAATCTCGCGCATGCGCAATCGTGTTATAGCCAAGCCTTGTTCTCAAGCCGATGTTCCCACGACAACCGCCGCCTTTTGCCGAGTTTGCTGAATTACTTGTAATAGCTAAGCACAATTGCATATGTATGCCAGTCAGTCCTGCTGCAGCTGATCACCGCTCTAGAATGCAGCATGATTGCCAAGGTTTATCCCCCCATGTGACATCACATGGTCACATGGAGAGTACCAGGAACTAGAAAACACCACAGTCTCGCAAGCTTAAATGGCTGTGCCACTGGTAGAGGAAATCTCATTCACAGCACCATGTCAGTGGATGGACTGTACACAGAGCGTGCCGTAAATCAAGGAAAGGAAAGCGCATGCGCTGGTGACGTCATTAATCAAAACGGCACAGATTACAGCAAAACAAAACAAGTAAGGAGATAGTTATTAGCAGCGATCATAAGTGTTTTTTATGAGGATTACAATGTGATAAAGTTGTGAGGGAGAGTTTACAACCACTTTAAGTGGAACTTTATTCAGAAAATAAAGTCCTGCTATATCACTTCATTCTGACCCCTTTTGCGGGTATAGCTAAGTAAAACATTAAAATAGGTGTCTGTACTGTTTAAAATCCAGTAATACACCATTTCACCCTGCTCTGCTCAGTTGCTCTCCATTTTTAGGCACTGCTAAATTTGTAGAGGCCGATCTGCTGACAGCCATAATGCGGAATGAAAACCTCCTATCCAAGGAAGCTGCTTCAGTTTGAGATGCAACTGCCAGGGTGCTGTACATGTGATCAGTAATGACACCAGCCATTTGATGATTTGACAGTTTGGTTGAGGACACGAGCAAATGTGACAGTTAGCAATCCCGGAATTCCAGGAATGTAACTGTTTTTTTGAACGTTAAATCGAAGTGGGTTTCACTTTAGGATTTACTGCTGCTCAGGGCTCTGGGCTTAAGCAAAATGGCAGCCTCCAGCAAGAAGAAACAGGAGCAATGCTGGAGGCAAATTACAGGACATACTCATTGTGGTAGCATATTTATTCATGTGGAATGTATGTTTCCACAACATTATTTTTTATTAAGTTTTTATGGGCAAAGTTCCACTTTAAGTATTATAAAATAGTTAATAATTGAGAGAGTTTAGGTACAAGTTAATTTAGGGTTGCACCGATACTGATATTGTGCCGATACTAGGCATTTACACAAGTATCGGTACTCGTGAAAATGCCCCAATACTCCAAACCAATACCTTCTGGTTCAGATGGTCCTCATAGTTGTGGGTTCAACAGTGCTGAGTGTTGGGAGTGCTGTGTTTCTTTATTACTTGCTCTTATCCAGATGGTAATATTACACAGCACACTGATAGATGATGGAGACCACCCTCCCCCCTGCTCCTCTTAATCTTGATCTCCCTAAATGCTGGAAATTGGTGTTGGTAAATGGTATCGGTGAGTACTTAAAAAAAAGTATCGATACTCATTGCTAAAGTAGGGGTATTGGTGCATCTCTACTTTAATTGGTTGTAAATGGCAGCCTAGGCAGTCCAACAAAATTTTTACTCAAATTGCATGTAAAGTTGTTGCCAAAATGTTAAAGTATTGGTTGGTCATCAAGAAGACCAAAGAATTAAATTTCCTACCTATTAATGTATGGCCTGTAAAATGTTCATGTATTCACATCAATCTTGTGAAGGAGCTGCCCTTCATTATTACCAACTCTTTTTATGAATAGGAAGATTCTGTTCAAAAAGTCAGCACCGAGTATAAAATAAGATGAAAAAAATACATCAATATCTTTCAGCCGTCTGCCAGTAAAATGTTTTCATTGCTATGGAGAGAGAGAAACCAAATATTCCATGGGCTGGGACAGAATAAATCACATGCATTTCCTTCATTCGTCAGAGATTATAGAAAACAGCTGCAGAATTGACAATACTTATGCCAAACGTAAGCCAATATTGTTCTTCAAGTGTGACATGATCATCTAAATGCTCAATCGAGCTATAACATTGCAAGGAATATGCTCATAGACACGCACACAAAACACTGCCACATGTTCAGACTGGGAGCTCGGAGATAAATTAATTTACCATGACAGGTATTATTAAATCATATTGTTGACAAAGAATGTTTTAATATTCATTCTGGTCTAAGGCTCCTCTTACAGAAACTGATCCTAGACAGAAAAAAGCTATTTAATGCATGACTGTGTTACATAAATTCAACAGGAACCCATTTGAAAGACAATATTGTCAAAAAAATATATATCTTTACGATTAGAGACACATTTGAATTTTAGAAAATGAAATGACTTGTGTATATTGGGTGCAGGTGTGTAGAATCATAAAATGATTCCTAAACTTTATTTAGCGATATTACACATCTCAAAACAGAATATATTGTAAATGCGTACACAGCACACGATCCATCCAGTGTAAGAAACAGTAAAGTAAAAATGTATATAACCAGTCATATTCTTCATGTTGTCCATATTAAACAGCGAATAAGAATTTGATTATTTGCTATGTGGCCATTACCCAATATCTGCTGCAATAGCACTGCATAAATTGACAGCAGGTGCATTGTACTTCCTCCACTGTAGATGGCGTCCGACTGGAGCGGCATTACAGCCTGGAGAAGAAGTCAGGGGATATTTGGTTTCTCTTATGCCGTGTACACACGAGCGGAATGTCAGACAGAAAAAGTCAGACGGAAACTTTTCATCGTATATTCCGATCGTGTGTATGCCTCATTGGACTTCGAAAATTCTGACAGACCTAGAAATAGAACATGTTTTAAATATTTCCAATGGAAGCAATTCCTATCAGGAAAACTGCTTGTTTGTGCTGTTCCGACGGACCAAAAACGACGTATGCTCTGAAGCAAGTACGAGACGGAAGCTATTGGCTACTGGCTGTTGAACATCCTTTTTCTAGTCCCATCATACGTGTTGTACGTCACCGCGTTCTTGGCGGTCGGACATTGGTTTAACCGTGTATAGGCAATTCCGTCTGAGTTCCATCGGAGAAACCTTCAGAGTTTATTCCAACGGCAAAACCGGTCATGTGTACAGGGCATAAGAATGCCTTGCTCCTGGTTCAAGTGACCCTTGGGAGCCATCTTGGGTCAGCAGAGTCTTTTTAAGTCCCTGCCCCCCAGGTTTTGGTGCACAATTGGGAGTAGGTAGTGTAGGGACAAGACACCGTCTGTCAGGAACAGTACTAGTGGCAAGGAAAGGCTCCAGACAAGAAGGGAAAGTGAAGGGTCACAGCTTCTCTGAACTTCTTCCCATCTGGGCATGACATGGCTAGGCAGCATTCTGCCTCTCCAAACAGGAACTGTTAGTTTGGCTGAAACCTGCTCCACTTACATGCTGTTGGAATTTGTGAATGTCCCTGGTTGAGCTATCTTCCCACTGGGTTTGTTGTGAACTGTCTTTGCTTTATTTCAATACAAGTTCTTTACATTGCACCCAGACTGTGTGTTTTTGCTGCCGCCGCGGCACCCATCTACAGGCGCCATAAAGTACCTGTAATAAATAGTCAACCGGACCCTTGAAATTTAGAGGTGGTAAAATTGGCATATTCACTTGCATACCATGGAGAAGTGAGTGCAAGAGGTATCCCACCTGCTGTAAAAAAAAAAAAAGTGCTAGGGCACTGAAACCAGATTCTGTTCCCACTGTTTGTCACTCCCTGAGAAAGCAGATATACTGGGGTTGATTTTCTACAGGCAACTAGAATTTTCCCCAAAGCTTAGTCAATGGGGTGAATTTCTGCTGACTTCTATAATCCAATCATGTGCAACTTAAAATGCTGTTTTTGGTGAAATGTCACCATATTCACTACGCTCAGGGGAAAGTGCAATTTTCCTTGCAAAGGGGGCAACCTATTTGCCTTTAGTAAATCAAGAACAACCTTGACATGCTTCAATGAAGATCTTTTATGGGACAAACCATTTCACTATATGGGGCTGATGTGTAACGTGGGCTTTAAACATTTTTTTGTGATACACTAAGCTATATAAACATGACCAAAATGCCCAGGCATTCAACTTCGCAAATTCCTTTTCTATGCTAGATTTGCTGCCATGATGTTGTGAAAATTAATGCTGGTCTACAGCTCTTCTATTAGCAAACTAGGCCACAAGCTGTCTTGGAAACCAGAAATGTCCTCCTTTCTAAACTGCCACACCTCACGTGCATTTAGTAGTAGGTACGTTAATTTTTCATTATGTAAAAAAACTTGCCTTTGCTAGCTATGATGCACTGAGCTATTCTGGTGGTGAACCTTGATCTTCACCAGATGCATTTTATCTCATTGATACCAGGTGATGTGATAAAATCATAGATCATATTTTAGCCCCAGAGTAAAGTAGGACCATGGCCTCCCATTAAAAAATGTGTTGTAGCATTTTATAGGTGCATCTGCACTTAAATTTTCTCTTAGTCCCCCTGCAAAGTCCCACAATTACCGGTTTGAGCCTGGCAGTCAAATCCAGCTAATGCAGCTTCTTGTGATGGTGTGGGCAAAGATGCTGCACCTCTCCAGAATTCAGAGCAGTGTTGCCATGCTCCTGTAGGCCATGCTTGCTTGTACTAAGATGGAATGAGAGGATATTATAGGGGGAGTGGCTATCATTGTCACTGTTGATTTTCAAGCCTGTAAGTTCAATTGCTGGTCACATCTAAACTTAGCCACTTGTTTTTGGAAGGACAGCACTATCTATGTTGCTTGACCCTCCTACTGTAAGCTGCAGTGTCTGGAGCATATTTTGTTTACTTTATGAGGCTTGTTGTTAGCACGTCTGCCTTGAAGCACTAGGGTCATTGATTAGAATCCCAACCATGACACTGCTTGCTTGGAGTTTATGTGTTCTCCCTGTGCTTGCATGGTTACTCCGGTTTCTTCACACACTCTAAGGACATTTATTTATTTTTTTAATTTTTATTTATTTCAGGTACTTATATAGCGCTGTCAATTTACGCAGCGCTTTACCTATATACATTACACATCAGTCCCTACCCTCAAGGAGCTTACAATCTAAGGTCCCTAACTTGCATTCATACATACTAGGGACAATTTAGACAGGATCCAATTAACCTACCAGCATGTCTTTGGAGTGTGGGAGGAAACCAGAGTACCCGGAGGAAACCCACACAGGCAACATGCAAACTCCAAGCAGGTAGTGTCGTGGTTGGGATTCGAACCAGTGACCCTTCTTACTACTAGGCGAGAGTGCTACCCACTACACCGCCCAAGACATGCTGGTAGATTAATTGGGCCTAGAATGTGTATGTATGCATGTAAGTGGGGGTCTTTCAATTGTAAAATAACTGAGAGTAGGTACTGATGTGAATGTACAGTATATGCAAAGAGCTGTATAAATTGTTAATGTTAAATAAATACCTGTAAAAAACAGTAGTGGCCTGCTCATTAGGGGCACAGGGGCATAGCCCACCTGATCTACATGCAGGGCATGGGACGCATAGATTCCAATGTTTTTTTTTTGGTTTTTTTTAAGCATATGAATAGAGCCAGAGGCTCTAATAGGCTTCAAAAAAGGATGGGCTTGTGGCACTATTCGCTATTATCTTCCTGATTGTCCTCCTGGCCAACCAGGAAGCCGGTCCTGAGACCCGATTGGTCAGGGAATCTTAGGACCCGCCTCTTCCCTGGAGTCTGCAACTTGTTTGTTTGCTGCACCCCCCAAAAAATTTTGAGCAACAGCCGCTACTGGTAATACATAGTAACTGGATTTGGGACTTGTTTGTACCATCAAATGGAAGCTTTTCGTTGTTCTTTGAAGTGCTGTTCAATTTTAAGTTTAAAATTTGAGTTCAGGTCTGTCTGGTCAACATTTCTTTTTTGCTATTGGTTTTTCTTTTGACATTATTCCCCCTCCTATTTACTAATGGACAACTTTGAATGGATGACCCAAGAATAATTAGTAGATGATGAGAAAAGCAGCAGGAAGGTAGAGTTGGTGGACAGTAGAAAACGAGACCAAAGAACCTTATGATCTACAAGTAGTAGATTAGTAGTGGAAAGTGCTTGGCAAATTGTGTGAATTGGTGTTAATGGATTGAATGTAAAGGAAAGGTGTGGATGACTGTGATAAGTAGAAAAAGGCAAGTCAGACATGATTCATTTTTTTTTTTCGTTCAACCCATACATTGAAAAAATAATAAGCAGCTGTTCCCATCCACATTCAAGGTGTTTCAGGGAATCCTTCCCTGTGTGGTATTGTATTTTCCTGGTGGGGAGCCTTCCTAGCCCATACATGAATTTCGGCCAGTCCCTGCTGAACCTGAAGAATGTTGATCCATGTATGACCGGGTTAAAACTTTACTGTTGATTACGAGCTGTAGCCAGAGGAATCAAAAAAAAGAGACGTGCAGTATGCATAATAATGGATACAGTAATAAACCATAAATGACTCTAAATTATGATGGACAAAGGTCATCTCACAAATCAACCTAGCTCAACGCTACTAAAGTTAGTTGATGTAAATTGCTCTTTATCTACAGTTACAGTTATTGTCAGGAAATTGACAATTATTTGCTCATATTCTAATATTTTTATTGCCCCTACTGTATCTCAGTCTTTGTAATACACAATAAACATACATAAGTGTTTACAGAAGCATGACAAATAAATTCTCTGGGATTTACTGAATTGTAAACTGTATTTTGCTTGTAAGCATTAACTTGAGATTTGTTTGCTTTTCCATCATAAAACAATATATCTAAAAGTAATAACCTACTTTTAAGACTCTTTAAGATAGAGATCTCTGACTATCATGGTGTTAAAGCACCCTCACAAAAGAAATCCACTCTTGTTAAAAAGAGAGCAACTTCTGCTTACTGTCAAGCAGCACATAATGACTTGCAGTGGCAATTATTGGGAAAGTCGCTGCTTGATGGCAAAAGATCATGACAATGCCTTCTCATTAAATGCTAGTCATTATTTAGAAAATAATTTATGCCTTGAATATTTTTCTAGTCTGTTTGCATTTTGGGGGTATATTGACGAAATTTGGACCTACGTCAGGAGTTTTGCTATTTGCGCCCATGTCTAATGTACCATGCTAAGATAAATTATTTTTTATTTAATTGATTTGCTGTGGTTCTGTGATGTTGTAAAATCGCTTCTCGGACACACTGACATTTGTACCTAGCCAAAGCAAGTGATAGCTTTCAAACAGATCTTGTTACGAAGGTCAGATTCTTTATGGTGCCAGAAAGCAGAAGATTCCAGTGTGTCTGGCTACATGAGTTCTCTAGGAAGTACATTGGATGGTGAACAACAAGCATACAAGCTGCAAGACTTAATGACCTCTCACAAACTCAGCATCTTTAGAAGATGGTTGACCTGCAATGCTGACATTCTTCTTCAAGTGAAAATGCCAATGATAAAGTCAGACTAGGCAAATTCATGACTTCTTTGATAAGTATAAAATAATGATGTAAGGTTGGTACCCAAATTATTGTTACAATTATGAGCATTCAGCTACATGATATTTGCAGTCCGAAGGAGGTAAAAACAGATAAACTGATATACTAAAATTTGCAAAGAGCTGTCAAAAACCCCAGAACACAGTCTAAAATGTAGTCTAATTCAGAAATATAAGTAGATAGTAGGGTAATTCCATCAATCGTTGACCATAAACATTGTAGCCTAATGGGACATGTAGGCATGAGCCAACTGCCCAAAGACTCCTTTTTAACAGACTGGGGCATGATCAAAGATGGAGGAGTTGACAGAGGAATCATTGGGAGGGTGATCTCTGGAGGATCCTGTAAGAAATATCATGGATGGTCTGTTACACAGTGCTTTGTGACCTCCTTATGATAATGAGCTCACTGTGTATGGTAAGCCACACTTGTCTACAGTACGTAAGATCAATGTTTATGTACAATTTTCCAGACCCGAGTGGAGGTGCACAAAGTGTGGTGCAAAAAGATCTTCAAATTGAACTATTGTGCATAAGAACCTAAAAAGGACATTTGATGGTTTATTGTGGCTGAAATCTTTTTGTATGTTTCCTGTCAAAATAGTGCCACTACTCTCTTTTATATATGTAATTTGTTTGGGTGTACATACCATCTTTGGCAGGCTACTTGTTAGAAGCATAGCGTGGATTTAGTTATTGTTTCTATATCAAGCTATAGTCTTTGTATAATGTATAAACTTAGGCAAAAAGAAAAACGCGAAGTTGAAAAACGCATGGAAACTTCCATTTTTTTCTGCCAAAAAGATTGGAACTTCTCATCTCCTAGATTGTAAGCTCTAACGAGCAGAACCCTCTGATTCCTCCTCCTGAATTGTATTGTACTTGTACTGTCTGCCCTAATGTTGTAAAGCGCTGCGTAAACTCTTGGCGCTATATAAATCCTGTATAATAATAATAATAATCAGCCAGATATGTTTATCCATGCACCCCGACAGACAGCAATATCCATTACCTAAACCTCTACCTCCTCCTGCAGCATGTTCGTTGTAAGTAGTTTGCACTGCCAGCAAAATCTTCCGGGGGAATAGGGTTTGCTGAGCTGCTGAGAAACTGACTACAGCCAACTTCAGTGCTTCGGCTATGAAATTTGAGTATGCATTGCTCCACAGTGGCTACAGTTACAAAAGTCAGTGAGGGCTTGTTGTAAAGCTCATTTACTGTTAGCGAAACATTTGTAAACAGGTTAACTTCAACTTAAAATGGTTGTAAACTCTTAGACCCCTTTCACACCGAGGGCGTTTTGCAGGCGCTATAGCGTTAAAAATAGCGCCTGCAATCCGCCCTCAAACAGCTGCTCCATTGTTTTCAGTGTGAAAGCCCGAGGGAGCGGTGCGCTGGCAGGACGTCAGGAAAAGTCCTGCCAGCAGCTTCTTTGGAGCGGTGAAGGAGCTGTGTGTTTACCGCTCCTCTACCGCTGCTCCCCATTAAAATCAATGGGGCAGCGCTGGGATACCGCCGGCAAAACGCCGCTATTGCGGCGCATTGCGGGCGGTTTTAACACTTTCTCGGCCGCTAGCGGGGGGTAAAAGTGCCCTGTTAGTGGCCAAAATGTGCCGCAAATCCGACTGTAAAATGCCGCTAAAAATAGCGGCATTTTACCGCCGACGCTATAGGCAGCTCGGTGTGAAATTGGTCTTACATATACCCAGTGAACTGAACAGCCTCAGATGATACACAGAGATTAAAGAAATCCTCCTACATAAGTTTTACTAGTTTATCTTCAGTCTTCTCTTCCCTACACCCCCTCAAAAGGGCAGAAAAGTGTGAAAATCTTTCTTCATCTGTCAGTAGCACAGAGGATGGGGGCGGAGAGGCTGCAGTAACAGTGTGTGAAAGCTGATTGGAGGAAAGGAACACACCCCCCCCCCCTCCACACAGCAGAACAACTGTGTTCTGAATATACAAGCTCCGTTCTAAGCTTTTTCCCCCACCCCCACACAAATGTATCTCATGTGTCGGGAAAACTTCTCAGAAGTGAATCATAATGATAACAGAGGAACAAAGCACCAGAGAGAAACGACACTTAGAACATTGGAGAGAGATGAGTAAACACTACAGAGAAATGTGCTTTGCTCAGATTACATGACTGAGGTTTACAACCACTTTAAAGCCCCACACTTGGCAAAACATTTTTCATCTGCCTTTAACCCATTCTACTAAGCTTTTTTTTCCCTCATAAGTTTCCCCTTCAGGTCCCTCATTGCTGTCTTTCTGAGCGTAGGGGACTGCAAATCCAGTTGTGTGATGGAGCTAGAGATTGCTGATCCCCTACTGTACTGCTGTGGTGGTGTAAGTCCTCTTCCAAAGCCTATCTAATAGGAAGTGTCCACATTTAGCAGGCATCGATGTGGACACTCAAAGAAGGATCAAGCAGATAGTAAACAGAAGAGAAGGCTCAGGGCGCCAGTGACACAAAGAAGGATCAAGCAGATAGTAAACAGAAGAGAAGGCTCAGGGAGCCAGTGACACATGATCGCAAATTAACCCCTTTGCACCGGACGCCTCCTGACCCTTTAAGAGTTCTAAAACCTGGAAGGTGGAAGTGGGCATTCAGGTCACATTGGCTGTTACAACAGTCACATGATCGGAAAGCTCCCGAGCGCAAGTATGCATCGGGAGCTTACTGATCCCCGCTGGCTACCTTGCTAGGAGTGAGCAAGGAGTGCGCTCTCAGCACGGTAAGTGGTTTACACAGGGCCGCATATATGCATGCATTAAGGTCCACCCTTCAAGCGGACGGCGTCAAAAGGATAAGGTACATTTTAAAAAAGACATTATTGTAATTAAAGCTGCATATTTTAAAAAGATTTAAAAAAAATATTACTTTAAAAATTGAATTCAAACATTAAATATTAATGAGATATTTTTTGACTGGGCTTAAATCTATTTTAAGTATACTAGTCTGCTCCAATTAGTTTTCAACAATGTCATTGCTAGTTGATTTGTCCTGCCATTATTTTAATCTCAGCAGCACTTTCTGACAAATAGAGGATTTACATATTCATATATTAAATATATCCCCAAACCATGGCACAAATAATAACTATGTCAAAGTTTCATAAAATAAAATAAAAAGTTTCAGGTAAATTCCCTAATGATAACTAAAAATAATTTTATGTTATACTACAAATAATTACTTTCCAATTATTCTACTTTCTACTCAGTAGGCTGCATAGAGACCATGTTAGCTAGACACCAGGCCATTCAATTCTTCTTCCCTTGATTAAATTCCATTATTAACGGCCTAGCTAAGTGTTCCACAGCATTTGCAGTAATTATAATTTAGTAAGCCAGAATGTCTACTAGTGTCTGGCTATTTTCAAAGTTTTGCTTTAGGGCTCCCCAACATGTTTCATTTGACTTTACTTCTTTCTTCATTTTTAATAGTGCTGCGGGTTTAGAAAAGCATGAAAGCTTTTAAATTTAAACATGGCTAAAAAGCACCCATTACAGAACATTCAGTCTAATATTCTTCACTAGTTCCAAATTCAGCTTCAGAAAACTTCAGAATGGAGTATGCAGCAAAACCTTATAATAACACTGTTAGTAGATCACTTTGTTATGTCTATAATTCATAGTACAATGGTGCCGAAGCAGAAAGTGCTTGCCTTTTGCTATCATTATCTAAAAGTATGTTAGATCTTGTTCTCAGCGCGGAACCGTACAAAAGGATGGCAAAGCAGAACCACCCTAACTACTTGCAATAAAAATAGTAATTAATGTCCTAACTCTAACTCTGGAGACATAAACTAGATACAAATAAGGAGTTATCTGGGGTTATTACAGTTCTGCTGTAATAATCTTCACCCAAGTCTTTATTAAACACCAGTAAAAGAAGCATTTACTGTTACAGCAATGATTCCAGTGTATAGCTGCTTATCGGTAGGCACATCACTTACCGAGAACAACAAATCTATCCTCCTCGAATACACAGCTCCAAATCCATTGCAAATATCCTCCGCAATTTAACCGATGCCAGCCCTAGGCACGCTTACAGGGAAAAGCTCTGCAATACAATCTTTCCATTTGTTTCCACAGAATAGGAACAAGCTCTTTTCAGATAAAAAAGGTTTTTCGATACTAAAAAGCATAATGTGCATTCTTCACAGCTGACCATTAGAAGTCTGGAATGAACCCTTTTGTTACTCAAAAATGGCAAGCCTTGCTCAGGTCGGTCACACGGGTTGTGAATATCTAGCCGTGTACAGCAGACCCATTAAATTAGGGTGACCAGACATCCCCGGTTTCTGGGGACAGTCCCTGGATTGAGGACACTGTCCCCGGACCAAGTCTGTCCCCAGTTTTGTCCCCGGATTGGATTTGGACAGGGGCTGGGTCATTTTCAAAGACAGTCAGTGCAGAATAAAAAGAAAAAATTTGAATTGCACACCCCCCCTCCTCTGCCGCTCCTAGTAGCTTATGGGGGTTTATTTTTTTTCCATTATATGTGCCCCTTTCTGATGATCATGTGCTGGTCGGAGCGGAGGGATTATTTTTTCAGTTTTGGGCGCATGCCCATTCAGCTCCACTCGCATGTTCTGCCTTGGCTCAAGTCCTGGCCAGCCGCCTGCCTGCTTATCTCCTTGCCTTCCCTGGTGGAGTGATCTTCCTCCGCTCCCCACCCAGTAGTAGCCGGGGCCCGAAAAGTAAATCCCCATGCACACTATCACATTTTCTGCTGATTTTTGTCTTCAGATTTACCAAAACCATGTAGTGCGAGGGCCGGCCTGATTGCATACAAATTGAAACTCCTAAGGTTTGACCTCATATTATATGGTTTTGGTAAATCTGAAGGAAAAAATCAGCAGAAAATCTGATAGTGTGTATGGGGCTTTAGACTTGACAGGCTGTGAGGCGGGCGGCGGCGGAGACCGGCAAAGAGTCGTTGATTGCTGCCATTACTAGTAAAAAAAAGATATGTCCCCGGATTTCATTTTAAAAATCTGGTCACCTTACATTAAATGGCTCCTTGGAGGGTTGACATTTAAAAACTGAAAGTAACAAAAAAGTGGATGAATAAGAACATAATATTTAAGTAGGGATGCACCGATACCAATACTGGTTTTGGTGCATTTTCCAAGCATTTGTACAAGTATCGGTACTCGCCCAAATGCTCCCGACACTGAAACCAGAACTAGAGAAACCCCCTAGGGGTGGGATTTTGAAGGCACTACCAAAACAGCAATATAAAAGGTATATAAAGTTTATTAATCAAAAGAAAAATATGTAGTACAAAAAAGAAATATATGAAACAAAGGATGCATAGAAATTGTACAAACATGCGACATAGGATACACAACCCAGAAACCCTGCGTTTCGGAGATGGACTGTCGTCTCCTTCATCAGGGTTTTTTTCTAGAAGGCACAGTGTATCACAGTGAATAGACAGGTACAAAAATGCATCCACAATTTTAAAAGAATGTGAGGAAGAACCGGAGCAGGGGGTCCCCAGCAAGCTCAATCCACCGAGAGACAATTGTTGTAGTCAAAGAAATAATGTAAAAAAGGAAAAGGAGGGGGGAGAGAGCACTCTCCCCCTCCAAACACCCAACAGCCCCGCCGGATCTGTAGAACCAGAACAGCGACAGGCTGACACATGTACTGAGGCCCAAAAATGGATTGGAGGATCTAGGTTGACTGAAACAATCAGGCAGTCAGTGGAAACAGGGGAACAGTGCTGCTACGCAGTCTGGAGAGCCAAAATTGCAAGTGGTCACAGTGCAACAGGTCTCAGTAAAGTGTACAAGGGGTCTCCAGAGATTGGCAAGTCTCTGGTCCTAACACTGAAACCAATACTTTGCTGTCAATACAAAATGAATGGGCACAAATCACACTGCAAAGAATTGCATGCCATTTAAATAGGAATGTGGTGCGATCACTGTCTGAATTGCATGCGATTTTCCCCACCGCTCCTGTGTGTGTATATGTATAAAAAGGGATTAAAGCGCCATCTAGTGACCAAAAGTATTGGTACTCGTACTCGCCGATACATAACCAGTATCGGTGCATCCCTACCAATAAGTATGAACCAAACCTCACAGGAAAAGGTCCCTTTTCCCTAAAGTGGACCTGTCAGACACTTTACAAGTCTGCACAAATAAATTGATGACGACGACATGACATATAATCATAATTTATACATTTTAGTAAATATAGTTAAAAAGCTCTACCTTTTATCAGAAAAAAACTTCCTTGAACATAAGTGATTATCCACTTGACCTCTGGAAGGTTTTACCCCTTTTCATGATAAGGCAATTTTTTGCTATTCGGTACTGTGCTACTTTAATTGACAATTGTGTGGTCATGCAACACTGTACACAAGTGAAGTTTCTATAATTTTTTTTCACACAAATAGAGCTTTCTTTTGGTGGCATTTGATCACCACTTTTTTTTAATTATTTTATTACTGTCTGCTATAAAACGTATAAAAATGTAAAAAAAATTAAAAAATCCCAATAATTGTATATTATTTGGTTTGCGTGTTATAGCGTCTACGAACTATGGTATATATACTAGAATTTCTTTTTTTTTATACTGGTAATGGCGGTGATCAGTGAGACGAATAGTGTGGCGGGAAATCAGACACTAGCTGTTGCTGGCTGGGGGTTCACTGACTGACAGACACTGGCATCAATAGTGACACTAATACAGTGATCGAGTGAGTAAATACTACGCCGCGCTATAAATATGATCTCATCAAAGATCTAAAAATATGTAAAAGGTAATAGGATCAATATAACAAACAGCAGCTGAAATCAGAACAAATTATAAAATAAATGAATTGAAAAGTGCTGTACTATGTAATATGCACTATACACCCAATGATTGGATACCAAATGTATATGTAACATAGAAACACACAAATATTGACCAATGGTGAAGTGCCAGTAAATAATAAAAAAATAAAAAAATAAGGGAGTGGAAACTCAAATGCACAGTAAGTATATAGTGCTCATGTGAAAAAAAAAAAAAATAGATTTGTAAAATTAATAAAGTTCGTAGAAGTCCCTAAAATATATATATTTTAGGGACTTCTACGAAGGGAGGAGGGAGGACACCTTGGCACATTTGAGCACCTACCAAGCTGTTTTGTGATTATTTGTAATAAATAGTAGTAGTATTTTAGTAGTAGTATCCATGTTTTGTGCATGGACTACCCTGTGTATTGATTAGAAGCACAGCAGGACACTCTATTTGCTATATATATATATATATATATATATATATATATATATATAGCAAATAGAGTGTCCTGCTGTGCTTCTAATCAATACTTTTTTGATATATATATATATATATATATATATATATATAGCAAATAGAGTGTCCTGCTGTGCTTCTAATCAATACACAGGGTAGTCCATGCACAAAACATGGATACTACTACTAAAATACTACTACTATTTATTACAAATAATCACAAAACAGCTTGGTAGGTGCTCAAATGTGCCAAGGTGTCCTCCCTCCAGTGATCCCCTAGGTAGTGAACGCTCACCTTAGAGTGTGCGACTTAGCGATTAAGCCAAGACTAAACGCGCATTTGAACCTCCTCTGGGCTCAGAAGGGAAGAACTGCATCCAGGGCTCCTCAGTGAAATACCGGAAAGGTATGGGGGTGATCTGCATTTCCTCCTATGGCAGGTAGACTGCTCCGTGTGCCGTCCTGTCCTTTTTTTACATTTTTTTTTTTATATTATTTAATGGCACTTCACCATTGGTCAATATTTGTGTGTTTCTATGTTATATATACATTTGGTATCCAATCATTGGGTGTATAGTGCATATTACATAGTACAGCACTTTTCAACTCATTTATTTTATAATTTGTTCTGGTTTTAGCTGCTGTTTCTTATATTTATCCTATTACCTTTTACATATTTTTGATGAGATCATATTTATAGCGTGGCGTAGTATTTACTCATTTATGTTTGCACGAATTGTGAGACGTGTTTAACGCCAGCAGCTTTTTCTTCCTCTATACATTTAATGGGCATCTGGTCAGTGGTGGCTTGCAGGTTTCTTTGTGTTTTCAAACTTATACAGTGATCAGTGCTAATACTATACAGGACCACTGTACTAATGACACTGGCTGAAAAGGGGTTAACATCTAGGAGCGATCAAAAGGTTAACTGTGTGCCTAACAATGTGTAATGTGTGCTGATTTTACTAAGCAACCGGGTTGTTTTTTCCCCTGCTTTGTAGGGAATAAAATAAAAACAACAAGATCATCTGTCGGTGCATAGAGCTCAGTGTTGCTCTCTCCTGTAAATGACGGAGCCGATCAGCAGGTCCCAACGATCAATCATTGGCTGGGACCCATTGGTTGGCATGTGCTTCAACAAATCTCAGCACAGATGGGGCGGCGGAGGCGTGCCCCTTACACGGAAGCGCTGATCAGGTATCAGATACGTGATCTAGCACGCACAGCGGCCACCCTGCAGCAGTAGATGTACGTGGGGTGATCTGCAAGGTCGTATTATGCAACATTGTAATTATATTTGATCTGTGTCAGACATTTTTAAAAACAGCCAAAAACTTCCCAAGCATTGGGACTTGCATGACTGTGCCATCCCTGAACCAACATCTCAGTTCCGAAATAAGATGCTGACCCTGAATGATACCTGGACAAAGATGGCTCCCATTGTGGTGAGCATCAAGCAGATGAAGATAAGTAAGAAGCATTTTTTTCTTCAAGTGTCTACATAAACATCCAGAGAGATAAATAGAGCATCTATAGTCCATTATTCTTGCCCTATTTGCTTACACTTTTTCCTTGAGGTCACTTCTTACCAAAGTACTATATGGAACAGCATGCCAAACTGCCCAATATGAAACACATGTTCCATTGTTATAGGACATCTAAAGCCAAGAACAAAAATGTAATATACTGCAGTTTAACGGTCCTTAGATGTGGCAGCTACAATTTAAATTATTAGTTAGTTATTATTATTAGTATTTTAAAAAGGAAAAAAAGTGCCTTGTCATTTCCTGTAAGATGAACTGAAAGCAAAAACAATATTTTCTTACTTCTGTAAACTACTAATCCCATCACCCCATGTAATCAAGAGAAGCCAAGGCAGACATGTTAAAAGTCAAGCCTGGGTGGCAACTATGAATCCTCCCATAAGTACAGCAGGGAAGTAAGCAATGTCACCCATGGACAGGTAGAGGGTTATTCACACGATACCAGGTAAAAATACACTCTAAAATGTAGATTATCTTTTGTCATCCATAGTGAACAAATAACTGAACCTCACCCCTAAGGTTGTAAAGTTAATGTTTGTTTTTTTAATAACAAACATCTCTATACTTACCTGCTCCGTGCAATCGAATTGTAGAGTGGCCCCAAACCTCCTCTTTTCGAGTCCCCTGCCACCACTCCTGGCTCCTTCTCTATGTCCAGTGCCCCCATGGGAAGCTGCTTCCCATGGAGGCACTTGTGCATGCTCGCTCCCGAGCCCCGCTGCTGCGTCCATTGACACAAACAGCGACACTCAGGTCCACCCACCACAGCGACACTCCCCTCCCTCGTCACAGGCCTTTAAATGACAGCGGTGGGAGCTAGTGGATCCCAGTACCCCAGCAAAGCCAGTGAAACCAGGAAGTGACGGGAGAGAAGAGCTGCAGACGTGCACAGCGCTGGATCGAATGAGGGCTCAGATGAGTAAAAGGGTGGTTGAGGGAGAATACAGATGCCTAAACATTTTTTACCTTAAAGTATTATTAAATGCAAAAAAACAAAAAAAATAACAAACATGCTATACTTACCTTCTCTGTGCAGTGGTTTTTGCACAGAGAAGCCCTCTGCTGGCACTTCTGGACCCTCACTCTTGCCGGGTGCCCCCACTCAAAGCAGCTTGCAATGGGGGCACCCCCTCTCTATTCATTGGCTCAAAGGCTGTGATTGACAGCAGCGGGAGCCATTGGCTCGGCCAATGAAAACGGAGACTCCGCAGAGAGCCGATGCTCTAGTGCACATCGCTGGATCAAGAGGGAGCTCAGGTAAGTATTAGGGGGGCTGCTGCACACTGAAGGTTTTTGTTACCTTTGTGCATAGAATGCATGAAAGTAAAAAACCTTCAGCCTTTAAAACCACTTTAATGCAAGGAATGCATTAAGGTAAAACAATGTTTAGGCTTTAGAATGACTTTAATTAGTTCAGATTTTAGGACATACTATAAATATTCAAGTGTGTGCCAAGGAATGCCCCATTCCATGACTTCAGACCAGCCAATTAATGTGGGATTCATGCCTTTTGCCGAGCACACTAGATAATGATTAAGCATCGTCAAAGTGGATTTGCCTCTGCTGCATTTAACATTGTGATCAATCAAATGTTTTGTGGCAGTTATTAAGTCTCTGTGTCCAAACAAAGAGATGATCTTCTAAACGGATGCATTCATAGAAAGGTGAAGTTAGCACTTTGTTCTGACAACTCATTAAGACAAATTAGAAAACAGTTTAGCTTGCTCTCTGCTCTCTGAATCATTCTCCGCCGGCTTCCAGTGACCCGGAGTCTGAACAATGAGACATGTTAAAGACATTGAAGAAAAGAGACTCAGGTATTGTCTATAGTCTTGCAGCAAAAGACAGCAAATGGCTTTGTCATGAGACCAGAGCTTTTATCTGAGCAGTAGTAGGGCAAAAGACATGTCACAATCCTATTCGTCTCTGAGTGATGAGCTTTATAAATACAAGCCACAAGAAGCTCAAGCTCTCCCTTTATTATATTTTATGTATCTTTCTTGGACATTTGTCAATACAATAAAAACCAATAATGCATACATCAATCAGAAAAGTCCATAAGTGGGATATATGTTAACCAATTAAGGGTGCTGATGTTGCCCAAAGACCACATGGAATGATCAAGTAAAACACATCTCCGTTATGTGTTCTAATACTTACCCTATCTCTTCTTAAAGTGAACCTGTCACTTAGGCCCCTTTCACACTGGGGCGGTGGGGGCGTCTGTGGTAAAAAGCCACTATTTTTAGCGGCGCTTTACCATCGCTTTATCGGCGGTATTTGGCCGCTAGTGGGGCGGTTTTAACCCCCGCTAGCGGCCGAAAAAGGGTCAACACTGCCCGCATAGCGCCGCTATGCCGACGCTATAGCCGCGCTGCCCCATTGATTTCAATGGACAGGAGCGGTGAAGGAGCGGTGTATACACCCCCCTTCACCGCTCCAAAGATGCTGTTTGCAGGAGTTTTTTTTTCCCTCCTGCCAGCGCACCGCTCCAGTGTGAAAGCCCTCGGGCTTTCACACTGGAGACACAGCAGCGGCAGCTTCAGGTCGGTTTGCAGTCACTATTTTTAGCGCAATAGCGTCTGCAAACCGCCCCAGTGTGAAAGGGGCCTTAGGCAATGCAATGCACATTAGCAGGTTATGTTATAGCACACCTCCTTGCCTTACCTGTGTTGCCCCTGCTGCATCGTTTGTCCACTACAGTGCCCAGTAGTGAGCTCTGTTTAAACTTAATTCTATTCTGCATTTTTTTTTGTAATATATTACAGGTACTTATCTAGTGCCATCAATTTACGCAGTGCTTCAGATATATATTGCACATTCACATCAGTCCCTACCAGTGGTGGCCCATCCTTTAGGGATGCCAGAGTGCCACCCCCATGTTCTATCCACAGCCGCTATTTTGACAGGACACCACCGCCCCCTATTCATGCGTCCGGCCCCTTTCAGGATGCCAAGCATGTGAATTACAGCGACGGGAGTGTTTTGTTTTTTTTAAGCACCTGATTAGAGTCAGAGGCTCTAATAGGCTTCAAAATAGGGTGGGCTCGTGGTGCACAGCATTGCGCCAGGAGCCCATCCAGATGTTACAACAGCGAATGAATATTCGCTACTGAAACACTAATCCTCAATCCGGCCAATCAGAAGCAGGTATGAGACCAGTTTTTCGATTGGCTGAAAAGAGAAGAGTCCCAATTGGGCGCCGAAAAGGATGGAGGAAACGGAAGCTGTGGCAGTGTTGAATTGTAAGTCTGTTAACTTGCTGCACATTTTCACTGGCAAGTTGTACACTTGCAGAGCACTTGAAGCACAATTTCTAGTTGACACTTTTCCAAATTGTAGCAAATTTGCGTGGCAAGTCTCTAACAAGAGCAAAGTTGCAACGGTGAGTCTACAGCAAGAGTCTGCAAGTCTACAGCATGAAAATTCAGCCACAGTGACCCCTGTGGTGGGATGACTATTGCACAACATAACTGAACCAGAACTTGCAGCAGACTTGCAAAATGTTTGCAAAGAAAGTTGATCTGGAGTCATGCAATGTGGATTTGCTGCAATTGTGCAACACACTTGTGAAACCTGGCAAGTCCAGCAATAGCTTAGAAAGGTATTTTCAAATTGCAGCACAATTGCTTGCTATCTGGGTACTGCATTCAGGACAAAGGACAAACTCCCCCCCCCCGCCGGGTTACAGTTCTTGGGCCTGGCGATTGGTTGCTCAGGTGCTGTGCACTGCATAGTGAAAGAAGGGGAGAAAGACACAAGTTCATCTATACTGGCAAGTACCATATATTTCCAAGGGCTCCATCTGGTGGCCAGGACAGTGAGGTGCGTGGAGAAAGTAATTATTAGGAGCAGAATAGGTGGTCCATAAAGAGAACCCCTGTATGAGCATAGTGAAAAGTTGTTTTTTTTTTACTGTCCTATTTAATCAGTATAAAGCAAAGAAACCATAAACCATTGAAACATTAAAGAAGACTGTTTCATTAAAGATGCATTTCAAATTGATTGAATCTTCAGAAATGGACATGAGTTTTATCAGGATTACAGCACTTAATAACAAGGTATGGTTACATATTATATTCATTACATTTATAATACTGTATTTTACATTATGTTTTAGTTTTTTCAGATGCATGTTTAGTTTAAAATAACAAACCTGTTATACTTACCTGCTATGTGCTGTGGATTTGCACAGAGCAGCCCCGATCCTCCTCTTCTCAGGTCCCTCTTTGGCACTCCTGACCCCTCCCTCCTGTTGAGGGCCCCCACAGCAAGCATCCTGCTATGGGGGCCCCCGAGCCGAGCTGCAGCTCTGTGTCTCCAGACACAGAGTCGCTGTTTGGCCCCGCCCCGCTCTCTTCTGATTGGCTGAGGTTGATTGACAGCAGCCAATGGCACCACTGATGTGTCTCAGCCAATCAGAAGGGAGAGTCCTGGATGGCCAAGGCACTTGTGGACAATGCTGGATACAGATGGGCTCAGGTAAGTATTGGGGGGCTGGGGGGGGGGGGGGGGCTGCATTTCATTCTGATGTATGCTGAGGCACATTTAGTGCTCCCCTTAGCGCTTATGTCAATCACCAGGTGTGTGTAAGGCGGCATTTTGATTGGGAGCTTGTGTATATGGGCCCTGATATTTATTATTATTTTTAGGGTAGTGATCTAATTAAAAACTGAGCCAAATTCTGACATTTCTCACATACATGTACAAATCTTCATTTTTTTGCTAGAAAATTACTTTGAACCCCCAAACACTATATATTTTTCTGAAAGCAAAGTCCTTGGAGCATAAAATGGTGGGTGTTGTTATATTTGCGCAGCAGTTTACCAAATGCAAGTTTTCAGGAAAAAATACACTCTAATGAATTTTGGTACACGCAAACACAATTTCATACCCATTTTTTTTTTAAACTGGCATCAGTTGTAAGAACTTTCCATGTCTGCAGGGGAAAGGGTTTACCTGCCTTCACGTGGTATTAAACCCAAAAGCAAACATTTATTATACTGCAGCTTACCAATTCTTATGGCTGCATTCAATTTTCTTATGATTTATTTTATTTTTACCTGGTAATCTAACCAGTAAGCCTGTTTTTTTAACAGAGTAAGCTCTCCTGCAAATGCATCAGTTACAGGGATGAGACAAACCATTGATCACTGACAGAGTTGCTCACGATGATCAGCTTTTATTTATGTAAAACCTTTATCCCAAATGGAAAAAATACTGTTGCTGTAACTGCTGGGTGAGCTGGAGTGTGGCTTCAATTTGTTAGTGTATCTAAATCTGCTTTTACATCTAACAACCCCCTTCTCCCAAGAGTGACAATGCCACTGTCCAAAAGGTGCCCCTGTGCTTATTCACCCAGAGTAGGGGCACTCTAATACATGAGGTATGTTACTGTCCAAATCACGGAAGCTGCAGTTCAGAGACATGGGGAAGCTTTTTTTTTTTTTCAATTGTCCAATCAAATTGCTATGGGTACCATGCCTGAATAATAATAAAACCATGGTAGTTTTCAATATAAAAACTGCTGCAGATCCCAGTCAAACTGGACCTGGCATACGGGATGTGAACCGTCTTTGCTTGTACAATGAACTCACTACGAGGTAAAGCTCCTTTTTCTGCCTATATGCCAGACTTTGAATCCTGGCAAACACAGTGGTAACAGCCTTTCACCTTCCTCTTGCTGAAGCAAGCAGCTCCATCTCGCTTGTTCTCTATGCCATATCTGGTGCAGACCCAGCATATAAAATGGAGCAGATTGCTCCTAATTACCCTGTTTCCCCGAAAATAAGACCTAGCGTGATTGTCGGTGATGGCTGCAATATAAGCCCTACCCCCCAAATAAGCCCTAGTTAAAGTCCTTGTAGGTCTTCTTTTCAGGGTAGGGCTTATTTTTGGGGAAACAGGGTAGGGCTTATTTGGGGGGTAGGGCTTATATTGCAGCCATTATCGACAATCGCGCTAGGTCTTATTTTCGGGGGGACAACAGGGTAGTAAAAAAAGCAGAATGTCACCTGAAAAGAGAAGTTTCACTGATTCTCCTCCTTTCCCTGCTTTTCTATTGGAAAGTTTTTTTTCCTGGGAGTAGGTACCCATTTCTGGCAGGTACTCGCTTCCACTTCCGCTCAGCTCATGCCCCTCTGATGGCCTGCAACCTCCTGGAACATGTCACCCGTCCCAGGAGACCCATTCAGCACAGTGGGTCTTTCATTTGGGAAGCTGGTGGGAAACACCAGGATGTCACAGATGGGTTCCCACAAGCAAGATGATGGTGTCAGGGACCTAAAGGCCAGCAAAAGACCAGACCAGGTGATGGCAGAGCTGGGTCCCTGAACTGGTAAGTGTCTATATATATATAGCTGCATTTTTTGTAGCTGCTAACTTTTAATTTTTAACCATGGCCAGAGCTCTTCTTCAATATGCACCACTCTTTGTTAATTCCCCCCAATTAATGTTAATTTAATTGCTACTTACAGTGTCATAAAAACGAAGTGCATATTGCAGTTCACTGAAGAAAAACTTTGGTCCAATTGAATCATTTAAACGTGTTGCTGCAGAAATTACTAAATTTGATCATCATTTAACGATGCAAAAATAGCCAATGTGGAGTCTTTCACATTCTTGAAAGACTTGTGTCAGTGTCTGGGCCCTTCCCACTGTGATGATAGCACCTAGTCCTCCTCCCAAAATACATCAAGCCACAGACATTGCTGACTATAACATCTTGAAAGAAGGGGCGAAAAAAATACAAACCTCTCTGTTTTCCAAAAGACGTATGACAGGGTTTCTTTAGACCTAGCTTACAAAAAAAAGTTATAGTTTTGTTGTTTTTATAATTAGAATGGCAATCATGGTTATATGACCATCTCAAATTTAAACAATGATTAGCAGTGTTCTCTTTTAACCTTAAGAAAAAAAAAACTAAGAAGAGGTTAGATTAAAAAAATCATCTGGTGGTTCTGAAAACCGTCCTACGGTGTGAAGTGTTCCATCAGTAAAATACAAGATTTCATAATAATGCAGTCTTCCCGGTGAATGTCCTTGCGCTGACCTGGCTATAAGGTATTTCACACTTCAGTAGTGTCGTCTGTGCAGCTGAGACTGGAGAAAGTGATTACACCGTCATGAGTTAAGAGAAGCTGTTCTGAAATATTATATGCATTGGGCCAACTATCCAGGTGCACAGTCACCTTCTGAGGTCATATCAAAGAAGACAGACAAGAAATCGTGAACGTAATTGTGATGTGAAAGGTTCTAGGTCACATTACTAACACTAACTCGCTTATAACCAAGAAATATTATTTTTAAGTGCTTTTTTTAGTTCATACTTTTTTTTGTTTTTTTGTTAAAAAAGCTTTATTTTACAAATAAAACATCTGATAGATGTAAAATAATTCCCAGAGAATTATTGCTTTTTCCAAAAAGAGAAGACAACTGAAGCTGTCTCCTTTTAGACATTCCGGTCTCCAGCTGAATTTCAAGGGGAAGGGAAGAGGAGAGGGGGCACATTATTGTAACTCTGGGGCATTCCTAGTATTATAACAGAACTGAGGCAAGGAGTTTAACAATGCAGCATGTCAAGGCACAAAGTGGGTGTGGTCAAATTATATTAACAGTTGGGCCTAAAGAGGCATAGTTAATTAAAACCTGAACCTCCTTGTATCCACAAAATAAGCTTTGATTGTTGTGCCACAAGCAAGAATCTCACAGACATACAGTGCCTTGAAAAAGTATTCACACCCCTTGAAATTTTCCACATTTTGTCATGTTACTACCAAAAACGTAAATGTATTTTATTGGGATTTTATGTGATAGACCAACACAAAGTGTCACATAATTGTGAAGTGGAAGGAAAATTATAAATGCTTTTCAAACACTAAAAAGTGTGGCATGTATTTGTATTCAGCCCCCTTTACTCTGATATCCCTAGCTAAAATCCAGTAGAACCAATTGCCTTCAGAATCACCTAATTAGTAAATAGAGTCCACCTGTGTGTAATTTAATCTCAGTATAAATACAGCTGTTCTGTGAGGCCCTCAGAGGTTTGTTAGAGAACTTTAGTGAACATACAGCATCATTAAGGCCAAGGAACACACCAGACAGGTCAGGGATAAGGTTGTGGGGAAGTTTAAAGCAGGATTAGGTTATAAAAAAAAATATCTCAAGCTTTGAACATCTCACAGAGCACTGTTCAATCCATCATCTGAAAATGGAATCAGTATGGCACAACTGCAAACCTATCAAGACATGGCCGTCCACCTAAACTGACAGGCCAGGCAAGAAGAGCATTCATCAGAGAAGCAGCCAACAGGCCCATGGTAACTCTGGAGGAGATACATAGATCCACAACTCAGGTGGGAGAATCTGTCCACAGAACAACTATTAGTCGTGCACTCCACAAAATATGGGCTTTTAAGGAAGAGTGACATAGCAAACATGTGGAAGAAGGTGCTCTGGTCAGATGAGACCAACATTGAACTTTTTGGCCTAAAGGCAAAACGCTATTTGTGGCAGAAAACTAACTGCACATTACCCTGAACACACCATCCCCACCGTGAAACATGGTGGTGGCAGAATCATGTTGTGGGGATGCTTTTCTTCAGCAGGGACAGGGAAGCTGGTAAGAGTTGATGGGAAGATGGATGGAGCCAAATACACGGCAATCTTAGAAGAAAACCTGCTAGAGTCTGCAAAAGACTTGAGACTGGGGCGGAGGTTTGCCTTCCAGCAGGACAACAACCCTAAACATACAGCCAGAGCTACAATGGAATGGTTTAGATCAAAGCATATTTATGTGTTAGAATGGCCCAGTCAAAGTCCAGACCTAAATCCAATTGAGAATCTGTGGCAAGACTTGAAAATTGCTGTTCACAGACACTCTCTATCCAATCTGACAGAGCTTGAGCTATTTTGCAAAGAGGAATTGGCAAAAATGTCACTCTTTAGATGTGCAAAGCTGGTAGAGACATACCAAAAAAGACTTGCAGCTGTAATTACAGCAAAAGGCGGTCCTACAAAGTATTACTCAGGGGGGCTGAATACAAATGCACGCCACACTTTTCACATATTTATTTGTAAAAAATAATGAAAACCATTCATAATTTTCCTTCCAATTCACAATTATGTGCTACTTTGTGTTGGTCTATCATATAAAATCCAAATAAAATACATTTACATGTTTGGTTGTAACATGACAAAATATGGAAAATTTCAAGGGGTATGAATACTTTGTCAAGGCACTGTATATAAACCTTCAGCACAAAGTTTTTTTTCTTAAAAATCGCTAATGCTTCCATTACATATGATTTTGTGAACGCTGAGAATAGAGAGCTAACACTTTGAGCCTACCTTAAAGAAGAACTTCGCAATCAGTAACTATCGAGACAATGAATACTGGTCAGAAGTATGCACTGTACAATATGGTGCATTTGTAAAGTGTTGCGCAAACTGTTGGCGCTATATAAACCCTTTATAATATAATAATATAATTTAGTTTAGGACTCTATAAGGCACAAATTGTAGGGGGCAGGAGTTGAGAACAAAGTTCAGGGTTTATGGGCACATAATAGGGATGAGCGAATGGTTTGGCCCTAGCATGAGTTTGGGCCGAACATTGGCGTTCGATGAACACCCGAATTATCGGGGCGTTCGGCCCTTTGTGCGGCCACCTGAATGACCACAATGCATTGCGCCGTCGGACAGTGCATTGGAATCCCTGATTGACTGAAGCAATGAAAGCTTTGCCCAATCAGGGAACAAAGCACTGTCAGCGCAGTGATTGGATGCTGTCATGATGACTCTATCCAATCATGGCTCATTGCACTTAGCCCCCCCCCCCCACGCTATAAAAGTATTCTTTCAATAGCCGACATTTTTAGTGTGATATTGACATGGAAAGAGATAGAACAGGGCTCTGTTCAGTGCTACTAGACAGTTAGTGTGCTATAGTGCGCTATTCTGATTCTGTTGTCAGTGTAGAATATTAGTTTAGTGTGAATCTAGTGATAGTTTGGTCAGTGTGAATGTAGTGACCACCATTCATCTTTACATTAGCGTGAATCTAGTGATAGCTCAGTCAGTGTGAGTGTAGTGACCGTTTAACACAATATATTTCAGTGCATTACTGTAAGTTTAATGCAGAATATTTCAGTGCATTACGTGCCCTTTTTAACGCAGTATATTTCTGTGCGTTAGTGCAAGTTTAACGCTGTATATTTCAGTACGTTACGTGCTGTTTATCGCAGAATATTTCAGTGCGTTACTGCAAATTGGTGTATCTAGGGGACAGGAACCACACCGGAGCAGAGATTCTTGCAGCTCTGCAGGGGCAGGCCCAGAGGTGGTTCACGCCATGCCAGCTGGAGCCAGGAATGGTGGTGTGCGATAATGGCACAAACATTCTGTCCGCCCTCAGACAGGGAAAATTGAGACGTGCCATGCCTGGCACATGTCCTCAATTTGCTGGTGCATCATTCCCTAAATAGGTACCCAGGTTTAGAAGATCTGCTAAAGCAGGCCAGATGAGTCTGTAGCTAGGTGGTCATACACAGGCAGCACTCGGTTGGCTGAAATTAAGCAGGAATTCCATCTGCCCATAAACCGTCTGATTCCTGACATGCCCACCAGGTGGAACTCAACTTTGGCAATGCTGCAGTGGCCACAGGTGCATATCATTGCAATTTGTAACAGCAAGGCCAATTCCTGCTTTCATCAAGAGTACCTCAATAGGGTTATGGTGTGAAGGCGCCACCGAGACCCAAAGACCAATTGTTCTGCACCTGTTTGACAAGTGCATATCATTTAAATTTTTGACAGCACTTTCTTTCATCAAGAGTACCTCTATAGGGTTACGGTGTGAAAGTGCCACCGAAACCCAAAGACCAATTTTTCTGCACATACTCCTATCCAAAGTCTGTAGTAATGCCTTTCATTGTGGCCTCATCATACATACTGGCTCCACAAGTCGTTGCTTACAAAATAAAGAAAGCTTGCAGGGAAAATGTCATTTTTTTGGCTTTATAAATGCAATTATTGTTGCAGCAGCTTCTATACACAGTACAGATGTGCCACTTTACAGGTAGACCAAGGGGATCCCCCAGGCACTATATTGAAAGGCATTTTTCATTTTTATGCTTTCACTTTAAGCATCAATAAATCACTGGTCATTTAAAAATGATGTTTTTTACAAACTTTTTTTTCATTGATATATGTCCCCCTGGGCAGTATCCGGACCCCCATAACCATTGTATGCCCAATTACTTGCATATAAGCCTTCAAAATGGGCACTTTTGAATTTTACAGTTCGGGTCCCATAGACTTCAATGGGGTTCGTTATTCTGTTCCGAACTTTTGCGATGTTCGAAAATTCTGGTGCAAACCGAACAGAGGGTCTTTCAGGCCATCCTTAGTACATAATGCAGGATCAGAAATATGTAATGCACAAAAAGCAGGGTTAGGTATGTATAAAACACCGCATTCAGGGTTAGGAGTACAAAACAAAGGGACTGAAGTAAGGTTTACTCACCCCCACTTTACCCTGTCACCAAACATCCCCCCCCAACAAAAGAAAAATCTAGCACCAATCTGCATGTTTACACGCCCCTCCCCCACAACCCAATCTGTGCAATCCAAAATTCCTGAACAAAAATGTTCCCGTCTCCCCCCCCCCCCCCCCCCATCAGTATGAATCCCTTCCCTACGGAAATCTCACCTCCTAGCACAAATCATCTTCCACACACCAAATCTCTCTTCTCAGCACAAATCTGTTATTACCAAAAAATTCAGTTATTCGGTTTTTAAATGCAGGCACCTTGCACATGGCAGCAGCCTAAAGACCATACAGTTACAGTCAAATCCTGAGCTACTGTGACAGGCAAAGTGCAAATGTTTCCTAGTGCCAAAGCTAGTCTACCTTTTCCTGCCACCTGCTGATTCCTATTGGTCAGTGAGGCAGTCCATCAGAGTGATGAATTAAAAGCAAACTGGGGAGGCATTGTATATTGCAGCAAGCTCCAACACTAGCCATAAGGGTCTCAAGTTTTGCATTTCAGAGGGGCAAATGTTTTGCAACATTGTTTACTCTCAGTATTAGTGGGGTAAATCCTTCCAGGGCTGAAGTAGTTAATCAGCCTGCATATACACTATATCAAAAGTATTGGGACACCTGCCTTTACACGCACATGAATTTAAATGGCATCGCAGCCGTTGTCCGCCTTTGTAGCTCTAACAGCTTCAACTCTTCTGGGAAGGCTGTTTTAGGAGTGTGTCTATTGGAATATTTGATCATTCTTCCAGAAGTGCATTTGTGAGATCAGGCACTGATTCAGGCTCTAATTCATCCCAAAGGTGTTTTATCAGGTTGTGGTCAGGACTCTGTGAAGCCCAGTCAAGTTCCTCCACCCCAAACTCGCTCATCCATGTCTTTATGGCCCTTGCTTTGTGCACTGGTGCGCAGTCATGTTGGAACAGGAAGGGGCCATCCCCAAACTGTTTCCACAAAGTTGGGAGCAAGAAATTGTCCAAAATGTCTTGAAATACTGACACCTTAACTGAAACTAAGGGGCCAAGCTCAACCCTTGAAAAACAACCCCACACTATAACCCCCCCTCCTCCACTAAGTGATTTGGACAAGTGCACAAAGCAAGGTCCATAAAAGACACAGATGAGCGAGTCTGGAGTGAAGGAACTTGACTGGCCTGCTCAGATATATGCCAGATATAGCTTTGAAAAATGGTCTAAATGGAATATTTGATTATATGAGCATCAGCATGTATTGTAAATCATTTCCCCTTTGCAAGCTGTGGTCTCTCTGGCACCCATGGAGAGCACCCATATCTACAAAAATGTAGCCATCACTGTGGAGGACCAAAACTGTTGCACAATAGGCCATTCTAGGCAAGGTACTGGAGCGTTAGCTAGACTAATCTGCTTATGCTCGGCTAGCTACAAAGTAAATCTTTGCCCAGAGTTGAATAACGTTGCAGTTTGTTAAATCTAGTATAATAAGTACTTCCTAAGAAACAGCACACATAACATATATTGTTCTACCAGCTATGGGCATGTTGCAGCATCACATCACCTATATAATATTTGATCATGGCAACTGCATCCCTTAAGACTGGTTAATTTAACACAGCTGTTTTAAAGCACAGCTGAGCAATATCTCTTTCTTAAGAATGAGCACCCTTTGTTGATTGATGAAAAGAGAATGAAAATCAAGCGACAGTCTGCTTCTGCAACAAGACAAGCTTAGTTCAGAAAGTGTTAACCAGTTTATAAGTTCAAATCCTCCTGCAGAACACATAGGAGGATTGTTTTATTCAATCATGGCTCTGCTCTCGCTACCCAATCTATCCTCCCTTCAGTGCACAGCTGTAGCGTCACACCACTGGCTGGTGCCAGCCTCTTTAGGAAGTATCACACTAATATCTAAAGCGCTTTGCCTGCACAAATTGTCTCAGCTCAGAAGGGAAACATGCCCTGGTGATCCCATGCAAATAAGATGGATGAGGATAGATGACAAACACGAAGCGCAATAAAATATACATATATTATGAAAGTGGAAGTCACAGCATGTCAGCTCAACCTTTCTCTTGCAATTCTTTTCTCCTAGCTGAGCTAAGTGGGTAAGACAGGATTTAATATATGTTACAGCTCACATATGGCAACTGCTTCATAACAACATAATTCCTTAAAGTAAACTTGAGCTTTGGCCATGCAGGGCAATGTAAAAGGAAGGCCTTAATGACTGCCTCAACAGAAAGCTATACCTTGCTCGCCTTCACTAACCCATGACTCTATGCGACAGCCAAGAAAGCAGATAGTTAGCCCCCTTCTGAGAACATTCTTGCTTCCTCTGTGACACATAGGTACCTGAGTGGTCAATAACGAAGCAATAACTATGTCACATGGTAGGAAGGGATGCGAGTCACATGCCCCTATACCTGGATACCAGTTTTTTTTTCTTTCCTACGACACGCTGAATATAGCAGCATGGGGGTGTAAGGGAAGGTAAGTATATGCTACTGTAGGGGTGCCATTCAGTGCAAGGCTACAAGATCTTTTGATAGGCCCTCATCTCCCCCAAAACTTACTTTTCCTGCCTTACACTGCTACCCAGTTTGCCTGCCTGAGCGAAGAGTGCATTAACTTTTTCTAAGCTCAGATAGGAAACATGCCCCGGTGATCCTATGCAAGCATGATGGATGAAGATAAATGACAAACATGAAGAACCATAACCAAAAAATACAAACTATATTAAAATATGCACAGATGACATGGAATTTCGACTAGTTTCGCAGGGAACCCGCTTCATCAGGAAATATGTCTGAGAATAGAATACAATACAATAAGATATACAAATTTTCAAAGAAAACCTAACAGGCACACAACCTGTATTCCAAGTATATACTTATTGGCCTCCCCGGATCCCTATCCATCCGCTGGTCAACTAATAGAACTCTATATCAGGGTTCACCCCTTTCATCTACATTACCTGGTACAGGTATACATTGGTCTCAGTTTTCATTTTCATAACTTATATGCACCCTGGCCCTTTGTTTGTCCTGGGTCCCATCATTCACTTTCTGCATCTTTATTATTGTCTCCATTTTTGATCTACACACAACCACCCTTTTGCACTCTCTCCTTATCCCCACATTTATTGGCTTCTTATTTATTTAGTATTGGTATTTATCAATATACCTCTACTGTCACCACTCAGTCATAACTTGTTTCTCCTGCATGACTTTTTTCTGTTTTAATCACCATCACTTTTTCACACTCCCCCTTCTCTCCGATTGCACTACCCTTCTCTCCTCCAGTTTGGCCTTTGGCAATGGACCCTATTTCATCCTCCCCTGGTCTTTTTCATTTTATCTTCACTGGTGTTTTACTCACTCATCTTCACCGCCTGGACCATAGACATACAACGTATATGTTATACTTATATATATCCCTTTATTACCTATTTAGACGTTTGTCTCTTTGCGGTCTCATATGTGCCCTCCCCAGTCACCGCGGGAGACTGTGCCGGGTTTGGCCTGAACACTGTATGCACCTCAACATGGGTAAGCAGCCCCTTATATCTGTTTACAAACTTTTTTCTACCCTCCCCCTTTTTTTTCACTTCGGCATTACCTCCCATATCCCTTCCCTTTTTCTTTGAAATTTTGTATATCTTATTGTATTGTATTCTATTCACAGACATATTTCCTGATGAAGCGGATTCCCCACGAAACTAGACGAAATGCCATGTCATCTGTGCATATTTTAATATAGTTTGTATTATTTTTTGATTGTTGTATAAATAAATTTTGTTTTACATATATTTTTTGCACTTTTGCTGTATATCCTTTTCCACTTGGACCGAGATAGTCCGCTTGCACTTTACCTTGGTGAGTTTGGAGGTGGGGTCCTTGCTCCCAAAAGTTCTGTCTCAACTAAACTCAGATGATGGTACATTTTTATTTAACCTACCTTGATATGTGAGTCCAGCAAATCCTTTTATGAAGAACAATAAAATATAACTATAATATGAAAGTGGAACACAGTGTGTCAGCTCAACTTTTCTCCTGAAATTCTTTTTACTTAGCTGAGCTGGAGTGTGTAAGACAGGATTTAATTATGGCTCACATATGGGAATTTTTTTATAACATATTTCATTAAAGTGAAAATGTGCTTTGCCCAAGTGCTTTGCCTTATTCTGCTGTTCGGGGGTGCCATTTAGAGCAAAGTTACTGGGTTCTTTTGATAGCGCCCCCCCAATACTTACCTTTCATGTCTTACACTGCTACAGAGCTTGCCTGCTGGGACTAAGAATTCATTGACCTGTGTAGGTTCTGTGTTACGCTGGGCAAATGACCTTCCCCAGTGTTCAGGCCTAGCAAGCACTGTGATGTGGGAGGAAGAGGAGAAAGTCACATGCTCCATTATACCCGTTAGCACTCCTTATTTTCTAGAGCTCCAGCAGGCAACCATAGTTGTGGGGGAGAACATTGAAGGTACTCCAAGTAGCAGCTCGGTGGGGGCTAGACTCTGCCAATTTGTCCTGTAGGGCCAAACTAACATTTTTATTTTAAAGGGCTAGGTAACCTTTACCAAACCAAAACTGCCTATGCAGATAAGGATGATCTGTAGATAAAAACAAACTGTACAGCTTTGACTAAAGTTGAATAATGCCCTTGCTATAGGTATGGGCAATTTACGTACCTCATGACCTGAAAAAGCCTGACCTGAAAAAAACTCCTAGGATGTTGCTAGGACATTGCTAAGTGAGGCCCAGCTATTACTGTTCACCTCCACCATCACATGAGTGAGCTCTCAAACACTGAGGTCAGAGCTACCACCGTAGGGGAGAGAAAGCAAATCTGAGGGGGTTTAAATCAGAAAAAGAGCTTGCTACTGTGATAGTGAAGGTTAAGAGTAATATATGTGCCTCACTTAGCAAGGTTCCAACAAGTTTTTAGGTCAGGCTTCAAGAGGTACGTAAATGGCTTACACCTATAGCAAAGGCATTACTCAATTTTGGTCAAAGCTATATAGCTTGTTTTCTTCTACAGATATCCGTTATCTACCTTTTATTTTTGTAAACGTGAACTATGTCTTTAAGTAGAAATGCTACTCTGGCTCACCAGATCCTTTTGGTGGCAGGCAGCTCATTCTCCCAAAGATTGGGCCGTCTGTAGAGAACAATGGGCATTCATATTGTTCGTAGGACCACTAACTGCCAGCATGGTCCTAGAATAGTTGCATGTTCAATTCCACCTGAAGGACAAGGCAGGAAAGCTAGTGGCAGCTTTTACAGATGGCATTACCCAAGAAAGATTAAAACTAGCCTTTTCCGCAGATAATCTGCATTAGACATGTGCATTCGTTTTCGTCCGAATGCATTTTCGTCCGAATTTCAGGTATTTCCGTTATCGTTTTAACAAACGATAACGAAAGTGCAGAATCCGAAAAACGAAAGATCCGACATAAACAAATGCTTTATTTTAATTTTCGTTGCTACAACAGTTCAATATAGATAGGAGATTCGACATGATGATGACAATAACAATCTGTGTCCATCAAACTTGTGGTCGAATGTGCCTAACCTTAACTCTATTAGTCCAAGATTATTCTACATAGAGAGAAAAGATTTGACGTAGGGGAGAAAAGATTCGACGTAGGGGAGAAAAGATTTGACGTAGGGGAGAAAAGATTCGACGTAGGGGAGAAAAGAATAATAAAAATAATGATGATGATGAATGTTATTGGCTGATTGTAACCAAAGAGGAGGAGCAGTAAAATAGCTAGAACTAAGTACACACGTACTTTGGCTTATGGTGTCTGTTGAAAGTTCTAAGAAGATTCGATGGAGCAGGTAAACTATACGGCGTCATACAGTTTAGCTGCTCCGTCGAATCTTCTTTGAACATTAGACAGACACCATAAGCCTTCAATGACAGATTCGACCTTAATTTGGATTTTCGGACGAATGCAATTTTTAACGAAAAACGAAATAAATAAAAACGAATTTCGGGAGTAACTAAATAAATTTATTTTTCGGACGAAAACAAAATTCCGAAACAAAATATTTCAGTGTGCACATGTCTAATCTGCATGTGCATGGTCAACATAATGGCACATAGAATACCTAATATATTGAATACGTTGATAAATGTAAAAAAAAATGCTTTAGGAGGCCTCTTTTACTAAGCAGTTGGTAGTTTTGATAAAATGTGTTTAAAGAAAATGACCAAACAAAAACCAGCCAAGAACAGCTGTTCTGAAAAAAAAAAAAAATGCTTAGAAACGTCAAACAAACTATTGCAGAAAGAGTCTGGTACTGAGAAAAGCTGAAATCATTCATTAATATCAACAACATTGGCAAAGGCCAGACCCCCCCTTACAAATGTCATTAATCTTCACAAGCAAGGTGAAGGATACAGATAAAAATAAGCTGAATTTACAAATTTCACCATAATGCATTTCATCAATAAGGAAACAAAAATAGATGACACTTTACCAGGGGCAGAAAGGGTTTGTCTTCTCTTTCCTTAGGTATCCTGGTGTTCATGAGCACAGAAAATGCACCAGCACACAAAGATTTCCAACGCTAATTAGACAATCTGTCATTAAATATGGTGGTCACTTGGTAACCTTTGAATTTATTCTTTAGCAATTATTTATCTAAATTCACCTGTTCAGAGAAAATGTATTACTGTACTAAGTAATATTATTGAATAGCGATGAATGAAAATGAAAAAATGTATTTTATGCTCAGTCCACTAGATATACAATCTGCATACATTCAAATAATGACAAATAATTCTAAAGAAAAAAAAAATGCTAAATAGGCAACTACACTAAAACATAGCCTTCAGCTGTCTCACATTTGGAGGGACTGTCCTTTATGTACGGTTTTGGAAGGCCACTATAAAGGAAATGTATTGGTGAAAAAAGCTCCGAGTGTGGTAGGGGTGTGTTCTTTGCCTACACAATTTGTGCTAAAAAAGTATCCCTCTTTTGCATCTCAATGCTAGAAGCTATGCTAAAACATAAGGAAAACTAAATAACACAAATACAGTGTAATGCTGCAAGTGTCGTGTAACAAGGTAGGCAACTCTTTGGGGTGGATTCACTAATGGCAAGTAGACTGTGCACTTTTTAAGTGCACTAATTTTCCCAAGAATATAGTAAATGTGGCACATCTCTGCTAAATTCCATCATCCAATCATGTACAATTTTTTTTTTCATTGCACCTGATTGGGTATTCTTCACAAACTGAAGCTTTACCAAATTTTCCATTTCCAAAGAAAAATGCATGCAGCTACACTTGCAAAGTGCATAGTCTATTTGCCTTTAGTAAATCAAACCCTTTGAGTTCTTTACATAAGACTTGAACTCGTTTACAATTCTTGTGAATATTGCCCACCAAACACCACTAATGGACAGAACTGTTCAAATGGATCTCTTAAGGTATAACTAAGGGCAAAACTATTTTTATAGTTTTGGACAGACAAAATAGATTCTAATACTGGTTTTTACTGCTGTCTGTGCCCGTTAGGGAGATTCACTCTCTCTACTTGTCCTGCATACCATTATCATCAAAAGTGAAGGTAGAACGCACCCTCTCACTGCCCAAACTAGTAAATTTGATGTCTTTCTTCCGCTTTACCGACTGGTACCCCAAGGCCGAGGTTTAAAACTCCCTAGGTAAATTGAAAAGTCATTGACTGTTCTTACTTTTGATTGTTCCCATTGCTTGGAGCCTTCTATTAGGTTAATGGATTAGTTACTTGTGCTATGTCAAAGGGATACTCCCCCCCCCAACCTTCAAAGACTTTATCTGGTAATAAGGGAAAGTGGATAGTCTCGTTCTTTCTACTATTTTCTAGTGCTTACTGTCAAACTACTACTACTACTATATGTTTTATTGCTGGCGTTAGTGACAGAGATAGACATCCATTCCTCTAGAATAGTGATGTAGATCGACTAGTACCATATTTGCTATATAATACTCTTCTATATTATATTTTGTATCTCACCATACAGCAAATGTACTATTTCTTTGCTAGACCTTTGTTTTGGATAATTACTGGTCGCTGTTTTCCCTGACTGTTCTTTTGTCTTTTGGTTACTTTCAACATTTTTATAAAAATATATTTAACCACTTGCTTACTGGGCACCTAAACACCCTTCCTGCCCAGGCCAATTTTCAGCTTTCAGCACTGTCACTCCACGTGACACCAAATGGCAGCACTAATAGGTAGCACTGATGACGAGGCACTGATTGGCAGCACTGATGGGCACTGATAGGTGGAACTGGTATGTGGCACTGGTGGGCACTAATAGGCAGCAGTAATATGCACTGGTAGGCACTGGCAGGTGGCAATGGTAGGTACAGATGAGGCGGCGGCAGCTCTCCCTGTTCGGGACCGATGACCCCCTGAAAGAAGCTGGAGATCGGCTTTTTTTTCCTCTTCACACTGTCAACATGAGGGAAAAAAAGCTGATTATCGATCCTCTGTTTACATCATGCGATCAGCTGTCATTGGCTGACAGCTGATCACATGGTAAGGAGCCAAGATCGGCCCCTTCTCTGATCAGTCAAGTCTCATGGACTCGCTAATCGGGGGCACGATCTCGGGGGGACGTACATGAATGCCCTCCTGGCAGTTAGGGCACGCACTGTAGCAGTCATTTGGCTATAGCACAGGAGAGAGAAGGTTGAGTGAAGGTAAAAGAAAATCCCAAATTTTGTGCTGTCCCCAGAACAGAAATTGAGGGGACATTGGATTCTCCTAATTTGCAGATATTTCCATTAATTTCCTGTTTTGCTTATGGGATCGGAAGCCTCCCTAAAGCCTCGTACACACAGTTCGATTGTTGGCAGGGGGTTGTCTGTTGACAGACTGTTGTCCTAAAATCTTACCATTATTAAGCTGCTTTTGACAATTGTTGTCCAATTTTCTGCCAACAAATGTTGGATGACAGACTAGCAAATTTTCGTCGGACAACGGTTGGATGTTAGATTTTCATATGGTCAGTACACAAATCCGTCACATACAAGTCGAAAGTACAAACACGCATGCTCGGAATCAAAGCTCACCAAACACGAAATTAGCAGAAGGGGCCCAAAGGGTGACACTCAAGAGCTGAAATGGATAAGCGAGTTTGGGGTGGAAGAACATGACTGGCCTGCACAGAGTCCTGCCCTCAACACAATAGAACACCTTTGGGATGAATTAGAGCAGAGACTGCGAGCCAGGCCTTCTCGTCCAACATCAGTGCCTGACCTCACAAATGAGCTGGAAGGATGGTCAAACATTCCTACAGACATACTCCTAAACCTTGTAGACAGCCTTCCCAGAAGAGTTGAAGCTCTTATAGCTACAAAGGGTGGGCTAACTCAATACTGAACCCCACAGACTAAGACGCCAATAAAGTTTATGTGCATGTAAAGACAAGCATCCCAATACTTTTGACAATGAAGTATACATTAAAGAGCCAGTAACATAATTTTTTTAGGTTTACAAACACTTTAAAGTGGGCCGTGTCTGGCTATTGTACAGTACTCTTGTAGTCTTCACTAGGAAAGCATGTGATAGGGTGAAAATATAAGAAATTAACTCAGAGACAGGAACAAAATTCAGATTTAGGAATGTTAAAAATAACTTTTGAAATGACATTACCTTATAAGTTCATGTGAGATTTTTTTGACTGGGTTTACACCTACATTAATTTCAAAGAACATGAGTCTCTGGGTAAAAGAGTGGATCCAAGCCACATTAGACAACACAGGTATCTTCTGACAATAAATCAAAGTGGTCACACACGTGCACATGCTCATGACCATTCTCAAACTCATTTCGCTTGTTTCGCAAAATGACTAATGATGGCATGGTAATTGAAAGACTTTAAGTCCTTTCTTCATGCTTAAGATAGCAATCGAGATTGACGACTTTTTACACTGGGAGAAAAGGAGGGTGTGAAATCCCACACCGATTCCTGTTGACTGTTTACTTTGTTTTAAGAGGATATCCTCCACCTTAAGGCTGTAAAACAAGACACATCCTTATGTTCTGTGCAGAACAGTAGTAACACATAGCTATGATATATGGCTTGAGATCCATGTATTGTCTTGGGGCTCATGGCCATGTTGATGTGAACTAACTTTTGCAATGATTTAATGGAAGACAGATAATTATATGAGCATAGTCTCATGAGGAATCATTAACAAGAAGTGGATAATCAATACATAACATTAGGAATGGTTTATAGTATTGTTACCAAAAGAAACTGCCTCAATTTTTTGCACTCTCTTCATTTTTAGGTTTAGACAAAGCATGAAAGAACATCCAGATTCCACTTTCTGCACATTGTATGTACCAGACATGAGGTCTGACAGACACCATCATTTTCCTTTGCTCTGTTGGGATTACAAAATGAGACATTAGCTATGACAACAAATCTGATTTTAGCTGCCAAATTTGCAAGGAAGTTACAAAATAAAAACTCAACTATCATATAATGCATCATGCAAAGCCTACAGTTCTATTAACTTTTTGTCAAGTGGGCTCCTCCTGGGGACAGTGAGAACAGAAAGAGATGCACAGTCCTTGCTTATTTTGCAGAAAAATAATTGCAGAAAGGCGAGACTCATCTTTGCCACCTCCTAATGCCGTGTACACACGGGTGGACTTTTCGGCATCAAAGGTCCGACGGTCTTTCCGACGGACTTTAGAACGAACAGACTTGCCTACACACAATCACACCAAAGTCCGACGGATTCGTACATGATGACGTACAGACGGACTAAAATAAGGAAGTTGATAACCAGTAGCCAATAGCTTCCCTAGCTTCGGTTTTCGTCCGTCGGACTAGCATACAGACGAGCGGATTTTTTGACCGGACTTGAGTCTATCGGAAAGATTTGAAACATGTTCCAAGTCCGTCTGATTTTCGACAGAAAAAGTCTGCTGCAGGTCCGATGAAGCCCCCACACGGTCGGATTGTCCGACGGATTCGTCCAGTCGGACCAGTCTGGTCGAAAAGTCCGCCCGTGTGTACACGGCATAACATGGAACCACAGAGATAACTGCTGAGATACTGACTTCAGTAAAAAAAAAAAAAGGTTCATTTATAGGCAAACAAATCGATACACAGTGGATTATCTCCATGCTGCCAACTAAGAAGCAATCTCATTCCTTAAACATGTAAAAAAAATATTTATAAAGTTAAACATACAGTATACGCACTTGTTAACCACATTCTCAGTATTTTTACCAATAGATTTAGTGAGGCAACCTTATATCATTGCAGCAGGGCAAAAAAATTTGAAATAAACATCAAAATTGGATAAAAAAATGATGAGAATTTTTTTGTCGAAATTCCCATTTAATGCAGAATAAAAATCCAATGGCAATGTGGCAAACATTCATAAAGTATAGCCATGAGGTTTCATTGCACTCTAATGCCGCGCACACACGGTCAGACTTTTCGGCGGACTTTCGACGGACTTTCGACGGACTTTTGGCGGACTTGCGGCAGACTTTCTTACGAACGGACTTGCCTACATACGATCACACAAAAGTCAGACGGATTCATACGTGATGACGTACACCGGACTAAAATAAGGAAGTTGATAGCCAGTAGCCAATAGCTGCCCTAGCGTGGGTTTTTGTCCGTCGGACTAGCACACAGACGAGCGGATTTCTGGGTCCGGCGTAGTTACGACGTAAAGATTTGAAGCATGTTTCAAATCTAAAGTCCGTCAGATTTGCGGCTGGAAAAGCCCGCTGAAAGTCCGCTGAAAGTCCAGGGAAGCCCACACACGATCGGATTGTCAGCCAGCTTTAGTCCGTCGGCATCCGTCGGACTTTTGTAGACGAAAAGTCTGACCGTGTGTACGCGGCATAAGGTATCTGCTGCTTGGGAGTAATAACAAAAGATGGCAAAGTGCTAAACCTAACTCACACTTTCAACATAAAGGGTTTTAACAAGTGGACCTAAAACAGTGTTCCACTAGCTATGAAATGTGACCAAATCAAAGATACCAGCAAACCTAAAACGTTAGAAAACATTTCATGAGTTTGCTAATATTGTAGCAGTACAAAGCCCCATCCACTACCACAAACAGGTTGCTAATGGTATCTGAAGCTTTCCTATCACCCAATACTTAAAAGGAAGGTGTAGAAACTGGTGGGGTTTTTTTCTGTGAAAAGGTAGCAAGCCGAATTCTTTCCTTAGATCTGGGTTTCTAACAGCCTCTTTCACCTATACAGATAAGAAAGGTTGAAGTCATCAGGGCCCTTATCACAAGATACCTAACCTGGTCAAGGTTCCAGGAAAGGGATAAATGTTCACATGGTGATTTAAGTTAAATATGAAAGTGACCAGAGATCTTGCATTTTAGGTTGACACAAACAATAGCAACTAGTGGCCACATTGCTGCTAGGTGGCAGAGCTTACCTATGGCAGTAGAACTTGCAACTGGGGAAAAAGGCTTCTCAAAAAGGGTGATAAAGTTATAGGGAAAATGCTCCTGGATAGGTGCAAAGTAGTGTACTCATGTTAGACAATGCATTATAGTGATAATGCTCTTGGCACATGTGTAGGATGACTTATTTTTTAACAGAAGCTAAAATGGACAAAGCATAGCTACTGTATTATGTGACCAATTTCTAGATAGACCTACTTTCCTTATGTCTATTCTCTCCTCTGTTGCCCTTTCATTTCCCCCTGTGTGCCTCTGTGTATTCATTTTCTAGATGTAGATTTCACTTAATTTTTTTCTTGAAAGTGATCTTTTAAATAAGCACTCTTTTTTTGCACACTTTGAAGTTACAGTATAATAGATTGATGTAAAAAGTGTTGGAGAAAAAACTGGTAGCATAGAAATACCTCGTGGGCATATAGCTTGAAAAAAAAAAAAAAAGTTTGATCGCCAATCATTTATGGACCTGAGGGTATGTTGATGCATAAAATAAAAATAATACTCACATTCAGCTGACTACAGATGCTCTGAATATTTAATTGAAAAAAAGTTATACAAACTGTATCTGAAAACTTTTTAACATACGTGCTGGCTGCTATGTATACTAATAGCACAGAATAGCAGTTTGCATTGTTACAGGGTGTGAATGTCCTTAAAATACCAGGGTCAAAAACTATAGTCCTTATAACCATTATATCCCATATTTTTACAAAGCAGGGGAATTTCAAAACAAAAAAGGAGCTGAACCCAAATGCCTTTTTTTTTTGGATTTGTGGTACTGATGGGTGCACAAGGTTGATGCAGGTTCCATCGATTCTTCCAAACCACCAAGGACCAGGTCATTTACAGGTTAAAAAAATCAGTAGGTCGGTTTAAAAATAATATTCCATTTTACAAGAACATAAACCAGTGTTGCTGGTGTGAAATGCAGTAGCAGCGAGGACACAAAGGACCTTAATTTTCAGCTTTAAATCTAGTATTCACTGAAATCTGTTGTTTAAAACACAAGTCATACCCAAAGATAAAAAATGGGTATAGCAGAAAGAAAAGTTTTTATTTCTTTATGTATTCCACACATTCAGTATTACATGTTTTATTACATCAGCCAAGAATCCATTTTCATTTATTTTATTCAATGTTTCAAAGCAAAAGTTACTTAACAAATGTGGCGGGCTAGCGGCTTCCATTCCCAGTAAATATCCTTTGTAAACTTTGTGTATCCACTTTGTTATAGTGTATTCTGCTCCAATGTTTGTAGCCATTTCTTAGTAAATAGCACTTTTTTTGGCTTAGTAGCAACAGTAAAATCCAGGTTCAGTTTTACACATGATTTATTTTATGTCCCTCAAGGATACAACCTCTCTCTCCACTTCTCAAGGCCTGTAGGAATCTTCTAGGCAGGATACACATCAGCTATCTAAACACCCTTAAACCTGTTCAGTAACTGGGCATGCTTTACCTTGATTGTTCCTTCAGGAACAAGCTGTGTAGTCACATACTCTTCATTAGGAACACAAAAAGATACCAAAAGGGCACCATAGAGGTTTGACGATGCACCTGAATATACTGCTAGCCAAAGCTCATTGAGAACAATGCATACGAGAAGGAAAACCTTGTCTGATATCTATAGTTTTCCTCAAAGAGGGTCATCACCAAAGGTGTTAGTATGATGACTGCCATACCCCGCGCCATGAGTGTACACAAAAACTATGGCCTGATGCAGCCATTCATGTTTTGGAATGCAGGCACCACAGTGCCCAAAGGTAATCAGTCCATGCATGTATGCAATAGATTGCATTGATAATTTGAGCTTAGCGCTAAATTCGCGTTCTTGACGTTCGGAATTTCCGACAACATTTGTGTGACCGTATGTATGCAAGACAAGTTTGAGCCAACATCCGTCAGAAAAAAATCCACGGTTTTGTTGTCGGACTGTCCGATCGTGTGTACGGGGCATTAAGATGTCAGCATACCAAGACATTTTGGACAATTTCACGCTCCCAACTTTGTGGGAACAGTTTGGGGATGGCCCCTTCCTGTTCCAATGATTGCGCACCAGTGCAAAAAGCAAGGTCCATAAAGACATGGATGAGCGAGTTTGAGGGGAAGAAACTTGACTGGCCTGCACAGAGTCCTGACCTCAAACCAACAGAACACCTTTGGGATAAATTAAAGCTAAAACATCGAGCCAGGCCTTCTCGTCCACATCAGTGCCTGACGTCACAAATGCGCTTCTGGAAGAATGGTCAAACATTCCCATAGACCAGAGATAGGCAACCTTTGAGAGATTGAGATCTACGTGAACAACACTGATAAAGTCAAAGATCATCGGGCACAGTGTCTCTCCCCCCCAAAAAGACATAAAAAATTTTTACTCATTACAAAAAGAAGTAATACAAGAGAGTGCAGGGTTTAGGAGTGCATTCTGCAGAGAATGCAGGGTTCACCAGTGTATTAGGCTCAGAATGCAGAGACCAGGAGTGCATCACGCTCAGAATGCAGGGTTCAGGAGTGCGTTGCGGTTAGAATGCAGGGATCAGGAGTCTGTTGCGTTCATAATGCAGGGATCAGGAGTGCAATATGCTCAGAATGCAGGTTTCTGGAGTGTGTTGCGCTCAAAATGCAGGGGATCAGGAGAGTGTTGCGCTCCGAATGCAGGGGATCAGGATTCCATAATATTTTCCTCAGAATTGAGTGATTCTTTTTTTTCCCTGTGCTTGATCTGCAAAAACAGTTGCAACTGACTACAGTTTTCTTTCTTTTTTTCTTTTTGCAAGTGTTTCTTAAAACCAGAAGGTTGCAATGTTAAATGAAAATAGTTTTTGTTAAATGAAAAGAGTTTTGTCTGTAATTAGTTTTTGTTTTACACAATTAAACAATTGAATTAACATTTTCGAAGAGTGACGATTCCATACATTTTGCCAAGGGTTGTAGCTGCAAAGGGTTGGCCAACTCAATATTAAACCCCACGGACTAAGACTGGCATGCCATTAAACTTCATGTGTGTGTAAAGGCAGGCATCCCAATACTATTGACAATTTAGTGTATGATATGAATGATTATAGTGCAGGAACATGAGCCTTCCGGCAATATATTTATTCATATTCCTGCACCAATAATTAAAAATTTAAAAAAATGTTAGCCAGTTTCTTCTCCCATGTGTGGCAACACATCTTATATTTATCGCCAGTTCTCAGTGGCGTATCCAGGGTATGGCACATATGGAAAGTGCCATGGGCGCCATATGAAGGGGGTGCTCATGAGTGGCTGGGCAGCAGTGGCGTCGCTAGGGGGGCCAGAGGTGGCTATGACCAACCCCCCCAATTAAATGAAACTGACATTGGGAGCATTAGCGTCTGCAACTCAGGGCCGATAATGGGCAGAAATAGGTTTTATTTCACCACCTTCGGGTGCAGGCGGAGTGATCCACTGGACTGCGGCTCCTGACAATTAAGTCCCAGCCCCTTCTATATCAATACGCTGAGGGAGGCTATGGCTTTAATTTTATTGTCGGGAGCTGCAGTGCAGTAGATCACTCCACCTGCACTTGAAAGTGATCCCACACCGCACGGTCCGTTGCCCAGCTCAGTTCTCAAGAGGAAGGGACACCACCCATCCCTGGCTCTCAGCTTACTCAGGAGAATGCTGCAGAAGGAGCACTGCACTCAGTTCTCGGGTCCCAGGTAGGAGAAGTCGGCCGGACCGGGTGTGGAGGGAGACAGGGTTGCCACCTGTCTTGTTTCACTCTGCGATGGCTCCCTGCAGCACTGATAGTTTCCCTCTCTCCTCTCCTGTCAGCTGCTGCTTTGGAAAGGGGGGGGTTGCTATGATTCAGTTTGTGCATTAATGGTAAGCTGCTCAGCACAGAGCACTTCCCATTCATTCACTGTTCAGTGCAGCTGAGGCTGCAGAGAAAGGGACTGGGGAATCTCTGTCCTCAGTCCCTTTCTCTGCCTCAAAAGTGAGATATTAGGGGTCTGTTTAGAAACCTGATATGTCACCAAAGCCCCCCACCCAAACAGGGCTAGACAGTGCCACCTATCAGTGCCAGTGTCACCTATCAGACAGTGCCACTTATCAGTGCAGCTCATCAGTGCCACCTATCAGTGCAGCTCATCAGTGCCAACTGTCAGTGCCAGTGTCACCTATTAGTGCCCATCAGTGCCGCCTATCAGTGTTAGTGCTGCCTCATCAGTGCCCATAAATCAGTGCCCATCAGTGAAGCCCATCAGTGATGCCTATCAATGCTGCCTATCAGTGCAGCTCATCAGTGCTGCACTGCTGCCTATCAGTGCCCATTAGTGCAAGTGATCAGTGCCAAATCATCATTTGTTAATTGAAAGATTAAAGAGCTTGACTTGTAGTTTTGTCAGCTGTTTTTTTTCTTAAGGTTATCTGAAAGATGGGTTTCAAATGCTTTGACAGGGATGCAGTTTCAGTGCTTGCCATAGGCGCAATTTTCACTAGATATGCCTCTGCCAGTTCTACTTATTGTATTACATAATTGCCATATCATCTTTCCCCTCTCTCACAGTTGAAATTCTCTGTAGATCGATTAGGAATGAATAAAGAAGATGCATCTAAATGCTAGAAGTGACCAGAGGGACAATAGAAGGGACCACACACAAAAGGACATGAATTATGAAATTCATCCTTTTACCTGCAACCTCGCTCTTTAAATTACTCACTCCACTTGACTCCATCCCCTATGGCTTTCTTAACATAACACAAGGTAGTAAGCAATGGCTGTAAAAAGGGCAGTTATTATGTTATTTTTAATTTGAGAATCACTTTGATCGCTATTTATCTCCAAGTATACTTCAAAATGACATTTGCAAAGCGGCCTGTCACCAGATGGTGCCTGCTCATCATGAAAAGATTCAGCCAGTGCTATCAGCTCGCTAATTTCCCCAAGGGCTGCCAACTCCTAAATACAATAAGATAATGGCAGTGTAGCCAGATTATTGTCTGTCTCACATGTCCTATCCGCTAACCCCCAGCCTCTTCTGTTCAGATGAAAATTCTTTTACAAAACAGTAGTATTACACGGTAATGATTCTGACATACACTTTTGGAAAGAATGACACTTACAAAAGCATTTTTAAAACTTATTTATTCTCTACTTGTATTTAATGATGTTTGCACAGAACGGTATAAAACCCACTATATGGGAGTAAAGGTTTAACCACTTCATGGGAAATTACATACCTGTATGTGGTTTTGAGAAATTGGTTGTACCGGGGTGAAGCCTGCAGCTGCAGTACCGGTACCATTTTTTTCTAGAGCTGCCCGTCGGCTTTCTGATGATAACAACCGGTGCGGCTCAGCAGCCGCAGCGGCCGTCATCATAAGGGCGCGTCTCCCCCCCCTCCCGCTGCCCGGGAGACCCGAGCGACCAGCCAGTACATCCCTTGGCTGAACGGAGTCCCAAACAAATCCAGAATCGGTCTCCGATGTAGTAACCCGGAAGCGATGTCACTTCCGGTTTACTCAGCTGCTAATGGCGCAGACTTAAAAAGAAATCCCTAGTATTCCAAAATGCAGATTTTGGCGTTTTGAATACTTTTAAGTGCAAAGGAGGGATTTGGGGTCGTTTAGATCCCAGATCCCTCGATAAAGAGTACCTGTCACTGCGTATTACTGCCACAAGTGATGCTTATGTTCCTTGTGACAGCAACAAAAGGTATCAGATTTTTATTTTTTAAGAGACAGTGTTAAAAAAAAAAAATTTTAAAGAGCCCCTGTCCCCGCGTGCTCACGCACCAAAGAAAGCGCATACATAATTTGCGCCCGTAAACGTAAATGGTGTTAAAATCATACATGTGAGGTATCGCCACAATCATCAGAGCAAGAGCAATATTTCTAGTAAAAGACCTCCTCTGTAATTCCAAACTGGTAACTGGTAAAAAATTTTAAAGCTTCACCTATGGAGATTTTTAAGTACCGCAGATTGTCGCCATTCCATGAGTGTGCAAAATTTTAAACCTTAACATGTTCTGTATCTATTTACTCAGCGTAACATCATCTTTCACAATATACAAAAAAAATTGGGCCTACTTTACTGTTTATTTTTTTTTAATTCAGTGAAGTGTATTTTTTTCCCAAAAAATTGTGTTTGAGCACAAATACCATGTGACATAAAATATTGCAATGACAGACATTTTATTCTCTAGAGTCTTTGCTAAAAAATAAATAAATATATTTTATAGATAGATAGATAGATAGATAGATAGATAGATAGATAGATAGATAGATAGATAGATAGATAGATAGATAGATAGATAGATAGATAGATAGATAGATAGATAAATTGTTGTTGTAAACAAGTGTCAAAAAAGGCGTGGTTAAGGGTGCAAATTATTATTATTATACAGGATTCATATAGCGCCGACAGTTTACACAGCACTTTACAATTTGATCGTAGACAGCACAAATACAATACACTTTAATACAGTAGGAATCAGAGGGCCCTGCTCGTTAGAGCTTACAATCTAAGAGGTAGGGCAAAGAGATACAAGAGGTAATAACTGTTGGGGAGGTGCTTATGGAGAAAATAAATGTACAGTTGTTAGGCGGGGGCCAGATAGGCTTCTCTGAAGAGATGAGTTTTCCGTCTGAAATAGGACAAAGTAGGAGATAGTCGGACAGATTGCGGTAGAGAGTTCCATAGGATTGGAGAGGCTCAGGAGAGGTCCTGGAAGCGAGAATGGGAGGAGGTGACATGGGAGCTAAAGAGCAGGTGGTTTTGGGAGGAGCGAAGAGAACAAATGATTGTTATCAGGAGGCTGCAACATACTAATAATTTTTTTTTTCATCAGGATATTCTACTCATCTTTGTTGGTAAGACAGAGATAAAAATAAATAGGCAGCCATAAGAAGCTCACACTACATGCACTTAACAATGGTATACATATCAGGTTTGTGCAAGGGACTGATAGTACATTGCTGACCAGTCAGATTCCCACATTTAAAGTGTTGAAAAGACAGCTACGTATAAATGTGCTATGCCACCATCTATTAGGCGGTACCAGGTTGACACAGTCTTGGCATATAAGGTACACCAGAGTGCTCTCCTGTGTCTAATCAGACTCTGCCCTTTGGTGCAATAATGCCTATAAATGTCACAGCTGATGACTCAGAGTAGTGAAATGTGCAGAGACTGCCGTATTTTCCCTTTTTTATTGCAGGAAATTCATCGCCTTTTTTTTACGTTTTACGTTTTTTTTTTTTAGATAGGTGAGTGATTTGTTTGATGTATATAACCTTCCGAGCCTGTGCTAATGGTTTAAAAACCTTATTTATAAATAACAAAATTTCTATAACAGAAAGAATGCTTTCTAACTCTTGAAATGAAAAAGGAAATGCTTTCAGTACAAAGCATGCAGGCATAAGACACTCCTGCTGTGCCCCAGTTACATGAACCATCAAAAGTTAAGTCCACAAAATGACTGGTTCAAATATGTATACCAGTGATAGCGAACCTTGGCACCCCAGATGTTTTGGAACTACATCTGCCTTGATGCTTAACTACAGTGCAGAGTGCATGATCATGGGAAGTGTAGTTCCAAAATGATGTATACCATAGTAGGGTAGAGTAGGGAAGGGTTAACACTCTAGTTATTTTTTTGCCATCTGTGTGTCATTGGGGGAAATTTCTCTTCTGTCCCAGAGACACAACAGGAAGTTAGAGGAAATCTCACAAAGTGAGGGATTCTCCCCTTTTAACATGTCCCTCTTGACATTTTTTTCCCCTCACCACTTGTTCTGGTGACAACTCATTGAATTTACCCTACTTTTTACTTTTAGTGACAATGATCTCCAGTACAAATACATAGTAAATCTCCCCCACTGGGGGCACAGACAATAATAAAAACGTAACAATGTTAACCAATGAGAGGGTCTCTCTAATAAATTGTATGTTGTGTGAACTTATTTCCTACAAGTAGAGGTTTAAAAAACAGATTTAATAAAGCTTACAGAGTCAAAACACTATTCAACACATTATATAAGAGACACCAGTTTGTGCAGAACTTTATGGGAGCATTTGCACGGGCAATTTGGCTTGATGCAAATTGCAACAGGAGGAAACTTCTGAATAGCTGCAGCCACTGGTGACCTGTCATTATAGTGAACGGACAAAAGCTATGGCGGCCAAAGCTAGCAGCTCACAGCAGCAACAGGAATCAGAATATTCCTTCCACTCTAATTTGCTCTGGGCCAAATCGCGAATGCTCCCTACAAAATTATTATTATTATACAGGATTTATATAGCGCCGACAGTTTATGCAGCACTTTACAACATTAGGGCAACTTGTACCAGAGTGATGGGAAGAGAAGAGTATGGAGAAGGAAAGGAACTGCTCATGATCCACAGCATACCACCTCATCAGTGAAGCATGGTGGTGGTAGTGTCATGGCGTGGGCATGTATGGCTGCCAATGGAACTGGTTCTCTTGTATTTATTGATGATGTGACTGCTGAAAAAAGCAGCAGGATGAATTCTTAAGTGTGTCGGGCAATATTATCTGCTCATATTCAGCAAAATGCTTCAGAACTCATTGGATGGCGCTTCACAGTGCAGATGGACAATGACCCGGAGCATACTGTAAAAGCAACCAAAGAGTTTTTTAAGGGAAAGAAGTGGAATGTTATACAAAGGCCAAGTCAATCACCTGACCTGAATCCGATTGAGCACTCATTTCACTTGCTGAAGACAAAACTGAAGGAAAAATGCCCCAAGAACAAGCAGGAACTGACGACAGTTGCAGTGGAGGCCTGGCAGAGCATCACCAGGGATGAAACCCAGCGTCTGGTGATGTCTATGCGTTCCAGACTTCAGGCTGTAATTGACTGCAAAGGATTTGCAACCAAGTATTAAAAAGTGAAAGTTTGATGGATGATTGTTAATCGGTCCCATTACTTTTGGTCCCTTGAAAAGTGGGAGGCACATATACAAACTGTTGTAATTCCTACACCGTTCACCTGATTTGGATTTAAATACCCTCAAATTAAAGCTGAAAGTCTGCAGTTAAAGCACATCTTGTCTGTTTCATTTCAAATCCATTGTGGTAGTGTATAGAGCCAAAAAGATTAGAATTGTGTCGATGTCCCAATATTTATGGACCTGACTGTAACTTACCATAGTCCCTAACGTAAATCTTCTGCCGGCTAAGTTGGGGCCCTTGAAGATGTTGGCACTCAAGAATGAGATATAGCTATGATTTGAGTGGTTACAGTACTGTGGCAGGAAGAACGACAAGTATTTTGGCGGTTCACCTTGGTGGCTCCTCTAGTGGGCCCAAACAGCAGCAGCCTGGGTCACAGACTGGTATTCCAGAACAGGTACTGGAGCAGCCTGGTTCAGTCCAGCCACTTGGTTCAGGATATAACGGTGTCCAGTGTACAAGCAACTCGCCGGCTTCTTCCGCTCCTAGCGGGACACATCTTCTTCCAAGCCGCTCTCCAGTTGGCGCTCTTTCCAACTGCCCCGCTTCTTCCCGGGATTTTTTTTATTTATATGGCTCCTCCTGCTCTCAGTTAACATGGCCTCCTGTTACATATGCAATATATTTGTGAGCAGGCCAATGTAATGTGTTAAATGTGTGTTATTTTATGATAATTGGATGGGAATGCAGGGTAGAAAAAAAGACTTCCCTTCTTTTGGCGATATTACCCATGTTTACCCATAAATGAAGTATAATATTCTTTTGCAGATGTGTTGAATAGTTTTGTGACACTGCAAGCCTTTTTTTAAATGGTTTGCTATACAGGCCAAAAAACTTGACAGAGGGTCCAACCCTCCTGCGCTCCACCCAAAAAAAAACAAAAACAAAAAAACAGGTAGCCTATACACTTTATACTCACAACTACTTTCTCTTTATACTTTATTTTGTTTTGGACCGAACCAGAACCATTCGGTACTTTTGTTTCTGTCCCCCTGGCCAGATTAACCTTCAATGTAAAAGTGTGCGCACTTGAAGTAAATTACTGAGACATACATTGATACTTCTCCTTTATTACTTCCTGGACTCTGGCTAATATACCGTGAGCCGGATATTTTGTTATCAAATCAAATATCAAATAAGACAAGTGTATGCGGACCGCAAGATATACATATTCATTATTGTGACAAAGTATAAGCTTTTAGCTGGGTTATATCTATATAAGGGAATAGCAAACTACTTGTATCATAGCTAAATAGGATGTCTTGTTTCCAGTTCTTGAAAACAGGCGCTATCTTCTTTAACTTGGCCCCTTAGGCCCCTTTCACACAATCTGTCCGACCCAATCGGACCCTCCATTCACCTCTATTGAGCGGCAGATGTAAACGGACTTGTGTCTGTTTGCTCCTGCCTACCTCCAATCTAATCTGCTAAAAAACAGATGGTAAACAGTCCCCTTCCATCTGGGTGGATCGTATTGGAGGGTTCAGAGTAGAGCGGGTTGTGTCTGTGTCTGGTCTGCATATGCAGAGTGGACATGGAACTGTCATCTGCCTTCTCTGCTCATTGTGGCCCGCAATCAGTTACCAAGACGCTTAAGTGGCCTTCACTCTTCAAAAGGTTGGGCACCCCTGATGTAAGTCTTCTGTGGCCAAAGTTAACCATTGACATCAGATGACCATTTTATTAAGATCATTGGACATTTTAATAAGCATGAGTGGCTCCCAAGTCAGTCAGCTGGCGGTTTTCAGGTAACAGCAATTGGGCAGGTGAAAAAAACCTGCTGCTTTTCCCCTGATGATAAACCAATGTCAGAAGCCTGAACTGTGCTGTCCCCATCTGCTTCCCCTTTATTTCTTTTGAGGAAAACTTGTCAGCTTGGCAAAACTGAGCTGATGAGTTTGTGGAGTAATAGGCAGCTTTGTGTGCCCTGGGGACCACTGGACTGTGTATGCATGTCTGGCACCCCTCTAGTGTCTGTGGCCAGACTAATTGAAAACAACAGACTCTGTCTGACTGTAAATGATTTTTGTCTCTATGCTTTTGTTCTGGGAGGATGCTGAGCACACTATTGAGAAACAAGTGACCATTAAAAATTAGTATATAAAATTTAAAAATATGGCAGGGGGGAACCCATGAAAATGTGAAAGGCATACACAAATGACTTTCAGGCGTGTGTTACAAGTGTGATCAAGTCTATATTGGGTGAAATGATAGATAAGAAGGATCATAGACTGGGTTTCATTGTGTTATATGTAGGTTTTTAAAGTTAGATGTGATCCGAGCTTTCAACTTCACACAGCTTGAAAAATTTAGGAGGTGGTAATCACTGTGCTATACTTTCCTCATTTTATAATGTACCATTCTGTACATTGTGCTGTAACATTCCCTACATTCCATACCACATCATTTTGTACACTGTATTGTACATTCCCTATTCCGCACCACCTCATTATGTACACTGTATTGTACATTCCTTATTGCACACCACCTCATTCTGTACACTGTATTGTACATCTCCTATTCCACACCAGCTCATTCTGTACACTGTATTGTACATTCCTTATTCAGGTGAGAGAGAGCCTGAGCAGGCAGGTTGGCGGACGAGTGGGGGGGGGATCACCAGCTGAGTGTGCGGGCGTGCAGGGCAGACATCGAGTGAGGGGGCGGGCCGGTCCACAGGTGAGCGGAGAGGCTGGCCAGTCAGTGAGCTGGCGGGCAGGGAGCAGAGAGATGACATCATCTCTCAGCACCCGCCCTGCATCACTGCAGTTCCGCGCTCACTGTACAGCTGTGGGCAGCAGAGAGATTACATCATCTCTCTGCTGCCTACCTTCACTCTGACAATCTGCACCTTAGCAGGTTAACGACAATAAGCAACGTGTGGCAGGTGATGTGACAATCAGCAACATGTGGCAGGTGACGTGGCAAGTGTAATCCGCAACGTCACGTGGCAAGTGACAATCAGCAACATGTGGCAGGTGATGTGGCAAGTGTAAAACGGAACGTCACGTGGCAAGTGACAATCAGCAACATGTGGCAGGTGATGTGGCAAGTGTAATTCGCAATGTGTGGCAAGTGACAATCAGCAACATGTGGCAAGTGACGTGGCAAGTGTAATCCCCAATGTGTCGCGGGTGACGTAGCAAGTTACAATCAGCAGCATGTGGCAAGTGGCAATCAGTATCTGGTGGCAGGCAAGTGACAATCCGCAGCTTGTGGCAGGGACGTGGCAAGTGACAAGCTGCATCTGAAGGCAGGTCGACATGGAAAGTGACACACTCAGGGTTCCCACTGATTGTGCATTATGGTGAGTTGAACCATTTCATGTTATAATACAATGTATTAATAGAAATAATGCGCTTCAATCATCCTGACACCATAACAACTATGGTGCAGTGATGATGAAAGTGCCAACACCAGCCATTGCCCCGATAAATTGCCCGCAAAAAAACATATTTTCTGGCAGTGCCCCTCCCGAGACTAGACTCTGGATCCGCCCGTGTATTCCACACCACCTCGTTCGGTACACTGTATTGTACAGTCCCTATTCCACACCACCTCGTTCAGTACACTGTGTTGTACATTCCCTATGCCGTGTTGTCCCATTCTGTAGGCTATGCATATACATTCCCTATCCCTTCCCAGCTTGACATTTATTGTTCTGCCAGGGTCTTAGATGATACATAGCTTCTTTGGATGAAGAATGTTTATTTTCTGTGGTCACCACCCTTCCTACCTCATATACACTTCTACACTGTGCCGCCAAAACTTTACCTCCCTCAAAGCCTGAAGCCTAAAACTGTAATAGTTTTGTATTATAAACATTTATCCATTGTGGGCAAGTGAAATTAAACTGTAATAGCTGTTCTGATTTGTTGGAGCAAGTATTTGAATTACAATTTGTGGATATTGCTAAAGCAGCCCATAAATGAGTCATTTTCCTTTTTGTTCAAGCACTGGGTTGAACAAAAAAAAATCCTCAGCTATTGCATTCTGGCAGCAGTGAGACTTTCCCACCATCAGAGTACACCAATCAGCACCATCGGCTATAGCCTGCAGCGCTGATCGAGCAGAGAAAATCTGACAGGCTGGTTTTACAGAAGCCAACCAGTAGATCAACTTTTGTACAACCAGCCTGCCCATACATAGATTGAAACTCAGCCAGTCCCTGCTAAACAAGCAAATTTCAATCCATGCATGGCCGCCCTTAGTTTTGTTTTAAAATAAAACTATGTATTTGCAGTAACCACTGGGCAATAAAAATGCTTTAAAGTGGATATTCACTGCATTCACTGCATCTGAGCACCATAAACCAAAAAGCACTATTTAATTTATTTTTAATATTCAAAGCAAACTTCCATCCACCCATGTCTTCTCACTTTATTTTGTTGAGTAAGCAGTTTAAAAAACAACCCCCTAGCAATTCTGGCCATGGCCATCTTAAGGAAGGGCAAATGATTAATGTAGCATTTACTTCCTGGAATCCATCTGTCCTTAGCTCAAGCATGCATGCAGGAGGGCGTCCTTGACTGAAAAAAACCCTTCTCCTCCCCCCCCCCCCCCCCCCCCTGAAGACTCCTGGGATGTATGACACCATTTGCCTAGGCAAGAAACAAGGAAGTAACTGAATTAAAAAAAAAAAAATTACTAATGCTAGAAGGATTAAAAATAATCAATGATGATTGGGAGAGTGAAGTTCCACTATTCCAATACATCTAATTTCCAAGTATTGTTTAGAATTAGATGGCTTTGACATGAACATCAATATATATGAGAAAGCTTATAAATTATATATTTATATATTTTATTATACAACTGTATTTGATTTAAGTTTAATGCACTAATTAGGACTCCTAAATGGATCATTATCCCAACTGGCCCCCATAAAACCTATAAACATGATAACCACACAAGTGCAGCAGCACATCAAAGCATATGAGTGCTGAAACCTGAATCATGAAATGATTCTTTTTTCTCCCATGTAGAGTCAGATTAAACCAGCGATACCTAGGCACTATCAGAAATCGGCACAGAAGCCGGTGAATACCTTGTAATAGGACTTCCCTCCAAGTACAGTGTTTGGACAGTGAGGATTACCATAATAAAAATGTCACCTGCCTAATGACTGTGCCCATCTGTCACCATTTAAATAAGCCAAGAAGTTCAGATTTCATTTTGAGAAGTTATATTAGGCTTGTGACTGGCTTCTAATCTAAGGATCATGTAGATTCAGCAGTACATTAAGTAATGAAGAGGTCAGGAGATCCAATTTTCTCTGCTCCTGATAACACTTGAAAAAATAATTGATTTCTGCCAAGGACCTGTACCGCACACATTGGGTAGACCAATTAGAAACCCATATACAAATATCCACCAGGAATCCTTTTTTTTTTTTTTTATCTTTTAACTTTCAAAAAAAACAAACATTTATGGAAAAGGATTTAAAGCAGAACTAAAAACTCACTCAATCAACCTTAAAGTGGATGTAAACCCCCAATTTTTTTTTTTTTATGTCATAATGTAAAGTATAAGATTTCCTATAATTTGAGCCCAGTCTTGACACAAAGAGTTAATCCAGCTCTGAGCAATCCTCTTTTATTGTTCAGTGAGATAAATCTTGACAAACAGAGAAAAACTTTGTCAAATCCTCCTCCTTGCTGTGAGTGACAGGTGATTTACATCTCGTGCACTAGCCTAAGACATGCAGTATTTTTTAACTCCCACCCCCACGCCTTTCTTCAGCAGCTCTGCAAGGATTGGCTGTTCCACACCTCAGCATGATTTGACATGCTGAAGTCATGTGGTTACTTTCCTGTCTTTTCACTGGATGTTAGAGATCATAGCAAAAGTTCAGTGTAGGAAATACACAGGAGAAAATGCATATTGACAAGGGGAGTGTAGAGGTGGGCGGGGAGTCTACTGACATCACAACTCCACCCACCGAGCTCCAGACAACAGATCCACCCACAGAATCTGCAGATTTTCGGGTCTCATAACAGACAGAGGGGAGACATTTGACAGGTAAAGATACATGCAGGAGGCATGTATATCCTTATAGATAACCCCTATGGCAGTAGTTTAGAAAGGATCACATTGGGTTTACATCCACTTTAACTATATTAAATCCTTCCCTAAGTGTCCTCGATTAGTATACAATACTTTGGATTTCCTGTTTTCATGCACAAGTTTGTTGCTCAAACGTCCGCACCGCATGACTCCAGATAAACTTTCTTTGCAAACATTCTGCAAGTCTGCTGCAAGTTCTGGTTCAGTTATGTTGTACAATAGTCATCCCACCACAGGGGGTCACTGTGACTGAACTTTCATGTTGTAGACTTGCAGAGCTCTTGCTTTAGACTCACCACTGCAACTTTGCTCTTGCTAGAGTCTTGCCATGCAAATTTGCTACAAATTGGAAAAGTGTCACCTAGAACTTGTGCTTCAAGTGCTCTGCGAGTGTACAACTCGCCTGTGAAAATGTGCAGCAAGTTAACAGACTTACAATTCAACACTGCTACAAATTTGTGGCAAGTTATCTGGGATATTCCACCCAAGACATACAATATATGTGAATGTGAATGGAGCCTAATCGCCTGAACTACATAGTGCATGAAAACAGGAAATGCAAAGAAGTATTGTATATTAATCGAGGAAACTTAGGGAAGGATTTAATATAGTTAAGGTTGATTGAGTGAGTTTTTAGTTCTGCTTGTTTATTTCTTCTGAAAGTTAAAAGATAAAAAAATAAAATAAAATAAGATTCCTGGTGGATATTTGTATATGAATTTCTAATTGGTCTACACAATGTGCCCGGTACAGGTCCTTGGCAGAAATCAATTATTTTTTCAAGTGTTATCAGGAGCAGAGAAATCGGATCTCCTGACCTCTTCATTACTTAATGTACTGCTGAATCTACATGATCCTTAGATTAGAAGCCAGTCACAAGCCTAATATAACTTCTCAAAATGAAATCTGAACTTCTTGGCTTATTTAAATGGTGACAGATGGGCACAGTCATTAGGCAGGTGACATTTTTATTATGGTAATCCTCACTGTCCAAACACTGTACATTAGACTGGGCTTGGAGGAAAGTCCTATTACAAGGTAATCACCGGCTTCTGTGCAGATTTCTGATAGTGCCTAGGTATCGCTGGTTTAATCTGACTCTATATGGGAGAAAAAAAGAATCATTTCATGATTCAGGTTTCATGATCAATTGCACTCATATGCTTTGATGTGCTGCTGCACTTGTGTGGTTATCATGTTTATAGGTTTTATGGGGGCCAGTTGGGATAATGATCCATTTGGGAGTCATAATTAGTGCATTAAACTTAAATGCAAATACAGTTGTATAATTAATATATTCAGGAAAATATAAATATACCAAAATATTTATAAGCTTTCTCATATATCTGTATTTTCATGTAAAAGCCATCTAATTCTAAACAATACTTGGAAATTAGACGTATTGGAAGAGTGTAACTTCACTCCCCCAATCATCATTAATTATTTTTAATCCTTCTAGCATTAGTATTTTGTTTTTAATTTTATTCAGTTACTTCCTGGTTTCTTGCCTAGGCAAATGATGTCATACATCCCAGGAGTCTTCAGGAGGGGAGAGGAGGGAGGAGGGAGGAGGGGGGAGGAGGGGGGAGGAGGGAGGAGGGAGGAGGGAGGAGGGGGGTGGAGGGAGGAAGGGAGAGGAGGGGGGTTTTCTCAGTCAAGCACACCCTCCTGCATGCATGCTTTATCTAAGGACAGATGGATTTCAGGAAATAAATGCTACATTAATCATTTGCCCTTCCTTAAGATGGCCACGGCCAGAAATATCAGGGGGTTGTTTTTTAAAGTGATTACTTAACAAAATAAAGCGATAAGACATGGGTGGATGGGGGAATTTGCTATGAATATTAAAAATAAACTAAACAGTGTTTAGGAAGGTTTTTTTTTTCAGGTAAGCACACCCTCCTTCCTGAATGCCTGAGCAAAGGGCAGAGGGATATCAGGAAGTAAATGCTACATTAATCATCTCCCCTTATTTAAGATGGCCACAGCTAAAATGCTAGGGGTGCTTTTCAAATTACTTAACAAAATAAAGCATGTAGATATGGATGGGTGAGTTTGCTTTGAATGCTAAAAATTAATTAAACAGCGTTTTCAGTTTCTGGTGCTCAGATACAGTTGAGTTGCTTTATTAATGAAATATTATGTCATTTTATTGTATTGCTATTTAGCATCAGGAGTATGGCTGGCCAGGGACAGACAGCTGTCTCCCTAAACAATCAGTCTGTAGTATCTGAACCTGTCTCTTAATGGACAGGGATGAAGCACACATAGTTATATTATATGTAAACCCTAATAATGAACTTCTCTTATTTGCTCTCTTTTGGTCTTTTAAATAAAGAAATTAAAAATGTGTTGTTTTTTTTCTCTTATTTCTAACTTGCCTTGTCCTCTGCCTTTGCTGCTCACTTAGCCTTGCTCTAACTGTGGACTACAGAACAGCACCCCCATATTATGGAGAGGGGAGAGGTAGGTATCCTGTAGTCCTAGGTCTCTGTCCTAGTGTGCCAATGTGACTCTTTAGATGTTCAATGCAGTGAGTAAACATTGTCATCCTAAAATGTTACTAAACCCAGGACCCTGCATTCACTATGTCTGGTCTCCCACAGTACACAGAACTTGGAAATGCAATTGTTTTAGTAAATATAAACTGCTTAATACCTTTTCTCATCAGCAGTATATGGCAATCTTGTGACATCTATCAGTGTCTGGCCGAGCACTGGTTAAAGCTTGTTGGAGAAGTTTTCATTATACAAAAAAGGAGGAAAGTGCACCAAAAATGAGCCACGTCCATAAATCATTGAGGATACAAAATAAGGTAGTACTAAATATTACCAGGGAGGCGGACTTTTTAGGCTAAGAAACAGTGGAGAAGATATAGCAGTATAAAAAATATACATTTATTGAAAAATACAAATATCTAAAAAACAATGACAACTGTAATATATATAGCATCTTGTATGTCTACACGTTTCACCGTTAGGCTTCTTCAGGACACGGCCAAGGTTCACAGATGAGACAGAGAAGGGAATATGTCTCTCTATCTTAAATTGGAATGCAAAATCATGCAAGTCACGGTAGCATGAGAAAGTTCAATCAGCAGTAAGAAAGTATATTAGATATAGCTAAATATCTCAGCAGGGGCATGTAAACAATATTCCTAATTAAGGGAGCAGCCATTAGAGGGAGGAGGGCCAACACCGGATGCATCACTTAGATCCTGGATTTAGTATCAGCAATGCTGAAGGCTCAATACAATCCCATCACTGCATATTCAGGATACAAATAATCCAGCGTGCCCCTGGGAGACAGCAATACACTGCACATGCAGTGTATTGCTGTCTCCCAGGGGCACGCTGGATTATTTGTATCCTGAATATGTCGGCCCTCCTCCCTCTAATGGCTGCTCCCTTAATTAGGAATATTGTTTACATGCCCCTGCTGAGATATTTAGCTATATCTAATATACTTTCTTACTGCTGATTGAACTTTCTCATGCTACAGTGACTTGCATGATTTTGCATTCCAATTTAAGATAGAGAGACATATTCCCCTCTCTGTCTCATCTGTGAACCTTGGCTGAGTTTTCATTATACTCTGACTGCCCTATGAGGCTGCATGAGCCCTGACCCTCTGTCTGGACAGCGCTGATTGGCCCTGTGCTGATCATATGCACTCTGCCAAGAAAAAAACAAATTCTCTAGCAATACACACCAAACTGAGCATGTGCAGAGTGAATCCAAAGGCTCTGCACTATCAGGAGTTGAATTGGGGACAGTGGAAGAAGGGGAGGATCAGAGAAGACAGTATCAAACAGCTTTTTTACACAATGTGTTGGATTAACCCCTTAGGTTCCACAGTGAGTATAACAAGCATGCTTTACTGCATGCACACACTGAGTTTACTGTTGTGGGTTTAATAACATTAAGTCAGTAGAATGTTACTAGCAGGATCACAGCCTGAAAAAAAAAAAAAAAAAAGAGTGCAGTCATCATATCTAAGGACTAGTAAATTGCAGTATACTACATGTTTGTTCTTGGGATTAGATAGAAACCTTTATTCCCTGCTTCACACTGAGAACTGAGAAGGAGCTGTCATGTTAGACTGAAAAATCTCAGTATGTCATAATGAACAACCCGTCTGTCAAAAGTACATGTTATAGTACCCTACAATAACCTTAATCTTAACACTGTCAATGAATAGGGTGTTGTACTGTATGTCACAGACTTTAGATGGTACTTAAACCACTTTTATACTGACAACACTATAGGGGATGTAGATCACTTTTTGTATTTGTAATTTTTGGAACTAGGCATTACAATTTTATTTTATTTTTTTTACTTAGCTACATATAAAATATTGCATAAGAGTATTTCATATTAACAATGTTTGGCCAGTGGGTGGAGCTGTGTAGCATTTTTAATTTTTTTTGGGCCATTTTTTACTTCTTTGCTGTAGAGTGTAACTGGTCACCTGCCATATAGCTCTTTTTAGGCTCGGGTCACACTTGTGCGATGCGGAAACCCTGAGAATCCACTGCGGGTTTCCGCATCGCACCTGACTTGCAAGGCAGTTCACACTGCACTATGCAAACTGCTGGGAGCGTCAATAGAAAGTAATGACTCCCCCAAATCACTTTGCATATCGCAGTGCGAACCGTCAGTTTGGACATGAATCAGATCGCATGGAATCTGATTCTGGTATGGACCAAAAAAAGGGTCCTGTGCGAGTTTGGTCTGAATGCGATGCAAATTCAGCCATACTATCTGTATCATCGCACAGACATCGCTGGTGATTTACACGGTAGTGCGGTGCGAATCACATGCGATATCGCACAGTGCACTGGAGTGAACCGGCGCTCAGAGTCGGAGCAGGGATGCACAACCTCACCGGTCTCTAGTTCATAGACCGCTGTAGGAAGCACGGAGAGAGATGGAGACAGGCAACAAGTGAGCCGAGAGAAAGTCATTGCAGTTTCGCATAGTGACTAGAAGTACCCCCCGCGCCCCCAATACTAAATGCAATATAAGTGTATAAATTGCCCTGACGGCAAAATAGTGAACCAGCTGCCACCCAAATAATGTGTGATCTCACACACAGAACAGTATGTAAAATATATAGGGGGCGCTATTGTGTGTTGTATTAACCTTCTACTTATACCTTCTATGCTAGAGTATATTACAATGCATAGTCCACAAACCAAAAATAGGTTAAAAATAGGATTTCACAGAAGCACCCTGTAATAAATATTGATTTTTAATATGGAAATTACAAAAGTACAAAAGTCACATAAAAGAACAACTTATAAACATTAAAAAAAAAAATTCAACTAAATTACCAAAATCCACGACCATCCTCAGTGCTAATGTTAATATCCAACTTAAAAAAGAAACACACGTTTTTAACTTAAATATGCCAACATGCTCAAACACCGATAGGCAGAGCATGGTTGTGCTATTAGGTGCCTCTGACAATCCTTCACTATCATCTGATCTATCATCATTATAGGAGGCAAGGCATCGAACTCCTATCATTAATGGAAAGAATTTTCTGCTCTCATCCTAAAATGAAATGCAGCTCAATTTACTAAGTACATCACCTTTAATCTGCTTTGCTAATTGATTGAGAAAGATGGCAATTAACCATGTCAAACATGATATTAAATCAGCAGATAGAATAAGACACCCATCCCTCATTTGCTCTGCCTAGTATAGTATAAGAGTAGCTTGTGACGCAGGTGATCAATATAATCAACAGGGACATCACCAAGGACAAAGTTTTCACAGTGAGTGGCACTTGGCTACATTGTGCATATGTGATATGATCGAACTGCCTAAGGGCTCATCTAGTTGAGAATTTTCTCTATCGAGTGAACATGGTGGACCTCTGACAGATGGGAAAAGCGAGTATGTCCTCGTTTTACATTTACCAATGTAACCCTCCAACAAGTTGTACTATTTCTAGATGTGATGAATGTAATAATAATGAATGTTTATTGTCTACGAATTCTCAAGCTGAATGAAAATCTAGTAAAAAAAATCTAGTAAAAGGATACCTATACTGTGTGTATTAACATATGACCATACTGTTGATATTAAACCAGAACCTCAGCCTTAGATACAATTGGAAAGTTCAGGGTGAATGGAAATATTAGGTATTCTGGACGACCACCCTTCTTGTAGGTACACCAACAGCACCCTCAGATATCTGGAGACACTGAATGAATGAACAAGGCAGGTTGTGCATTCATATGTCTATCTTTATTGAGCATGAAAGTAGCTTATATTCAGTTTAGAACAAAGGAGGGGGAGTGGTTAGTTTAATGCATAAGTGTCTAGGGTTATACCAGTGTGTAACTTGATGTATATCTATCAACAGTTAGATAGGACATCTGGTCATTAGTCACATAGCTTAGCTGATTGCCTAGGGCTAAACAGGATATACATTCCTAGAACCGGCTTGATCAAGAAAAACATTCTTACACATTCTTACACAATAAGAGACTTCATATAAGATGGTGGGGGTAACAAAATGGAGTCATGATGGTTCATTCATATTATTACAAAAAGGCGCAGTTCGTATATTAGATTACAAAACACAAGGGGCTTTTTACATGATCCTTTCACAGGGATGCATCATTTTCAATGTATTAATATGTCTCATGTTTTCTGTTTAGGGCCTTAAAACATATTTTGATAACCTATCTCCTCAACATATTTAATTTATATATGACACTACGCTAAGAGCTGTTAACTGGAATTGAATCTGATAGCGGAGGCAGTGCCACTTTTACACTGCGAAGGCGCATACTCACATCCTTTAGGTAGTGGGGTCCATCCAAGCAGAGAAGACACCCTTATTTGGGGTGAAGGGCACCATGGTGAACAAAGGTCAATACACACAGGATTATTTTTGGTGTATGGGATTACTTGATTCACAGATTTTATATATCTTTATGGACTGGCACTGAATGATGGACTCATTTTGATATATGTTTATATGTATTTGCATATAATAGTTATTGTATTTTACTAATATTATTTTTATGATCACTTGAGGAACTTTATATATTAATTCATTTATGCACTCAACATATTAAAGGGGAGCGCTGCACCCTTGAAAGTAGTATGTGGAAGTTATAAAGCACAAGCAGATGCGGAATTCATTAATTAAAAATAAGATTTTTTTTTTTTTTTCAAGGGACAGAAGACAAGCACTGAAAAAAATCAAATCTACGCATATACAGTTTACACCTGTGGAGTAGACATTGGCCAAATCTGGTTAATTAATCAGTATCCTAAATTTAGAACCACCGAGACAGCACATAGTTGAATGTAGGAAGGCAGAAAAACAAAGATCAGAAGCATTTCCAGACTGTACTGAACTACAAGACACTCAGGGTGCTAATTATTTGGGTTTTTGGATCCTAATGAAATGTGATTTGGGATGTGAGAAAAGTAATCAAATGAATTTGTGCAAACAACCAATGTATTGTTTACTGTACGTGTTCTATATAGCTACTGTTTATAGTGTATAGTTTACTGAAATTTCTCTTCAACCTCTACCTAAAATTCACATCAGAATGCACCTCTACATGCTGTAAAATCAGCCAGCATTTATGTTTTTAGAACTTTTTTGCTTTTACTTAACTTTTTCTTGATTTCTTGATTTCCTAATTTCTTTGAAGGCAATGGTGACATATCCCCACCCAGACAGATGCCCCCTGGGAAGGCAACATTACCAATGTCTTTTTTTTTATAGGATTAGTATAATTTTGTATGGCGCATGCGCAACATGAAATCACTGTATTTTCTTCCCCCTCTGCTGGCCTAATGGTGGACTTTTTTTTTTTTTAAGGAGGTGAGGTTTAGTGACCAGCAAGGGACACGACAGCTGAGACTTGAGAATCCATGGGAGGAGGTGATAGGTAAATACTACTAACTTTGTTAGTTAAGTTAGTAGAATGTGTTTATAGTATAACTAAAGGCAAAACTTTTTTTCTAAAGCCGGGTACACACCAACAGCTTTTTTCCATGCAACCCTGTGGGTCAGCTCCGGTCAGAGACACTGTACTAACCATGCAAGGTTAGTTCAGCAATCTCCCCTGCTGAGCTATTGTATTCTGACAGGGGGACAGCCCTCCCAGCCAGAACATTCTGATCAGCACTCTCTGCCATTGGCTGAGAGCGCCGATTGGGAGTCGTCGGCTGCTGGTTTTCCAGCATACACGTCCGACAGACCGGCATACACACGGGCAGAATGTTGGCCGTTCTTTTTTTTTAACCGCCAAATGTCTACTGACACTGCCTGTGTTTACGGGGCTTTAGTTTTGGATTGAGTGGAGAGGGATTACAATAACTGTCAGGTTCTATAGCCATATGTGCCCCCATTAGGGAGATTCACCCTCTCTATTTGTCCTGTTTACCATTATCATTGCAAGTGAAAGTAGAAGAAAATCGCAAATTTTGAGTTGTATGCAGAAAAGTAATAGAGGGGAAATCTTACAATGGGGGCATTAGTTCTGGTGACCTGGGGGTCCCCAATAAATTCTCTTAATTTGCAAGGATTTCCTCTCACTTCCTGTTTTGCTATGGGACAGGACGTTTAGATAAATCTCCCCAATGAGACAAAGATGGCAAAATAAAACTTACAAAAATTTGCCTATAGACCTACTTTAAGTAGTTAGGATTTATTAGGTAGTGTGGAGTAAAGCAAGCTGAGGGAATTTAGATTCACTGTATTAGCAATATTTACGTTGAATATTCATAGGCATACACAACTTTCTTAGGTCTACATGTGTCATGTAATAAACCCACTTCCTCAGGACCAGGGGGACTCTTGCTTCTACACTGAATGACAACTTGATGCTATATCCTGTCTTTCTGCAAGTACTTCTGAAACTGAACACAACTGCATACATCAGGTCTATATTAACCCATTTGAATCTGTTAAAGGTTTTAGCCTCAAGCATTATATCTTTCAAATCAAATATCTATTTTGTTTTACTTTGTAGGAGGGATTTATTACTATTTCCTTGTCTTGGATTTGGGTGAATCATATTACATGCTAAAAAATATTAAGATTTATTCTGTCCCAGAATAAAATGCATAAGACTGGGTTATACTCTCTACAGGCAGGACTACTGGATGTGCATGTACAGCTGAATAACGCTTTTTGGAGGAAGTGACATCACTGGAGTGTGACCTTTGCTTACTAGCAGTGGTTAGTGTACAGAATGATTCAGAGGCGGGCATCTGGCATGCCCACAACTGAAAGAAGAAGAGAGGCTGTAGCAGTGCAGATATAAGTGGACTCTACTTTGAACATCCCCTTTGATGACCAACATGCTTCTGATCCTTGAACGTAGGAGTAGATTCCTGCCACCCTCCCAGCCTATTCCAGTGCTCCAGCACTATGAAGGTGCCATGCACAGTTTCCGCAGCTGCACCTAAGCTGCCAAACTTCTAATGCTTACTGTAAAGTAAAGCCTACCTTGTGCCTTGAAGCTTGTGACCTATTCCAATGCTCTGGCATTCACACTATTGTCTCTCAGACAGTACACTCTAATGCCCCGTACACACGGTCGGACATTGATCCAACATTCCGACAACAAAATCCTAGGATTTTTTCAGACGGATGTTGGCTCAAACTTGTCTTGCATACACACGGTCACACAAAGTTGTCAGAAAATCTGATCATTCTGAACGCGGTGACGTAAAACACGTACGTCAGGACTATAAACGGGGCAGTAGCCAATAGCTTTCATCCCTTTATTTATTCTGAGCATACGTTGCACTTTGTGCGTCGAATTTGTGTACACACGATCGGAATTTCCGACAACGGATTTTGCTGTCGGAAAATTTTATAGCCTGCTCTCAAACTTTGTGTGTCGGAAAATCCGATGGAAAATGTGTGATGGAGCCCACACACGAATTTCCGATAACAAGGTCCTATCACACATTTTCCGTCAGAAAATCCGACCGTGTGTACAGGGCATAAGGTTTGTTTCAATAAAAACCTGCCTTGTCTCTCCTTCTATTGCTGCCTAACCAAACAACATTTGTAGCAGTGGCGGCCGCTCATGCAGGGTGCAGGGGCGCAGGCCCCCTAATCAATGTGCCCGGCATCTGATCTACATGCTGGGCGCCAGACACATAAATTCCAATGGGCCTCTGCGCCCGGAGCCCACCCAGTTGTGTGACATTAGTGAATGAATATTCGCTAATGTCTTCCGATTTCTCCTCCAGGCCAATCAGGCAGCCGATTCTGAGTCCCAATTGGCCGGGAGTCCTAAGACTCAATTGGCCACGAGTCCTATGTCCTGATTGGCCAGGAGGAGAAGCGACCGCTGGGACTCGGGAGGAGACGCAGGGGGGGAAGCCTGGCGGGCGTCAGGTGAGTGATGTGGCGATCGAGGGGGGCGCAGCGATTGATCAAGCGTCGGGTGGGGGGGTTGGTTTTCTGGCAGTCTGGGGGGGTGGGGAAGTGGCTGGGGAGTCCCCCCAGGAAAATTGAGCACCATCCGCCACCGATTTGTAGCTAATGATAATACACTCTAATTTATATTGTCTCTATCTCTTTTTATTTGCTGCCTATTAAAGTGCTCGCATACAGTCTTGGAGCTAGCCAGTTTCTTCCATACACATACCTGAAGTTTATATTTTGAATATTTTAAGAATAACTGAAGATACATGGATGAGAGGGGGTAAATATACCGTGGAGTTCTGGTTTTTGTGCACTCTGTTTTGACATTTTATTAAACTTTTAAGACAATGGAGTGTGGTATTGCAAAAAAAAGCTCACAAAAATATTCTAATAAACTGTTGTGCCACTGGCCAATCTATATGACGTTGTGGGCTTTAACTTTATTTTTTAAGAGTAAAATTTCATATAGATTTTGGATGCGGCTGCTATTTCCACCAGTTAATTCAGGCCTGTTATTGCTTGATTAAAAAAAGTTGCAGCCAAAAATACCCGACAAAAAAAAATTATTTTTTCACGTGAAATAAAATATTGTGTTTCTGCTGCTGAATTTAAGTTAAATGTAAAAGTAAAAATATAAATTATACATGCAGAATATGTGATGCCAGAATATTTTGTCAGTAATACATGAAAATTGTACTGTTCCTTATCATATAGAACCTGAAGGCTGTAATTCAGCCTCTTAATGCCAGCGCCTCCCAGCCCTTTAAGTGGTTTTTGATTTTGGGTGAGGTGATATTTTTGATTATGTGACAGCTGTGATTGGCTGTCACAGTGGTCACATGATCGGAAAGCTCCCGATTGCATGTAGAGATTGGGAGCTTTCCGTTAGCCGCCAGTAACTGTGCCAGGAGTGCACAAGGCACGTTGTCTCAGCACAGCTCTGTTTACATTCTGGTACACATTTATCTGGCCGCGCAACATTAAGGCCCACCAGCCGAGAGGCTGCATATATGCGTACCAAAGGATTGTTTGTTTTTTTCTCTGTCACCCTCAGAGTTGTACTCAAATGACCCACTCACCACCGTAGAGTATTTTATTCAATGTTTTTAATCAAACTATGCCCTTTTTGACAATAGCTTGCCCCCTATCCTTGAAAATAGCCAGAATTTAGTATTAAGATTTACCCCCCCCCCCCCCCCCCCCATTGACTTCAGTGGAGTTCGCTGCAAAGCTGAGGTTTTGTGGATTTCAAGCAGGATTCAACAAACCCCCCCCCATAACAAACTCAATCTGGACTGATTCGCTCATCCCTAATTACTAAACCTAAAGAAAGATTTGCAGAGATTACCTTAAGCTATACATACAACCATAACAATTATGCAAACTAGATAACAATCATACCTATAGATCCCCTTTGATCTCTTAGCGTGCAACCATTTAATGAAAACGCTATGAATATTGTACTGATTACTAAGCTAAAATAAGTCTATTCCTCTGCAGATGTCCAAATAAAGCCTAGGCAGTTTTCGACTGTGCCTTGTTTTTAGCTGGGAGATTCCCAGGATACAAGTTCTCACTCTCCATGGGGGTTCTGATAGGGGTGCCTAGGATAAGCACAAAGACCTGCAGAAGGCATTAGTGGCAAGAGCTGAGCTTTTTAACAGCTGAACTGACAATGTAAATAAACAATAAAAATACGACTACTGAATTCAACACGTATTTGTTGAAACTGTGACAAAATTCACATCCCAGGAAAGATTTTCTGCTTCAGATGTGCTAATTGCTACACTTCACTGTCACATGACATTGCTGTAAAAACTGCTCCTGAGTAATAAATGTCTGAATCTTATTGATAATACAATGTTACCAGAAAACATGGATTTTTTTATGCATTACAGTTACATAAATATTAGGGCAGGTAAAAAAAAAAAAATACCAGTATCTATCTATCTTGAACAATTATAACTGGATTCCATTTTTTTACCACAATGTAATTCTCTTAATTGAATTGGTTCAGCTTCCTCCTTACAGCTTCCCCAAACTTCTGGTGAGTGTGCACTCTGAATGTAAAAAAAGTGTCCTGTGTACCTCTTATGGTTTAGGACATTATCATTCTATGGCTCTAGACTTGCCTATATGCATCCAATGCAGGGAGAGGTGGCAAATATACCATGAATGTACATGCAAAGGTGGACCCTGCAAGCCAAGGAGCCCCCCTTACAATAGAAAATCAGGGATCAGCAATCGGGAAACCAGGTGGTAGTAAATTCTGCATTTTGATTTTAACCTACAGGTAAGTTTATAACAAGGCTCATGTGTAGGTAGGATGAATATCTCCCAAATGTGCACCGTTTAGGAAATATTCACTTGGTTAGCAGCTGGTGACATCACCGGCGCATGCGTTCTGAAAGAACAGCATACTCGTGCCATTCTTTCAGATCCCTGTGCGGTGGCAGTGACATCATTGCAGCTCAGCCATTCAATTAGCCACAGCACACAAAAGGGTGGGGGGGGGGACCGGGAGAGGATGGAAGCCTCTGCACGGGTGACAGCATGCCACTGGGGAGCTTAATTTCAAGGCATGTCTTTCATAATGTGCTAGTATGCGATGCATCATGCCTTTACGTTGCAGGGAGAAAGTTGTTTGTGTGTTTTTGTTTCAGAGTTTACTACCACTTTAAATAGCAAAAAAATAAATAAATGTGTTTAATATTACTTAAAGTGGTTCTAATATCAAAAGGTTTTTTTTTTGTTTGTTTTGTTTTTACCTTAATGCATTGCCTGCATTAAGGCAAAAACCCTCCACTGCCCCCCCCCCCCCCAGTACTTACCTGGGTCCTCTCTCTATGCAGCACTGTGTCCATTTGCAGCAGGAGGAGCACAGCTCAGCTCTGGAGCATGCCTGCAAGTGTGCCCCATAGCCCCAGTGGTGGCTGCTCATAAGGGGCACCATCCCCCTAATCCATGCGCCCATCCCCTAATCTCTATGCAGGGCGCTGTACACATGGATTTCAAAGCTTTTTTGTTTTTTTTTAAGCACATGAGGCTCTAATTGGCTTCAAAAAGGATGGTCTCGGGGCGCAGAGCACTGCACCCGAGCCCACCCACTTGTGTGACATTAGTGAATTAATATTTGCTAAAGTCTTCCTGCTTCTCCTGGCCAATCAGGAAGCGGGTCTTGAGACCCAATTGGCTGGGAGTCCTAAGACCTGATTGGCCAGGAGTCCTAAGACCTGATTGGCCGGGAGAAAAAGTGACCGCCGAGACTCGAGAGATGATGCAGAGGAAAGCCTCCGAAGCTGCGACCTGGATGGGGTAAGTGCGGAACTGGCGGGTGGTCTGTCTGGTGTGCGACCTGGCGGGCATGGCGGGGGTCGGAGGGAGTGAGGGGGCCAGGTTTGCTGCCCCCCAAAAAGATTGAGCACCAGCCACCACTGCATAGCACACCAGCTTGCTATGGGGGCACACTCAGGAGGAGAAGGAGCAGACAGCCCTCGCAGGGGAACCCTGAGGAGAAGGTAAGAGTCTGCTCTGTGCAACGTCTTTGCACAGAGCAGGTAAGTATAAACCTCTTTTTTTTTTTTTAAGTAAAAAAATAATAAAACATATGAGCCTTTAGTATCACTTTAAAGTTCCACCATAAGAATTTATTTATTTTTTTTTAAATTGGGGATACGGTATTCCATGGTCCTCACAGAATTTCTGTATGTACTCCAGAGTCCGACTCCTGAGCCCTTTCCTTCAATGTCGATAACACAATTCTTTGCAACATTAAGCTGCATGTGCCCTTCACTCACAATTCACTGGGCTGAATGATGCTGGGAGTCATTTAAATGGGAATAGGATCAGCACTGGATCACATAGTGAGTCTGTGGGGATATTATTATTATTATACAGGATTTATATTGCGCCAACAGTTTATGCATCGCTTATTCACCAGATTTGCTTTTTATTTTAGTTGCTGGGGGACTACTTTAAAAAACATGGAATGGTAAGTGAAGTAAGGCTTTATTGGACATAATGACAGTAGCATGGCAACAAAGTGTCCAAAGAAAGTATTTCCTATTTATATTACAACAGTTGTAAATCACAAGTTTGCAAATGAGTCTACTTTTTTTTTTTTTTTTTTTAAGTCCCTAATTAAACTATTGATAAAATTAACAATGCCATTACCCTCAACAAGAGTTGCATTTTCTGTAGACAGATCAATAACAGATGAATTTATTTTGGTATGAGTTTCTGCACTGTGCACATTGTTCTTTACTACAATGATATCTTTTACTAAAAGCTATTATTTGTAACCTTGCTCGAAACAAGACTTCAAAATCCTTTTCTATGGGGCGATAATATAGTGCTGACTCCTCTTCCTCACTTATTTTCCAGCTTTAGTAACCTTTTCTAAATTAGGCAATTACATTTACAATTAAACTGTTAATTAATTAATGCAGCCCAGACATTTTCAGAGAAGCCGATCTGCATAAAGTTGCCCACAGGCAAAAAAGATCTCTAGGGCGATTACAAAATCTTGCCATCCTTATAGAGATAACTTGGCATGTTTTTACGGCATTATTCTTCCTCACTGCGAAGAAAACTCAATGTTACCATGATATACAGTGCCTTGAAAACGTATTCATACCCCTTGAAATTTTTCGCGTTTTGTCATGTTCCAACCAAAAATGTAAATGTATTTTATTGGGATTTTATGTGATAGACCAACACAAAGTGGCACTTAAAGCGGAGGTTTGCTGAAAAAAACATATTAAAAGCCAGCAGCTACAAAAACTGCAGCTGCTGACTTTTAATATATGGACACTTACCTGTCCAGGGAGCTTGCGGTGTCGGCAGCCGAAGCCGATACGTCCTTCGGCTCCCGGCTGCTGCCACCGCCATCCTCGGTAAGGAAATAAGAAAGTGAAGCCGTGTGGCTTCACTTCCTGGTTCCCTACTGCGCATTCGCGAGCCGCGCTGCGCGTCCTCACAGGTCCCTGCTGTATTCTGTGTCTCACAGAATACAGCGGGGGAGGACAGTGTAGGCGGCGGAAGTGGCGTAGGTCACCGCAATCACCGCGGTGAGCTATGCCAGGAAGTGGGAGCAAATACCTGTATTAGACAGGTATCTGCTCCCTCCTCCCCTCTGAAAGGTGCCACTTGTGACACAGGAGGGGGGAGAAATCCAAAAAGTGGAAGTTCCATTTTTGGGTGGAACTCCACTTTAATTGTGAAGTGGAAGGAAAATGATAAATGGTTTTCAACATTGTTTACAAATAAATATCTGAAAAGTGTGGCGTGCATTTGTATTCAGCCCCCCTGAGTCAATACTTTGTAGAACCACCTTTAACTGCAATTACAGCTGCAAGTCTTTTGGGGATGTCTCTACCAGCTTTGCCCATCTAGAGAGTGACATTTTTGCCTATTCTTCTCTGCAAAACAGCTCAAGCACTGTCAGATTGGATGAAGCGTGTCTGTGAACAGCAATTTTCAAGTCTTGCCACAGATTCTCAATTGGATTTAGGTCTGGACTTTGACTGAGCCATGCTAACACATGAATATGATTTGATCTAAATCATTCCATTGTAGCTCTGGCTGTATATTTAGGGTCATTGTCCTGCTGAAAGATGAACCTCTGCCCCAGTCTCAAGTCTTTTGCAGTCCCATTTGACCAGAGCACCCTCTTCCACATGTTTGCTGTGTTCCCCCGCATGGCTTTTTGTAAACAGGACTTTTGGCCACATTTGTAGAGTGCACAACTAATAGTTGTCCTTTTTCAAGGCACTATATACTATCTATCTATCTATCTATCTATCTATCTATCTATCTATCTATCTATCTATCTATCTATCTATCTATCTATCTATCTATCTATCTATCTATCTATCTATCTAACAATAAAAAATGAGAACACTGATATTTTACAAACCAATATTCTATTAACTTAGGAATATAGAACTGTGTGGCTATAAGATCTGAAATGCACACTTGACAATCGGTGGCTATGAGCAATACCATTCCAGGTTTGATAAATAATCCTCAATCATTGCTTATACTTTAAAGCTGGCGATACACCGCGCAAATTGATAAAACTGAAAGAGGACCTTAAGCTTACCCCCCGTTTATTTTGTTCTATACCCCCACTTATCGGGCGGTACAGTATGGATGCTTGCCCAGCCACCAGATCCTGTATTGACTTGCTGCATCCTTCAGTCAGACACTGCTCGTCCCATGCCACCATCTTATTTGTGACATTATCGAGAGGCCCCCAGCTCTTCTGGGTTCAGCAGGCGGGGCCTCGTGATGACGTGCCACTAGACCCGCCCCCTCCTACTTACTGAATAAAAGACTAAAGGCCTCCTGGGATAAGTGACATGCATATCCCAGGAGGCCCAGCGAGCACTGTGCACATAGTTCGCCTAGGTGAATGAAATGCATGGAAGGGTGGGGCCATGCTTTTGCTTTAAAAAAATAAATAATAATAATAAAAGAAAGGTAAATAAAAAATAAAACTAAAAAAGAAACACAGCCCTATTCATGTAGAACAAGAGGGAAGGAGGGGTCGAGAGGGGGAAACTTCATATAGAGGGTGAAGATCTACTTGAAGTTCACTCCATGGGTGGCCCTGATGGCCTCCTTCTGCCTGACATCCTTTGATTGAAAATTGTCAGCCGAACAGCGCATGCATCCAATCAAATTCCAGCACTGTCCAGGTATTTTGACAGACATCCACACTGACCCTATTGACTGGGAGCTATAATTTAGAGTAGGGTGATTTCACCATTCATTGTTTCTATGTACGTAGGGGTATAATGGATGTATGGACCAGCTATGGCAAGAAACAGTTAAATGGCTCCAGAAGGTCATTAATTAAAAAAAGATTATATACAAGATAATCAAATAACTGAGAAAAAAAACAAATGCTCTACAAATATATTATAAGCAGAGACTGAACTTGTGCTTTATGGTGACCCTGCATTTTATGCATTCAGACAAGTACAAGTATTTTTTTTTTCATACATGCTCTGGTTCCATTGTGTACTTAAATGTGGGGTATGCCTGTAATAGGTTCCATAGTCAGCCTGCCCACTCTGCACCCTATTACTCCATCCGCTCTGTTGAAATTCCAGGTTGGTCTGGGCCGAAGTTTACAATTGGCAAAATGACAGTGCTTGGGTCCAGCAATTGGCCAAGGGGGTGCAAATCACTGCTTCATGAAAGAAAGGGACACGTGTTCCATCATACCCAGCAGTTCCCAGGGCACCAGCACAAAAAAAGGCAGTAAATGACCATGGGAAAATTCATCTTCAGTGGTAGAGAAGATCAGCTGTCAATTAAACCAAATTATTATTTTTTTTAATTCTTTTTATTTTATATTTTCAACCTAGTATAGGAAATGACACGTGTCAAGTAACAACACAAAAAAAAAAAAAAAAAAGCACAAAACAAAAATGAGCCATCAGCACAAATGGCCAGCATGGCCCAATGGATAATAAGGACCTATGTCAGGGTAAGGGCCCACAACAGTTTCACATAAAGAATTTGTATTTTCCCATAATATCATATGTAACAGACTACAGTATCCAGATATATAATCAACCCTTCACAGATGGAACTCACAATTTATACTAACTGATACTAACAAAGCACAACATTAGACCAAATTCTTTTACTCTGAAAATGTAAGCTACATTTTAAATCCCAGTTTATGATTTACACTCAATTATCCATTCTAATGAATGATTTTCCTACACCAGGGAGGTCAGCTTTACCACAACACCCAACTTTCAGTATGGAAGAATGCAGCTTCCCAGCTAACAAACATTCTGTCACTCTCAGCAGTTTCCTGAGAGATGTGAAAAATGATTATTTAGGCTGTGCTAGAAAGGAAACCATCACACAAAACGCGCACCTTCATTTGCATTTTGCTGTCTTTTTCTCATTCTTTTAGATGCACAGCTCGCCATGTACAGGACATAAAGAGACAAAGCAACATATGTTTAATTCATTTAAAAACACAAAGAAATTCCTTGTTAATAAACAGCTCAGAAGCCGGGATCCTTGTCCTGTAACAATCATTAACCAGTATTCGACAGCTAACTCCCTGAAAAGACCAGTCTTCCCAAATTCCATACAAAGGGAGACGTGTGTCCCTAAAGACCTTCTCTTAAAGATATGGTGTGTTAGCATATTTTGCTGGGAGCGTTTGATCTATATTTTATTTGTGGGTTTTAAAGTTAGTTCAATAGGGGCCATTCTCTTTGATGCTCTTTACAAGCAGGCCTGCGAGGGAACAGTAAGCAATTCAGTGTTGTGAGCAAGACTTTCAATGTAACGATTATGTGAAAAGTATTAGCCGGGAGGAGTCTGAAATCCAAATTTATTGGCTTTGGGAGAAAGACTAGGCGTGAAAAACGGCATTGAACATTTGCTGTTAAGCTACTTTTTGCCTGTTAGACTGCTGCTTCGTATACATGACATGTGTGGGATAAAATTCATGATATCTCACATAGCGGCTGAGAAGGGATTACTGGAGCTATAGTTCAAAAACAGCTGGAATAATGAAGACTGCCAATTCCAAACTCACACATTTTTCTTTTTTTATCGATTCATCATTTGCATCTACACATGTGGGTTTTATTCTTTCAGCTTCTGTGAAAATTAAATGTCTAGCAACAGTTTTTTCTTTCTTATTAGATTTGCATGGGATGTGAAAGATGGGGCTGAATGAGAGAAATCCAATAGATTCCTCCATCCACGTTGGAGTGTAAAATCTCTCCTACCTACTATTGTACTCTGACAGTTAGTACCCATGGCTGTCAGAGCACCCCGACGGTGGCTATATCTGCTTGAATGCAACCAAAAATTTTCCACCTGGCTTAATGTTTTTAAAGCAGGGTTGTGCTGACAGGGCCACCCATGGGTTGAATTTCTGTTGATTTAGAGGCAGTCTGCCACAATTCATGCCATGTGTGGCCAGATTTGTTCATGATCTGTTTAGCAACATATCTATGCCACCCAACATATTCATTCAAGCTCATACCCTTAATTAGCTATTATTTCTGTAATGGTGGTGCTCCAACAATATCTGTATATAGTAACTTATGCACTGCAAAAGTGTTAACCAGTCTGGCCAAAAGATTTTTTAAGAAATGTCGGATAGATCTAATTTTCCCATAAACCTCCTAGGTGAATAAAACCAATAATGCATAGTGGACCTAAGGCTTATGAAGAGTCATTATGTAAGAATGAACAATAATGCAATATATGTTATTATTACTAGAGGGTCTTTTAAACAAAAAAATGAAATGAGGGGAACAAGCAGAGACAGATAAATATGTTGATATACAGGTATATATACACATTCTGGATGTCCATACCATCCAGAGATCTTTGCCAATCTCTGCATTGAAGAAATCCAACTGGAACATTGGTGTCAACTCAACTTTGGTAATTCAACTTCAGTGCACTAGTTACTGTTCCTCCTGATACTTTGTGGCACATGATTATTTGAACTGCACTTAAAATTATATTTTTTTTCAAAAACCTAGGCCTGTCTTCTGGATTGCTCTCTTTTGTGTGTCTGTCACATTTTTTTTATACATATATGAGACTAAATATATAACAATTTGTTTCTTAAGACAAACATATGGAATACATGAATAACTATAGGAGATCAAAGTGACAGCTGCCTGTTGGATATCCAATCATTCCTTATTAAGTATTGATTGATCTAAGAATGATTCATGCCTTTGTAGCTCTACCCCTGTAGGAGCCACTGATTAGGATATGTCCTCTGTTTTTTGCCTCAACCTTTTCCAAAAAACCTCAGCCCCTCTAACACACTGGGTTGACTGTATAAATATACAATATTACAGGAAATTACTGAAAGTGACCTTAGTTCACACTAGTAGCTGTATGTCAAAGATACTAGGCACCAAACCAGGTAGTGAAGTTAAAAACTTAATATATTGTCACCCGACATGGTAGGTAATTAGGCAAGCATAAAATGGATCAAGAATGGTAAAAACACAATTTAGTATACAAAGTAATAAAACTAAGGACTAGGCATAGGATGACATTTGGCATCCAGCTCAGCATACATAGTATCAAGGCCACCTCAGTGGTCTCACCTCAGCCAACAGTAAGCAGTAGTAACATTAATGAATCCAACTCCACCTAAATACTACAAGGTAGTAGTAGCGGTGCTAGATAATAAATCAATATAATGAATGTATATGATCACTAATAGCCATATACATGCTTAAACGCAAAAAACTGAGCGATCACCCAGTGAAATAGCAGTGACAGAGAAAAAAAACTCATATAAAAGGTCCAAATAAACACAATAGTGCAAATGTTCATTAAAGCGCAGTCCATAGTATTCCAGTAATGTGACGTTACTAGATCGCCACATCGCACCACGTGAGAGTGTGCCACCACTTCCGCATTGGGTTTTGACTCATCAGATAAATTTGTCTTACATTCTCATGTCTTGCAAATAGGCAGTTTACCTCGCAGGGTTAATGTATCATTTGCAGCGATCTCCAGACCATGAATAGCGAATCAAACAGCTCATTTTGAAAATGAGATTTTCATCTCCCATACATGCAGTCACTGCATTTCTGGCAAGATCAGTACTTGCTAAAAAATTTCTTGATATAAAAAAGAAGAAAAAAAGAAAGCTAATGCAGCCACCGCATCTAAGGATTAATGAGTTGCAATATATTACTGCGGTGTTTCACTCATTTTTGTGTTTATTAAAAGTCAGCAGCTACAAAAAGTGTAGCTGCTGACTTTTAATAAACACACACTCACCTTTCCCCTGGTCAAGCGATGCGGCTGCCCGAACTCTCGCTTCTCTCCCTCTCCTTTCCCCGGCGCCGGCATTGCAAGTGTGGGCACCCAGTTGTGACAGCTTGCGGCTTCCCAGCCGTGTGTGCACTGTGCATATTGCCTACCCTAGGGCAATCTTCTGTGAACTGTGACGTGTCCCAGAGGAGAACTTCCGCTCGAGCCGCCTAGGTGGCTCGAGCGGAAGTGGGAGCAGGTACCTGCCCTACCCCCCCCCCCCCCCCCAAAAAAAATGACATGCCAAATGTGGCAAATTTTGGCTGGGGGGGTGCTTAAAGCTTTAAATTGTTGTTCTTGTGTTTAGTTACACTTTGTGTCAGATATTATACAGCCAGTCTACTCAAGGCTAAAGCTGATGAACCAGTCCTCCTACATTATTTGATCAAAAAACTTAAAGGAGCCAGGAGGAAAATTGTCAGCTGAACAGCGGCTACATCCAATCAGATGTAGCCTTGGTTCTGGTCGTAGGTGTGCACAAGCTCAAACACATATGTGTGTGTGTGCATGTGTATTTATACTGACAGTGTCAGTAGAGCAGTGGCTGGTGTCATAAGGGCAGATGGGTGTTAGTAGGGCAGTGGATGTTGTCAGCAGTTTTTATTTTTATTACATTATTTTGTTTGTTTTTTTTACAATTTTTAATTTTTTTAAAATAATTTTTTACATTTTTTTTTTTTAGGAGAAAACATTTTTTAGATTTGGTGAAATATCAAGGATCTAAATAGGGGGATTTGCACCACATAGGGTGATTTGGGTGTGCCCAGGCACACCCTGTGCGCACGCCTATGGCCCATCCATGCTGTTTAATGTTGTCGTGGAAAAAAACACTATATTCTTGCGCTATTAAACGCCCTTTCAGCCTTTTGGTATAATGCATCCTTAAGCAACCCATGCATTTCCCCATACAAACTGACATAGTCACCATCTTAGCTCCATCGCTCTTCTGCCTCTCCTGAGCACAGCCTCTTGGCTTTTATTTATGGACAACAAAAGGAAGTGACAAACAGGAAGTCATGGCCCCAACAGCCAATCGCTTCCTCCATACAAAATGACCACACAGGAAATGACATCACAAGAAATGACATCACAGGAAATGACATTAAAGGGGAGGGAATCCACAGGAGTGGGAGGGAGAAGTGCACGTCTCATCCACTTGACATTGCTACTGCTGTTGTCAATATACAATATGAATATATTAACAAGGCAGATATCAATGTCCTATTATAAAAGCAGTTATGTATCTAAAAGGGATAGCGTAGCCACAACGGAGATACAATATGTTTCTCTCATTATGCGGACTTCGCTTCTCTAATGTGCATAGACATTTGAAGGCAAGAAGGCCAGCGCATTGCGCTTGGTACTTACAAACCAGCAAACGCCCACACACACAGAGAACACGTCTCCAAGCCCATGAGAAGGTTTTCATACTAACGGTTTTACCACTGGTCCCGATTCAACCCAAGTGCGCTCTGCTAGAGCACTCTTTGGTTAAATCAGACACAGGGAGACAGTTTACAACAATCTATAAAACACACATAAAAAAATGTCCACAACAATGTGAATGAGGGAATTGAGTGATTTCTTCCACAAATTTAGGACATCAGGAGAAGTGGATGATGGTGGGTCAATTCACCAATGAGCTTCCTTTTTTCTCTTAGGGATGGCAAGGACTTTGCATTCCCAGATCAGCCCTCTGGTAGGTCTTGTTGTCTGTGGTGGATTTATTAATTTTTTTATATATAATTTTGTATTTTATTTTAATAAAGCTTTTTTTTTTCTATAACAGGACATTAAAAAAACCTATTGGGAACATTAAAACAAGTCCCCGTGTTTCTATGTCATAGTGGGACAGAACCCTGACAGAGAAGCAGTTTGTAAATGAAAATGTGCTGGTTGGTAGCATTGCCCTCACACTGTGGGAAAAATGTACGACTAGAGGTTACACAGCAAGACTTTTAACTAACAAAGGGGAGCAAGCAGATCATTCTTAATGTCCACCACACAAACCTGCCAAATCTAATGTCTGCACTTACAATATTTCCTTCAGCTGTTAAAACTCTATTCTTACACAGAAATATGCTTATTTAATTTGATAAAAAGCAGACACAGTTGGAGTTACTAATCTGCCCAGAAGAAAATGAATCTGTGGGAAAAGACAGAACAGTCTAAAGGCTCATTTAAGTCCTGAAATATATGTTGAAATTACTTGCATATTTTAGGGCTTAAAACTATATAATACTTTTAGACAACTTGAAAGTTTAATCCATGAAAAAATACACAGAAAGTCTGAAAGCTTGTCTATATCAAACTGATAATTGAGGAAGTGTAAATATTGTCCTAATGTATTTAAAAATAGTATGACACTATTATAAGTACTATAGCTGCCAACTATAGGAATAAATGAGTTAGAAATAATCACAGAACGACATACTTTGGTTTGGTTCAGTGACCATTGTTCTCCAAAGAGCTTGCCCTTGTTTATAGCTTACATCTAGATATGGATTTCAGGTGAAACAGGGAATCTCACATTTTTTGTTAACCTAGGCCAACAATAGACCATGCAAATGTCTTTCCTGCAAGGAAAGAAATTCGCACATTTTCCCCCATCAGCACAGACAGTGCTGACAGGGGAATCCATCCTGCCGAGGAGAAACCATTCCAGCTAGAAGAAGACAGTGATTATTGCTAGTGGCTATAGCAGCCACTAGTGATAATTGCAAGTGAATCCGGCAGGCTGGTTGTACCAAAGTTGATTGATTAATCATGTTGGTACATTCAGTCTGCCCACACACAGTTTGAATCTCAGCCGGTTCCTGCTGAACTGGCCCAGATTCGAACAGTCTATGGCCGGCCCTAGTTTACTAACTTGAACTTGCAAGACCAGGGCTTTGAGTACATATAATCTAATCAGTAGAACTGATTCCTTCTGTAGCACACCCCACGTAGGACCTAGGATGCATTAAGGTGAAAAAACACAAGCCTTTATTACAACCCCTTTAAGGCTAAATCATACACAATGCAATTTTCAGTCGGTTTCAACTAATTTTGAGATACAAGGAATCACAAATACAATCGCAAGTAATACACAAGAGACTAAAGAATTTACCATCCACAAGTCCAAATTTGGTCTATCATTAAGTCAAAACTGGACCATAAACTCACAGCTTCAAAACAGTTTTTTGGAAAATAAAATTTAAATTGAGTCAAAAATAAGGCAATTTCACCAAAAGTAATAAGATTTTTCCCGACAGGTTCATCTGGGGCAATTTTGATTTACACTCTGCAAATGAACAAAACCATCATTTATTTCTACAATAGCTTTGTACTTTTGACAAAAAATATTATTGAAAGATCACATGCTCTATTAGCTTGCCATGTGTATGGTCAGCTTTAGAGAATTACACTTTGTTTATTCAACTTGAGGCAATGTCATCAATTTCATTGTGGTCAGAGTCAATAAATATTTCATGTCAAGAGCTGATAAAGAGAAAATCTTATAGGCTGAGATGTTGTGTTGAGAAAATTTTCACTGACCTTAACAGGTCTGGGTTTTCACCTGAAATATCCTACAAAGCGCTTCCGCCACTCACCTGAAGTGACCATTTGTGTTAAGGGATGCGCTGATTGCCATGGATGCCTAAAGGCGGGTACAAATTGCCTGTATGTCTGATTGCCCTCCAGTGTCTATGGCCAGTTTTAGTCTTGTATAACCTAAAGGTACTCATATAAGGGAAGGTTTATGCATGTGCTGTCATAGGATTATTTCACTAATCAGTTGCACCATATTCTTTTGAGCAACACATGAGCACTTGTGAGAAACTGAAGTGTTTGTTGTCACTTGCAGGAATGTTCCAACATGTTTCCACATGTTATGAAAACCCTCCTGTTACTAATGAGCAATCATTCTGTTAATGCCAAAGAAAAAGGAAAAGCTGTCCTTAATACAATTGTGAGTCAAACCAGGAAAAATTATTTTGGATCATTTAGCATTGCAGCAATTTTCTAGATAACAAGCAGATCTCTCATCACACGTTATTATCATTTAAGAAATTAGCCCATGTATGGTCAAAGAAAAAGAAGGAGGGTGATGATGAACACTTGGATTAGCTTTCTTTAAAGGATAAGTTCACCTTTGTAGAAAAAAAAATTATAATAAATGCACATCTTTTTGCAGGTAAAAAATAAATAAAAAATGGGCAGTTATTTTTTACTATGACCCTGCAAAGCATTACACCCACAATCAGCAGATCGCAGGTGTAATGCAGGTGTAATGTAGGGTTCTTGCAGACAGTCTGTATAAGCTGTCTGCTGATACCTAGCATAAGCAGGCAGTTACACTCTGATCGTAAGACCCAATGAACTACCCAGAGCGCTCAACAGTGCTCTGGTAGTTCATTAAGAACTACAAGCTGACAGTTGCAAAGGCTGCCATACTTGTCTGCGCATTCACTGAACACCGTGGATAAATGATGCAGCTGGGTGGGGGAGCCTGGAAAAAGATCCCCAGCTCGCTGTCAAAACAGGGGTTTGGGGGGTGTGGAGGCTGGTGCATCTGTAACATGTTACACCCTGAATATGGGTATAGCATGTCTCAAGTTACAAAAGGTAAACTTATCCTTCTGTGCACAAAAAATCCAGCATTCTGGAAAAAACTGTATTTGTCAAAACATTGTTGAATAAGACCTTCACACAAGCCTTTTCTTTTCATTGGACAAACAATGGTGATATAGTTATTAAATGACAGATGACTCACTGCCCATCAATGACAAGCCTTACGCTTCCTAAAGAAATTAAATGGTGGTGGATCAACTTGGGCACTGAAGATCTTTCTAACAAAAGGTGTTGCTATGAACATGCAAGTTTGCTAACATCAAGTTGGTATGATTGTGCCTACAGAGGGTGAGAGAGAGTGCTGCAGATGCCAACTGTCTATGTGCCAACAGTGATTGGCTAGAAAAATCCATCAGAGGGTCCCCCAGCATCTCACATGGACCTACAAACATTTCCCATTCAACCCATTAATGTCTTCAGGCACCTTTTCTTATATTTGAATTGTCCTGTGAGAAACTGAAAACATACATTTGCATTTCAAAGATATACATTTGGAGATTATACATTCTTTGACATGTACCAATGCCACAGTTTTTCCAAATACAGCATACAACAGAAGACTTTACACATAATTACAATTGTCCATTAAAACAATTATATCAATGCAAACCTGTGGGAAGCCGACATCTGTATTCCAGATTACAAACAAGATAGAACTGTGAACCTACTCTGCAAACACTGTTCTGGGAGACAGTGACTCTGAGCACAAATAATCTAATCAGTAGAATTGCTGCCTTCTTTATTTTAGCAAGTAATAAACTATACATGTCTCCAGACTGGACACAGTGACAAATCAGTAATGCTAAACTTACCATTGAATACAAGAATTGTAAAATCCTGACCCTGAACTCACCAGGAGTTCTCATAGCAGATGATCAAATTAGAGCCTAAAATCAATCTATAAATGCTGCTAAGGGCTTTACAAATATGCAAGAGATAGTACTGCAGGACCTGAAACAAGAAATTTCAATAGCCCAGAGATATGCAATTGCAATTACCAGATATGGCTTTTTTTTTTGGACAGATCTGGTGACAATTTAACTTCTATATGCAGACAAGTAGATACATGTAAGGTAACATAAGGGAAACATAGGGAAACATTGAGCTGGCAGGTAAGAAAACCTGTCCCAGTGGCTTTTGTTCTTTTGTCCCTCTCCCTTCTCCCATCTTCACGGACATTTTCTTTCTAGAACAGCACATCCAATCTTACAAATTCATAGAGCATTCCATTTCTGGTTTCTGCCCCAAGGGTGCTCAAATCATGCTAGCATTTTCAAATAACCTCTAAAGCCTTCAGGTACCTCTGAGAAGCCATTTGTCTGAGGAGATCACATCCAAACTTTCTGGTTCATTCAAAAGGCTGACTTTACGAAAATGGCTGGATGGTTCCTGCAAGACCAAGAGTCCACCAACTGTGTATGGCCAACTAAAATTGCACACAGTACATTCATTTTAAGCCTGTTGCCTCTCTAGTTTTCACCTACAACCAACTTCCTGTGACTATACCACCAAGGAGGCATCTTCAATGATATGGGTCTAGAGGATACCCCCACTTTGGGCCTCAAATCTGCTAGCGCTATGGTTTGGCTAAAAGCTACAGGTCCTCTTCGAAGCATAGTCAAACACACCTTACAAATTCATGTCTTATTTTTACTTGAAAATGTCCTTTTAATTCTATTTAAATGCTAACTAAATCAGCACAGGTGTGTTCTCTTTTTTCCAGAATAAAAAGTTGGTGGCTTTAGCCTGAGAAGGGGAATAATAAAATAATTATGATGGATGAACCAGGATGATTACAAATAGATTGATGTTGCTACAAATCAGCCTTTTTTAACACAGAGAAAATGATATAGATGGAAATTCAATTATTGTTTGGCAAACCACACAAAGCAATCATTTAAGGTGGACAAACCAACAGTACAGCCATAAAATATTTTAGATTATTAAAAGAAAAACATAACCTTCTGAAAAGCCTTCTAAGCTTAAAGTGTATCTAAACCCAAAAACAAAAATGGAGTGTAATAAAGCTTACCTTGGTAACTGCATTAGTTTTCATTTTTAATATTTTTTTTCAATTTTATTTTTATTTTCACCAGATGATCCTGTCAGAACACCCCTCCTGTTCTATGGTGACAACTGTACTGTATCCAGGAGGAGCAGAGTTGTCCCCCCAAGGAGTGCGTATTAGGACTATCGAACATCTCTCCCTCTCCATAACATAGGGGGGAGGTGTTTTGTAGTCAATGTAGATGGCTGGGAACAATGCTAAATGAAAGTGAGGTAGAAAGTACAAGTAGTCACAGCTCCCTGTGCCCATTTAGACATGGAGCCCCCGTTCAGCACAGCCCCATCTCTCAGACTGGCTAACGGATATGGATTGACAGTAGCGGGAGAGTCCTGGACGGCCGGGGAACTCGTGAACATCACTAGAGAGACGGGGCTCAGGTAAGTATTAGGGGGTGCTGGAGGGGGGCTTCTGCACACAGGTTTTTCATTTTAATGCATAGAATGCATTAAGATAAAAAATCCTCTGACTTTACAACCACTATAAACAGATCACAAGCACCTCCTTCCCCTTCTTTGCCCTTGTAACAAAAGATGGTAACCCCAGGGCCTGTGGACAAGGGCTCTCATTTTTGTATCCAGCACTCACCTGGACACTGGGGGGGGTTATTTACTAAAACTGGAGTGTGCAAAATCTGGAAATCTGGTGCAGCTGTGCCTAGAAACCAATCAGCTTCCAAGTTTTAGGCCTCATGCACACTGGACATTTTTACAGCTGCTGTTTTTGGCTTCAGGTGTTTTTTTCTACAGCCAGTAAACTCCCCAGCATGTTATCCTATGTGTTCATGCATACATAGGCTCTTATCAACGTTTTTTTGCAGGGGCATTTTCTGGCTGGAAAATTAACCCATAACTAGTGGGTTTTAAGAGGAGTCTGATAAAAGCTTAAAAATGTTGAAAAACACAGCTATTCACCGTTTATCAGCGTTTTTGAGCCATAAGCTTTTGTGAAAGTATAGTTTTGCTAAAAAAAAAGGCTAAAAACTGTTACAGCGTAAAAAAACGCTACTGCAAAAATGGTGCATTCTACTCAATCTTCAGCAAACGCTACTGGTGTTTTTACAACGTTCAGTGTGCATGAGGCCTTATTGTCAAAGCTTACTTGAAAAAGGTTAAGTTAGATGCGGTTTGCTTACCATGCACAGCTGCACCAGGTTCTGAGTGCTCCAGTTTTAGTAAATCTCCCCCTCTATGTGCAGATGAGCAAGCTCCATCTGTCTATCTCAGTTTGTTGGGCAAGGTATGTCTTTTCGCTGATGATACAAAGGTACCGTATATACTCGAGTATAAGTCGAATTTTTCAGCACATTTTTTTGTGCTGAAAGTGCCCCCCTCGACTTATACTCGAGTCAAGCACTTTTCTGCAGCAAAAAATTTCATTTCCCGAACCAACTTTGGGGCCCCGTATCTCAGGGCCACTTAGTGCTAGAAACCCCAAATTTGGTATGCAAACCTAGTGGACCTGGTACCACAACATATCCAAAGCTGAAGTTCCTAGCACTAAGTGGCCCCGAGATACGGGGCCCCAAAATCGGTTCGGAAAATGTCATTCTCTGCTACAGAAAAGTGCTTGACATTTTCTGTACCGACTTTGGGGCCCCATATCTCAGGGCCACTTGGTGCTAGGAACCCCAAATTTGGTATGCAAACCTAGTGGACCTGGTACCATAACATATCCAAAGCTGTGGTTCCTAGCACCAAGTGGCCCTGAGATACGGGGCCCCAAAACTGGTTCAGAAAATGTCATTCTCTGCTGCAGAAAAGTGCTTGACATTTTCTGAACTGATTTTTGGGGCCCTGTATCTCGGGGCCACTTAGTGCTAGAAAACCCAAGTTTGGAAGTTTTATGGTGCTTGTTCCACTGGGTTTGCACACCAAATTTGGGGTTCTTAGCACTAAGTGGCCCCGAGATACGGGGCCCCAAATTCGGTCAACTGTGTCTATCTGCAGCAATGTCATTTCGGGACCCTTTGGGTTCAGAGACCCCAAATTTTGGCTGCAGCTAGGGGGCATCTAGGAACCCTTAACTACCGAGTTTAAAGTTCAGGGGACCTATGGCTGCAAATGGGCACAGTGAGGCATGCAAATGGGCACAGTGATGCTGCAAATGGGCACTGTTGACCCTCTTTTCCACTTACAGTAGCTGTGCATTTCTCACCCTCGTCTTATACTCGGGTCAATAAGTTTTTCCCATTTTTTTTGTGGTAAATTAGGGCCTCGACTTATACTCGGAACGACTTATACTCGAGTATATACGGTATGTAATAGGGTTGATATCCCTGGAGATGTCTGTAACATGGAACATGATTTGGCATCGCTGGAAGATTAGTCAAAGCAGTGGAAACTGCAGTTCAATGTTTTTAAATGTAAAATAATACACCTAGGGAAAAAGCATTCCCCGAGAGAGTAAAATATTGGGGGTACAGTATTGGCCAGCAATACAGAGGAAAAAGATTTGGGGGTTCCATATTCAGATGATTGCAAAAAGAGCAGCTTGACCAGGCAATGGGAAAAGCGAATAAAGTTCTAGGATGCATCACTAGAGGAATCACCAGCAGGAGGAAAGAGGTACTGATCCCCCTATATAGATCTTTAGTGGGACCTCATTTAGAATACTGTGTCCAGTTCTAAAGACCTTACTTACACAAAGATATTGATAAGATAGGAGTCCAGAGACGGGTAACAAAAATGGTGAGAGGTCTAGGGGGAAAAAAAAACATATCAAGGGCAACATCAGGAACTTAATTAGTACAGTCTGGAGAAAAGAATGTAAAGGGAAGATATGATTGAAACCTTTAAATACATCAAGGGAGTGAACAAGGTTCAAGAGGGCAGTTTTTTTAATATGAAACCAAAATCAAGAACACAGGAACATGACCTCAAAACTAACTGGAGGAAAGTTGAAAACTAATCTTAGAAAGTATTATTTTACTGAAAGGGTAATTAATGCTTGGAATAAACTTCCATCAGAGGTAGTGAGACAGTCAACAGTAAGTGGCTTCAAACTACTTGGTCTTTATTCTGCCATCACTTTTCTGTCTTTATGTTTCTTTGAGTTCAGGACCCCCACAAAATGAGCACAGCAGGTGTGCAAACCCAGAAATTGAAGTGCAGAAACCTTAACAATAGAGTTCCTAGAACAGTGATGGAGAACCTTGGCACCCCAGATGTTTTGGAACCACATTTCCCATGATGCTCCACTACACTGCAGAGTGCATGAGCATCATGGGATATATAGTTTCAAAACATCTGGGGTGCCAAGGTTCGCCATCACTGTCCTAGGAGGTTACTGTTAGGTTGTTTAACTGTCTAGTACTGACCTTTTAATGAATGCTGCTCTCCTAGACAACAATAAAGCACAAAAACGTTAAATTTATATTTTACCGAGACCTCATTTCAAGATTGTAAATTGTAATGTTAGTTTGTATTACTGAAATATAAATTATTTATAAGCATTTAAGAAGTGCACTTGGTTGTCCTTCATATTGACTTCAGTTTGGGTCAGTTTTGCTGTGTGTTTTCTAGGAAACACATTCTACATACAGCAAGAATTTGCCATGACATGTCTGACCTGAGCTAACAGATTAACATGCTTTCTCATTGCCATGGAATGCTGGTAATGTCAGAGGGATGCTCTTATATTGCAAATACTGATAGTGGTTTTAGATCTTGGTAGATTTCCCATTATTTTTGAGTTGTTGGAATAGAAGTCATCGTATTGCACCATCGAGGATTGAAAACGTGAAGTGCTTGATACCATGGTCCAAAACAAATGATTACGCAACAATCTTACTGTTTATTGAAGGCTATAGGTAGCACTAAATAACATTTTATATACGTATACACATTTTTTTTTTTATGCTAAACCACATTTTCCAGCATTCTGAGATTAGAAAGATAGGCACCTTTCAGCACAAGTACAGCTGGAGATGTTGGATACTAGTCTGAACCCGCCTGAACTATTCCACCAGGAAGCAGCCTCTGCGGACCACTAACCAAAAACAGCTGAGCTATTCCCTGTCTCACAGCCATTCATATACATAAGGGGCATGTATATGTGCGAATGCGGTGTTAGGAATGGCTCACCTACTACTTATGCTTGGCAGTCCACAGTGACATCGAACTAGTATCCAATCATGCCTGAGCTCATCACTAGCTATTTACTTGCACAGAAAGATATGCATCTTTCTGATCTCAGAAAATTAAAAGATATGGTTTAGTACATAGCCAAAAGGACAAACTCCTGCCAAACTCCTAGTTCTTCAAACCATGAAGAATTAATATGCAAAAAAAATCCATTAAACTTAACAGTGTTTTTGAGTGCACCACTGCTATTCCTTTACACTTGCTTTTCAACCTCTAAAGCCTAGTATACATGATAAGAAAATCATATGAAAAATACCACTTTCAAAGCGATCGCACGATAATCTGATTGTTAGTACACAGCTTTCGAGGGCCCATCAATACAGTTCCCCTGAAATTATCCAAAGGGACAAACATGAAAATTATTCTAGTACAATACACACGATCGGCCAATCCAACAACAAAATCCATGGATTTTTTCCGACGGATGTTGGCTCAAACTTGTCTTGCACACACACGGTCACACAAATCTTGTCAGAAATTCTAAACGTCAAGAACGCAGTGACGTACAACACGTACGACAAGCTGAGAAAAATGAAGTTCAATAGCCAGTGCGGCTCTTCTGCTTGATTCCGAGCATGCGTGGAAATTTGTGCATCGGAATTGTGTACACACGATCAGAATTTACAACAACGGATTTTGTTGTCGGAAAATTTGAGAACCAGCTCTCAAATTTTGTGTGACGGAAATTCCGATGGAAAATGTCCGATGGAGCCTACACACGGTCGGAATTTCTGACAACAAGCTCCCATCGAACATTTTCCATCGGAAAATCAGACAGTGTGTATGGGGCATTAGAGTATCAGAACTCTTGCTTAAATGGAATATGAGTTCACTTTATTAAGACACGCAAACATTTTTATTAAAACCACCCCCAAAAAAAGAGCTCCCTCCCATGCATAAAATATTACATTGATCTTATCTAGTTATCGTAATGTTTTTGCGACATGTGCTGATCAGATGGCATTTGCCTGACACATGAAAAGACTTTGTCAAAGTAATCATCCCCAACTCCTATTCAAAATGAAAGAGATCAAGACTCTGAAAGACTAGATCAAAACAACCCACCATTAATTGAGAAGTTGCCAACATTTTTCAGTGACAGATCTGTGTACCCAACACATAAGATATCTATTTATTTATAAATATGAATGTATCAAAAGAAGATATGCTGTTACCTCTTTCAATATGAAAATGATCTAACAAGACAGCTGTTCAACCCCAGTGAATTGAAAATACTGCAATGATTGATTCTTCGAGCTTTAAAGAAAAAAACTGCTAACAATACTCGTCAGGAGTGGCACATCAAAAGGTTAAAGCTCTATATTTTATATATATAGATATATATATACATACACATACACACATTCATACACAGTGTATATACAGTGCCTTGAAAAAGTATTCATACCCCTTGGAATTTTCCACATTTTGTCATGCTACAACCAAAAACGTAAATATATTTTATTAGGATTTTATGTGATAGATCAACACAAAGTGGCACATAATTGTGAAGTGAAAGGAAAATGATAAATGCTTTTCAACATTTTTTACAAATAAATATGTAAAAAGTGTGGCGTGCATTTGTATTCAGCCCCCCCGAATCAATACTTTTGTAGAACCACCTTTGGTGCAATTACAGCTGCAAGTCTTTTGGGGTATGTCTCTACCAGCTTTGCACATCTAGAGAGTGAAATTTCTGCCCATTCGTCTTTGCAAAATAGCTCAAGCTCTGTCAGATTGGATGGGATTTTGGGGGCACACCCCCTTCCTCAGAGCCTAGTTCTGAGGAAGGGGGTGCGCCCCTGAAACGCGTTAGCTGTACTCTGTGCATGTCCATGCATTGTTTTTATGGCCTTTTGTCAGTTGCATTTTGTGAGTACCCACTTTTATATAACTTTTTTATTATTAAATTATCTTTGGTAATGCACTAGGCGCATGCGCCTTCCATTTCTGTTTTTCTTGTAGGTTCCCTAATTCAGGCTAACTATACTGCTCTGACCCAAAAAATCAAAAGCCAGTTTCAACACATCTCATCACAAACTTTCTTGGGCAGATAGGTTAGCAGCCTTTAAAATGATAATTCTAGCCCAACTGCTATACTATTTCAGGGTGCTCCCGATCCTTATCCCAGACAACACCTAAAATCCCTAAAGGGTCTACTGATCAACTTTATTTGGAAAAACAAAAAATCGAGCTGTGCCCACACAAATTTAGTTAAACACAAATCCGCTGGGGGTATGGGGATGATCGACATCCATGATTATCACTGGGCAACACTATTAGATCAGTTGAAATACTGGTTTAGGAAGGAAGCTGAACCACTATGGTTGGACATTGAGACAGCTCTGGCTCCTAAACCTGACCTCATCTCTGCTGATTTATGACTCCTGGAGGTCGTGGGACACATCTTTCCTTCCCCCTTCAATGGCAGTGTCCATACAGGCCTGGCGATTCCTACTTAAACAGCCTAACCACTTGCCGACCGCCTACCGCATATATACTGCGGCAGAATGGCACGGGCAGGCAAAATCACGTACCCGTACGTGATCTGCCTCCCGCGGGCGGGGGGTCCGATCGGACCCCCCCCCGGTGCCATCGGCGGTCGGCATCTGACTGGGAGCGTCGGGAGGCGAGGGGGAGACCATCCGATCGTGGCCCCCCCCTCGCGATCGCTCCCAGCCAATGGGAATCCTCCTCTGCCTGTGTGTCGTTTCACACAGGCAGAGGATGTGATGTCATCTCTCCTCGGTCTGGCAGTTTCCGTTCCAGCGCCGAGGGGAGAAGACAAGTGAGTGCACAACACACACACACACACACACAGTAGAACATGCCAGGCATACTTTACACCCCCGATCCCCCCCCGATCGCCCCCCAATCACCCCCCCCCCCTGTCACAAACTGACATTAGCAGTATTTTTTTTTTTTTTTTTTTTTTCTGATTACTGCATAGTGTCAGTTTGTGACAGTTAGTGTTAGGGCAGTGAGTATTACCCCCCTTTAGGTCTAGGATACCCCCCTAACCCCCCCTAATAAAGTTTTAACCCCTTGATCACCCCCTGTCACCAGTGTCGCTAAGCGATCATTTTTCTGATCGCTGTATTAGTGTCGCTGGTGACGCTAGTTAGGAACGTAAATATTTAGGTTCGCCGTCAGTGTTTTATAGCGTCAGGGACCCCCATATACTACCTAATAAATGTTTTAACCCCTTGATTGCCCCCTAGTTAACCCTTTCACCACTGATCACTGTATAACTGTTACGGGTGACGCTGGTTAGTTCGTTTATTTTTTATAGTGTCAGGGCACCCGCCGTTTATTACCGAATAAAGGTTTAGCCCCCTGATCGCCCGGCGGTGATATGCGTCGCCCCAGGCAGCGTCAGATTAGCGCCAGTACCGCGAACACCCACGCACGCAGCATATGCCTCCCTTAGTGGTATAGTATCTGATCGGATCAATATCTGATCCGATCAAATCTATACTAGCGTCCCCAGCAGTTTAGGGTTCCCGAAAACGCAGTGTTAGCGGGATCAGCCCAGATACCTGCTAGCACCTGCGTTTTGCCCCTCCGCCCAGCCCAGCCCAGCCCACCCAAGTGCAGTATCGATCGATCACTGTCACTTACAAGGCACTAAACGCATAACTGCAGCGTTCGCAGAGTCAGGCCTGATCCCTGCGATCGCTAACAGTTTTTTTGGTAGCGTTTTGGTGAACTGGCAAGCACCAGCCCCAGGCAGCGTCAGGTTAGCGCCAGTACCGCTAACACCCACGCACGCACCGTATACCTCCCTTAGTGGTATAGTATCTGATCGGATCAATATCTGATCCGATCAAATCTATACTAGCGTCCCCAGCAGTTTAGGGTTCCCAAAAACGCAGTGTTAGCGGGATCAGCCCAGATACCTGCTAGCACCTGCGTTTTGCCCCTCCGCCCGGCCCAGCCCAGCCCACCCAAGTGCAGTATCGATCGATCACTGTCACTTACAAAACACTAAACGCATAACTGCAGCGTTCGCAGAGTCAGGCCTGATCCCTGCGATCGCTAACAGTTTTTTTGGTAGCGTTTTGGTGAACTGGCAAGCACCAGCCCCAGGCAGCGTCAGATTAGCGCCAGTACCGCTAACACCCACGCACGCAGCATACGCCTCCCTTAGTGGTATAGTATCTGATCGGATCAATATCTGATCCGATCTGATCTATACTAGCGTCCCCAGCAGTTTAGGGTTCCCAAAAACGCAGTGTTAGCGGGATCAGCCCAGATACCTGCTAGCACCTGCGTTTTGCCCCTCCGCCCGGCCCGGCCCAGCCCACCCAAGTGCAGTATCGATCGATCACTGTCACTTACAAAACACTAAACGCATAACTGCAGCGTTCGCAGAGTCAGGCCTGATCCCTGCGATCGCTAACAGTTTTTTTGGTAGCGTTTTGGTGAACTGGCAAGCGCCAGCGGCCTAGTACACCCCGGTCGTAGTCAAACCAGCACTGCAGTAACACTTGGTGACGTGGCGAGTCCCATAAGTGCAGTTCAAGCTGGTGAGGTGGCAAGCACAAGTAGTGTCCCGCTGCCACCAAAAAGACAAACACAGGCCCGTCGTGCCCATAATGCCCTTCCTGCTGCATTCGCCAATCCTAATTGGGAACCCACCGCTTCTGCAGCGCCCGTACTTCCCCCATTCACATCCCCAACCAAATGCAGTCGGCTGCATGAGAGGCATTTTTATGTCCTCCCGAGTACCCCTATCCAACGAACCCCCCCAAAAAAGATGTCGTGTCTGCAGAAAGCGCGGATATAGGCGTGACACCCGCTATTATTGTCCCTCCTGTCCTGATAATCCTGGTCTTTGCATTGGTGAATGTTTTGAACGCTACCATGCACTAGTTGACTATTAGCGTAGGGTACAGCATTGCACAGACTAGGCACACTTTCACAGGGTCTCCCGAGATGCCATCGCATTTTGAGAGACCCGAACCTGGAACCGGTTACAGTTATAAAAGTTAGTTACAAAAAAAAGTGTAAAAAAAAAAAAAAACACAAACAAAAATATAAAATAAAAATAGTTGTCGTTTTATTGTTCTCTCTCTCTATTCTCTCTCTATTGTTCTGCTCTTTTTTACTGTATTCTATTCTGCAATGTTTTATTGTTGTTATGTTTTATCACGTTTGCTTTTCAGGTATGTAATTATTTATACTTTACCGTTTACTGTGCTTTATTGTTAACCATTTTTTTGTCTTCAGGTATGCCATTCACGACTTTGAGTGGTTATACCAGAATGATGCCTGCAGGTTTAGGTATCATCTTGGTATCATTCTTTTCAGCCAGCGGTCGGCTTTCATGTAAAAGCAATCCTAGTGGCTAATTAGCCTCTAGACTGCTTTTACAAGCAGTGGGAGGGAATGCCCCCCCCCCCCCAACATCTTCCGTGTTTTTCTCTGGCTCTCCTGTCTCAACAGGGAACCTGAAAATGCAGCCGGTGATTCAGCCAGCTGACCATAGAGCTGATCAGAGACCAGAGTGGCTCCAAACATCTCTATGACCTAAGAAACCGGAAGCTACGAGCATTTTATGACGTAGATTTCGCCGGATGTAAACAGCGCCATTGGGAAATTGGGAAAGCATTTTATCACACCGATCTTGGTGTGATCAGATGCTTTGAGGGCAGAGGAGAAATCTAGGGTCTAATAGACCCCAATTTTTGCAAAAAAGAGTACCTGTCACTACCTATTGCTATCATAGGGGATATTTACATTCCCTGAGATAACAATAAAAATGATTAAAAAAAAAAAAAAATGAAAGGAACAGTTTAAAAATAAGATAAAAAAATAATAATAATAAAGAGAAAAAAAAAAAAAAAAAAAAAAAAAAGCACCCCTGTCCCCCCTGCTCTCGCGCTAAGGTGAACGCAAGCGTTGGTCTGGCGTCAAATGTAAACAGCAATTGCACCATGCATGTGAGGTATCGCCGCGAAGGTCAGATCGAGGGCAGTAAGTTTAGCAGTAGACCTCCTCTGTAAATCTAAAGTGGTAACCTGTAAAGGCTTTTAAAGGCTTTTAAAAATGTATTTAGTTTGTCGCCACTGCACGTTTGTGCGCAATTTTAAAGCATGTCATGTTTGGTATCCATGTACTCGGCCTAAGATCATCTTTTTTATTTCATCAAACATTTGGGCAATATAGTGTGTTTTAGTGCATTAAAATGTAAAAAAGTGTGTTTTTTCCCCAAAAAATGCGTTTGAAAAATCGCTGCGCAAATACTGTGTGAAAAAAAAAAATGAAACACCCACCATTTTAATCTGTAGGGCATTTGCTTTAAAAAAAATATATAATGTTTGGGGGTTCAAAGTAATTTTCTTGCAAAAAAAAAATATTTTTTTATGTAAACAATAAGTGTCAGAAAGGGCTTTGTCTTCAAGTGCTTAGAAGAGTGGGTGATGTGTGACATAAGCTTCTAGATGTTGTGCATAAAATGCCAGGACAGTTCAAAACCCCCCCAAATGACCCCATTTTGGAAAGTAGACACCCCAAGCTATTTGCTGAGAGTCATGTTGAGTCCATGGAATAATTTATATTGTGACACAAGTTGCGGGAAAGAGACAATTTTTTATTTTTTTTATTTTTTTTTGCGCAAAGTTGTCACTAAATGATATATTGCTCAAACATGCCATGGGAATATGTGAAATTACACCCCAAAATACATTCTGTTGCTTCTCCTGAGTACGGGGATACCACATGTGTGGGACTTTTTGGGAGCCTAGCCGCGTACGGGACCCCGAAAACCAAGCACCGCCTTCAGGCTTTCTAAGGCCGTAAATTTTTGATTTCACTCTTCACTGCCTATCACAGTTTCGGAGGCCATGGAATGCCCAGGTGGCACAAAACCCCCCCAAATGACCCCATTTTGGAAAGTAGACACCCCAAGCTATTTGATGAGAGGTATAGTGAGTATTTTGCAGACCTCACTTTTTGTCACAAAGTTTTGAAAATTGAAAAAAGAAAAAAAAAAATTTTTTTTCTCGTCTTTCTTTATTTTCAAAAACAAATGAGAGCTGCAAAATACTCACCATGCCTCTCAGCAAATAGCTTGGGGTGTCTACTTTCCAAAATGGGGTCATTTGGGGGGGGTTTGTGCCACCTGGGCATTCCATGGCCTCCGAAACTGTGATAGGCAGTGAGGAGTAAAATCAAAAATGTACGCCCTTAGAAATCCTGAAGGCGGTGCTTGGTTTTCGGGGTCCCGTACGCGGCTAGGCTCCTAAAAAGTCCCACACATGTGGTATCCCCGTACTCAGGAGAAGCAGCTAAATGTATTTTGGGGTGCAATTCCACATATGCCCATGGCCTGTGTGAGCAATATATCATTTAGTGACAACTTTGTGCAAAAAAAAAAAAAAAAAAAAAAAATTTGTCACTTTCCCGCAACTTGTGTCAAAATATAAAACATTCCATGGACTCAACATGCCTCAAAGCAAATAGCTTGGGGTGTCTACTTTCCAAAATGGGGTCATTTGGGGGGATTTTATGTCATCTGGGCATTTTATGGCCTTCAAAACTGTGATAGGTAGTGAGGAGTAAAATCAAAAATGTACGCCCTTAGAAATCCTGAAGGCGTTGCTTGGTTTTCGGGGCCCCGTACGCGGCTAGGCTCCCAAAAAGTCCCACACATGTGGTATCCCCGTACTCAGGAGAAGCAGCTAAATGTATTTTGGGGTGCAATTCCACATATGCCCATGGCCTGTGTGAGCAATATATCATTTAGTGACAACTTTTTGTAATTTTTTTTTTTTTTTTTTTTTTTTGTCATTATTCAATCACTTGGGACAAAAAAAATGAATATTCAATGGGCTCAACATGCCTCTCAGCAAATTCCTTGGGGTGTCTACTTTCCAAAATGGGGTCATTTGTGGGGGTTTTGTACTGCCCTGCCATTTTAGCACCTCAAGAAACGACATAGGCAGTCATAAATTAAAGGCTGTGTAAATTCCAGAAAATGTACCCTAGTTTGTAGACGCTATAACTTTTGCGCAAACCAATAAATATACACTTATTGACATTTTTTTTACCAAAGACATGTGGCCGAATACATTTTGGCCTAAATGTATGACTAAAATTGAGTTTATTGGATTTTTTTTAGAACAAAAAGTAGAAAATATCATTTTTTTTCAAAATTTTCGGTCTTTTTCCGTGTATAGCGCAAAAAATAAAAACGGCAGAGGTGATCAAATACCATCAAAAGAAAGCTCTATTTGTGGGAAGAAAAGGACGCAAATTTCGTTTGGGTACAGCATTGCATGACCGCGCAATTAGCAGTTAAAGCGACGCAGTGCCGAATTGTAAAAAGTGCTCTGGTCAGGAAGGGGGTAAAACCTTCCGGGGCTGAAGTGGCTAAACATCCCACACAGATAACACTGCCAGCACTACCAGTCAAAGCAATAGAAACTATTGTCCCCTTTTTGAACACAAAACCACTTCAATTAAACAGCTTAACCAAAATACAAGACTGCTTCTCCAGCACTAAGCCTAAAACTTGGTAACACCTGAGGGAAGAATTCCATCTCCCGAATGATACCCAATTTGCCTGTCTCCACATCTTGTACTTCCTATCCAAGCACCCCTTACCAACAATACATATTCACTCTTGAGCTTGGAAATTTCTTTACTCTCCCTTTTCTACATCTTATTGCATGACAAAATCTCACTCCAAACTGTGAAAATAAATCAGCATGTTTGGTCCAACAGCACCTTATGCAAAAAGATTATTCAGATATGAATAGGACAGCATAATGTCTAAAATACAACCCGGCTTATAGGGAGAGGTCAAAGTGGACCTAACAACTAAACCTTATCCTTAAAAAGGAACCTGTCCCATTCAAGACAAAACAAGTGGTTCTCGTAAAACTCCTTTCCTCCCCAATGTGTCACGTCCAGCTGTTACTCATCTTTGCTGTATTCCCTTCCCAATGTTTTTATATTGAGACCTTAGAGATATCTGTTATTTTTAGGTAGGAAAGAGCGCCTCTTCCCCTTCATGCCAAGATGCAGTGATTGGGCCTAAGCAGGTAATATCCAGTCCCAAACATGGTCATTTGATGGGGAAGGCAATTGAACACCACATACCAGGTAGTACTTTCACAGGTATTAGACACTGGGGTTGATTTACTAAAACATGAGTGCACAAAGTCTGGTGCAGCTGTGCATGGTAGCCAATAAGCTTCTAACTTCAGCTTGTTCAATTAAGCTTTGACAAAAAAAACTGGAAGCTGATTGGTTTCTATGCAGAGCTGCACCAGATTTTGCACACTCCAGTTTTAGTAAATCAATCCCAATGAGTTCTGTCAGCCAACAGCATGGCAAGAGAGAGAAGGGATAGTGATTGTAAGTTGGTGGGTCGAGAGCGTGTTACTTTGCCCCAAAATGGCAAAGCAACAAATTCATTTTTCCTAATCTTTAAACACACCTAAACTTAACCTCAGGTGAAAATGAATATTACTGTATGTTATTTTGATACACACAATCATGCAAATACCAGCAGTAAAATTACTCACCCAATGAAAATATCATATGATAAAAGCCGTGGGCAAATTTACAACGTACCACATTATCTGTGCCGAAAAACTGTGACAAAATCTGTGTAAAAATTAAGCGATCCAGGAAAAGAGAACAAAGTCAAGTCTGTTGCATATACACAATGGCTGACTGGTAGAGAACATTACATAAATATGTTGCAGCAGTTTTGATCTTCTAAACATACTAATTAGTTGAATTAGAACAAGCCAGCATAAACCCACATAGCCCAGCAGCGTCAACACAGTAATTATGAACAGTTGGACAACAAAGAGTGTCTATTATTTAAAACGCACCATCAGCGAGCGAGCTCCTCTCTATTCCACAATAACACTTTGGACGGCAAAAGCCAAACCAACAAACAGATGTGCAGCCTCAATAATTGGCATCGGCAACTGTTATAAAATGTCTGGATCTATTCAGGTCAAAGCGAACAAATATAATTGCGGTTTTAGTGGAAACAGGAGCACAGATCGCTTCCCACTTACTGCTCCTATATCACAGCAGTTGATCTATCATTGGCAGAAGGTGGTCTAAAACACAATTAAAATAACATTATAATAAAAATGCTATTGTTTCAGGTTCTGAAAATAGAAACAATTCAGACATTTACCAGGAGATAAAAATTAAAAACAAAAGAATTACATATGTATATACTGTATTACAGGGGTTGAAGCAGGGCTCTAAGCTGAAATCTACTTACACTTTCAGTAAAACCTATTTTAAAAAGGAGCAAGACTCAAGACTTTCTTTTGATCATCTTTCTTCAATTCCCTGCCCAGTAAGAATCAAACTAACAAAGAGAAGGAGCAGCACTGCACACCAGTCAAATTGTAATATGTAGAAAAAAATTCTGAGGCTACTGGCCCTTTAATATTTCAACTCACCTCTTGCATGAATTGTGGCGGGAAGACTAATGCCGCGCACACACGATCGGACTTTACGGCAGACTTTGTCCGGCGTACTTTTCGACAGACTTTCCAAATGAACGGACTTGCCTACACACAATCAACCAAAGTCCGACGGATTCATACGTGATTACGTATGACCGGACTAAGACAAGGAAGTTCATAGCCAGTAGCCAATAGCTGCCCTAGCGTCGGTTTTTGTCCGTCGGACTAGCATACAGACGAGCGGACTTTTCGACTGGACTCAAGTCCGTCGGCCAGATTTGAAACATGTTTCAAATCTAAGTCCATCACACTTTTGAGAAAACAAAGTCCGCTGGAGCCCACACACGGTCGAATTGTCCGACGAAATCCAGTACGCCGGACCAAGTATGCCGTAAAGTCCGATCGTGTGTACGCGGCATTAGGTCTGCCTGTCCCTTCTAAAACATTCGGTACCCCTATATAAAAGGGGTTCTGGCCGGGGTCTTTAACAGTTGACTGGCATCTGCTTGGTGAGCTCTCCACCCTCCCACACTTGTGGCAGGCACTTTATGTGGTATGTCACCCCTGATCAAAGGGGGGGCTTTGGTTATGATTACTCTGGATTATATTTCGCTTGAGTTCTAAGAGTAACTAAGCGATAAGTGTTTATTAAATCCAATAACATTGAAATATAATAAAATTAAGGATTTGTTTATTCATATTAAACCAATAAAAGTGCCATGGCCATTTCTATGCCAAAATTATTTGTGTGTATGTTTTTCCTATTTAACTTAAGTATTTATTTATTGTTATATCTTAAGTTATTGAAAGGTGTAGCCTTCTGTCCCATGAGCAGAGTGATGATGCCAACAGTGTTGTCATGCCCCTTCACTTTCCATCCAATAGGTTGTGGGTGTGTCCTTGTGCAAGGTGTACTTCTTAAAAGCAGTAGAGAAGAAGATTGGTTGGTCATATGGCTATGCCATCTGGAAGGGAGGCTCAGATCACAATTCTGATGGAATAGCGTAGAAAATTCACACATCTTTGTATTTAGCTGCTTTCCTGGTGTTCTGTTGTGGCAGTATTGAAAAAAATGCTATAATTACGGCAAACTTGATACTATAAAACGTTTCTCAAACCACATCTGTACAGGTAGCTAAACTGCAATGCTAGGATACTAATTATTCCACTTGTGAATACACAAGGTTACATGTAAAACATGCTATATTGGTTGAAACTGAAAATATCTGCTGTAAAGCTATCCACAGACATGGGATTGCTTGGATAATTTAGCGAATTGCCTCCAGATCAGGTGACAACAGCCATGTTTGTGTGCAGTTTTAACCACCTTTGGCCGCTATAGTTCTTTCAAAAATAAGCGATCAGCTGGACTGATTTTTTTTTTATTCAGTCATTTTGTCGTAATTATTAGCAGGGGTGCCCTGAGAGCTGACAGTTTTTTTTTCTCTGTGTTAAAAAGGTTGGGAAAGGCTCACACATGCAGCACACATATGTTCTACTGCCCTGAGGAAGCACACTTTGACATGCAAAACTATCATTGGTACCAGGGCTGCTTTAACCGGTTCCCAACTGGCTGCCGCAGTTATATTGCAGTAGAATGGCTCCCCTGGGTGAGCCATCGTAGCTGTGCGTCGGCCTTTTAGGACACTGTAGGAGACGTGCAACAGCAACGTGTGCCCGGAGCCAATGTGATCGCTCGTGACAGAGCGAGAACCGTCATCTGTGTGTAAACACACAAATCCCAGTTCTGTCAGGGGAGAGGAGAGAGATTGGGTGTTCATACCAAGTATGAACACCGAGCTCTCTTCTCCCCTAGTCAGTCCCATCCCCCCCACAGTTAGAACACACCTAGGGAACACAGTTAACCCCTTGATCGCCCCTAGTGTTAACACCTTCCCTGCCAGTGACATTTATACAGTAATCAGTGCATTTTTATAGCACTGATCGCTGCATAATTGTCAATGGTCCCAAAAATGTGTCAAAAGTGTCCAATTTATCCGCCGCAATATCGAAGTCCCAATAAAAATCGCAGATCACCGCCATTACTAGTAAAAAAAAAAATAATGATAAAAATGCCATAAATCTATCCCCTTTTTTGTAGACGCTATAACTTTTGCACAAACTAATCAATATATGCTTATTGTGGGTTTTTTTTTTACCAAAAATATGTAGAAGAATACATATTGGCCTAAACTGAGGAAAAAATTATTTTTTTTTAAAAAAGTGGGATATTTATTATAGCAAAAAGATATTGTGTTTTTTTCAAAATTGTCGCTCTTCTCGTCGCTCAAAGAATAAAAACCGTAGAGGTGATCAAATACCACCAAAAGAAATCTCTATTTTTGTGAAAAAAGGACGTCAATTTTGTTTGGGTACAGCGTCGCGCGACCGCGCAATTGTCAAAGTGACGCAGCGCCGTATCGCAAAAAATGGCCTGGTAATTGAGTAGCCAAATCTCCCGGGGCTGAAGTGGTTAATCCAAACCTTCTACTATTTTATACTCTCTTAAGTGAAATTTGCTGGACCAGCAAGGTCAATATGACGTCCCGATTTGCTTGTTCACACATTTTTTTTAAATATCTAAGCACCTAGAGTAATATAGATACATGCAGTGAATGATTAATATGTTTAATCCATTCTAATTTCTGGAGGCGGGGTGCACACACAGCTGAACTATGGTATATGAACACGCAACAGGATTGATTGGACAGTACATCGTTTATGCACGACCCAATGGAGACGTTTCTGAAAAGGGGCTGGAAAGGGACAGGTAAGTGAAGGACTTATGGGGGGATAGGTGTTAGTAAACCATGTTAGTAAACTAAGTAATTGCTTCTCAGGTTATGGGGAGATCATGTGTACATAAAGTAAGTGTAAATGCTCTGCAGTTTTATTTTATAGGAAACATATGGGGTTTTGTATATATTGTCTTTCTTTCTTAGTTATGTTTAAGATTGAAAAACACAATTTGTTAAAAAATATTTATTTTTTGCCAATTATTAAATACTGCTGGTTTTTCTTTGCTAACAAAGACCTGTTCTGTATAGAGTTCAGGAGCTCCAGCGCAAATTTAAACAGTACACAGCGGAAAGAGAAAGATGGCTCTTCCCTTCCCCTACTTTTCTGCTCTATTCATAGGGAGCATAGGGAGATTCAATCATAGAAGGTCTGAAAACAGCTTCAGCTATGCTCACTTGTTAGAAAACCCTTAATGCTCTATGACAAGTGCTGGTATCCCAATTAAAAAAGTGTTTGTTAAAACAAAAAAAATTTATACAACTAGGAAAGAACAATACAATTTTGTCAAAATAGTTTTATTTTAAATGTTTTAAACATTCATATGACTATAAATGATCATTTTCCTTGATCACAGTGAGATGTGGTTTCCTAAAACTCTTGATTCTTTTGTGTTTAGGCTCGTAGTCCCTAACCTTTGAGAGCATATTAGTCACATTCAAATACAACCAGAAGTGATTACAGTAAGTTTGAAAAATAACACTAAAGTCATTACTGTAATGTAATTATATAAATTAGGCAAACTCCAAATGACTTCATGCTTACAGAAATATATAACGTAGCAGGTGTTCAGACAGAACAGAACCAAGCATCTGCTGGGAGACTGCTGCAAGCAACATATAGGGTGATTGAGGGTCTTGTTGCTTCTGAGGCACTTGCTGGGGATCATTGATTTAAGCAGTAGTTAAATTATTATAACTTCTGCCACATTAGTTTGATGTAAGAATATTCAGCATTATTGATCACTCACCTGTGCACCCCCCCCCTCGTCCCCTCACCAGCAGGTCATATAAATCAATATTGCACGTGTAGCCAAGGGTTTGCTAATATAAGGCATTACAGTTGTTATGGTTGCAAATGAGTTTGGCTCCATCTAGTGTCCTTTTAATGCTGTTAGGACTTTCTTTTAATTCCTGAGAAGCAGCGCTGCAAAGCATTGTGAGAGATGTAGTTTGGAGGAGGAAGTGACTCTGTTAGCTGGATCAGCTCTGAACTACAAAACAGACATTGCAAAGCACGCAGCAATGCATGTTGGGAGCAGTAATAAAAGGAAAAGACCGGCCATCTTTCAGCCTTTCTGGTCACCATTCAATAACTGCTAGCAGGAGGTCTGTGTGTGTGACCAGGAGACTGCGGCCTATATAGCGCGGAGCAGGATCGCCAGCCTCTGAGGGACTTCAGAGTACAGCCCTGCCAGCTTAGCAAGCGGATCAGTGTGCAGTGAAAGAAAATCTGGAAGTTTTCCTGCATTTCAGCCACCTGGAGGAGCGGTATAGCGTGGCAGCGCCATCTTTTCATCAGACTGAGACATCAGGAGGGGAGTCCGGACGGAGCCTCACAGCCTCCAAGTCTACTGTGGTGAGAGGGCACCTGCCCATTTCAGTAAAGTGCACTGTTTGCTGAGTGAGTTATTTACAGACTGCTGGTGAGACTTGTAGTTCCACAGAAGTTATTCTACTTATTCACAGGCGACATACAGCTGAACTCTCGGGTTTGTCCATCCCTGTGCTGTAAGGTCAGTACTGTATTACACTCACACATAAGGAGGAAGTTACAAGTGCCATATTTCTTCAGTTAAACAGTTATAAACGTACCATTTATTCTACAGTTTGATTGGTGTGTTTATTGAGGCCTCAGTGGGAAGGTGTTTAATATAGGTTTTGGAGAATATTGAACACTTGTCCCATTCTACACCTGTCTAAATACTCCCTATGGTGATTATTGAATCTACAGTTTTCATATCTATATTGATTGTTATCAACTGTCATTTATTGTTTGTGTTTAATCACATTGTTCATTGTGTTTGATATTCACTCTAGTAAACTTTCTGAGTGGTTCAGTGTCATTGTGTGAGTTTCTCATTGATAACATCCCATTACAGAATGGAACCCAAGGTGTCAGAGGTAAGAGAGGATCTGCAGAGTAGGGGTAACCAGTCAATCAGCAGCCCTCACGGGGGTACCGCTATACACGCTAAAGGGATTTAGGTGAAAGCATTATTGCCCTGAAATTAGGATCTATATTATAGCAACTGTCTGCATGCACCCTCTATATAGTATAATACATTGCTGGCTTGCTGGAGACCCCAGGTGCAGGAGTCCAATCAAAGTTGTCAAATTTATGGTCTCAAAATTAGTGGTAAGTTTTCAATATTTCTACATCTACTGTTTAGTTAAAGGGTACACTTTAAAATCTTTGCAGCTAAAATCAAAAGAAGCATAATCATCATTACTGATTGCGAAGGAGCCACAGTATTACCCATTCACTTCCCTTAAACCCGTAGCATTACTTGCAATCATGAGCCCATTTGCAATACATCTTAATCAACATTAAAAAGAATATACAAAGCCAAAATGGGAGAACATTATAAGGCAGAGGGGCATTGCTGCAGTATTTGCATTGAGTTACCGTAAGCATTAAATACAGTAACCAATAAATATAATGCACACTAAAGATTTCTGGAATACATTTATGGGGTGGGTCAAGAGTCACAGAAAAAAATTGATAAATAGAAGAGGATACATTATTGCCCCTTAGCTAAAGTCATTTGTTCCTAAATAAACATCTAAATAGATGTTTGGCTGTTAGGAATGCACAATGGCAATGCAGAGAAAGGGCAATGTGGGTGCAAACCATATGGGTGAGCCATGATAAATTGAGAGCAGAAAGTACTAAAGTAAGTAAAGTAAGTTCTACAGTATCAACCTTGTAGTCCTGGTTGGGCACAGTCCAGCACCATTAATCTGTGCGTTGACTTCCAGAGCAGGTTTCAAAGATCTACTCATAAGTTTGAGGGTCCATGAAATGCTAACCTTCTTCACCATTCCACTGACCCCCACTTATTACAAAATTTACCTTGCAATATTCTTTTTGATGTTAAGTGATACAGTCAGTGGCGGCTGGTGGTTTTTTTTTTAGGGGGCGGCAAACAACCACCCCCCTGGTGTTTTTTTTTTGAGGGGGCGGCAAACAACCACCCCCTGTTTGGTTGGTCAGCGGAACCCCCCCACCCCGGCACTTACCCCATCGGTTGTAGGTGGGCGGGCTCCTACGGGCAGCGGCTGGGTTGTGGGCTCCTATGGGAGGCGGGCAGCTGCTCCTGTGTCCTCTCTGCATCATGGCGGCTTTCGCCATGTGGCTGCTTCCTCCTCCTCCTAGCCATCCAATTGGCTCGTCTGTACTTTCAGCCAATCGGGTGACCAGTGTCGAAACCTGCTTTCTCATTGGCTGGGAGGAGGATCAGTGTTACAACAGCGAATATTGATTCGCTGTTTTAACACACCTGGGTGGGCTCGGAGTGCACTCTCTGCAACCCCAGCCCACCCTATATTGAAGCCTATTAGAGCCTCTGGCTCTAATCGGTGCTTCAAAAAAACAACCCCCCCCCACATTGGAATCCATGCGCCAATGTCCTGAAAGGGCCCAGATGCATGGATAGGGGAGGCAATGATGGACGGGGGGGTGGCACTCGTGTGCCCTGAATGGACAGGCTGCCCCTGGATACAGTGCAATGATACTGGACAAGCACTGCTCTCAGAATTCTGTGAGAAAGTGAATTGTGATGTAGCCAGGTGATGGGCTGCAGCAATATGGAGAAGGAGACATTGCCTTTTATTCTTTTCTCCCTCTACTGAGATACTGATGTTATGATGCACAAGTTGATCAAGCCTATAGACTTCCATACAGAGTGCTGAGAATCCTGAATGTGTTAATTTAAGATGGCAGTCATATAATGGGACAAAAAGACTCCTTACACTACGGATCCCAATGTGCAGTAAGAGGAGTAAAAAGATGATTTTTATCAAATTGCCTAGGAATGATCTTGCTCCCCACTGAGGGGGTTAGAGAAAGAGTACCTCTATCTGGATATTTGCCTGCCAGAGGGAGACCCTACTAGTGAAGATCGAAGCCTGAGGCTGCAAGTGAGTACACCGAGGGTATCACAGCTCCAAACACAATACAGCACCTGCACTGCTGCCTCAGGGAGACTGAAGCATCCACTCACCCTCTGCTTCCCACTGCTGATCACCAGAGGCTTTCAGGGAGAGACCGAGGGCGCCCCCCTTTTACAGTGAGAGATCACAGCAGCAGCCCCGGGACTTGTAAAAGGACTATTCACCCGTTGCTGATACTGCTAGCAGGGACTGAACCACTAAGAGCAGGACATCAAGTGTACCCAATCTATACCACACTTATACTGCACTTATTCCAAAGTCAGACTGCACCTATAACAACCCTATACCGGGTTTTGCAGAACTTTTACAGCATCTTTACCAAATCTACTTTGCACCTGTGCAAAGACTATTTCGTACCTATACTGCATTTAGGTTAACTAGGACGGTCATTAAGTGATCCAATGCTTTTAAGGGCCCCAACGATTGCCAGCAGAAAAACACCTCAAAGGATTGACCCTCTCATAATAATTATTCTGCAAGCCCCCTTTGATTCCCTGTACTGTCTGCTACCATCCTCCTTTTCTTTTGGACAGTGCATATCCAGTCAGTCTAGGATTAGCTACGCTGCCATAAATGCACTCTGGCAGTATAGTTCCAGCACTTTGTAGATTAAACTTCACTATAGTTCACTGCTGCACTTGAGGTGGCCTTGCTACTGTTTAGGCTGATCTGGATGCCAAATGTCATCCTATGCCTAGTCCCTACTGTTAATTACCTTGTATGCTAAATTGTGTAATTACCACTGTTAGTCCATTTTATGCTTACCTAGTTACCAACCATATTGGATGACAATATATTAAATTTGTCTTCACTACCTGATTTGGTGTCGGTTTTCTTTTATATAGCACTACTATAGGGTACCAAGTATCACTTTTAGTGGTTTCCTGCAATATTGCATCTTTGTACACTCAACCTGGTGTGTCAGAGGGGCTGGGGTTCTTGAGAAGGTTGAGGCAAAGAACAGAGGACCCATCTCATCCAGTGCCTACTAGGGGGGTATCACTACAGTGCATTTCAGAAATTGAGCCTCCAGTTCCACATTTTGCCTCAAAGTAAACCTGTCACCATGGTATACAACGATAAAATGTATGAGCAGAGGTTGCCTTTAGTGAAAACTGTAACAAAAGACACCTTTTAGAATTGAAACTCATTCACCATCAGTATAGTTGTAAATAAACAAACTTAAACTTCAGTGAAAACTGCATGTCAAAATGATCAGAAGATCCAGAGATATACGCTGCTCAATTTATAAGCAAATCTCAGCTTTTCCCTAGTTGTAGTTTCTGCCTATGAGTTTTTAATCATTTGAATGCTTTATACATATTTACTTATCTAAGCAGCAGTAAATGTATAGTACCGATACCTACGCCCCATGCCCGGTTCAGCCACAGGAGCTATGTAAAATACCCAGAATTTGTGACACCTCCCCTGCCTCCCGTAGTTCAGAGCCTCGTGTCTAAATGGACAATCACCAGGCTCCAATGGGATCACATGAGTGCAGGATGTGTTAATTTTTAAAAATTCAAAACTTGCACAGGAATTTTTTTGCACCAGAATTCTAGCAGACTTGGCGGATCTTCATAGTCACAGAGTAGTATAAAAAATATATGATGAAGTAATATGTCACAATCATAGCAATTATAACAGGACTAACCCCTTTCCAGCTGTCCTTTGTTTGTAAATGGGTTGAGATTTGCTCTATAAATATTAAGTCTACATCAGCCATATGAAGTAGACGTCCATTTGCCCACTGCCTTTAAGGAATTGTCACTCTGGAGCTGATGACTCATGTGTGGAAGTCACTGCAAAAATGACTGAATGAGGATCTGATAAAGCAGGGGTAGGCAACCTCGGCCCTCCAGCTGTGGTGAAACTACAAATCCCATCATGCCTCTGCGTCTAGGAGTCATGCCTATGATTGTTAGGGTCTTGCAATGTCTCATGGGACTTGTAGTTCAGCTGGAGGGCCAAGGTTGCCAACCTTTTTTTTTTTCCTTTCTTTATATGGTTATGCAAGTTTTATGCTACTCTGGGTTTTGACTATGACTATTTTTACTGCAGCATGCTATAGAGAGGGAAAGTCAGATTAAGACATTGAAATATGTCATTTTACGAGGATATTAATTACAGTGTTCAATCATATTTAACTTTAAATACAATTTTCTAAAAATGAATAAGGATTTTCAAACTATTTTAGCATTCCATCGAGTCCATCATAGTATTCTTACCTATAGAATATGTCATACCTAATGCACACATAGATAAGGCTCTAAATTAGCAGATTTCCTTGTGACAAATGACTGCGTTTTCAGTTAATAAATCACGTGAAAAGGAAAAATTCCTGTTCACTTTGAATATCCAAACATGGGCAACTGAAATAAGTAAACATGAATTTGCTTTTCAGATAATTGGATAATTGAAGTAAATATTTATGAAATGTATTGAGTAAAGTTTTATTAAATCCACCTCGGTATCTGCTACGGTTTTTTAGGTTAGCTATGCATCTACACTTATATAGTAGATTCTCAAATGTTCATAGAGGAGCACCTGGTACCAAAGTTCATCTCACTTAAAGTGATACTAAATCTAAAAACATTCCTTGCATTAAGGTAAAAAATGTTTCCCATTTCTCTGCCACCCAATGTGTGAAGGGGATAGGAGGGGAGAATAGATTCAGCACTGTGCACGGCTGTATCTCTTCTCCCCTCTCTTCCTCTTCACACAACACTCAAGCAGGAGCAAGAGCCATTGGCTCCTGCTGCTGTCAATTAAATACAGTGAGGAGGAAGTGAGGGGGCGGGACCGAGTCCTGCTTTGTAAGTCTTTGGAGTGCAGACACACAGCTCGGGAGCGTGCAGACACTGTGCCTCCATAGCAAGCGGATAGCTATGGGAACACATGAAGAAGAGGATCGCCGCCTGGGGACCCGAGAAGAGGAGGATTGGGGCCACTCAGTGCAATACCACTGCACAGAGCAGGTGAGTATAACATGTTTGTTATTTTAATTTTTTTAAAAATACTTTAGTAACACTTTGAAGGACTTTTTGAAACATGTAATGGTTAAGATCATCAGTTAAAGCCAACTCCTCCTTCAGGGTTTGAGAAGCCCTTTTTAATAGAAATCACAATAGAAAGCACAAAAGGACATGTGTTAAAGATTGATGAAGACCATTAAATATTTCAAAAAGTCCTTTGCGTAAGATGAACTTTTGTTTCAGGTGCTCCTCTGTACATATTCAAGAATCTACTATCTGTCAAGTGCTTCCTTGTGTCGTTATCAGAGAGGTAGCAGAATACAACCAGAAAAGGGTCCACCCATATTATGTTTCAATCACGGATCTGCTTATTTTAAGGAAACAAAATCACTTTTGGTAGACTTATCAGGACCAAATTTTACTTCTGTTGGTCCAGCACTATCACACACACATCAGGCATCTACACACATATGACCTTTATTAATACATATTGTTCAATGTTTTTTTAAATGTTTACTCTCTGAAAAATTGTTGACTATGCAGTTTGACTGCCAACACCTGACACTGTCAGACAAAAGATCAACCAGCCCAAGGGATTTCTACGCAAATATTGGTTGGTTGTCAACATCTAGTGTTACTACTGTATGTGGCAATAAATACTGATGGTCAAACAAACATACAAAAATTGGATTCTTTGAACCTCAGAGATGGAATTATGGAGACTGAAGCCCTAGGCAATAGGCACAAATAATCCACTGCAATTTAATTGTCTGTACTGGCATGGCCCCTCCCTATTAGACTTCAATTGTCGAAAAATGCACACTCCCTTGTTAAGTTATAGGTAGGTATGCAGCTGTGATTAATCATGTTATTTTCCTTGTTTACAGCAGAAGCATGTACATTGTAACTGGGCCCCCTGAACATTCCCCAGGCCCTAGGCTCTTGCCTAGGTTAACTTGTGGATGATTAAGCTCTTTATCCAATGACTGCACAGTCGGACACTTTGGAAATGCAATGCACAGGAAATCAAGACCTAGTGACCAATCAATTTTGGTTCTATTATCCAGCAACAAAATAACAATCTGAATGGGTACTTAGGATCATGCAAAATGTTTTTCACTAATATTCTCTACTACTGCTGCCTGTAACAGTTGTGGATTTGATAAAAGTCATGGCTTTTTCCTGACCTGTACAAGTATGGCAGGTCAGGAAATTTAAGTCAGTGAATCAAAATCTTGAAGCAACAGGGTCATCATGACTTCTAAGGAAGCTAGAAATTTTAAAACGAGAAGTCAGCCTCCATATTTCTTTTAAGGCAGGTTGCCTCTAGGAGAGATTTACATGGTCCTGTCCAATCCCCTGGGTATTTTTGTAAACCAACTTCTTTTGCACATGTTGCATTTAAAAAAAATGCAAGGGTTTTCAACTTTTCATACATCATTGCTTCATGAAGAATATCGGTTTGTTTTTAGCTGTGTCTTGATGTTCAAAAGAAAAGAGTAGACAGGTTTTACCTAAATGGCCTTTAATGAATACATTACAACAGACCAATGCATTAAGTTTAAACAACCAACCAGAAATTTTCAATCACTCAGAAAACTGGCCAAACAACACCAAGTTACGGATTGCTGTACATCATTGTTCTGTTATTTTTTTTATATATATATATATATATTATTAAAAGGACACAATTTACATTTACTCTAGGTTTCATACTTTTTTTGCCAAATTAACTAATTTTAGAACAAGAAAAATAAAAAAGCACCTACCTCCACCTCCTCCAAGAAGACTCGAGTTTGCTGAAAAAAAAAAAAGGAAATATTAAGGTCACATACACAAAAAAAGCTTGCTATGTTCAGCACAACTACAAGTGACCAATGTGTTCTGCTAGGATGGTGCATTTCCATTTCACACACCTGGGCTGTTGTAAATCAATGACACACTGACTACATCAGTTCCCACCAGAGATATTCTTCTAAGCGTATCTAAATTATTTTCACAGCTGATGCATCAACAGTTTCATGCCACACTTCTGATTATGAAGCTTAAAGTATTTAATTAAAACGCTGTCAAGATATAACATTTTCACAGCACAATGTCTTTTGAAAAAAAAATACACATTATCTAAATACCATCCCTGTGTGTTCTTTGAAGACATTTAGCTAGGATTGAGCTTGGAAGACCAAAGACTAGAAAGCAGAAAACAGGATTAATTAGCTATGACAAAGAAAGGAAAAACACTTTCAACTTTAGATCCGGCCAAGGTGCTATGCTTTGATAGGTACGTTACTGGTCACTAGCACAGCCACATGAAAAGATGGAAATATAGTGTAACACACCAGAATCTCATGAAAAAAAAGAATCATCACTTACGGTACTTAACTTTTCTATTATCAAAAAAAAAAACTTTGAGCTGCTACAAAATTGTATGTAAAATCTTTGAATTAGGTTAGGCCCAGGTTCACACTGAGCTGCGGGAATGAAGCCGAGTTCAGCTTTCACTCCCGCATGTCAGTCCCGATTTTGGCCGCAATTTCAGAGACATCTGTGCAGGTTTCTGCACAGATGTCAATGTAAATCGTAGCTCAATATCGCCAAAAAGTAGTACAGAAACTACTTTTTGAAATCGGTGCTGCGCCGCAATCGCAGCACCGAATAGGACGGTGCCATTGCCGGCAATTGCCGCCGATTTGACATGTCAAATCGTACCAATGTGAACCAGGGCTTAGAGATTAGTAAAGGTTTATACTTGAATCATTTTAGTCTAGGATGCTGCCTGCAGATCCTAGATAGTGGCCAGATTTACTTATGCAATCCAGTCTCTAGTTGGTCTTTTGGAAGCAAATTCTACAAACATAACAACTTGCGTGTTTATGCCAATGGAGAAAGGGGACAAAGGGATCACCAGGTGTCTCAAGGAAAACAATTGGCTATCAAAATCAATCCCAGCCAATCAACATTCCTAAGCCAGAGAACATAGACCAGGGTCATGGTGGACACTGCAAACAAATTGCCACTGCCGCCACCTATAACTGGCCTTTGCAGCAAGGAGCACATGGAAGGGTGACGCATGTCAAACAAAACTAAAAAAAAAATCCCAGCTCAACTTACCGACCAGTCTGAAACCAACCGAATGAACCTGTCTAACAGTATGCATTAAAAACATGGGTTTAGTTTGCACACATTTGCAAATACTACATAGTTCTTTGGTTTTGTTTGTCATGGTGGACACTATCAACATACTAACACGACATAGCTTTACTGCAATGCTACAGTTATAGTTGGCCTTTTCATGTGAAGACTAGCAGCAGAGTATTATACTATGTGTTAGATTCTCTGTACCTCCATCCAGGATAGACACCTGCATGCACATATATACAGCTTTAGGCCCGTTCAAGATCAGGGCTCGATCCCTACCAAATTAACACGCATGGCATGTAGGAAAGATTTCCTTGTGATAACATTTAGTCATTTATAATATGGTGCTGCCTCTAGTAGTCATTTGTAACCGTGTAGCGGTCTCTGATATTCTGCAGTAGTTTAACTGCTTCTTATAACATGACAAAAGTCTCTAATATTCCCTTGTAACATAGCAGGAGTCTTTAAATTGACACAAGTTTGGAAGAAGCCTCCAAGATTCTGCTTAAAGCATAGTTGCAGTTACAGAGCCTGCAGGCTATGCAGGGTTGAGGCTACAATGGAGCTCAAAAAGAAGCCGTGGGTTGGGTAGCATACTATAATTTATAGATACTGGCTGCATGCAGCTCCCCACTCTATAAAAAAAATAAAAATAAAAAATAAAAATAACCTTTTTCTGAACCATAAAATGCATCACATTCCCGAGCTCCATTGTAAATGTTGCGAGCAGTATAAGAGCTAGGAAGTTTAAATCCAAGAGAGGAGTGACACACTTGTCAAAAAAGTGAAATGACTGACAGCACTGAATGTCAACAAGAGGTGAGCAATCAGAACAAGTAGTTTCCTGTCAATTCCTGCAACAAACTACAGAAGTAGTCATAAATCGTGACTTGACTGTACTGTCACTGTATCTGTCCAAAAATCAGCATATAGCCAAAAATATATAATTGTGTAGTGTGGATATAGTTAGAACATGGACACCCAAGCGATTTAAGCTAAATGTACTATGACAGCAAAAGTATATATACAGTATCTCACAAAAGTGAGTACACCCCTCACATTTTTGTAAATAATTTATTATATCTTTTCATGTGACAACACTGAAGAAATGACACTTTGCTACAATGTAAAGTAGTGAGTGTACAACCGTGTAAATTTGCTGTCCCCTCAAAATAACTCAACACACAGCCATTAATGTCTAAACCGCTGGCAACATAAGTTAGTACACCCCTATGTGAAAATGTCCAAATTGTGCCCAAAGTGACAATATTTTGTGTGGCCACCATTATTTTCCAGCACTGCCTTAACCCTCTGGGGCATGGAGTTCACCAGAGCTTCACAGGTTGCCACGGGAGTCCTCTTCCACTCCTCCATGACATCATGGAGCTGATGAATGTTAGAGACCTTGCACTCCTCCACCTTTCAATTGAGGATGCCCACAGATGCTCAATAGGTTTTAAGTCTGGAGACATGCTTGGCCAGTCCATCACCTTTATCCTCAGCTTCTTTAGCAAGACAGTGGTCATCTTGGAGGTGTGTTTGGGGTCGTTATGTTGGAATACTGCCTTGCGGCCCAGTCTCCAAAGGGAGGGGATCATGCTCTGCTTCAGTATGTCACAGTTCATGTTGGCATTCTTGGTTCCCTCAATGAACTGTAGCTCCCCAGTGCTGGCAGCACTCATGCAGCTTCAGACCATGACACTCCCACTACCATGTTTGACTGTAGGCAACACACACTTGTCCTCCTTCTAGGATGACAGCCATGCAGACCAATTTGATGCAGTGTGTGGCGAATGGTCTGAGTACTGACAGGCTGACCCCCACCCCTTCAACCTCTGCAGCAATGCTGGTAGCATTGATACGTTTATTTCCCAAAGACAACCTCTGGATATGATGCTGAGCACATGCACTCAACTTCTTTGGTCAACCATGGTGAGGCCTGTTCTGAGTGGAGCCTGTCCTGTTAAACCGCTGTATCGTCTTGGCCACTGTGCTGCAGCTCAGTTTCAGGGTCTTGGCAATCTTCTTATAGCCTAGGCCTTCTTTATGTAGAGGAACAATTCTTTTTTTTCAGATCCTCAGAGAGGTCTTTGCCATGAGGTGCCATGTTGAACTTCCAGTGACCAGTCTGAGAGAGTGAGAGCGATAACACCAAATTTAACACACCTGTTCCCATTCACACCTGAGACCTTGTAACACTAATGAGTCACATGACAGCAGGGAGGGAAAATGACTAATTGGGCCCAATTTGGACATTTTCATTTAGGGGTGTACTCACTTTTGTTGCCAGCGGTTTAGACATTAATGGCTGTGAGTTATTTTGAGGGGACAGCAAATTTACACTGTTATACAAGCTGCACACTCACAACTTCACATTGTAGCAAAGTGTCATTTTTTTCAGTTTTGTCACATGAAAAGATATAATAAAATATTTACAAAAATGTGAGGGGTGTACTCACTTTTGTGAGATACTCTATATTATATATATATATATATATATATATTTTTTTTTTTTACAGTTATAATGTGAGTGAAGTTACATTTATTTTGTCTGTCATCTTATCCTAAACAGTTTTAGATTATGCGGTGGCATAGGAACAGCAGATGTTCACATGTCTTCCTCCAGCACTTCCAAAAAATATGGATCTCATGACAGCCCACAAGAATAAATGTCATAGGGTAGGGTAGCATTCTTCAAAACGACCTCAAGTGTAACAGGGTATCCTTTCCACAGACCATTAAACTGAGGGGGCACCACACTGACCACCAATGTAACGGCCATTCTTCCCACTAATCACCATTTTAAAAGGCCATTTTTTTCACCTACTACCAGTGTAAGGGGGTACCTTTCCTATTGGCGACCAAAGTAACAAGGTCCTTCTACAACTGACAACCAGTCTAGGGGATTACTTCTCTTACGTACCACTGATGCAAAAGGTGACCTTCTCCACTGATCCTCAATGTAGCAGAAGCCCTTATCCACTGATAACAAATGTAGGAGAGCCCATTTCTACTGACTACCAATGTAAGAGGGCCCTTTTGCACTGACCACCAATGTAGGAGAGACATTTTCTACTATCAATATAAGAGGGCCCTTCTTCATGGACCACAAAAGCAAGGGGACACTACTCAGACCACCAATATAAAGGTGGAAATTGTCCACTGTGCACAAATTTAAGGGGACACTAAAATTGTCACTGTCATTTATTGACTATGTGAAAATGAGAGTCAAATATATTGGGTACACCATATTCTTATTTTTTTTTCTTATATCTACAACTGACACTAATGTACTCTGAGTTGTAGATATAATCCTCTTTAGCAGAAGTTACCTGAGACATGAAAATTATTTCAAGGGTTCCTCTTTGGTATAGAGGTTGAGCAAGGCCGATTGATTCATATTACAAACCACTAGCATTTTGTCAGCAATGTTAAGTACCTGACCCCACAGGTAATGAAGACCGAGCTTTCAAACGTGATGACATCTCCAAGATGGAAGCTGTTTTCACATGGAAGATTAGATTTCAATTCAAGATTACCCGTAAAGCTAAAAGCTTTCAGGGAGACATCTCTCAGTGCTGGGAAATATGGTTTATAAACCTGCTCACTTCCTTTTAAAAATAGCCAGAGGCGTTAGACCATTTATTTACGATAACCAAATGATCTGGCTGGAGTGCACATCACACTACACCTCATACAGTATGTAAATGTCATTGACATAGCAAAGGCAGCTGGGAACAGCGAACAAGGCTTGAATTGACACGGAATGTTATACTACATGGGTCAGTTTTCACTCAGTGACCGTCCCAGTGACAACAGAATTCAGTATGGTATAACTAATTATAATTATAATTATAATTAAGGCTAACTACTTTAGGTAGCAAGTAAAATAATTCAGTGAATAGCTAAAGTAACGTTTGCAAGACACTTAAAGGAAACCTGTACTGAAGGATCTAGGTATCCTATTGCCAGACTGAACACAACTTATGTGCAAGACCTCTTAGAAGTCATGTTACCATCCTGCTTTTTTTGCTTCCTCCAATGTGTGCTATAATGAGCTATCACTTTAAGAGTCAGGCAACAGCAGGTCACATGGTGTGTTCATGTTGTTATGCTGTGTTTCACACAGAGTCTGCTAGATATTGCTTTCCAACTTGCAGTCTTGCGCATGCCATTTAATCTCTGTTCTGTTGTGAAAACAGTTCTCCTCAAATCAAAATTACGTTCACACCATGGGATTGATTTACTAAAGGTAAATATGAAGTTAACTTTGCAGGGGTAGTTGTCCTTTGCAAGGCAGAACTTGGTAAATGTGGTGAAATTTCACTTTGTAAAGAACGCCCAATCAAGTGCAAGGGGCAAAAAAAAAAAATTGAATTTTTGTGTGCACATTTATTTATTTTTATTACAGGCACTTATATAGCACTGTCGATTTTACACAGTGATTTACATATATATTATACATTTAGATAAGTCCCTGCACTCAAGGAGCTTACAATCCAAGGTCCCTACCTCACATTCATCCATATACATACTAGCGCCAATTTATATAGGGGCCAATTAACCTACCAGTGTGTCTTTGGAGTGTGGGAGGAAACCAGAGTACCCAGAGGAAACCCATGCAGGCACAGGGAGAACATGCAAACAAAATGGTTCTGGTGTTTCCTCTTGCCATGCCTAACAACAATCCATGTGTTCTAAAGACCCTTCAAATCCAGTGGTAATGAGCTACAAAGTCTTTTTTTATATAGAAAAACAGGATAAAAAACAGAATTAGGCCCAAAAGAGATCACCAGCCAGTACATAATCATTGCTGACCAGACATGAATGGTCAAGGTTTTGTATTAGTTGGCAAAGAAAGGCTGCATAATTAGGACACTTGTTAGACAAAATCACAATTTTAAGATTCAATTATTGGCAAATGGAGGAATTTACACAATGGGGCAGTCTGGTGTCTTATTCTAGGTAGAATTTACATTTGAAAAAAAATGAATGTAAAAGGTACAGATACAAGTTAAAGCAAACCTAAAAGGGATATCACATTTTCTGAAGTGCTGCTGATATCAAATAGCAGGTGCCTCCACCAGCAGCCCTGAACCCTACAGTCTGGTTTGCAAATTTGAAGTAGCTCCCCTGGTTGAGAAACTGGCCCAGCCTTCTCCTGTGCCATAATATAGGCACTTTAAAAAACTTTTATGCCAACTCAGTTATACTTTAACTATAGTTTGTTTCCCCAGCTCAATGCTGTCCCCAAGGCATGCTTGTGTGATGAGGGTATGCATCAAAATTCCCAGTTCCCTGAAATACACATCACTACAAAATGTATTTTACTTGAAAGGAATGTATAAAAAGTTTTGCATGTATTAGCTTTGTATATTTTATGTTCAAGACCAAAAAAAAAAAAAAAAAGTTCAATGTTTTACATATCTAGTTAGTTAAATATGAAATATCCCATATTTGATATGCACCCCTTGTAATCCTGCACGGGAAATATTGGTTTACATTAACATGTGCAAGTAGCTCCTATGACAGGGGATGCCTATAATTTGAGTTCAAGCCCTGTGCATTCTTCCAAGAAGAACAGTGACTCAAATGAGCAAAAGAAGAGATTTTTTTGGGACAGAATACAATGCACCAGACTCCCTCAGGTTCCCACGTTGAAACAAAGTGACTTTTTTTTTTAATCAGTTCTTATTTGTTAACGACTTGCTGACTGACATGTTAAAATATCCTGTGAGCAAATGGTTATACTAGGATCATGACTACAGTTGCAGCCATGATCCTGGTACTGGTTTTCTTCATCCATCACATTTCTGGTAGAAGTGATCTTGGTGGCTTTACAGCCACCCAAACACCTTTTCAGTTTCGCAAAGCCCCCCCCCCTGCCCCCTAACTCCTGCCACCACCGCCAGTGGTTCAGGGCTCTTCCTCTCTTCCGGGGAGCCTGGGATTGCAGTAGTCAGGGCAGCTGCCCACAGAGGAAATGGAGGAACATCCATTTCCTGATCTCCTCTGTGACAAATGAACCCAGGAAACAACAATGATTTTGTCACTTTCAGTTTCAGAGCTGTCATTTCCTGGCTATTACAGCCAGGGAAACAGTTAACCAAGCACAATCTGTACTCAGTAAGAGCCCTTTCACACTGAAAGTGCCTGGGCGTTGGTGGTGAAGCGGCACTATTTATAGCGCCACTTTACCGTTGTTTTATCAGTGCCACTCGGCCGCTAGCGGGGCAGTTTTAACCCCCGCTGGCGGCGGAAAAAGGGTTACATTCGCCCGCAAAATGCCGCTGCAGCAGCTCTTTGCCGGCGCTGCCCATTGGTTTCAATTGGCAGGAGCAGTGTATTCACCGTTCCTCCACCACTGCAAAGAAGCTGCTGGCAGGACGTTTTGTGACGCCCTGCCAGCGCAGTGCCCCAGTGTGAAAGCACTTGGGCTTTCACACTGGGTTTGCAGCTGAGGCTTTTTTCAGGCACCATGCAGGCGCTATTTTTAGCGCTGTAGCGCCTGAAAAACACCTCCAGTGTGAAAGGGGTGGGGTCTAAGCGGTTTTTGGGGACAGGGGAGACATCAGGGGTTTAATAGACCCCTGATGTCTCCATGTCATCTGCCAAAAGCTTGTTCGCCCCCTTGTGATAGCAATAAAGGTAAATTAAATACATTTTTTTTAAAGTGTAAAAAAAAATTATAACAATAAAAAAAGTAAAAGCGACCTTGTCCCGCGGTGCATATACACAAACACAAAGGCGCACGTAGGCCCAGCATGCATTTGGAAATGGTGGCACCACATGTGAGGTATCACCAGAAATGTTGGAGGGAGTCTAGTAATTTGGGGGCCCTAAATCACGATTATTTGATATAAAAGACAGACTGTTACATTAATCATGAGAATAATTATGATCAAAAATACAGATCCAATGGAAACAAGTACAATCACTGATATATGAAGATAATGGAAAATCTACTATCAAAAAAAGTGGACTTTATCGGCACAACATGAGGCTGTTGATTAAAAAGTGTATATTTGATTTGTCCAAAGGTTAAAAACTTTTTACATGTACTCTTTGTACTCTATAAGTATTACTTTGTTATAACTGTACAATACTGTAAGGATACAATTATTTTTAATACAACATACATACATGTTATTTGTATTTTGCTGAATTTTGGTTAAATACCTAATGCCGTGTACACACAGCCGGACTTTTCTACCAAACTTGTCCAACGGAACGAATCCGTCGCACAATTCGACCGTGTGTGGGCTTAATCGTACCTGCAGCGGACCTTTTCTGTCGAAAATGTGACGGACTTTAGATTTAGAACATGTTTCAAATCTTTCCGACGGACTTGAGTCCGGTCGAAAAATCCGTTCGTCTGTATGTTAGGGCAGCTATTGGCTACTGGCTATGAACTTCTTTATTCTAGTCTGGTCGCACATCATCACAGTCGAATCCGTCCGACTTTGGTGTGATTGTGTGTAGACAAGTCCGTTGAAGTCCGTTGAAAGTCCGTGGAAAAGTCCAACGTGATTCAGTCCGTCGAAAGTCCGGTCGTGTGTACACAGCATAATAGTTTTTTTAATCTTTCAAAAAATGTTAAGACATAAAGTAAAGCAACACCCTCTAATATACATGTCGCCAACAATACCCCAACCCAGAATGGAAGTTACGTCCAATATACAATTACACCAAATCCTTCATAAACAGTAAGTAGTATCAATGTTGACATCGGTGATCATAGTTGTTCCATTCTGGGGAGCTCATGGAACGTTAATGTAGCAAACATAAGCTTTCACTCCATTAGAAAGGAACTGACATTTGATCTTTTTTGTTTTAGAAAATCATAGTTGCACCACCATGCTGAAATGAAAAGGCAATTTTAATACCAACAATTTACAAAATGACAGCTATTGAAATAGCAATTGTTATATTGTTCTTTAGGGAAAGAGTTGCCTATTACCCAAGCTACATCAACAGCCACGCAGCTTTTATTGCTCATTGGTTTTTCATCTTGGCACTCTACTGGTTAACATTCTACAGTCACTGTGTAATACACTTAGCACATCAAGTGTCTGGACAAGACTGCTCTCTTTTCACACTACAGCCTTGTCAGAAAACACAGTAATAAACATTTTAATGGAGGAAATGATTCATAAGATACACTAATCAATGCCACAGCAGTAAAATAAAAGAAGAAACATTTGCCAATACTATAGACAGATTCCAGTTCATCAATAAAACATCAGAGTGCTGGAACCGTGAGCTGTGTTATTTATGAGAACGTTGGCTACACTACCTCATACACGCTTGCAGAGACTTTCTTATGTGTCACCTCATTTTATTTGATTTGGTAGCGGAGGAAAAAAAAATGGGAACAGCAAGATACATCACCAAGCAGTACCCAGCCTGGGCTCAGTCTAGGAGGAGGAGGAGGTGGGTGATCTTTCTCTGGTGTTCACTCATTTTAACGTAATTATATTTTATGTATAACAGAGCAATCATCCCATGCCACAATAACCACATTCCCCTTGAAGTACATTATTGATACATGGTTTCCTTGTAAACACAGAGCAGTATCAAGTTGCAGAGCCACAGTGATGGCTTTTACGGCTGGCAGTGAGGAATCAATAAGAATCACTGTACCCAGAGGCATGAGAAAAACGTAACATAAAATTGCAATCATACATTACTACTTTAAAAAAAAAAAATCCAATACATTAGATGTGGCGTATCGAGAGAGAGGTGACTGACATTGAAAACAGCAAAGGCGGAAAACCTGTGGCTCACCACCAACACAAGTGATATACAAAACCTGATCCTTGTCACATTCAACTGTGAATCTTTCCAAGTCCTGATATACAAAAGCTGTGGCTCACCATTTACAGCTGTAGCTCTGTGTCCTTTAGTGCCCCACAGTACTGTGAGCCTGTTTTAATGGTTTGAGAAGTTTCTGAAATTTTTCAGATTTCATTGACCTGTGCATTGGACCACCTCCTGACCTGCTTCAAGTGATTTTTTTGCATTCCCATAGACTTGCGTTGGAATGCAAAACCCGTTTGAAGTGCACAAAAGGCCTTAAAAGGCACACTGTGACATAAGGGTCTGAGCATGGGGTCACACAGGCATCTGACACTCCCAGAAATGTGAAACGCTAAAGAGTCTGATGAAGGCTGCAGTGATGGAATGGGGACAATGGTTGCTAGACAGGTGAGTATATTTCCTATTCTATTTGTAGCCAGGAGTGGAGAGTGAGGCAAACACTGGCTGCAGCTGCTCTCGGTAGCAGCTACCCTACGGTGCTGAACTGGTTAACAGCTATATCAGTGAGAGGAGGGAGCCGCTGAGCAGGAATGGTTCAATGGAATGCAATAAGTAGCACTGCACTGTGGGAACTGTAGTCCAGAAGAGAGAGACTCCACTGTAATCAAGAGCTTTAAAAACTGCATTTTCCAGATACAGATTGTCAGAATGAGAGAAAAGAGCTACATTTTCTCAAGCTGTACAGGACACGGCATTCTATTGCTATGAGGGAGACCGGAGAGAAGCACATCGCTGTCCAGGGTGCACAATTGGCGCAGTGGCACCTGTGGCTGAGTTTGGGGGTGCCAACAGACAGAGTCACCTGGGTGCAGAGCAAAGAGTGGACTAATTGCTATGTATGACTGGTCGGTGAGCTGCAATATTGCTGGGACTGGTGAGCTGCTGCTGTGGGGATTTACTATTTGTGCTAAGAAGACTGAGCCCTTTAGGAACTGACCATACAATCATTTAGTAGCCGTATTGCCGTCTGTAGGATTTACTGGGACTAGTCTCGTGCACCAATAGTTCAACTGAGCCCCAACGCTAGCCGGTTGAAGAGTTAGGACTAAAGACTATCCCTTTACAGCTGCTACACAGAAAACCTTTGCCTATTGCTTATGCTAAAAAGTACCACAGGGGAAATTGCACCATATACAAGCCATTCTTCTAGTCAATAGAAAATATCTGCTAGTAATCCAGATTCTAAAGCCTTCCTATTTGATTATAAGATGCTTCACTTGTATTCTCAGTCTCCCATCCCACCCCTACTACCGCATTTCAATCTTTGATGCACTTTAAACCTTGGAATCTTACTTTTCTGTGGTTCCTTGCCTGAAACGAGTACCAGGGCTGCATTAGCCACTCATGAGAAAGCTATCAGGGTATAACAACAGAGTGCCTATATGGTTCTTATTCAACTTGTTTCAAGTTAGTTCTACTATATGTTGTTCCTGTACTGTAATGACCAAATAGTTAAAGCTGATCGCCACATACAAGAGACACAGGCTAATGCAGATCTGTAATCATTAATACATTATTAAATTTATTTTTAAATGCAAGCAATGACCTGGTATAAGCATCTAGCAGTCCCTGTACAGCAGAGCTGGAATGTGAGAGGAAAAGGAAGCACAGCAAGCCAATGTCATTGCAGTGTAAGGGCTCACACGCAGCTGTCAATTCCAGCAGCAAGAATCTGTAAATTCCTGCCGCTGGCATTCGCACTGTGACAAAACACCCGTGCAAATGGTACCTTAAAGGACAAGTTGCTGCAAAGTGGAGTTAAGTATGCAGCTGGGTTGGGTGTAGCAAGGTTAGTTTAGGTTAGGAGGACTAGGGATGGTGGACTAGTGCACCTTTTGTTAAAAGTGCACTTGTCCTTTAACTGTAAAATGTAAAAAAAAAACAAACAACATGTTGGCATGTTACATATAATAACTGTGGCATTTTGTACAATAATTTCACTTTATTTCCCAGATTTTCACTGTGCTAGAATAAGAGTAGTATCAGATAAGGGGACATCACTTTTTTTTTTTTCTTAGAATGAAATGCAGTTTTATTTGAATCCTTGTTGGTGTGTCCTGTGCTGACTCCTCTATATTGGATTGTGTCTTGGAGTTTTGTGCTGCGCGGCAGTTTATGCCCAAGAGACGCACTCACCCACCTGTAAATCAACAGGTCAGCAGATACAGCGGTTAAACTAATCAATATGTTAGTTCTTCTGCTGCACTTGTTGTACCCTAAGGTGTAACACATGCAGGGAAAGTGAATACATTAAGGTTTTCTTGTTGTTAACTTGATGTTGAGGCTAAAAGCGTCATTGTGTGTCTAACTGCAAAAACAGACTGTGTGCAGAATTAATTTTAGACAGGTTAGGAGGAAAAAATAAAACCATACAGGATAATACAGGCTGTCTACATGAATAATGTTGCCTGAATAGAAGGGTCAAAATGAAGTAATTTAGTCTGTTCTAAGCCATTACAGAAAAAAAACGGGCTATTTTATTAGAAACATAAGACTTAATAATTACAGGATTTTTTGACTGGACTCTACCAGTTAGGCGGAACTCCAGCTTTACGCAACCACCTCCCACCACCCCCTAAACATACCCCCAGCCTTTTTAATAATAATAAAAAAAAAAAACATACATTTTTCCTCCAGTCTTCTAGCTAGCAGCTTCCGCTTCTGTCTCACATGACAGCAGGGGGTGGGCACTCTTCCAGGAGTGGGCGACGCTCATGTAATGACATATGAGCACCACCAAGTCCTGGTGAACTGTGAGCCTAGCCTGCGTGATGATGCCTCCCCTTGAGGGTATGGAAATGACAGGCTGGACTCATAAGCAATGAGCAGAATTACATAAGGGTAATTTTACCGTAAGAAAAATGCCAGTGCTGGACGGAGGAGGGAGCTGGGGAAAGCACTGGAGCAAAGAAGAAAAAACTTTCTAATGAGGAAGCTTTTTAGAGATTTATGCTCATTATTTCTTGCATCTTGGGGACAGCAAATTAAGAGACATCTCCCCAATAGGATATAGACAGGAAAAAAGACAAGTGTCTAACCCTTCCACATTCTAATAAAAGGTGCCTACAGACTTTAGATGGTGGTCAGCAGCTCAGGACACCAAATAGTTATTCCAATTAACAATGATTGTGCCCATAGAAAAGGGACGGGGAGTTCTGAAAGTACCTTCTATTACAGGAAAAACAATAGTGTTTAGACAGGAAGATCCAGCCAGAAAAGTTCTTAATTCCAAACTAAATGACTGGATCAGGTGAACTATTATGGCTGTAGGCACTTTTTAAGTTAAAGTAGAACGTAAACCTCCTACCCTTCACAAATGCGGAAGCTGCCATCTTGGCCTCTGTTTTTATCTGCAGTTGCCACGGTGCTGCACACATGATCAGCTATGACACCAGATACTTGAGGGCTTAAAAGTTCAATTAAAGAACTAATATAAGCATACTAGCAATTGTTACTGAGTGTAAGGACTCATCCACATGGGCATATATAATCATATGCCCGTGAAGGGCCCTGTTTACCTGCATGGGAATGTACAGGTGCTCTGTGTATCCCTAAGCAGGCAGTCCCATTGCTTTCAATTGGCCCAATGTGACATCTTTATGGGTTTGAGTGCACAACCTAGAATTTTAAAGCCCCAGCCCAGCCAATACTTATTTTCTAGTTGTGGATAGACAGGAAAGGGTTAGAATTTGGAACTAACTGTTGCCTCTAAATGCTCTCAGTGCCTCTGTTTTCAGGATGTTTAATGCAGCCTGTGCCCCAACTGAAGGGAGTTATTTTACAATTCTGTCTAATATCTGTCACCTTGACAGGAAGTAAGGAGAAATTTCCTTTATGTGGACACAGGCAGCAAAAAATGATGACAGAGGTTTTAATCTTTCCCCACTTTACTAGATCTTATGTTTGAAATTCTAAGTGTTTCCCGGTTGGGGGGATTTCCCCTCACTTTCTATTCTGTCTGAAACGTGCTGAATAGACAGGAATTGGAGATATTTTCTCTGATTTCTTATTCGGTCTAACACCCATCAAATGGACAGGAAGTTAAGAGAAAGTTCCCAAAATAGGGACACAGTTTACAATAAAAAAATTGATAGACTAAAGAAAAATGGCTTTATTAGGAATTGATCTATATTTATGACTTCTGGACCCAGGTAAGGGGAATAATGTGATCCTAGATGGTGCACTGTAGTAGTGCTCATATAAAAATGTGAAATGTGGGGCTAAAAAAACCCAGAATAATTGAGCAATATCTACCAGAGATGTTTGGAAATATATAGTACTACACTAACCCATGACTGTCCATTAATATGAAATACTAACTGCTGTTGATAAAATATATACTGTAATGGGTTCTGGTATCAATGTTATACAGAGCACACAATTGGTTGAAACTTGACTCATTAAAGTAGTGCAGAAAAACTACAACTAGCAAGTGGTAAGGGACTTTCAAGTGAATGGGTTTGGCCCCACTACAAATCAACTTCCTAATTGTTTGGCAAATTTAAAGCTAAGGTCTCTTTCACACAGGCTATATAAATCCGTTTCTCATGTGATGGCCATTTTTACCCGCTCAAGGATGCAGAGGAGTACCATGAATCCCCGTGCAGGCAGTTCCATTGCTGTTAAATCAGGCTAATAATTTTATAGAGCCATAACTTCCAGTCACGTCAATTCCGGGTCCCGCTCTTCCATTTTTACATTTTTTTTTTTTTACTATCGGCGAGTGGAACGCACGCCGGCTCCAGGGCTATAACGGAGCGTCGGCGTTCTCGTTCACCACAGCAGGTGGAAAAACTCAATGCAGAGGAAGGCACCTCTTCATATAAGCAGCTTGTAAATGTTTTAATTTTTTTTTTTACATAAACGGTATTACACTATGTTAGCTCTTTCTCCAATTCATGGTGACATGGTGGAGCGGAGGAGTGGTTCTGTGGATCCATGAAAGGTGTGGGTCATGTATGAAGACTCCTCAAGAAATCGCAAATCGCTGCCATTACTAATAAAAAAAAAAAGAATAATAAAATTGCCATAAATCTATCCCCTATTTTGTAGATGCTGTAGCTTTTGCGCAAACCAATCAATATACGCTTATTGTGATTTTTTTTACCAAAAATATGTAGAAGAATACATATCGGCCTAAACTGAGAAAGAAATTTGTTTTTTTAATATATTTTTTGGGTATATGTATTATAGCAAAAAGTAAAAAATATTGCTTTTTTTCAAAATTGTTGCTCTTTTTTTGTTTATAACGCAAAAAATAAAAACCGCAGAGGTGATCAAATACCACCAAAAGAAAGCTCTATTTGTGTCAAAAAAAGGACATTAATTTTGTTTGGGTACAATTGTTAGTTGAAGCGAAGCAGTGCCGAATCGCAGTGCTTTGGTCAGGAAGGGGGTAAATTCTTCCGGGGCTTAAGTGGTTAAAGGAATTGGGCATTTTTAGGGTTTAATTTTAAGCATTTTTAAAAACAAAAGTGCTCTTGGCAGATTTTTTAAACAATTATTTTTTTCATTGGTACATTTCATTGCTATATTTTTTTACACCTCCTTGTCCATTAGCCCAGAAAATGGGCATTTTTAACTTGACAGATTCATCTTTCATTGGTTTCAATGGGGTTCGGCATCCAAACGTCTCTGAGGTTCGCTGAACAACACTTGAAATGAACTCAGGCAGGTTTGACTCATCCCTACCCCTTAGTTAGTTTGAGAATTTGAGCTAAGTGAGGTCTCAAAATGTTTGTTCTTTCATAAAGGCTACACTTTCTTACATACGCTTAGTGACAAGAATAGTAAAGACCTTGACAGAACCTATGGCAGAACTGGGCCCCCTGACATTTGCATATGTAGAACTACATAAACAGAGACTTGCAACAGCAAATCCTTTTCTACACTTGCTTTACATATAAACAGACTAGTGAGAATAGGCCTAAAGCGTGACCTAGCAAACTTTGAAAAGGTCATGACTGTCAATGCCAGAAGAACAAGTCTGAAGTTTGCCTAGACTGCAGAGTTGGTGGGCTTACTAAAGGCAGTAATCTAAAGGGTGTACATTGAATGAACCAGAACCTTAAGACAACTAATGAAAACAAGTGCTATGTGGGAGGCAACCATTAATAGATGAATACGGGAGATGTGTGGTGGAATGGCAAAACAAAAAAGTACAAAAAAATCTGCATCAAAGTGCAACATGCTTCACATTCTTGGCTTTATGCAGTGTAGTAGATGAACAATTGGGTTGCCTCTTTATCCAAAGTAAACCAATAATAGTGCGGGGTTTGGATGTGACATCCCCACGCACGCTGTAATCGTCCTTGCGGCTTTGGTTTTTCGGCCAGGGGCGACATACTGTTTTAATGAAGCTTGTGTCAGTGGAGAAGCAGAAAAATGGGAGTTTTTTTTAAATAAAATATTTTCAGATCGATTCAGGCTACGAGAGCCGCTTCTCGCTTTCCTCCTTACGAGCCAATAACTGATATGGAATACTTTCAATGAGTGATCTCTGGAATCTGCGGATTGCCATTTTTAGACTGGTGTGGGCTTGTTGCTGGTTTATAATCTTACCAGTATTGGGCTCTGGTGAGTTACCTACTATTCACAGTGGTGGAGTTGGTGAATATTTAAGAATTTTACAAGTTAACACTGACTGGCAGTGTCTGTAATGCCGTTTTTCCATTTTCACAGATATTCCTTCTATACACATTATATGCTAGTTGAGCTGTACTACATGCCGATAGCCTTGCTGAATTTCATTAGTGCTTTTCCCTGTTGGATCCTGGACTTTCCAGCGTTATCTTTCTGTTGGTTATTATCACTTTTTGATATGAGACGCACACTTGCCCCTGCTGTAGCAAGATTTAAAGTCTACTTACTAGTAGGTACTCTTTTGTATTTTGGTTTACAGTTTTTCCTATGATATATAATTTACTTACAATTTATTGCTCTTTGTACTATCCATTAGAACCAATTGCGTACTGTTTACCTTTTCACAGCTTGCTAGAAGCATTCTACATCTTTGGTAACCTTCCAGCCATTGGAGATTTGTACATGAGGCCTAGCCCACATTAAGGTATCTTTTATGGCTATATGTGTCTTTCCATCCCTTCTGGTTTCTCTTAGATAGTTTAGCAAACGCTTTTTAATGCAATATGATTTAATACATGTATATGTGATGTGTTGGATTTTAATTGAAATATATCTCATTTCAGACAGTGAGATTCGCTCTCCCTTTTTTCTTTGTTATGTCTTTGAACCTTGACCGTGTCCTAAAGAAGCCTAATGGCGAAACGCGTAGACGCACAAGGGCTCATTGTACAAATTGTATCATTCTATATGATTTTTAATCTTTTTGAACACTGTGATTATACCTTGTACTTTTTTCAATAAATATTATTTTTGTTACTTCTCCACTGTTTCTTTGCCTTAAAAGTCCGACCTTTGGTTACATATTTAGTACCCCTTTTTTCCCCCCTCTTATTTACAGATATGGCATTGTGAGTGCTTTCCTCTCCCATTCTTTACAAGTACACATTCACAGTGGATATTGTGAGACATTTATATGAACTTTACATAATCCTTATGGACTTAATATTTTTTATTAGAGAATCATATATGTTGATTTATTGATTTTAGGCACAATTTTTGCATATACATTTATTCACTTATTGATTAACTTTTTTCAGTTTTTTGAAAAATTATGTATTTGTGATTCTTGCACTGCAATTTTTCTTTGCACTGCCAGCAGTTGTTTGTACAATGATAATTGTTAGTTTAGTAGGGGAGAGATATTAACCACTTAATGACCGTAAAGATTTTCCCCCTAATGACCAGGTCCTTTTTTGCGAAAAGGGCACTGCATTGCTTTAACTGAAAACTGCGCGGTCGTGCGACGTTGTACTAAAACAAAATTGACAGGTTTTTTTTTTCCTTACAAATAGAGCTTTCTTTTGGTGGAATTTGATCACCTCTGCGTTTTTTTTTTTTTTTTTTGCGCTATAAACAAAGAGCGACAATTTTGAAAAAAAAATAATAATTTTTTTTAACTTTTTGCTATAATACATATACCAAAAAATATACATATAAAAAAAAACACATTTATTCATCAGTTTGGGCCGATATATATTCTTCTACATATTTTTGGTAAAAAAAATAAATAAAAATCGCAATAGGCGTATATTGATTGGTTTGCGCAAAAGATATTGTGTCTACAAACTATGGGATAGATTTACGGACTTTTTTTTATTATTGTTTTTACTAGTAATAGCGGCGACTTGCGATTTTTAGTGGGACTGCGACATTGCAGTGGACAAATCTAACCCCAAATTACACTTTTTGGGGGCCAGTGCTATAAAAATGCACTGATCAAGGAAAAAATGACACTGGCAGGGAAAGGTTTAACACTAGGGGGCGATCAAGGGGTTAAATGTGTTCCCACGGTAGCGGGGATGGGCTCACTGGGACATGACAGAGATCACTGTTCCTGATCACTGGGAACAGAAGATCTCTGACATGTCCCCTGTAAGAACGGGGATCCGCTTGTTTAAACATGCAGATGCCCATTCTGCCTCTGTACTAGGCGATCGCGGGTCACCGGAGGACATTGAGTCTGCCTGACTGGCGGGCGCACTCCCGCAGTGGGAGTGGGAGCGCGCTGGCCCGCAACTTCACCTGTGCAAGCTGCCATACTGGTACGGCGATTGGCGCAGCGCTGCCAACCTGCAGCAGTAAATCTACGTGAGCTGGTCAGTAAGTGGATAATTGAGTACATTTTGCACCTTAGTATATATTTTTTTCCTTAGTAGCGCTGTCCCTTTTTAACTAATATACCTTAGTGATCTATATATCATCTGGATAGCTGTGGCTTCCCGCTTTAGAGACTGTGGCGCAACTCAAATATTCTCTTCAACTTTATATAGCCAATATGTTGGCTATGCAGAAGTCTAATCAAGAAAGAAATGTTTGCACATCCAGAACTTCTGATTGGCTTTTATTTGGTTTCACAAAGATAACACCAAAGACACCAAACTGGGGTCACGTAGACGCGTTTCACACATACATCTTGTGCTTAATCATTGTAATGATTAAGCACAAGATGTATGTATGAAGCGCGTCTATGTTTGGTGTCTTTGGTGTTATCTTTGTGAAACAAAATAAAAGGCAAATCGGAAGTTCTGGATGTGCAGCTATTTCTTTCTTCTTTCCAAGCTTCCCACGGAGGCGGGCCGGGGCTAGCACTAGTTCTTTTTCTTGTAACTTTAATCAACACTGCAATTTTATAAATATTATAAAATTATTGTAAATAAAAGCTAGGTGTATTGCTTAAAAAAAGAAAAAATACATTAAAAAAAACAAAAAAGATAAACTTGCCAAAGTTTTTCATCTATTTCTATTTCACACAGCACAGGTAAACACAGGCATCCAATTAACTTTAAGCACTACTGTTTTATTTACTAAATTATCTACCCGACATAACGCTAAAGAACAGAGAGGGAAAATGTCATTACAAGAAGAGATAAAAATATGAATATACAGGAAAAATCAGGACCAGGTTTCAGTAAAGTTTGAAGGGCGACTGCCAGCAGAAAAATACCTAGACCACTCAAAAAAAAAAAAAAAAAAAGTTTGAGCGCACATGACCGAGGTACCGGGATCTGGCAACTTCTCTGGACACAACTATTTGTGCATCACATTTCTTTTCTTTCCAATCAGGCAGCACAGACTGATCAGTTTAGGATGGCAGCTGGATCTACAATCGTTGAGTTTAGAAGACAGATGTACATTAATTTTAGTGAGCTATATAAACTCGTAACAGCTAGAAACAGCATATAACCTAAATGACAAAATTTTTCTACATCTTATCATTGATCCACAAATGGCAAATTCAAAAAAGAACACACTGTCCTAATTTGTATGTAACCTTGAAGTAAAGTATGCCTCGTAACATTATTAATGTATTTTTCATGCGCACAGCATTGTTGACAGTCATATATCATTATTATTAGGATACAAATTTGAAATGGCCATTTTTCAAACTCTGGACACCAAGAACCATCCTAAAACACACAGTGCTAAATATCTGCAACCTCAGCAAGGGGCCGAGTACAACTCATTTACCTGATATGACCCTGAAAGAAAAGCTATAATGATTGTGTGACAATTGCTTAAAACATTGCTTTAGTTGGTAAGCTGATATTTATTATAGCTTCATTAATATACACTGGATACAGACATCCGACTGAAATATGATCATTAAATAGTAAAAAAAAAGGACCAAATGCACTTTTTGCTGTGATGCCCATATACTGGCTTGAAATTGTGGACAGGTAAATGCAGAGTGAGAAGAGGGATTACCTCACTGGTGTGCTGCTTCTGCTTAATTGTCCAATTAGCAAGCTGGGAAAGAGTACAGGCAAGGGACGGACTGACCACTTGGGCACTGCCCGAGGGCCCCATGCCACTAAGGGGCCCAAACAGGGTTGCCAGCCTCAATAAAACCAGGGACAGTATGTAAAAATCTGTGTTTTTTTAAAAACCCCAAAATTATAGCTGCCCCGCCTCTCTAGTAACTTTTCTGTGTGTGTATACTGTATGTGTGTGTGTATACTGTGTGGCCCCATAATCTATTGCCTGGGGCCCCATAATCTCCTATTGCCCGGGGCCCAATAATCTCTTATTGCCCGGGGGCCCCATAATCTTCTCCTATTGCCCAGGGGTCCCATAATCTCCTATTGCCCGGGGACCCCATGAGTTGTCAGTCCGCCCCTGGTACAGGCTAGCCCAAAGCGGCAGTAAAGAGCCCCGACCACACTACTTTTTGCAAAAGGGAGGCTGGATGACAAAATTGACTCAGAGAATTACAAATTCTTTAGCAGGTTAACCAGTACCCATATTTTTCTTTTCCAAGAAGTCTGGCACAAGGTATCCGAGTAGGTCTGATATAGGACCCATAAAGCTCAACTTCTGTGAACAAAAAAGTTTCCTTCCTTTGATGCCCAAAACAAAGTGGCAAATTATTCTAGGTAGTAGATTGAGTAAAACAGATAATTTGAACATTAGTGGGGCTCTTAGTTTTAGAAACGGAGACAAACTTGTTTATAGGTCATATTTATTAATATTAGAAGCTCTGCCATTAAAAATTAAATAAATAATATTGTGTGTAAACTTCCATTTATTATTTGTACCTATAGGTAAGCCTATAATAAGGCTTAACTATAGGTACTGTAAATATCTCCTAAACGTGCGCCTTTTACAAGGTGTTTACTGTATACGCAGCCGATTACATCATCAGCGCATGCACTCTGATGGAAGGCCACCCAGGCCATTTCTTCAGAACCCTGTACCGTGACCGGTGGCTCCGCACGCATGCGTGGGAGTGACGTCACGTGGTTTTGGCCAGTCACACAGCGGGAGTCCATGGACCCAGAAGGAGGACGATTGCAATGCATACTAGCACATTATGGCTTTACTTTTGCAGGTCAGAAAAAAAGGCGCTTTACTTCCCTGCAAAAACAAAACATGCAAAAAGAGAGTCTTATATTTCCTCTGGCTACATACCTTTCCACAACAGACACTGTGCCAGTACCCCACCAGGGGTCCCCAAACTTTGGCCCTTTGCTAGCCTTTATCCGGCCCTTGGTGCACTATTCTTTACAATGATATGAGGCACTATTCCTCCGATTGACACCAACAATGGGACATAATTTCTTCCACTGATACCGATGATGGGGTACTATTCCTCCCACTAATACCAATGATGGGACATTGCTCCTCCTCCTACCGACCACCAACCCTGAGGCCATGTTTACTCTCATCGATGCTGAGCCCAAGACATTTTCTACCCCCACTGGCCACAAAATGCCCCCCCCCCCCAAGTCTGAAGGACAGAAAACTGAAAACTGGCCTTTTTTTTGGAAAAAACTTGAGACCCCCGTTTTAGACTATTCTAAAACAGAACCAGTGCATGCTGGATCAGTGACGTCAGAAGGGGGCGGTGCCACCAGGTGACATAGCCAGATGGCCCCACCCCTTACCTATATAAGAACGGTCAAATGGCTTAGCCTGCATTAAGCGGCCAGCCTTATGTCAGCCGGAGATTTTTTTTTTTTAAGGTGCAGTGGGCGGCATGATTGACAATGGATTTACACTGGGGGGAAACTTTATTTCTTATTTTTTAATAAATAAGGCATTGTCAAAAACTGTGTGCATGTTTTTATTACTTTTTGACATTTTCTGGGGTGGATGGGTAATGGTACTCCATACTCATTCACATGGGGGGGGCAGGATCTAGGAGCCACCCTGTTAAAGGGGGCTTCTAGATTCTAATAAGCCCCATGCCCTCAACCACCGGCCATGGTTGTGGGGATGAGGACCTTGTCCCAATCAGCATGGGGACAAGGTGCTTTGGGGTGTGGCCTGGTATGATTCAGGAAGTGGGGCATGCTCGCTCGTCCCCCCCTTTCCTGACCTGGGTCTGGTATAGATTTTGGGGGGACCCCAGGCCTGTTTGTTTTTTTTTAAGGAGGGCTCCCCTTAAAATCCATACCAGACCCAAAGGGCCTGGTATGGACAAGAGAGACCCTATGCCATTTTTTTTTTTTCAAAAGCTGGGTCCCGGCAATGGTAACCGTCATTTTAAATGTGATTTGACTTTTTTTTCTTTAGAAATGCCATTTTTTCTATATTCTATAGTTCTATATATGCTACAGATGCGCCACTTTACAGGTAGACTAAGGGAACCCCCAGGCACCATATTTAATAAAATTTTTCAGTTTTATTGTTGCACTTTAAGCATCAATAAAATCACTACTACTTTTTTTTTCATTGATACATGTCCCCCCCCAGGGCAGTACCCAAACCCCCATACCCCTTTTATGGCCAATTACTTGCATATAAGCCTTCAAAATGGGCACTTTTGATTTTTCCTGTTCGGCTCCCATAGACTTCAATGGGGTTTGTCATTGGGGTTAGAATTTTTCCGCTGTTCGGGAGTTCTGCTGCAAACCAAACAGGGGGTTGTTCGGCCCATCTCTATACAGGAGTAGATTACTGGCTCAAGGGTACCTGTACCCTGTACAACATAAATAGTGATATAGTACCTGTTCATCTCTTCAGGTAAAATTCATATAAATCCTGAACCTATTTTTAGACTTTTGCATCATACCTCAAGGTATACAGTTTTTGTGAATCTGTGGAAATTTTTTTTTACCTGGAAGGCCTGTCAGTAACAGGACATTCTTTTGTAGGCTAACAACCCTAAACTAGCAGCAGTGTTGTCTGCCTGCCATGCGAGCTCCATCAGTTGGCCATTGGGCTGCCTATCTGACAGACCTGATTGGCAGCTTAGTGATCAACTGGAGGACCACACACAGCAGACTGACCCCAATGCTGCCATTTGCAAGGTAGTAGCTTATCATGCTGCAATGCTTTGCATTGGCGGCACAGTGGTGTAGTGGGTAGCACTTTCGCCTAGTAGTAAGAAGGGTCACTGGTTCGAATCCCAACCATGACACTACCTGCCTGGAGTTTGCATGTTCTCCCTGTGCCTGTGTGGGTTTCATCCGGGTACTCCGGTTTCCTCCCACACTCCAAAGACATGCTGGTAGGTTAATTGGATCCTGTCTAAATTGGCCCTAGTATATGAATGTGAGTTAGGGATCTTAGATTGTAAGCTCCTTGAGGGTAGGGACTGATGTGAATGTAAAATGTATATGTAAAGTGCTGCGTAAATTGACGGCGCTATATAAATACCTTAAATAATAATAAATACAACTTGTTATGAGCCTCTTCTAATGCTTTTTAGAGCAGTACATAGATTAGGAGAGGGTGGTCAGTACACAGTACAATGTATATGTAAAGCGCTGCGTAAATTGACGGCGCTATATAAGTACCTGAAATAAATAAATAAATCAAGGCCGAGGCAGGGATTATACCCACTGTCGCTTTTGGCAGACATAGCATCCACGAAACTAGACCCATTCAAAGTGAATGGGGTTGTTCTGCAAGCACCCCATAATCGCTAGTGCCAGGATCAAGAGGTTAAAGTAGGTGGTGAGGGGGTAATAGAATGCCTGCCTCTGAATAGGAGTCTGGCCATGGATTGCTCTTCAGACTGCACCACACATGTGAACGGACCTTAACACACTTGGTATAATTTACATTGAAGTCTCCTTTATTGATAATTGGTAAGGGTATTAAAAGCATGTAACAGTGGGATAATAAAATACTTTTTTGCAAAAATGTAATCTGCCATGATGTAATTTTTCTTTGCCTTTCCATGATCTGGTGTGCCGAATGTGCAGACTATATAGTATATAAATCTGAAGGAGGTCACTGATGGCATCCTACATATTTCTCGCAGCACGGGTTTTCTTTCTTGAGAATGATGAGAAGTCTTTAGGAGATGAGAAGTCTTTGTGGGAGAAAACGTGAAAATCATCAAAATTCCCCTAAAATCAGTGCCTAATTGACAAGAGCGCCAGCTGCCTGTAACATTAAGTACAGTGATTACCTGCCTGAGGACAGCAGTGCTACAGATGCATACAGGGAAACCCAGGAAACTCATCAGCAGCTCACAGCTCCTATGAACCGCATAAAACCTCAAACTAACAGAATGCAAAAGATTTAAAATATGTATTAAGACCTTGCTTTGGAAAATGTGCCGCTTTATAGTGCTCAATAGACATTTGTTGTGCTATAATTCATATGCATGTGCTTATTTTTAGAATAACTGTTTGATTTAAAAAGTCAACAGAAAGATCATTTTTGTTTTAATAAGCAATTTATTTTTAAATATAACAAGTTTATATTGCCGCAGTATAGAGAGAAGCTTTTGTAGTTGGAGGATAATACTGGAACACTTTGGATTAGCTCTGGAGCCATTTTGAATATAATTGTAGCAGCAGTATTTTTGGGGAGATCCAAAATCATTTTTCAAAATATTATGGGTTTATTCATTTGGCTACAAAGAGGAAAATTAGTGGCGCTCCAGATAAGCAGACACAAAGAGAAAAAAAAAAAAAAGTGGGCGGGGGATTAAAAGCCATGCGAGAGATCCTTCTAAGTGTAGTATTCAGTTGGACAGTATAAAAATAGTATATTCTGGGCTGAAGGAGTGCACGCAGATCTCACACAGTAAAGTGTACTGTACTCCTTTTCCTGATGAAGTGGCCACTAATTAGTCATGAAACGCGTTGATGGTGTTTTAACCTGTTTTCATGATCAATAAATACCAACTTTCCTGAAGAATGCACTTGGAAGCACCTTTTTATTGAATGGGCGCCTTTTCTGACCTCACACTTTTTCTACCAAGAGGAGAAGAAGGTAGGAGATTTTTAAAACCATACTCATGTTTATACTGTGGAATGAAAAGAGATATACGGATGTATAAATGGTAACAACTTCCAGCAATCCACCAAGTTTCACAATTCATTAGTTTGGAACACATTCTGATTATTATTTTACATTATTTCTGATTACTGGATTTGCAGCATCCTTCAATGAGCCAGATCAATCCAGCAGTCTTAGATATACAAGGACAAGGGTTACCAGAGCTTAAAGTGTTTGTAAACCCTCGCTTTTTTAAAAATAAAAATAACAAACATGTCTATACTTACCAACTCTGTGCAATGGTTTTTCACAGAGCAGCCTCGATCCTCTTCTTCTAAGGTGCCCCACCAGCGCTCCAAGCCCCTCTTCTTCATCGGGTGTCCCTACTGAAAGCTACTTTCCATGGGGGAAACCATGCGGGCTCACTCTTAAGTCCCATTGACAAAAACAGCGGTGCTGCCCAGCCAGCCCCGCTCCTGTGTCACAGTTTTTGATTGACAGCAGCGGGAGCCAATGGCTCCCGCTGCTATCAATCTGTCTAATGAGCAGAGCAACAGCGGCTGGAGCTGCTGCGGTCATGCACATCGCTGGATCGGATCAGGCTCAGGTAATGAAAAGAAAGGTTTCCGGGGGCAACTGCAGAACATTGAAAAATCTTAAGGCTTTACAACCACTTTAAAAGCTGGACTTGGTCTTGGCTGGATTCACACAACTTGCATTATGTTTAGCACACACTGACATGTGCTAAACACACTTGAGTTGACCTGTTTTTTTAAACATGTTCTATTGCATGGTTTGGTTCACAGCTGGAGTCAAATTACTTTATTTTTCTTTCCTTAATGTGTGTTGCAATACATAACATGTTGCTGTTAAAATCAGCAAGTTCCCTTTTCAAAAAGTGCACACCAACGCAGGGTGGTGTGAACTTGTCCTACTGAAAATCATCAGTATTTTGCTATATAGAGTGTCTTGAAAAAGAAATCAAACCACCTTGAAATTTTCCACATTTTGTCATGTTACAACCAAAACCGTTTTATTGGGATTTTATGCGATTAACCAAAAGAAAAGTGACAAATGTTTTTCAATTTTTTTTACAAAAAAAAAGTGTGAAAAGTGTTGTGTGCATTTGTATTCAGCCCCCCTAAGTCAATACTTTGTAGAACCCCCTTTCACTGCAATTACAGTTGCAAGTCTTTTTGGGGATGTATCTACCAGCTTTGCACATCTAGAGAGGGACATTTTTGGCGATTCTGTGCAAAATAGCTCAAGCTCTGTCAGATTAGATGGAGAGCGTCTGTGAACAGCAATTTTCAAGTCTTGCCACAGATTCTAAATTCAATCATTTTTATTGTTTTTTAGAAAACAAGTAAGATAAAAAAAAACAAAGAGATCATACAAGGGAGCAGCGAACAATCCTCGTCTGCTCCAAGCATGTAACGGGGAAACATACAAATATAAGGCTAGGTAGAAACTGATGAGGACCACAGCACCTTAATAAGAGCTGCCATGGGGATCTCTAACTTGAGTTTAAGGAAGACATCAACTTTTTATATAATACTACTAGAGCATTCTAGTAATATAAACGCAGGAGGTACACCATCTGGTTAAACCCTCGATGAAGCAGATATACATACGAAAGATCATGGGCTTGGGAGCTTAGCATTGCTGTAACTTAAAGCGGGGTTCCACCCAAATTTTGAACAATATCTGTAAGTATTCTCTTCCTTGCCTAGATGCTGACATGCTGTTTAAAAAAATTTAAATCGCCGTAATTACCTTTTATTTTTCTATTCTTCTTTGCACTTCCTGGTTCTCCTCCCATGGGAGTAGGCGTGTTTCTAGCCTCTCCCAGACTCCTGGGAGCTAGTCTCAGGCTTCCCAGGATGCCACTGAGCATGTGCGGGAACGAGCGGTGAATGCTGGGAGCACAGCATTCACCACATCCAGGAAATAAATGCTTGTGGGCTTCAAATGCCCACAATGAAGATGGAAACCGCCTGCAGTGAATAATATAAGTTATTCTTTCCGACGAAATCTGACACAGGCGGACCTATTACACACAATATGTGAGTATGTAATGCTGAGAAGAAAAGTTTGTGAATGAACTCAAAAAAAAAAAAACGATAGATAGGTGGACCCCCGCTTTAATCCTAATGAAATTGTATCAGTGGCAATAATGCCCCTTACTCAAATTGTGTGATAATTAAGGCACTTACAACTATCACCTTTGTAACTAACCCATATGAGGGATAAAATTCATCAAAATATGCCCAGAATAGCCTGGGTTACAAAATAGGGGCTACATACACGCAATGCCAAGTTTTGACTGGGCAGTTCTAACATAAAAATGCTTTGATCTAAACCATTCCATTGTAGCTCTGGCTGAATGTTTAGGGTCCTTTTCCTGCTGGAAGGTGAACCTTCACCCAGCGCAGCCATTGGCTCCCGCTGCTGTCAATCATATCCAATGATGTGGGCGCAGAGGGGCGGGGCCAAGTCATACATTCGGCGGCTATGGATGCCGAATGCTGGACTCAAGAGCGCGCCCGCAAGGTAACCCCCTCGGGTGAGAGCTTCTCCTAGGAGTTTATCCGATTTGGGGAGGAGCCGCGAGAGCCACCGGGGACCCCAGAAGACAAGGTTCGGGGGCCACTCTGTGCAAAACGAGCTGCACAGTGGAGGTAAGTATGATATGTTTGTTTTAAAAAAAAAAAAAAAACCTTACAATCACTTTAAGCTTAGGACAGAAACCAGTGGATAAAGACTACAAATTAGCCAGGCTAGTTACCACCTAGCATAACTAAATTTACTAGCAGCTCTGTTTAACACAAGGGTGCCACCTATGGAAATCTCAGAGGGTAAGATTAAGGCTGGGTTCACACCTCCGACGGATGCGGTTTGCAGCAGGGGTCCGGTGCGTCCCTGTTCTGTGTTTCAGGGACGAATCAGGGCTGAATTTTTGCCTGAATTCAGCCTGAAGTTGCACAGCACTCCTGTGCAAGCTGCTCCACAGCCGCACCGGAGATATGTGAATCGGCTTCGGTCACATTCTCCTGTCATGCGAATTGCATGCAGAGAAAACCCACATCCAATTCACATAGGTGTGAACCCAGCCTTAAAGTGTCTGGGGCATAACTGCCTTTTCACACTAGCTGTGTAGTAATCGTCTGGCCATACAAATATTTAGTCGTAAGCAATTTGTGATCAGCCTAACACCCATTTTCCAAGGGATTTGTTTACTACAGTAATTTATTACAGTCAAAATAATTTTACGCAAATTTAATGTCAAGCATAAAAGTTATTTTTATTCATGCAGCCTAAATGCCCACAAAAAACTTTTTAAGTCTGTATTTGGAGAAAACATTTAAACACCATCAACTGAGAACAAGGATAAAAAGCCAGGGCCCTTGAAAGATTAGAAGGCTGTGTAGCTACATGACTTGCCAGAGCCAATTATTCCACAAACACAGGAAGCTAATGAGGGAAACTACAAAACTTGACAGAAATGCCTAAAAACTAGAACCTGCAGTGTTTTCACTGACTTATCAGTGGCATCTTCTGAAATATTCTAAAGCTTTTTATAAAGTCACATTACCTGATTGTTCACACCAGTGTGCCAACAAGTCATAGGAATCTACAGGCTTTCAAAAAATGCAGCGTACAATAGTGGCAAGGAACAGAAAATACATAAACTATTCCATACATCAAAAACTGTCTCTTTCATGTCTGCTGCTTCAAAAATCTTTAGAAGTGTTCAAAAGAACTGAAAACAAAAAGCTGTCACTTTCCTCAAAGCTTTGGACTTGATATGCAACTTTTAGGTCCCTGCAATGATTTGGAAGTGCAAGAGAATGATACAACCACCAAGAAAACAAAGAACCAGGTGAGCACCAGCACCTGAAATGTCTCAAAGCTTGGTTTTAATAATTCTGTGGTTCATATGCTATAACATGCACTTCTCTGCAGTCAAAAGCATCATCCTGAGTTTAGCCATATCGAGGCTTTTCTTTGTTGTCAAGCAGAAACCCGCTAGGGCTTGCAGTACAGCTACAGCTCAAGAGACAGTCTTACGTGAAATCAAGATGGGTGTTGTAACCCATAGCAAGTACACTTTAGTTTAGTGAAAGTTAATTATTAAATTCTTTTTAAAATAACCATTATTTGCACATTGCTATTTGTTAATGTAAAGGACATCTGTACCTTTAGAACAAGTTTTTTACTTTAATGAATGATATCTGCACCACCTCTTAATCCCAAGTTAAGTGCAGCCCACTCGGTCCAATATTTACCTTTGTTCTCAATCAAGTAGCTGCATTTATCCTTTAAATAAGCCCAATAGTGGTTCTAAAGCTACTATAGTAATTTTAAAGGAAACATTCCTCCTGCATTCTTTGGGTCTAGTTTGGAAACCCTGTTTATAGTTCAATCAATGAACTTCTACTACAGAGCTGTAGGTGAACAAATGCCGTTTGGTAAAAGGCTAGGAAGGAATGCTAGTGTTTTGCCGAGATTCAAAGGCGTTTGAGTTTTAGCAATTTTTCCTTTCTGCTGAGGTCCCAAGAAGGACCTTTGTGCTGTTGAAACCTTTTAAAGCTGCACAACAAACCGAGTTGCTCAGAGCTTCAGTGTTACCCTACAGGATTGCTATTGTCTCTCCAAGACCAGGACAGTATCAAGGGTATTTACTCAATGAATAAATATGCACGGAGTTGAAATTGATGGAAAGAGATCTTTTGGACAATCGTCACCTGTCTGTCAGGCCTAATGCAGGGTACACACTATAACTGACAGATCACTGTACTAACACAAGCAATGTCAGTACAGCAATCTCCTCGCTGTGCTATTATGTTTTGACAGGAGGACCACCCACTGATCAGCACTTGCAGCCATAGGCTGCGAGCACTGATTAGATGCCAGCCAGCTGCTGGTTTTCCAGCATGCCCGTTTGCACCGGAGCCACATGCAATTCACACCGGAGCCACTGCAGAGATGTGTGAACCGGCTCCATAGAGGGCCGAATAGAAAGGGGATTTTTTTGGGAGGCTGAAATGGACTTTAATGGTACCATACAAAAACTTGGGATAACATAGTTGGTATAAAAAAGTTTTACATTTTATTACAAACACAGTTTAAAATACACAGATTTAAAACAAAGACATAACAAAGGCTCTTAATAGTCACATATACCATGTAAACACTGCTTTGAGCGAACAGTGTTTACATGGTATAATCATTCCAATGTCACACCATATGTTACTATATAGAGCCTTTGCTGTGTCTTCTTTGTTTTAAATCTGTATATTTAAACTGTGCTTGTAATAAAATTTTAAACTTTTTATACCATGTTATCCCAAGTTTTTGTATGGTACCATTAAAGTCCATTTCAGCCTCCAAAAAAAATCCCCTATTTTGTTCGGACGAAGGTACCCCTTTTTTCTATACCTCACTATAAATGTTGGCACTCCTCTAAATATCCATAGAGAGTCGGTCACAATCTCCTGCTATGTTTATTTTATTGCGGGGAAACCCGCATCCAATTTGCGATAGTGTGAACCCAGCCTGAGAGATTATGCAGCAACAGTACATCCAACGATCAGTGGTGCATGTGTTAGGAGTGGTAACAATTTTATTTCTTTGTCAATAGTACAGGATTTGTTTCCACCTATACATGGGTAGCTTTCACCATAATTGATAATGGTGCTTCCTTGAATCATATTTACATACAGTATACAATATCCATGAGTAAAATTAAAGCTATAGTTATCGAATTGCCAAAACCACTGGCTAAATATTTCAAAAGATTTTCCAAAAATATCCTCCTCACAATTGGTTTTTCAATTCTGTAGTGCTATAGCAGTTTTTCACTAATGTCAGCAAGACTAATGCAGCCCCTTCTTGTGCTATCCTACTTTAATCTGGCACTGGATTACGATGTTTGATTTCATTGTTGCATCATTACCAGGCATCTGACCCTCACCCAACTTCTATCACCCTTAGACTGATACCTAGCAACTCACGAATGGCCTGTTGTTTTGAAGAACTGTTCTTTCTAATATCCAGCCAATATTTCATTCCATCCATCTTGTGCACTGTAGGGAAATAGAAGGGATAATCTGGTTTCCAAGAACAACCAGAACTGTTCTCCCTTCAGATACTTTTGATCATGAATCCCAAAGTTTTGTAAATCAACTTGCTGGCTGCCTGCATTATTCCAGTCGTTTCTATAGCCACATCTAAGAATTTATAGTTGCTGCCCCCAACACATTACTCTGTGGTAGATTTTTCAGTCACAGAGGATATTGTGACTTCCTTTCCTTCTGAAGATCTTACTTCAAAATCATAGAACAGACAGAGTGACAGCTTGAGGCTGTGGCAAATTCTCAAGAACTTCTGAGAATCTGTAACAAATCTGTAGACCTGCTGGTGTTCAGCAGGAAGCAAATGTCTAGAGGTTATCTTTCCACTAGGGAAAAACAGTACAGAAGAAAGAATTTTAGAATATATGAAAACAGGGCATATACGGCTATCTGTCAGTATCTGCCCTGCAGGAGACAACTGGTTTGATTGTTTGCTAAATTTATCTTGTCATGCTCGGAGCTAAGCTTATCAGAGGCTAGGGAGGCTTTATAGATTCTATTGTAATCCAGTTTAGAAACAGCATCAACCCAGAAGCTTGGTAAAGGAGTCATTTCTGCTATTGTTTCCTTTTTTAAGTTTGATAGAGCGAAAACTATTGTGGAAGCAACGTGACACTTTTCAAGGAGAGGTTGCAGAATGTTAAGTAAAAAACTGTTTCCAAGAGACTATAAAATAGAGTTAATAAAAGTACACATACTTGGGCTAATTTTCTGCAAAGAATGGCAGTACTGCCCTGAGGACACAAGGCTGATCATATCTTCTCCGTCATATAACTTTTTTCAAAACAAAGTGGAGGCAGTATGCTATTGGCCTTATACTTAGCGCTGATATTCAGCTGTTAAATTGACTAAATAAGAGAAAGGGGAGGGGGGTTCCTTTGCTGTAAGCTACAGAGAGATGTGCGATCCTGCTCAGTAGACCCTGCACCCACTTTCCTACCATTCTACAGTGGGTTTGACCTACATGGTATAGCAAGGAAATATTAGAAGTTAATGGTATTTTGATGCTTTAAAAGTCTTATACACAGCATCATTTTTTCCTCATAATCAAAGAATCAAACTATAACGTTATGGGCTTATAGACCAGGGCAGATAGGCCCTGGATATGTCTTCTAGAGCAACAAGGAGGAGAGTCAATTGGCCAAGTTGGATTTTCCTTGAGATAGGCTAACTCAGGGGTTGTATGTTGGGTTCCAATCCTTCCCTTTTGCATTAGCAATATAAACATATTTTGGGAAACACACAAAGATCTTTGGGCTGGCATGATCTGGCCATTGTTCTATGTCTGCGATAGCTTTAAGCTGACCATAGATTATGCAATGTTCTTTCTTGCCACCATGAGTTGAAGGAAAGAAAATTGCTTGATTCCCTATCAACACAGTCAGTGTCGATGGGGGAATCTATCCCTCTGTGCTATTGTATTCTGACAGCAGGAGGTTTCCCCAGGGTCGGACAAGAATCACTGCTGCCGGTTACGGCCACCAGCAGCAATCATGCAAAAAAAATCTGACAGGCTGATTTGATTGAAGTTAATCGACAGATCAAATTCAGTAGAACCAGCCTGCCCATAGGTGGATCAAAATTTGAGTGGTTCCTGCTAAACCAGTAGAATTTTGATGTGTCAATGGCCGGCTCTAGAGCTATTCGGCATGTGTGTGTATTAAGATAAATACAGCTAAAAAGAAAAATCACTTTAAAGTATAACTGTGGCCAGGCTATGGACATTCAAATATTTACATATTTTTTAACAAGCAGATAATCAGCTTAAAAAATATGCCTTAGCCCTGGTTCACAATATGAATCGCAAAGGAATTTGAGCCCATTCATTTTGGGCTTTGCATTGCACCAAAGTAGTTCATGCACCAATATTGGAAATGCACTGCAACCTGGTCGCATGGTTGTTTTGTACCATGCAATCCGGTGCAGGCAAATGTACTGCATTTGCAACCTGCATTTGTGGTGCTGTTAACATTGCACTGATACCTGCTGCAGATAGGAAAGTGTGAGAAATGTGCATGGATCGCAAGTTTCCTACAACATGTTCTATTGTGAAATGGGGCTTACTGACCTCTGTAGTTGAAGGGCTGGTAGATTAAACAATCCTAAAAAAAAGTAGTAAAGTCAATCGAGTTGGATCTTCACGCACTCTATCTTCTTCTTCACCTGCTCTGTATTTACATTGGTAATCAAATGGCTGGCAGGCTGTAAAATACAGTTTTGGAAGAGGAAGCTGGGCTACCTAATGACTCCGAACTGAATATGAATTACTCAACTGTGGCTGCAACTACAGGTCAGAAAGATCTGTTTTAACATTTATTTACTTTTTTGTTAAGAATGAATAAATATTAGAATGCTCATAGTCAGGTCACAATTCTATTTTAACCCCCCCCCCCCCCTATAAATGACCCTTGAAGGCTATTGTAGAAACAAAAAGATACCCATGAACACAGTAACAGTCAGAATAAAAGATGCTATTTTATGAGGCTACATTTGGGCACTTGTTATATCAGTTATATTTGCCTTCATGCATATTTCAATGCAGGCTTTAAAGAACCACATTGTCCACCATGACCATCTGATACCTGAAAGGACACCTTTTTCTGCTAAAAACTGCTCTGTGCATGGGAGCTTTAATATGGACCTGTTTATTTTATCTTCAATCTGGGATTGATTACCTCACCTAGCACCCAAACTTTTTATCAACAAACTACAGTAAATTAAATCATAGATAAATTCAAAATATTTTACTACCATTGCAACGGGAAGGCCATATAGTCAACATATTAGCCTGAGTCATATAATCTATACTATGAGACAATCATTACGGACATGCATTCCTTACAATGGTTTAATAGCTTGTTAAAGAAGATGAACTAAATGCTTGCTGTAGCTTAGTGAAATATTATTTATGTTATGTCTAGCACATTGTCCGGGAAACACAGCACATGATTTGCATGACTGCATCTTTTGCTTTCAATAAAGTGTCTTAACTTCCCGCATTTCACTTCATAAAGAATTTCAAATTACACCCAAATATCCACCACTAAATTATATGCTTGTAATGTTTTTAGGGTTAGAGTTATGTTTGATTTGTGATATAAAATTCTCTATAACATTTCCTCCTTACTTGATGACCCAAGCATCACTATAGAAACCTATTTATAAATTCACAAACTATTGTACTGACAAGAGCAATCTGGCTTTATTTCTCAGCCTGGAATCTTGCTAAACCTTGCCCTTCTTTGAAGTGTTTCTGTTGGGCTGTTGTAAATTAGTGTGTGAAGTCACTGACATGGCAACAGATAAATGGAAAATAAAAAAATAAAACACCAGAGTCTGACTACGACTTTCTGTCAGCCATTTGTTATGTTTTCTGAGCAAGAACATTTAAAATGCAGCAATGTATATGCTCAAGAAAGGCAACCATGTTTGAGTGATAGTCCAATATTCTAGAGTCTACCAAACTGGTATTTTAGTTATAAATACTGCATCTGTTATGCTACTCCACCCAGGGCTGGATTTAACTAGAGCCTGTAAGCATACAATTTTTGGCATTCAAAGCAGCAACCCTCTGATAGCCTTCTTCATTAAAATACAAAGAATGATCTTGTATTTCTTGTCATAACATTTTTTAAGATGTTGTGATACCATGTAAAATAAAAAATACAACATGACAGAGGATAAGAAATAATTGTATGGTTGATATCTGCACAGGTCAAGGCCACCCATAAGCAAAACCTTAAGCCTAGTACACACAGGCCAAATGTCTGCCGATTAAAATGAAACCAGCCGACATTCAGCCCATGTATATGGCAGCCAGTCCAACAGAAGCCTGTCAAAGGCTCATGACTGAAAACTAGAGGTTGTGTAAGAGGCTTTACTATGCCTAATGTAAAATCCAGCCCTGGATGTGTTTATCTACTGCAGTCATTAAATTGAGGTCTTACCCTTCCTGTTCCCCATTTTATTTGTTTTAAAACAACCCCTTTTCAACTCTATACAATATCTAATACTGTACCCCTAATAAAGAAAGATATACTTCCCATCCCAACACCCAAACATTGCTCTTATTCTGAGAAATACACCTCTGAAGTCTTACGCAGGAACTAGCAATTTCAGGACATCAACCTCCTGGTCCCATTCTGCGCTCACTGGTTCCTTCTACTCTTTAGTGATGTAGGAGTTGAGGAGGAACCACTGATTGTAGTAAGGCCAGGCGATCAACACTGCTGAAAGCGCAGGTTGCTGCAGAAAACTTCAGAGGAGGATTTTTGAGGTTCAAAAGCACTGTTTGGCGTTTCTTATGAGGATTTTGGAAGAGGGTTTCTCAGGATTGGCGTAGCGTTCACCACCATGGGAGCCAGGAGAGGCAGGTATATGCTGTTTTGTTTTACAGGTACAGCACTAACAAGACATGATCACTTTAAGGTCACTGAGACCACATCAGAAATGACCACTCTTCTGCTGCAGCAGAAAAGGTAAGAATCCAAATTGGGAGGGATTCTTATCTTACCAGAATCAATTGCAAGACTAGGTCAGGGGAGAAAGAAGAACCGAGAGGGTGAATGAACAATAATATCCAATATTACCTGAAATATAAGTTTTGGAGAGACAGATGCTCCCAGCAGTGAATGCAACCACTAAAACTAGAAAGCCAGCGTGCCAGCAATTTCTAAATAAATTGAAAATCAATATACTATAAAAAGAAAAAAAAAGTGTATAAAAACAATTTGGTTTTAAAATATCAAAATCAACAACAATTCTGTATCAAATGCCAGGGAACAAGACCCAATACAGCCATGCACCCATGTGGTCAGTGATGCTCATAATCCACTCAAAACAATACATCAAGGAAGACATACACAACAGACAGCTAAGAAGGCAAAGATGAAAAAAGAGAACAGAAAAGATATATTCTATTAGCATCTGAACAGGGATCAATGACTTGGTCTTGGTCCCTTTCCAAGTGATAGTTCACTCACAATTATATTATGATGAAGGTTCTGCCCATACATGTTTATTTTCATTGCGAGGCAACAAGAGTTGTAAGAATCTGAGGCATATTAAAAATGAGTACCCTATATGCATGTTTTTCTATAGCTATGGTATACTGGGTAACAAGAATTTTTAAAATCAAAAGGCACATTTAACAAGAGTACCCCATTTGCCTAATTTCTCCTAACTATGGAATACAGGTTTCACATTCAAGGTTTATGTTCTAAGGTTGTTCAACCTTATGGATGGAGATATAGTATTCAGTAGCATGAATCCACTAACCCTACCAAACAATGCCTTTATATAAAAAAAAAAAAAAACATTTTCTTTGACACTCTTTGGCTGCCAAAAGAAAAAAACAACAGAGTTTCAGACTTGATAGGTTACAGAGGATTGTGTTTTATCTTTATTAACATTCCATACACTCAATCAAGGAACAAGATAGAGACATTAAAATTATTTTTTTGTTTCTGGTGATAGAAACACCAACGTCAAAACCAAAGTAAACATGCGATAACGGGCCAATATTTCTCTGGCACCCTAAAAAGGAAAAACATATATAAAAATTTAAACACCTGACTATACTTAACTGGTTTTTGTTTTTTCCAGAAAAAACAGTCTTTTTAACTCTACTTTAATCCTTAGCTCCAACAGACTACCTGCAGAAAATAGACATTCTTCAAATACAGAACGATGGTAAAAGTCAGCAATAAGAGGTCAATTTGTAGAAATGCAATAACATCAACTGTCTATCACAAGAGATTAAACAAGGAAAAACTACTATAGGAGTACAAACAAAAAAGTAACAGGCAAGAAGTGAACACAATAGGATTAATCCCAGAGAGGATATTTCAGCCAGGAAATCAAAAAAGAGAAATCCACAACAAAGAGGTCTTAGCTGAGCTTCTGTAGAGAGAAATCAACCAACCCAAAAATAGGGTTTGGAAACAAAGGATAGGAGATTTCCACACAGCAGGAGCCAGTGGATAAGGGAGGACAAATATATATAATTGGTTTATATTCATTCCAAAAGAAAGAGGAAGTGCAGTTTATATGTCATTCAGATAGCAGCTCACAAATCACCTGGGATATCATGTTAGACATCTCTAAGGTCAGCCATAGATATTTCAGCCTACACTGGGTCACCATCTTTTCATCTAGGGGTAACCTTACTTTCTCTAAGCACAGCTTCATACTGTGCAAAATATTGTGCTGTTTATGTTTGACATTAACACATATGGGGTAAGAACGCTGTAAGCTTAGCAACGCATGTTAAGCTGGAAGATATCAGTCAAGCTCGTAATTCTCTCTAGTCTGGTAGACAGTTACAGTATATTGGAGCGGTGGCCATGCTATAAAAGATCATTCGACATGCACCTAAAGGGAACCCATGAAGAAATAATTTTAGAGCCTGCTGCTGCCTTTTTGTTTCTCTAAGTGGCTGCCATCCAGATCCTAATTTCCCTATCTAGCGAGTTGCTTGAAGGAGGGTGGTGTGCAGCTGCAGATCGCTCACTCACTTCCTGGTTAGCTGCCAAAAGTAAATACAGTGATTACATGATAGCTGCTTACCTCTGGTGCTAGGGGAACCTTGCCGAGGAATGTCTTGTCCTCTGCACAGGGTCCCTGCTGCCATCTTGGGGAAGCCAGTGTCTGACTGGACACAGAGCTCTCTGGGGATTTGGGCAGCCATCTTGGAATCAGAGAGGCTAAATAACTGCATGGCCATTTTGGTGAACCTTCAGTGTGGGAAGTACAGAGACAGAGACCTGAAGATTAGGGACAGGTAGGCTAATGCTGTTTATACATTAGACAATTCACTTGTGCAATTTTCCTTTAGACTTACCAAAACCATATAATGGGAGGTCAAACCTAAACTTTCAATTTGTATGCAATCAAGCAGGCCCTTACACTACATAGTTGAAGTTAAATTTGAAGGAAATTGAATAAGAAAATTGTATAATTTATGGCCAGCATAAGGCTAGAGAAAGGTTCCAGCAGAGTAGGGATTGCTTAGAGACAGTCTTGCATACCCCTGACACATGCTCCTGAAGGCTCACTGCCGGCAAAACACAATAGTGTTGCAGAAGGCATTGTCCCATCAACACCGATTGTGTTGATGGGGGAATCAAGCAATTTTCTTTACTTCCACCATGGTGGAAGGAAGAAAATTGTATCATCTATGGCCTGTCTTAGAGCCAGCAATTTAGAACTCCTGAGTGAACACCAACTTCCCCTTTAGCTGACCACATTAATCCAATGTCCTAAAGGTTGGTCATCAGAGGTATCCTAGAACAGGATAAATTGAGCTCTACATTTGACAGTCAGAGGATGCACAAAGGAAAATATTGCCTTATGCAGTACTTCCCATTATTTTATAACTCAGTCTATCTAGCAGTCAAATCCCATCTCTGTAAGCATACCCCACCAAACTTTGGCCATGTTCCTGCCCAAGTCCTGACCATTTCTAATGTTTTGAAAGTTGACCCTCCAAAACAGGGGCATTTATGAAGACTTTTGTGAGACTGTTGTGAGATTTTATTGCTATCATGAGTCACTGCAGTTTACAGCTGGTTCTTATAGCTGGATATGTCAGCAATTACATTTTACAGATAAATCTGGATCTGTGAAGATAATGTGCTCTCTCTGTTCTCTGTTAGAATCTGGGAGAGGTGCTGTAGATTGAGCTAACTGTTTTTAAGAGGTATGGTTTGTCAATCTTAACAGGAAAAGATAAAGATAGATTATAGACCACTGATGTTGTACCATCATTTGATTTATTAGGAGACAGAGTGCAGTTCAAGGAAGAGCCTGTAAAAGTCTAATAATACTGCTGCTATTAGACTAGCAAGGTTCCTGGTGACTGAGGCTGTATGATAAAGCTATATCATTTGTGCACAGCTTTATTAACATTTATGAAACAGACTTCACCACGTCTTACGCCTTACAGTTTTATTTATGGGCTGCACAGATCTGCCCATGCCAAACTCAAATCAAATGAGGAGGTAAAAATAAATAGTTGGATTAAAACAACACTCTGTTTTTCTGACATACTGTCAAAATTTGGCTTAATATCACCCAAATCGTCCTCTCCGCTCTTCTCAAGACCTCCTACTCTCAAGCTCTCTTGTCTCCTCCTCCCATGCTCGTCTTCAGGATTTCTCCAGAGCCTCCCATCCTCTGGAACTCGCTACCTCCACTGGTCCGGCTATCCCCTACTCTCCCTACCTTCATGCGATCCCTGAAAACTCATCTCTTCAGGGAAGCCTATCACGTCTCCAAGTAATCTCCTACCACTTCCACTAGCTCATTCCCCACAGTTACAACCTTTTGTACCACCTGCCCCATCCTATTAGATTGTAAACTCTTCTGAGCAGGGCCCTCTTAATCCTTTATTATTTTATTGTATTGTAACTGTATTGTCTCCTTTTATATTGTAAAGCACTGCGTAAACTGTTGGCGCTATATAAATCCTGTATAATAATAATAATATTGCAACAGTATGAAAAGAACAGTCACAGATTCACTTTAAATGCAGCACACCAGACCTCTAAAATGTGAGTGGGCCCTTAAAGTTTAACTCTAGTCGGCTTAGAGGAAAATAGAGTGTCATCATCCCCTTTCCATCTATTAATGATATAATGCCTGTTTAAATCGAGACCAGATGTAATATAAAGAATTATCCATCTTATTCCTTGTTCTCCCAGCAGGCCAGCACTCCTCTCCACTCCTGAGCTGGTCCTCAAATGTGGGCAAGTCCTTGGCATCTCCTGACCCTGTATTGTAGATGGCGGTGTTGGCCACAGGATTGGACACACTACTGGAGAAAAGGAGTGGCTTTTTGGAATTGGTTGTGGATACCAGAATCAGTGGGGAATACGCCACTCTCCATTGCATGCCCCCTAGACTAAACGAGCATTAAACCCTAATATACTGGTGTGGTGGATGGGGGTTACATCCAAATGTGATTTTTGTAAGCTGACCGGAGCTCAGCTTTAACACTCCTCATCTGCTTCTAAAGCTTATCTGCATTGAAGAGCAAGAGTGAAAGTATATATAAACTCAATCACTAAAATCTCATATAGGAATAAATTGATATTCCAAAATTCATTGTCAGTATTTTAAAGTCTGCAGCTTTCAATAAAATAATGCCTGGTGATCCTGCCATGATGGCCCTTGTTTGCGCACTTCCTGGTGTAGGGTGACCATACTCTCCCTGTTTCCCAACTGTGCTCCTGCATTGTTGCACGAGCTTCAGGTGGAGATTACAAGTGGCTATTTCAATATGTATTATGTGGGCATGGTCCACTGTCACCATTAGAAAACCCACCTTGAGAAATGTCATGTGCCATTGCTGGAGTGTATACATGCAGACAGGAAGTGGCTGCAGGAGAACATCAGCAATGGGATGCAATAAAGCATGAGAATAAATCGGAAACCAAGTTTTTCGGTTTCTTTATTTAAAAAAATGGCATTTCTTTATGATGCACAGTGTTTTAGCAAACTAAGAGGATTATTTACGAAAGGCAAATCCACTTTGCACTACAAATGCACTGCAAGTGCACTTGGAAGTGCAGTCACTGTAAATCTGAGGGGTAGATCTGAAATGTGGGGAAGCTCTGCTGATTTTATCATCGAATCATGTGCAAGCTAAAATGCTGTTTTTTATCTTCCTTGCATGTCCCCCTCGGATTTACAGCGACTGCACTTCCAAGTGCACTTCCAGTGCACTTGTAGTGCAGAGTGGATTTGCCTTTCGTAATTAACCCTCTAAATGTCATTCAGTTAGGGTTTACATCTACTTTATTTTAAATATAAAATGAAAAAAGTAGATTTTAGGTAATAAAGGTGATTTCAGTCTGATGAACAGTTAAGTGTCCCAGGAAGATACGTGGAAAAAAATAAGCAAAGGTGCATTTGTAGAACATACAGGAGCCATATGCAGGTAAACAAACTTTTTTTTTTGTTTTTTGTTATTTTACCTGATTTCACATGCCACTTCCTGTTTAGATGTTTCTTTTAGGGCCAGAGGGTCCATCCTGCCTGTCAGCCATGTTTTCAACAAAACACGGCAATGTGATTCAGCTGTGATTTAGTGCTGTTAAAGTAAACAATGTTGTGCCATGGTGGTAATAAATACTAAAACATAGTAAGAAAGTAATAAATAGCCCTCATCTGCTAAATAAGGAGATTCAGTTAACAAACAAGCTACACCAATTGTGCTAGCCAGATAACGTCTGGTATTGTGTACATAGTTTTGTTGACTACCTAAACATTATCTGAAATTATCAGAATATTAAAAAGGCATGTATTGTGTAATAACTCACTTATCTGAAGAGTCATCTTAAGTTATCTTAAAGTGTTACTAAACCCAGGACCCTGCATTCACTATATCTGGTCTCCCACAGTACACAGAACATGGAAATGCAATTATTTTAGTAAATATAAACTGCTAAATACCTTTTTTCATCAGCAGTATATAGCAGTCTTATGATTTCTATGAGTTCCTGGTGAAGAATGTAGGAGGAGTTTTCATACTGCACAGAGCTGTCCTATGAGGCTGCAGGGCTCCTGACCCTCTGTCTGGACATGTTTGGACAGTGCCGATTGGCCCTGTGCTGATCACATGCACCCTCCCAAGAAAAAAAAAAACCTCTATAGCAATGCACCTCAAATTGAGCATGTGTAGCCTGTCTCCAAAGGCTCTGTCTTATCTGGACCTGTCCAGGGGGACGGGGATATCTATGCATACATGATCAAGCAGCCTTTTTATACATTGCAAAGGATTGACCCCTTAGGTTCCACAGTGAGTAGAAAAAGCATGCTTTACTGCATATACAGACTGGTTTTTACTGTTGTGGGTTTAGTAACATTAAGTTTTCTGTAACACATCTTTAAAAAGTTTACTTTCCATATTAAGATAGATGCTTTCTAGCTTGTAAGCTCTAACAAGCAGGGCCCTCTGATCCCTCCTGTATTGAATTGTATTGTAACTGTACTCTCTGCCTCCATTTTGTAAAGAGCTGCGCAAACTGTTGGTGGTAAAATGTAATTTTTATTTTGTGTGCGCTGTCTGTATCTCGGCCCCCAGCACAAGGCCAAAATATGGGTATTACTATGGGGTAAATACAGGCAGCACTGAAGTCACTGTCCTCTCTCTGTTCTGCACCCCTCCTTGCCATGTAACTCTGTGTCTCCTCTGCTCCTTTTTACTGAAAAAGATCTTAGGCTCCCAGGTAGTTTGGAGATTACTACAGTGGTAGCTGGTGGCTTGTGTTATGAATAATGGTGATTGGAGGGCAGTGCTGTCATTCACAAAAACACAAGCTGACAACACAAGCCAGCAGCTAATACACTAGTCTCTCTCTGAAGACAAATGTAGTAGCTGCCAGCTGGTGTTGCTGTAGGCTTGGGTTTTTGTGAACGACAGAGCTGTTCTCCAGCCACCGTCATTCACGGCACAAGCCCCTAGCTATTACTACAGTCACCTCCTCCAAATGAGCAACTTTAGTTGTGAATGACAGCAAGTGGAGAGCAGCATTGTCTTTCACAAAAATACAAGCTGGCAACTGTTATATTTGTCAGAGAGAGAATAGTGTAATAGTTTGTGTTCCTTTGACTTGTGTTTTTATCAGTGACAGTGCTACTCTCAAGCTGCCGCCATTCACAGCAAAGGTGCCATCCTCTGCTGTAGTAATCTCCTAACTAGCTGGCAGCTGCAGGCTCAATCTTTTCACAGTACAATGGGAATAGAGGAGGCATAGGGTTAAACAGCAAGGAAGGCTGCAAATGTAGGATGGAGGATGTGGGTTCTGTGTGGCTTTGTGTCTGTCCTGCTCCCCCCCCATGCGCTGTCACTTAGATGTCCATCTCCTTGCTTCATGATTGGATAGTTGTGAATGGAGGAGAAGGGGCGAGATTTCTGACCAGACAGCTCAACAAGCCCTGCACAGATTTTAAATGGGGAAAGTGCTTAACTTCTGATGGGATGTCTTCTTTCATATAGGAGCATGTGGCCAACTTCTGTTACTAAGCTATTCCACATTTAGGGCCTGTGCACACACGCCTGCATACTTGGGCAGGCTGCTGTCAATCATGTAGGGCAGTGGTTCTCAACTCCAGTCCTCAGGACCCACCAACAGGCCAGGTTTGCCTGATAGCTGAAATACATCACAGGTGATATCACTTGCTGCTCAGTGATTGCAGTATTCTAGTCTGCAACTCCCCAAGGTAATACTTAAAATCTGGCCTGTTGGTGGGTCCCGAGGACTGGAGTTGAGAACCACTGATGTAGGGGCTTTACTTTGCATTGTTACAACACAAAGCAATGTTTACTTTTTTCTTTAACTTAATTTTTTAATTTAAATGTAAAGAAATTAAATTTTATTCAAGTTTATGCATTGAAGCACATTGTGATGCACCACAACCCACCTCGACACAGCCTTGCGGTGTGAAAAATTGCCATAGAAAAATATTGTCGATGTGCCTTTGCGCTGAACCTGCATTGATCTTTGCCGATCAACACAGCTTAACGGAAATAGTATGAACATGCCCTAAGTTGATTTTTGTGGGAATTTGAATTAAAAGTCATGTTTTACCACATGCATTGCACTTTATCATACAATATGATGTGCACCGCAGCACCAGAATGGCATACCAATGCACCTGTACAGTAACTTCCAACTCACCTCCAGCAGCGTATACCACAACGCACACATAGAGCCCATGCCTCTGAGTGCTGGCTGAGGCAGTCGCCTTAATTGGCCTCATGGGGGGTACAGCCCTGTGCATGCAACATGGATTGTGGTCTGCAGTGTTGCCAAAAATGCTGCAGATTGTTTCATCATGCATTAACATGTGCTGCCAGCTTAATAAAAAAGGGGGTTATTTACAAAAGAGAAATCCACAACGCAAAGGGCCTTGCAGCATGCACATGCATTGACGCCATGCATACAGCAAATGGGCCCTTACAGACCACTGCCATTTAACCCATCAGAAGGTAACCATACAAAGTCTGATCACACAGGGTACTCAATTTAGGAGAGAATTGTGAAATGAAAAGCTCACCTAGAGGGCAAGAACACAAAATGGATGAATATACACAGTTGCTTAGCAAAGCCTGCTGGTTGCTTTGACCTTTACTCTAGCAAAATGAACAGCACCTTTGGCTGGCTTTGGCTGGCTTTGACAACACTCCACTTATCCAGTGCAATGGTTCTCATGAGTAGGGGATAGAGGACTGGAGTAGGTTGAGAACATGAGCTCTGGGTGGACTACACCTCTACCACTTGTGAACACAAACACTGAAATATAGGTTCACAGATTTGTTTTCTTTTCTGTTTTGTACCTAGAATCTATTTTTCTATGCCCTCTCCAGTGGCGTCGCTATGGGGCGGAGGGGGCGGCCCGCACCTGGGTGACACCCGCCAGAGGGGTGACACCAGAGGCGTATCATTCATCTCTGTGCAGTGTGTGCGGGGCTGAGTCACACTGCACACATAGTTGTCTGGAAGAAATGTGAGCCCCGCAGATGCGCCTATGACTGCTGTATGCTCGGTGTCATATTAACCCCCACACACAGAACACAAAGCCACTCCGGGTCACAATAACTCAATGAGCAGCGCTGCAGACACCGCCCGCCCCATCTCTCCTGACCAGCTAAAGCGATCACAGGACAGCAGCAGCACCGGCCAATTGGAAGATATCCATTGCCCAGCAATATCTCTGAGAGAGGGAGGGGGCGGCAGCTCCTTCTAAAGTTTAGACTGCACACCTTCTGTAAGTTGTAGCTGCTCTTTGGCAGCAGCCCCTGTCCTCTCTTCTGTTCTGTAGAACATATGCAGTACTTAACCTGCCTGACGGTTTTCCAGAGTGTGGCTTGGGGTTAAATTTCAGTCCCATTAGCGGTAACCCTGAGCCACACTCGGGATTACATTGCAGGATCCTGGTGCGGCGTTACTTACCTTGTCCCCAGGATCCTGCGATGTCCCCCGCTGTGTCTGCGGGCTCCGTCCTCCTCCGAAGCCTCTCTGTGCCAGGCTCCGTTCCCTGCGAGCGTCGCAACGCACGGGGGCGGAGCCAGGCGGCAAATTAAAAAATGTAAAAACCATAACACATACAGTACTGTAATCTTACAGATTACAGTACTGTATGAAATTATTTCACATCCCTTTTGTCCCCAGTGCTTTGGCCCATGCCCTGCATGCAGTTTTATGTTATATATACTGTTCTTTCTGCCTGGAAACTGGAGATTGTCCATAGCAACAAAAAAGTTTCCCTTTACGTCAAAAGTGGCTTTAGACCAGCTAGAAAAAAGCGATAGGAAATTAGAACACTTGCAGAATTGAGCGATAGTGAGTCGTGGGGAAATTTATTATATTATTATTATATATATATTTTTTTAATGATTTATATTTATTTATTATATTATAATTTATGTTTTTATGTTTCAAACTTCATCATACCCGGGATATCTACTAGACTCTTGTTTGGACAGATTTAAGTGTGTTATTGTTAAGAATTACAGGCCTACAATATAAAATGCCAAATTTCCATGCAAAATAACTGTACCGCTTTCAGCACCTAAAATCCGAAATAATCATACCGCCAGGGAGGTTAACTTCTCACCTTGTACTCCATGTACATGTACTCCCTGTACGCCATGAACTCTTGAGCCTTGTACCCTGTACTTTGTGATTTTTTTAACCCTGCCCCCTGTACACAGTGAGCGTTTGAACTCTGCGCCCTGTACGTAGCGCCGTCCTGAGCCTTGTGCCCTATATACAGCACACTTCTGTACCCTGCCACCTGTACATAGCACGATCCTGAGTCCTGCACCCTGTAGGTAGCACGCAATCCTGAGTAAATCAACAAAGGTATTACAGTTTTATCACAGGCAACATTTATCAAGTATAAGGGTTTCTCTTTTGTTATTGTTGGAGGAAGTTTCATGTGCATCTTATCTAACATGTTTTAAATTGCAAGCATATGTCTGCTCCAACTCTCAACACACAAAGCAAACCTTACATTCACTAGATAGCCATTTCCTGACCCACACTAAGCCTTTTCCCACCCGAGTATAATACACTTTTCATCAAAGAATGTAGGTTTTTGGTAACAACTTAAAATGTATTATTTTTTATTACTTTTACAAAAGGGAACACTAGAAAATCTATTTAAACAAATGGCCTTAGCATATATACAATTTAAAATTAACTTAATAAAGAGCAAAACAGTATTGTTTTTGGCCCAAGAGGGTTATGAATGTAGTATAAGACCTCCAAGTCAGACAGCCTACAAAGTTAGAATTTGTTAGAATCTGTTTTCTACCAATCCTAAACCACCACAAAGTGCTGTACCCTAAACCAGCTTTAAGGCAACCATATGTAGTCTGGAGTTTCTTAAATGGCTGTTTGCTCTGAACATCTCACACAGAGGACAGAACTGCCAATTAGACTCTAGTAACACTGGGGTTGATCTACTAAAAATGGAGAGTGCAAAATCTAGTGCAGCTCTGCATAGAAACCAATCAGCTTCCATGTTTTTTTGTCAAAGCTTAATTGAACAAGCTGAAGTTAGAAGCTGATTGGCTACCATGCACAGCTGCAGCAGATTTTGCACACTCCGGTTTTAGTATCTAACATTTCTAGTTTTGGTGGGACGGGCATAATTGTAGGACTGTCATGGCAGAGATTACAGATAAAAAATTTTTAGCTTAATTTAATACATGGAAATGAGTGAGACCTAAACCTGTTAAACCCTGACAATGTACATAAAAATGTTGGTAACCTTCGCCTTGCACAGAAGCGCTCTTTGCTAATAAACATTGGAGCAGGAACAAAGGTAGAGTTGACTAAGCTAGAAGGTAGGAGTTCTTTATCCCAGGAAGGATCTGAGCCAGGGTCGGATTTATACTTCTCGCCAGAGGCGTTGCTAGGTCTGCAAAAGATCTGGGGCTAGAGCCCATGGCAGTGGTCACCAACCTTTTTGCAGGTCCGCGGGGGGGGGGGGGGGGGGGGATTGGGGGCACGCCGGTGGTAAGCAATTTTTTGCAGGCAATAACTGGTGTTGGCGCTTCAATCATCATGGCACCATGGATTATATGGTATCAGGGTGATTGAAGTGCATTGTTTCTATTGTTAGAGTCTAATATATAATGAAGTGGTTCAACTCACCATAATGCAGAGTCAGTGGAAGCCCTGGGAGTGTCAGTTGCCACATCTCTTGTCACCAGATGCAGCGTGTCACTTGCCACCGTCACCTGCCACCAGATGTGGATTGTCATTTGCCACATTCTTTTGGTAGCAGATGCGGAATGTCACTTGTCACGTCACCTGCCACCATTTGCAGATTGCCACGTCACCTGCCACCATTTGCAGATTGTCACTTGCCATATCTCCTGCCACCATTTGCAGATTGTCACTCACTATGTCTCCTGACACCATTTGCAGATTGCCACGTCACCTGCCACCAGATGTGGGTTGTCACTTGCCAACTGATGTGGATTGTCACTTGCCATGCCAGCCAGTGCCACCAAATGTGCATTGACGCTGCATTGGTGGCAGGCTGGCAGCACTGGTACATTTAGTGAGGGCAGGAGAGCGCTGATGATGGGCGGGCAGTGAGAGATGATGTCATCTTGCTGCTCCCCGCTGCACCTCCGGCATTGAAGCAAGGGGGTCTGGCTGCAAAGTGGAGCTCCACCCATGACCGGAAGCACGTGACCTCCACTCCACCGCACTGTGAGGGCAGAAGAGCGCTGATGTGTGGCAGGCAGTGAGAGATCATGTCATCTCTCTGCTCTCCGCCGCACCTCGCCCCCACATTGAAGAGGCCCAGATGCAAAGATCGCTGATGTGGAGCGGGCAGAGAGAGATGTTATCTTTGCTTGTCCGCCCACTCACCTCTCTTCTCCACCTCTCTCATGCCGCCAGCCCGCCCACTGCAGCAGCCGTAGCCCGCTGGTTAGGCAGGGACCCTGTGGCAAGAGACTCGGGGCTATGGTCTCCAGATTCGGGGCTATAGCCCCAATAGCCACCCCCTAGCAACACCCCTGCTTCTCGCACATGTATAGTCATATCTAGAAAGAGATAGTTAGCCTGTCTAGACTTAGTAGCAAACTAACAAGGTCATACATCTTAACCACCCAAGATGTAGAAAGTCTGAAATCTACAGTGTGCCCATTATGTGTCAGCACATCTAGAAGTGACAACTAGAAAAATGTTGCTCTGTTCTGTAGCAGCTTGGTTCTAGGTGTGAAAGACAAAGTGCACACCCAATATTCCTGCAGTGAAACTGCATAAACTGTACAGGGACAGCAACAAGGAGTACATAGCCAGACTACACTGGCAAGCAAGGTAGCAGTCTGAACCTTTTATATTAAATAGAAATATGTTCCTGGAAGTCAACATCAGCATTATGTGTGAATCTGTTCTGTCACTTGCAATACTGCCACCTTTGACCACGCTCTGTGTTGGCTATCCAGAAATCAATCCCACAGACTATTCAGCAGATTGAATTGAAGCACATTAAAAAAAAAAAATAGAATCTCCATGTAGCGGTACCCCCGTAGGGGCAACTGAGTGATGTGGCCCACCTGTCACCCTGCCCAGCCCAGAATTCGCTTCCTTTGTTTTTTTGTATTTTATTGAGGGATTAGTACGTGGATGGAGTTAAGGAATTCATGGGATGCACAGAAAATTATTCTTGCACGGTTTGGGACAATTCAGATATTCTACTCCTGCACAATACTTGCTGCAGTCTATCTCTCCTTCTCCCTCCAGCACAATTCTTCGGGCGCAGCTAGCGCCTAACTCTGGTTTCAGCCAGGCCTTAGCAAAGTTCCTTATTACAGGCAGGGATCTCAGGCCCCTAGAGTGTAGCAAAAGACAGTTCTGGTGCTAGCTGTCCTCTTTGGTGAACTACTGATCCCAGTCAACCATTTGCAGACCCTGGTAGCCCTCCTGACTGCAGTGGCCCGACTTCACTGCCAGTAACATCACAGTCTCTCCCGCTGGCTCTACATCCATTTCTGACTGCACACTCTCAGTCCTCTTCGGCATGCCTCTCCCAGCTCTCCCAAATGTGCCTGCCACTCACTGACAGCTGATGGATCCCTCCTAGAGACTTGCCCAGCAGTATTCCCCGCTGTCCTCTCCTGCTCCTGTTCAGGACACCCCTTAGGTTGTGTGGGGTTCCTGTTCAGCTCCAAGCCCCTGGCCCAAGGTCACCCCCCCATACTGGGGGGCTCCCTCCAAGGCCCCGACAGCCTAATACTCCATCTCCAGTTCTACGACTCGAAATCCTCCTCCCCAGCTGGGCTGACTCCAGGTATTTAAGGAGGCCTGCCCCCTGCCAATCCAGGTTGGAGATTGGTCAGGGCTCCTTAGAACATCCCAGACAGCTCCACCTTTCTTCTCCACCTTCCTTTTAGAAGCAGAAGGGATGCAACCGAAATATGAAACTAGCTGCGAGTCACCAGCCTACTCTAAGCAACTCCCAGCCCCACAGATCAAAACAAACAGACCTAGCTTTTAGCTAGGCCTGACTAAATTTACCTGCACTATAAAAAAAGTCTCACTCTAGCACGTACACTAGGTAGAGGGTGCTACACCCATATAGTGGGTTTTTTTTACATCAATATTTACAGCTGTTACTTGAATTAATATGTACTGTATAACTTGTTAGTCCACTTTCAACCATGTGAAGCTAGCATACCCATTTTTGCTCTGCATGCACGCAGCATGAGTGTCATACTTACCACTTTCAGTGATAACATAAGCTACAGTCTTGACAACTGCACCATGTAAATGTCTTAACCCATCCAAAGCCCTTTGGGCTTGCTAATTACTCAAATGTGGAAATAACTGGAAATGAGAATAAAAATTCACTAACATAAATCACCTTTGCTAATGCAGTGGAAATCAACATGGAAGAGGAGCGGCTTTGATTTAAGACCTGCCACCAGCAGCTGCAGAAGTACTTATGCATTCAAGAGTAATCACTTCTGATTGTCAACAAAGCCAAACTTGTGAACTGATTCTGTGACTGAATAGTTTTCCGTGATGGAACGTGAGACGATCCGATAGCTGGGGATCAATAGTTGAAGCAGAAGGTAACTTCCCTTTCCGACACTTATGACAGTGGTGCAGAGTTTGTACAGAATACATACTACTGTGCAAAAGTTTTAGGTAGGTGTGAAAAAAGTCTGTTAATTAAAAAGGTTTTCAGAAATAGAAGTGTTAGTAGTTTATTTTTATCAATAAAATCGAAAGTAAATGAACAGAAGAGAAATCCAAATCAAATCAATATTTGGTTTGACCACCCTTTGCCTTCAGAATAGTATCAATTCTTCTAGGTATATTTGCACACAGTTTTTGAAGGAACTCGGCAGGTAGATTATTCCAAACATCTTGGCGAACTAACCACAGATCTTCTGTGGATGTAGACTGCCTCAAATTCTTCCGACTCTTCATGTAATCCCAGATAGACTTGATATTGAGATCAGGGCTCTGTGGGGGTTAAACCATCACTTTCATTACTTTTTTAATGCTGAAGATAGTTCTTAAAGTGGTTTTAAAGGGTCAAGAATTCTAAAAAAAAGTTCTGTGTGCAGCAGCCCCCCCCAAGTACTTACCTGAGCCCCATCGCCATCCAGCAATGTGCATGAGAGCCCAGGCTCCCTGGGGTCTCTCCCTCCTCATTGGCTGAGACAGCAGTGGGAGTCATTGGCAGCCAGTGAGCCAATAAAAAAGAGAGGGGGTGGGGCCACACCACGGCTGTGTGTGTGAATGGACAGCCGCTAGAGAGCCTGCTTGGGTGCCCCCACAGCAAGCTGTTTGCTCTGAGGGCACTTGGCAAGAGGGAGTGGCCAGGAGCATTGGCAGGGGACCCGAGAAGAGGAGAATCTGGGCTGCTCTGTGCAAAACAACTGCACAAAGCAGGTAAGTATAACATGTTTATTTTTATTTTTTTTCTTTAATGAATGTCACTTTAATTATATTGGTTGTAGTTTGGGGTAATTTTCCTGCTGCAGAATATATTTTGGGCCACACACTTCCCTGATGGTATGACATGATGGATAGGTATCTGCTTGTATTTCTCAGCATTGAAGACACCACTGATCCTGTCCAAAGCTCCAACTCCATTTGCAGAATTGCAGCCCTAAACTTGCAAGGAACCTTCATCATTCTTCACTGTTGCCTGCAGACACATTATCGTACCACTCTCCAGCCTTTCTGGGAACAAACTGCTTCCTGCTACAGCCATATACCGTATATACTCGAGTATAAGTCGTTCCGAGTATAAGTCGAGGCCCTAATTTACCACAAAAAAATGGGAAAAACTTATTGACCCGAGTATAAGACGAGGGTGAGAAATGCACAGCTACTGTAAGTGGAAAAGAGGGTCAACAATGCCCATTTGCAGCCTCACTGTGCCCATTTGCAGCCTCACTGTGCCCATTTGCAGCCATAGGTCCCCTGAACTTCAAACTCGGTAGTTAAGGGTTCCTAGATGCCCCCTAGCTGCAGCCAAAATTTGGGGTCTCTGAACCCAAAGGGTCCCGAAATGACATTGCAGCAGATGGACACAGTTGACCGAATTTGGGGCCCTGTATCTCAGGGCCACTTAGTGCTAAGAACCCCAAATTTGGTGTGCAAACCCAGTGGAACTAGCACCATAACATTTCCAAAGCTGGGGTTTCTAGCACCAAGTGGCCCCGAGATACAGGGCCCCACAAATCAGTTCAGAAAATGTCAAGCACTTTTCTACAGCAGAGAATGACATTTTCCGAACCAGTTTGGGGGCCCTGTATCTCAGGGCCCCTTAGTGCTAGGAACTTCAGCTTTGGATATGTTGTGGAACCAGTTCCACTGGGTTTGCACACCAAATTTGGGGTTCTTAGCACCAAGTGACCCTGAGATATGGGGCCTCAAACTCGGTTCAGAAAATGTTAAGCACTTTTCTGCAGCAGAGAATGACATTTTCTGAACCGATTTTGGGGCCCCGTATCTCGGGGCCACTTAGTGCTAAAAACTTCAGCTTTGGATATGTTGTGGTACCAGGTCCAGTGGGTTTGCACACCAAATTTGGAGTTCCTAGCACCAAGTGGTCCTGAGATATAGGGCCCCAAAGTCGGTTCGGAAAATGAAATTTTTTGCTGCAGAAAAGTGCTTGACTCGAGTATAAGTCGAGGGGGGCACTTTCAGCACTAAAAAATGTGCTGAAAAATTCGACTTATACTCGAGTATATACGGTATTTAAAATTTTGAGTCAGTCCAGAGCACCTGCTGCCATTTTCTGAACTCCAGTTCCTATGTTTTCATGCATAGTTGAGTCGCTTAGCCTCGTTTCCACATCGGAAGTATGGCTTTTTGGCCGCAATTCTTCCATGAAGACCACTTCTGGCCAGACTTATTTAGGTGTTTTTGGGTCTCACTGGTTTCCACCAGTCCTATGCTCATGGCACTGCTGGACATTATTTGATGTTGAAGGAAAGTAAGCATGATGTGTCTTTCATCTGCTGCATTACGTTTTCTTGGCCAACCACTGCGTCTATGGTCCTCAACATTGTCCCTTTCATTGTGCTTCTTCAAAAGAGCTTGAACAACACATCTTGAAACCCCAGTCTGCTTTGACATCTTTGCCTGGGAGAGACCTTGCTGAGAAAGTATAACTACCTTGTGTCTTTGTTGCTGTGCTCAGTCTTGGTATGGTGTAAGCAACATGAAACTTTTACAACCTCATCTTAGTGTCAGAGTTTGGTTGTTCCTCACCGAGTTTTAACCCTCCTACAAACAGCTGTTTGTTACAGTTAATAACGGTTTCAGCCTACATATGAAATTGATGATCATGAGCACCTGCTCCCTACTGAGGCTGTAAGAAATGATTCTGGTTTGAAGCAAAATGGCAGTCACGCCAAATATTGATTTGATTTAGATTTTCCTTCTGTTTATTTTTATCAATTTACAAAATGCAAAATTAGCAAACAATATATTTTTGAAAATATTCCTACTCTACAGCATTTCTTCACACCTGCCTAAAACTTTTGCACAATACTATGTGTGTATAAGAGTCTCTTGCTTAACCACCTGCTGACCTACCCACTAATATTCAGCTTCAGTACTCCCATTCACTTTTATCCTCCAACACAGCTGCTGCAAAATAGGGAGTGCTTGAAATGGATGGGGAGCATGTGACCTCCTCCATGATGCAGTGTTCCAGCCTGAGCAGAAGATTTCCAGGCCTGAACATTATCATGTGAAAGAGGGACACCATTCAATATGGTGCTTACATAGTATATTTTTGGACAACTTTATCAAGTAAAGAAGCACAAGTTGAGTGCTGCAAAGGCAGGTGAGTCAGCTGATAAAACAATGTATAAGAAGGGGTCTTCGGTGAAAGCCAAAAACAATTAACACAATATGGAAAGAGAAGTTGAAAATACATGCAAATCTTGGGTCTTCCCATAAAGGTCAGGCTTAGCCCCATCATTCTACCTTTCAAACCTTTATATTTGTTAGTGAGGCGGGCCCAGCAAGTAGAATAGTTGGGAGCTTCAGTAGGGGCAATGATTCTACAAAAGCACAGAAGTTGATTTCAAGAACACCACAAGTACTTGTGGGAAAAAGTTGCCTGCGCTTTAACAATACTTTTAGCATAGAGTTGTAAATATGAAGGCCTCCTTAGTTGACCTCTTCCTGAAAATTATAGATGTTTGACGTAATGTTTACTTCCTGGCTGCAATACCGGCTGGGTAAATTCAGTAAAGTCCATCTTTGTATACTTATCTGCATGGGTAACTGTAACAGCCAGGCAACTAGCAATTCCAGAATGGAAAGTCAAATTGCAATTTTAAAATTCTCCTTAGTAGGATGAATTCTCCTGAAGAATAGTTACTTATTCTGCTATATTCAATTACATCATGCTTTTGTGGCTCAGCTTCCTCAAGCCTCCTTCAGTTTGGAGACAATAAATATGGAACCTCTCCCAAGGAATGAGTCTCTCCAACCCCCCCGCCCCATCCCAAAGTTCACTCAAAGCTATATAAAGCTCTACAGCAATCCTCTTTGCAGGGCCGTAATAAATGTAGGGAAGAATGGATTCAGGTCCTCTACAACATGGATAATGATGATTGGGGGATATATGGGTCATTTCATTATGCCATTTGCTCACAGCAAGAAATAGACTTGTGCAATTTAAAACTGTTCACCGCTGTGTTCTTATGCCAGCCAGGGTGGGAATATTCTCAGATACCCAGTCTATTGAGTGTTGGAGGTGCTCTGGCTTAGATGCAGATCCTCCTTATACCTACTTGACACAAATAAAACAAACCATGCATGCAATAATAGATGTTCGGGTGTCTCTGGAGATTGGCCCCTGTCTGTTGAGCCTTGTAGGGTCTTTGGCAGTTGGTAAAGCAATCAAATTGCTGGGTATATGGCTTTATTATGCGAAGAAGGCGATTGTCCTTCATTGGAAGTTTCCTACATCATTGACCCTTTATAAGTGGAGGTCAACTGTGAACTCTGTTCTCCCCCTGTGCAAAGCTACCTATGATAGTAGAGGATGTCCCTCAATTTGAGAAAGCGTGGTCCCCATGGCAAGCAAATTCTGATACTGTGGTTCGGGCTTGACTCGTTGTCTGTGGCCTTTAAGGAACTTGTCTTTTGCTGTTTTGGGGCTTGGAGACTGGTCCTCTAGACTACCTTCTTGAAATGTACCTAAGAGTTGATATTACTGTTGCTTCTGCTTTATCAGATGACAGGAAATCTTTTATTACCTTTACATCTGATCCGGATTCTCCTGGTGGTGCTGGAGAGGGTGGAGTGCAGCTTGTTTGTCTGCCTACTGTTAATGGGCTTGTTCTGGTAACCTGTATTTCTTCTTTGTGTCTTCTAATTTGTAATACTCAATAAAATAGAATTATATGAAAAAAATAAAAATTCTCCTTAAGAGGTTTATGTACTGGAAGTGTGCTCACTGAGCCCTCCCAGAACAAAGAAGGAGATGTCAGGTTTCAGTCTAAACTAATGGTCAGGAACTGGTAAGATCGGCATGTGACCACTGTCACAGAAGTCACTAGATTAGGCAAACCTTCCAACTTCCTTCCTGCCTCCAGGGCCGGCAGGAAGTGGTTTAAGTGGAAGTAAATCCATAATCCATGTTTAAAAATTGCCTGCCCATTGCTCTTTCACATGCTGCATACAGTTTGTAAGACATCTCAGTGTAGTACCTTTTATTAGTCTTCTTCCAAGCAGTCAGGTAACCACCAAGCTCCAATTCCTTCGTTTAAATGAGCAGCCGCTGTGGCTAGGCTGCGTGAAATTGCTTCCCTGACGACAACCGTTACAGCAGTGGAAAGTGGTGGGTGACTTTAAGACCAATTGTTGGCTCACATATCTACATAGGGGAGCTGGGGCTTTTCTATCCCATCACCATGACCCAACAGGTCTACTTGCCGCAGGCTGCAGGCAGAAAGTTACCAGAAGGGGGCAAATACAAGACCAGTCACCCTTGACAAGCAAAGAGAACAGAACTGACCAACCTTCTGTACAGGAAACTCCTATACAAAGGCGTATTTTCAAGCTGGATTATTGCACAGATCTGGAAGAAATATACAAAGCACACCAAGATTCAACTAAGAATACACACACCTCTTCTATTTAGACTACATCTGCTTATCCTGGAGTTCAGATTGAAAGAACATGCTCTGAAATTCATAAAGATTGTCCTCCAGCCTAGACCCTTCTGCCTCCCCAACTATCACTATACGATTCTCCCTGTTCATAAAAACCATTTTCTAGTTCTGCGATAGATTCAAGGGCTGCTTGAGTAGTGTGTATAGCCTAATGATTGTCTGGATTGTTGATTACAAGCAGCTTACAACTTGCTAGAACATTTCTGACATTTCAAGATGCAATCCATTAAAAAAACAAAGATTCATTGAAGTTGAAGGTAAAATGTCGTGGGGCTGTTCTTTGCAATCATTGTAGAACAAGCAATTTTCAGATGTTGTTTTTTTTTTGTTCTCGACAACAGATCTGCCTTAATATCCACCTTAGAAATGCTAATTAAATACAATTAGAAAAATAACGTAAAAGAAAAGAAAAAAAGCCCTACCGTTTCTATCTGGAATAAAAGCACAACACTATAAAATATTGAAATTTTTGCCTCTCCATTTGATTTTAAATCTCAGAGCAATACGTTCTTCCCACTGAAAAGAGCACTTTGTATTTTTTCATAGTTGTGACTCTGTAGAAATAATACACTAAAAAGGCATAGTGCTATATTATTACTTCCTAAACATTTTCATAAATATATCACATGGAAGTGCAGAGCATGAGGAAGCTAGATTATTAAATTCATTTGTGTGAATGGCAATCTGTTTGAAAAGCATTAGAAAAATCTCTACCATTTAAAGTCAATTACATTCAGCTATCGAGTTACGTAAAGTCAACACGAGATACAAATCTCAAGTGGTGAACACTAGAGGAGAATTACAGGGAAATCTGTTACTTTAGAACATTGGCTTTTAACTGTGCTTGTAGAGTTACGTGAATATCTTTTCAGAGGTGAGGGTGGAAGACTTTTCATTGAAAGAAACATTCTTTAAAGGCTGCATATTTCCTTCAGGTTAGACATTTGATTACATGGATCTAACCTTTCCCCGCATACCTCTCTCTATTCTTTCTTCCTCTATGCTCTAGATATGAAATAAAAAACCCACCCCTGACAAGAAAAAATGCAAACTGCTCTTTAGACTGGAAAAAAATGACCATATGCATTTATACACTCATCAGCCACATTATTATATACACCAGTTAAAAACTGTTTGGTAACACAAGTTGTTAATTAGCCAATCACATGGCAGCGTTTAGGCATCTAAATGTAGTGTAGACGACTTGCTGACGTTCAAGTGACTTTGAACGTGGCATTGGTTGTTGGTGGCAGAGGGGCTAGTCTGAGTATTTCAAAAACTGCTGATTTACTGGGATTTTCATGCTCAACCATCTCTAGGGTTTACAGAGAATGGTCCGAAAACCAGAAAATATCCAGTGAGCGGCAGTTGTGTGAAGGAAAATGCCTTGTTGATGTCAGAGCTCAGAGGAGAATGGGCAGACTGGTTTGAGATGACAAAAAGGCAACAGTAACTAAAAAAATCACTTATTACAACAAAGCTATGCAGAATACAATCTTTGAATGCACAACACATCAGACCTTGAAGAAGATGGGCTACAGCACCAGAAGACCACACCGGGTGCCACTCCTGTCAGCTAAGAACAGGAAACTGAGTCTAAAATTCGCACAGGCTCACCAAAACTGGACAATAGAAGATTGGAAAAACGTTGCCTGGTCTGATCCGTCTTGATTCAGATGGTAGGGCCAGAATTTGGCGTAAACAACATGAAAGTATGGATGCAGCCTGCCTTGCATAAATGATTTAGGCTTGTGGTGGTGTAATGGTGTGGTAATATTTTCTTGGGACACTTTGGTCCCCTTAGTACCAATTGAGCATTGTTTAAACACCACGGCCTATCTGAGTATTGTTGATGACCATGTCCATCCCTTTATGACTACAGTGTCCCCATCTTCTGATGTCTACTTCCAGCAGGATAATGCACCATGTCACAAAGCTCAAAATATCTTACAACTGATTTATTGAACATGACAATGAGGTCACTGTACTCCAATGGCCTCCACAGCCACCAGATCTCAATTCAATATAGCACCTTTGGGATGTGGTAGAACGGGAGATTCACATCATGTATTGTGCCTTGACAAAGTATTCATACCCCCTTTTCACATTTTGTTATCTTACAACAAAAAACCTAAAATGTATTTTATTGGGATTTTAAGTGATCAACCAACACAAAGTGGCAAATGTAACATGGAAGGAAATGATCAATGGTTTTTAAAATGTTTTACAAATATCTAAAAAGTGTTTTGTGCATTTATATTCAGCCCCCCTGAGTCAATACTTTGTAGAACCACCTTTCGCTGCAATTACAGCTGCAAGTCTTTTTGGGGATGTCTCTACAAGCTTTGCACATCTAGAGAGTGACAATTTTGCCCATTCTTCTCTGCAAAATAGCTCAAGCTCTGTCAGATTGGATGAAGAGCGTCTGAACAGCCATTTTCACGCCTTGCCACAGATTCTCATTTGGATTTAAGTCTGGACTCTGACTGAGCATTCTAACACATTAATATATACTTTGATCTAAGATTGCCCTGTATCTTCCCATCAACTCTGACCAGCTTCTCTGTTCCTGCTTAAGAGAAGCATCCCCACAGCATGATGCTGCCACCACCATGTTTCACGGTGGGGATGGTGTGTTCAGGGTGATGTGCAGTGTTAGTTTTCCTCCACACATAGCGTTTTGCTTTTAGGCCAAAAAGTTAAATTTTGGTCTCATCTAACCAGAGCACCTTCCTCTTCCACATGTTTGCTGTGTCCCCCACATGGCTTCTCGCAAACTGCAAACGGGACTTCTTATAGATTTTTTTTAACAATGGCTTTCTTCTTGACACTCTTCCATAAAGGCCAGATTTGTGGAGTGTACCACTAATACATTCTCCCACCTGAGCTGTGGATCTCTTCAGCTCCTTCAGAGTTACCATGATCCTATTGGCTGCTTCTCTGATTAATGCTCTCCTTGCCCGGCCTGTCAGTTTAGGTGTACGGCAATGTCTTTGCAGTTGTGCCATACTCTTTCCATTTTCGGATGATGGATTGAACAGTGCTCCGTGAGTTGTTCAAAGCTTGGGATATTTTTTTATAACCTAACCCTGCTTTAAACTTCTCCACAACTTTATCCCTGACCAGTCTGGTGTGTTCCTTGGCCTTCATGATGCTGTTTATTCACCAAGGTTCTCTAACAAACCTCTGAGGGCTTCACAGAACAGCTGTATTTCTACTGAGGTTAAATTACACACAGGCAGACTCTATTTACTAATTAGGTGACTTCTGAAGGCAAATGGTTCAATTTGATTTTAGTTAGGGGTATCAGAGTAAAGGGGGCAGAATACAAAAGCACGCCACATTTTTCAGATATTTATTTGTAAAACATTTTGAAAACCATTTATCATTTTCATGCCACTTCATAATTACAGGTATGTGCAACTTTGTGTTGGTCTATCACATAAAACCCCAATAAAATACATTTACCTTTTTGGTTGTAACATGACAAAATGTGGAATATTTTAAGGGGTATGAATACTTTTTCAAGGCACTGTAACACAATGGTGTTGTCTAGTTGATAGTTTTATATAGCAAAATAGAGTGTGACTGTTTTTATGCAATAGAATTTCAGTGTATGTGCAGCCAACAAATCTGCAGCAACTGTGTGATGCTATCGTGTCAATATGGACCAAAATCTCTGAGGGATGTTTCCAACACCTTGTTGAATTTATGCCATGAAGAATTAAGGCAGTTCTGAAGGCAAAAGGGGGTTCCAATCCGGTACTAGCAAGGTGTGCCTAATAAAGTTGCCGGTGAGTGTATATACCAATATCAGTAAGTGGCTCCTAGGGCTCATGCACATGGCCGATTAGTGCCTTCACCATCCAGATCAGCATATTGATGACCAGCCATGGACAAGGAGCCTGTATAAATCAATGACACGATGATGCTGTCCACATGAAATAACACAAGGAGCACAATAGTGTCCAAGGGCGGACATCCCTGACTACAAATGACAGGTTTCCATTTCGCAGCTGATCAGGACACTTGGCCATACACATAGCAGAAATACAATAAAATGGGCAGTGTATGGCTCTAATTGGCTTTGTGTACGAGCCCTAAAGCAGGACTTCTCAAACAGGGTTCTGTGAGAGATCCCCAGGGGTTCCCCCACAATCTACCCATGAGTTGCAGGCAGCTGATGGATAGAACTCATCCCTTCTGCCGACACATGCTGAGCTTGGCAAGGAAGCAGCTGTGATAGTGTTGGCTGTGGCGTGCTGTCTGCTGAGGAGGGGCTGGCGGGGAACACAGTGCCAGAAGAGGATTGTTAACAGCTGCTTCCCTGCCTAGCTCTGCATATGAAGGAAACATCTGCTACTTTAAAGTGCCCTGATGTGTGCCTCATATACTGTCTGTGATCTGCTGTGTACCCCATAATGTGCCCTGTTCCAATGTAACGTGCCCCATAATGTGCCCTGTTCCCATGTAATGTGCCCTGCTCCCACATAATGAGCCCTGCTTCCTCCCATGTAGTGTGCCCTCCTAACCCCCTGTAATGTGCCCTGCTCCCACATAATGAGCCCTGCTTCCTCCCATGTAGTGTGCCCTCCTAACCCCCTGTAATGTGCCCTGCTCCCACATAATGAGCCCTGCTTCCTCCCATGTAGTGTGCCCTCCTAACCCCCTGTAATGTGCCCTGCTCCCACATAATGAGCCCTGCTTCCTCCCATGTAGTGTGCCCTCCTAACCCCCTGTAATGTGCCCTGCTCCCACATAATGAGCCCTGCTTCCTCCCATGTAGTGTGCCCTCCTAACCCCCTGTAATGTGCCCTGCTGCCCCTTGTACTTTGCTGATCTCAAGTTGAACCCAGAACTGATCATCTGAGCAAGAAAGCAAGCACAAGTCTAAAATTGATAGATACATTTTATTTCTAAAAATTGTTATAGCAACAGTTCCCTAATCACGCCACTGTTCCCTGAGCTATATATATGAATATTTAAGGGGTTCCACGAGATCTTAAACTTTTAGCTGATGGTTCCTCCAAGGTAAAAAGATTGAGAAACCTTGCCTTAAAGTGTATGTGGTGCCAAAAGCGGTTTTCTTTTCTGCTTTGGATAGAGTATGGTTAAAGCGGAACTAAACACCAAAATATTTACCTCTGCTTTGGCGGACCACCACAAAGTCCCTTGCCTGTATTCCCCCCCCCCCCCCGACTTCTTTCAGGTGCCAGTCTTTGGCATGTAGGTGGTGTGCAGCATTGTGCGGCGGCAATAATACACACATTCCAAGTGCGATGAAAGAACTTGTATTTAAATAATGCAAAGACAGTTCACCATAAACCTGGGAAAAGACAACCCAACTGGGAGCACTCACAGAACCAGCAGCGCATAGAGAGCAAGTTTCACCTGAACAGACAGAACCTGTTAGGAGGGGCAGAGTGTGGAATGGCCATCTCGTGCCCAAACAGGAAGATGTCAGAGAAGTTGTAAGCTCTTCGCTTTCTGTCCTCATCAGCAACCTTTCCCTGTTGCTAGTTTTGTCCCTACCAGGCGGAGTACCTTTCCCTACTCTAAACACGCACAAAGTGCACACCTGGGAGCAAGGGCCTTGAAAAGTCTCTGCCTGACCCAAGATGGCAGCCAGAGTCACATGGTGTGGCAGCATCCAATAAGTTAGCTTTCCCAATGAAACAGGAAACCATAGAGGAACCATTTCCTCTTGATTTCTACTCCAACTGCAGTGCTGCTGCCAAAGAACGCCACCTGCAACAGAGAAAGTAGACTGCATCTGCCTACAGGCAGACTTGAAGTCACTCCCACACGTGCAGAGGAAAGTGGTAATTCCCGCACACAGGCGCTGTGCCAGGATGTAAACTGAGCCGTGCATGCAAATCTCAGTGTACATTCTACCGGAGAGTGCAAACAGGCAGGTAGGTTTATTTTATTGCACAAGAGACACTGCATGTCTCTTGTGCAATAAAGAGCCTACCTGCTTGCAGTTTTTCTTCTTAGACTTAAGTTCAGCTCTAAAGGTTAAGATCACCTTAAAAAAAAAAAGCAAATGCACAAAAAAGTGCACTTTTTTTTTCTTTGGAACCTGTAAAGCGTTGATTTGGACTTGTAACCGATGCAGGCTTTCATCCGATTACTGCAGTGACAGCAATGGAGTGTGCTTATATACTTTTAAGAGCCAGAGTGAAATGAAAGATATGGACCCCTTATAATAGCTGGTCACAAGAAAATACTAGTTAATGAAAAGCCACTCTACAGTCAATAGAACCTATAATTTACCTTTATACTCAATGTGGAAGGAGGGAGGATATGAAAAGTGAAAGACACCCTAGGTGGGCTAGGCATTCCTCAGCTTTTCTAAAGAAAAGCACAGGTAATTCTGACTGCCCCCAACATTGGTGAAACTGTGTAGATATGCAGGATTTGTGTACCTGTAGTATTTCTTTTGTATCTATTGCAGCAGGGGGTAGATGCCCATAGAGCAGTAGCCGTAGAAACTCCTTCATGGAGTTACACAGAGATGTCCAACCTAAATACAGATTCAGACTCAAGAGCCAACCCCACCCTAATACATTTTTTTCAGGTTTGCAGTGTTTCCGATATCTTGAACAACATGATGCCTTTTCTATACCTCATTTGTACAGCTCCATAGGACAAAATACTGCATCTTCTCCAGAATTCTCACCTTTGCCACCTAATGGCGTTAAAACATGCAGAGAGTTGTTTCCCTGGGCATCCTGTAAATAAAGCAACCACTAGAAAGTCCAGCTGCATCAGGGTGACACCATTATGGGCTTGTGGTAAGAGTGGAAGACATTTACCACAGGGACTTTGTGAGATATAAAAAGTTGGTGTCCACCCAACACATTAAAGGGGTTATAAAGTCAGAAGGTATTTTTATTTTAAAGCATTCTATGCGTTAAGGTGAAAAACCTTCTGTGTGCACCAGCCCCCCTAATACTTACCTGAGGTCCCTCTCTGTCCAGCGATGTCAAAGTCAGAGAGGAGGGGGCCAGGTCAGGGCTCCATGTCCTAATGGTCACATAGAGCTGTGACTCAGCTTAGGTGCCCCCATAGCAAGCTGCTTGCCTGTGGGGGCACTGAACAGGAGGGAGGGGCCAGGATCACAGAGGAGGCACCTGAGAAGAGGAGGAACTGGGTTGCTCTGTGCAAATTCACTGCAACAGAGCAGGTAAGTATAACAGGTTTGATTTTTTTACAGGAAGAAAAAAAAAAAGACTTTACAATCACTTTAATATCAGTTTTGGAGTAGATTTGTTTTAGGAACTCTAAACGTTTACACATTTAGTCATTTGCGTTTGTGACATTCATTACTGCTTGCCTTTACATGTGGTTTTGTACATCTGTTATCCACATTTATGTTTTTTTTATTGCATTTTATAAACACTCCATACAAACATTTCCAGTGCTGGGGCAGTCCTTCAGCACCCATGCAGAAAAGGCCAAAGTAAACTACAGGTGGTCTCCCCCTGGGTTACAAACAAGATAGGGACTGTAGGTCTGTTCTTATGTTGAATCTGTTTGTAAGTTGGAACAGGTACATTTTTTAAGTGTAGCTCCAGCCAAAAAAAACTATTTTTAAGCTTTTTGGACAGCATAGGGAAGGGTTAACACCCCTGTAATGTTTGTTTTGCTGTCTGTTCCCCTGTTCTGAAGATTTTACCTCACTTTCTGTCCCAATGATAATTGGATTTTGAAAATTTTGGGCTGTTGTGGAAACAAGCCTTGGTGATAAAGCACTTTTTCCCAAAACTCATCCTACAGGAGTGAATTTCCCTTCCTAGGGGTAGATTTCCTCTCACTTCCTGTTGTCTCCCTCCGTTTGTAAGTAGGAGTCATTTTTAAGTCGAATGTTTGTAACTAGGGGACGGCCTGTACCTCAGTAGCAAAGGTTTCACATTCTTCCCTTTTTGCGCCCCCCTTCTGTTAAGCATCTAAAGAAATCGCCTATTCTGTCTACCTCTTAGCCCAGCCCTGCACATATCTGCAGTAAACCAGCCTTGTAGTATTGAATAGGATTTCTATTAGAAATGTATTTCCTGCAGTAAAATGTAAGTTTTTACTCCAAGAGAACAGACAAGTGTGAACAGGCTATAAAGTTCTGGCGCAGTGTATAATAAATACCTGTAGAACACAACCCCTCACCATCACTTTGGCCTCATTCCCACTGCCAGCATAGTTTACTGCCCCTCTGAAAAGCAATCAATGTTAGATATTGGCAATACTACTGCCTCCTGAATACTTGTTTGTTAGAAATCCTTTTATAGCCCTTTAAAACAGACCGACAGTAGATGTGCACAATTTACATGGGCTTTGCTGCTGCTTAACTGCAGACAGAAAACAGGAACTTTATTATACAGAGAAGAGACAGAGCTTAACCATAGATGCAGCTACAAACTTATAAACACTGCCATCTACTGGCTGAAGAATATGTCTGTAGTTGTACAAAAGTACATGAACAATGTATTCAACGTGTTTTTTTTCTGTTTTCAAAAGAAATTTTGAATTGCAGTACCACACCACATAAGTTTATCATGCTGTCCCATAGACTTCAATAGGTGTGTTTGGCAAGCAGCATTGCATGCCAAATATGATGTGCCAAGTTAAAGCTGAATTCTGGGATACCTTTGAGCAATCTATTAGGAAACTTGGCAACAGAAGGTGGGTGACCCATGGGTCCCAGATATTCTTGAATATGGTCATTGGATTGGTGGGTCTCGCCATCAATTGTTTGTTTGAGAAGGTCCAGTAAAGTCTATGTTTGACTTCAGCCAGTGTTCATCCATTGGATAGCTATGCTTTTGATATGGTTTGTTTTATGCCCATTAAAACATGTGTCACAAGAATTAGTTGGTATTTCATGAGACCTTTGGGTTTTAGATAGAGAAGAGTTTTACACTGGTCCATAGAAATAGAGGTGCTTAACAGTTTGTCGATCATGCCATAGGCTTTCCTTCACAAATCCTGAGCTATCAGACTAGTTCACCCAGTGTGTACATGCATTCTGGGAAGCCCTGGAAACTATTTTGACACCTCAACATGTTTTATCCATTTAACAATCTAAGGACAGTAAAACATCTGTTGTATTGAAATCCAGTGTACTCCTAACTTCCCATTGGAGTTGACAACACAACTGGGGGTGATTAATAAAAAATTGAAAGTGTCTGAGACAAACTTTGTCTAAACTGAAGCAGTTGCCTAGAGTGGTCAATAACATTTTAGATTTTTATTTAAAAAGCTGTGTAGGAAAACTAAAAGCTGGTAGTCTAATATATTCATTCAGTGCTTAATCAATAGATAGCAATGTTCTGTGCAATGTGCACTATCTGCATTAGGTTCAGGTAGCCTCTTCCATAAACCTACATTATCACAGTAATATGAAAGACACAAGACCTGCTGAAAGGATATTAACTTAAAGTGGTCCCAGAAGATCCTTCTATGGCCATATGTAAGAAGGTGTGAGTAAGAGCCTGTGCATATTAACTAAGACCAAATAAAAATATTCTGAAGGTTAGTCAGTGTGAGCATTATCAAGAGAGCTGTGCACCATGAATATACACATACACGTGGTTATGTGAAATGCACTGTATGAAGCCATTCTTTCATAAGTACAGCCAACTCAGGACTAAGAATTATGTTTTTTCTTCAATCATCTCGAAAAGGATTTGCATGAATTATCAGCTGGGAAAGAAAATTATGATGATCTATGCGGTCTATTTGCAGAAAAAAAAACCTATTTTCAAACTGGGAACATAAAAACACTGAAAATGATGAGTTAATATATTTATTAGTGATTTAGTTATCCACAAGCATCCGTCATTTTCTATAAAAAAAGAGGTTAATATTTCTGTATAATGTGTCTCTATTATGTTCAGAGCCAGTCTCTTTTAGTCATCTAAAAATTGTATATATTGCTTATGAACTTGCCAATGTAGGCAACACAGTCTTACAATTCAAGCTTTTTTAAAGCCAGATTTACTGCTATGCTGTGAAAAGCCAGAATAACAGGAGATCAGATGAAGCACAGAAAGATGAATGCTTCAGAGGACAGCTCTCCATTGTAGCAGAGCCAGTACCTGTCTGGATTTTAAGTCTGTAGTCTGCCCCCCTCTTCCATACTGACCTAGGAAAGAAAGATGTGCCATGCTTCCAGAACTTCCTGGGATTATGCACATCACATATCCTAGGAGGTATCAGCTCCCATTCAAGAAAGGAGCAGTGGGGCAGGCCTGGTAGTGCGTCATCAGGGGGCAGCTGCCTCAACCCAGGAGAGACAACCTCCTTCCAATGAGGAAGATGAGTGCATGGGACCTGAGTGCTGGCAGTGGAGAAACAGATTGCAGGATTGTAGGACAATGCTGGATCTGCTGGGTGGATAAGTATTTTAATTGAGGACAATCCCATATCAGGTAAACAGTAATTTAAAAAAAATAAATAAATGGGAGGGGAGCGCGCAAAATTCCCAAAAGAAATAGCTCACTCAGCTACCAAGTTTTCTGTTAATTCTTCCCACCATTTTTTATTTACTATATGTATTCTACTGTTTAGCACCAATATATTCTGCAATGCCTAAAGTCTAACAGTAAACTTAAGTCTACTGTATTTCCAGGTCCCAAACTTAAACCGTTCTGCCACACAGTGCAGCTATGTCTGGCAGAGAGGGTGGTCTGATCTTTCTTTGCTGCAGTTTCTCTTCCTCTAATAGGCCCCATACCACCCCTTCTCCAACCTGTGATTATACAGTGAAAGGAAAATCAGCACACAGATGAGCTCATCTTTCTGTCAGTTTGCTTTCTCCTATCCACATGTTTCTTGCACTACAACACACCTGATTTGCTCCCTATGCTGCAATCCCATTTTTGGAGCTCTGTGGACAGGAACTACACACAGCTGATACCAAGCCAGGTACTTACTTTGTTTGCAATTTAAAAATAGCTACGTTTTTTTTTTTTTCTAAATTTGGTTTTTGGCCTCCCCGTAACCAGAGAGAGCACCTATCAATTAGTTAGGTCTTCTCTGGGCTCTAATGGCTTGGACTCAATTGCTTCCCCCTGTGGATCCTGGGACATAGTTGATGGGAGAGTTCAGATCCCAGCCTGTCTGTTAAAACCCCCTCGGGCCGATCCCTGGTTCATTTGAAGGTGACCAGCAGGGGGCTGAGGGAGGTATAAATCGGCTTGGGCCTAAAGCAGAAGTATCTTGGTCCTGGGTAAGTAAGACCCAGACTCATGGCTGTGTGATCCCTGGGAGTTTCACCTTGGACTGCAGCACTTTTGTGGGATCCCAGCTACAGCTTGGCTGGCGGACCTCTGCCCTATCCTTCCTGGAGTATTCTCTGAAGGTCCACTACAGATCCAGGATCCAGGCTGCTGGAGTACTGAAGCATGCTGACCCTGCACATGGCTACCTGCAAATCAGAAACAGTGAATACAAGACTCTGGGATCTAGAAACTATCCTAAACTCTCTGGAAGATCTTAAAACACAATTTTCTGCATTCAAAACTACATCTCTATTGGAATTCCTGTTTGTGTGCTGCTCAGTATTGCAACGTCAAAGGGGGTGTCTTCACCCTGTCGTTTGGGTCAGATTAGAGTCCTCATTTCTTATACTATAGTTTACTGAAGTATCCCCAGGCTCACCCCTACCCATCCCAAGTTATACCCACCCCAAGTTATACCCAAAAAATAAAAACCACAAAAAAAGCTGCATGGCCTGTTTACTGCCTGAGTATGAAAATGTTGTGTTTCTGGCTGCTGTATGCCAAAAAGGGAACAGAATCTGGGACAAAACCGCCAGACCAATTCGGTCTGTATGCTACATAATGATTACAGAGCTGCATTAATTTGTGTCTTTTATATTTTCCTAGAGCCAAGCTTTAACAGATCATATTAAACCATTCAAGTCAATCAATAGGGCCAGTTTGGATGGAAGCTAATTAATCTACCAAGATATTTTAGGAGTGAAAAATGTGATCTATAGCTCGAAACCCACACAAATATAAGGAAGACCATACAGTGTCCATGCACATAGTGTCCTGGCAGAAACTCAACCCAGGACTCTAGCATTGCAAGGCAACAAATGTAATCACATAGCTAAGTCACTTCATGTTTGTTTTCCACAATGTGCCTTGGCCTTGGCTGACATTGTTTTCACAATCTGCCCAAGGTGCCACCTTAGCCTTGGCTGAGTAGGTGTACAGGAGCAGGAGTAAGTTTTTTTTGTGACATTTGGGGAGGTCATGTAACTGTGGAAGATATCTAGTTTGGTTATAGCTTGAGTCAATATCTGTAAGCTTCTTGATGAGTTCCCTCTGCAATACTACCAAGCCAACATTGGCTGAAGATGTTTTTTTAATATCAAAGAGTACACCATTAGACTTCATCCCAGCAGGGCCCAGTAATGTTGAGCTTCACTTGAGTTATGAGATACTTGCAGCAGTAAGGGGCCCAGAGCTAACTTCTTAAAAGTCTCTGTCAGGAATGGGAAACTCTTGCTTATGTTCAACTATAGGAGATTATGACATTGACATTATTTCTAAGATTATACATGTTATGCATGACAACCATGCAGAAATGTAGCCAAATTGCTCACTTTGAAAGATTAGAAGTATAAACACAAAATCTACTATATGGACCTGCTGCCCTCTACTGTCTGTATTTGTAAAAAGCTGTTCTTTGTTATTTACCACAGAGTTAGTTGATTATAGACAGGTACTTCCTGTCCCTGCTAGCTGAGTCAAAGTCCCCGAATAGAGGACTGTGGTATAAATCAAGAGGTGTTTCCAGGAACTCAGTCTCATGACCTTGTGCACAGAGGAACTACTGTTGCCATTGTATTTCACCTAGACCAGAATCAGAGACTATTAGGCAAGTTTTTCTATGTTCTAATGGTTTAACTACAGCTGCCCATAGCTTTTTGGGTGTGTATATGAATCCTTGTAACAGACATATCTCTGTCCCATTGGTATTATCCCACCTACACAGTGCCAGATAGCTAGGATGTGCTACTGTATGTGTAGTGGTCAGCTTGCTGTATGTTAGTAGGTGAACCTGTTTATTGCAATAGAGTTTATATGCAGCTCCTGTTATTTTAATTAACTTTGTGCCTTCTGGTCTCGGATTCTATATCTAGTTTTAACTTAGGGGACAATAACCAACACAGGCTAGAGCCAGATTAGGCATCTGATGGGCACTTGATAGAGATTAGATTGCATGATTAGATATCCGGTTGCATGATAGATGTAAAGCTAGTAGGGACTAAGATGCAGAGTAGATAGGCTGACTGAGTTCCAGTGCTGCACCACAGTTTCTACTGTAGAGAAGCTGCGTTCCAAGCTGGTTGGTCAACAGTTTAAGGATCTCCACATTACCACTGATCTTGTCTCCAGGTCTCCAACACCAGGACAGATGTTGCATCATGATTTTCCTCAGGGGCCCGTCCAGCTGAACTTTGCTGCAACATTCATCTGGGAGGTATATTAATAAAGTGGTACTAAACCCTATCATTTTATTTTTATCTACAGGTAATGCTTATAATAAAGCTTACCTGTAGGTTAAATTAATACCTTCTAAATGTGCACCGTTTGGGAGATATTCTAGGGAGCAGCAGCTGGTGACATCACTGGTGCATACACTCTGAAGCAATGGCTTACTTAGCCGTTCTTTCGTAGTGTAGCTGTGATGTCATCACGGCTCAGCTATTGAAGCGGCCAAAGCCAACGAAACCGGAAGGAAGATCGGGTGAAGATGGAAGTCTCTGCAACTGTGACAGCGTGCTTCTGGAGGGTTTCGTTTTAAGGGAAGTCTTTCATAATGTGCTAGTATGCAATGCATACTAGCACATTTTGTCTTAACCTTGCCGGGGTTTTTTTTGTTTTTAACCTACCACCACTTTAATAACTATATATACCAAGGAATATGCGCACAATTCCACCAGGACTCTTGTTGAGCCCTATACTGATAATACATGTTTGTATATTGGATGTACAATATATATGATTTGTAATGTTTTCTTATCTAAAGCTTGTATTATTGCCATACTGGTGTGCATCCATATTCTTATAGGTAATGTTATATGCAGGCTGCAGTAGTTCCCCTGTTCCCAATTACTTTGATTAGATTACTGGTTAATTTCCCTTCTTTTCAATGGCGCTGTCCTGGGTGGAGCAACTGCCAACTTTATTATCAAAACCCAGTTCTCCACTTTACACAGGTTCTGGTTCCCTTATTTACCTACAGGTTTAGTGCAATATCCTGTTTGGGTAAAGCCATGTGTCATAACCCACCCCCTTCCCCAAAAGGGGGCTAAATTTTTAGTAACGGTCATCTACAACATTTTTGGACATTAAAGCGGGGTTCCACCCAAATTTTGAACAATATCTGTATGCATTCTCTTCCTTGCCTAGATGCTGACATGCCGTTTAAAAAAATTTAAATCGCCTTAATTACCTTTTATTTTTCTATTCTTCTTTGCACTTCCTGGTTCTCCTCCCATGGGAGTAGGCCTGTTTCAAGCCTCTCCCAGACTCCTGGGAGCTAGTCTCAGGCTTCCCAGGATGCCACTGAGCATGTGCGGGAACGAGCAGTGAATGCTGGGAGCACAGCTTTCACCACATCCAGGAAATAAATGCTTGTGGGCTTCAAATGCCCACAATGAAGATGGAAACCGCCTGCAGTGAATAATATAAGTTATTCTTTCCGACAAAATCTGACACAGGCGGACATATTACACACAATATGTGAGTATGTAATGCTGAGAAGATGCTGAAAAAGTTTGTGAATGAACTAAAAAAAAAAAAAAAACGATAGATAGGTGGACCCCCGCTTTAAGAAAAGCATCCCTTACTTTAGATTTAAAGCAATTACACTAAAATAGCAGATTTGTGCTAGAAGAACAGATAGTTGATTCCAGTACTAATTTTGCTGCAACACTGATTTGTGTAAACTGATCTAAATTAGCTGTTCACTACAGCGATGTTAATGGATTTCCCATCATTAAGTCACCGGTCTTAACTAACTATACTAAGTGCACCGAAATAATTACCTTTTATTTGAACAAGGTTCCCCTACAGGACTGGTGGCTTCCAGGAGCTGCCTGCTAGCAAGATTGTCCCTGTTATAGGGTGGTCTGCTCAGTGAGCTGTGAGCACCTGGTACTAAGTGATGGTGTGTTTAGATTACAAGGATTTAAGAAATGTACTAGTAAGATTTCAGAGGCTTAATGAATAAATGCAAACACCTTCAGAGCCACTCTGGTTACCAAAGACATTCAACTTCTGGTTTCAGCTGCTCTAGAGCTCTGTCTGGGGCATTAAAGAGAACCAGTCTACAATGGGGTTACACAAGTAATATTCATCCTTAAATAAATTATAATTGTGCATATTTTTTTTATTTTTTTTTAAGAGTTACTACAGTCTGCTCACATAATTTATAATAAAACATTTTTGCCATTCTGAAGCTTCCCTCCAACCACTTTGCATATTTTATATATACTGTGATTCTGTACTTACAAATATGCTGCAGAAATCTTCCTGCAGCCATTTTAACTGTGGGCAGCTGAAGCTGCTGCCTGTTCACTTCCTGGATTTACACAGATACACATATATACAGACACACGCACACATATATATCTTTTCATGTGACAACTCTGAAGAAATTACACTTTGCTACAATGTAAAGTAGTGAATGTACAGCTTGTATAACAGTGTACATTTGCTGTTCCCTCAAAATAACTCAACACACAGCCATTAGTGTGTTTTCTACTATTTTCAATCTACACTGCCTCCCTGGGTCAACTGATAGCCTCCCATGGCTTCCAATACCACCTCTACGCTGATGACACCCAAATCTATTTCTCTACCCCTCAGCTCACTCCCTCTGTCTCCTCACGTATCAGTAATTTACTCTCAGATATATCAGTCTGGATGTCTCACCACTTCCTTAAACTCAATCTAGCCAAAACCGAACTTCTAAATTCCCCCCCTATGCCTCTTCCCCTGATCTCTCTGTCAAAATCGATGGCACAACTATAAGCCCATCCCCACATGCCAAGGTTCTAGGTGTAGTCCTAGACTCTGAACTCTCCTTCAAGCAACACATCCAATCACTGTCCAAATCCTGCCGCCTCAACCTCCGCAACATCTCCAAAATACGCCCCTTTCTAACCAATGACACAACAAAGCTCTTAATTAACTCTCTGGTCATCTCTCGCCTTGACTACTGCAACTCTCTTCTCATTGGCTTACCTCTACATAGTCTATCACCTCTTCAATCCATTATGAATGCCGCTGCCAGACTCATCCACCTTACCAATCGCTCTTTGTCTGCCACTTCTCTCTGTCAATCCCTCCACTGGCTTCCGCTCAGCCAAAGAATTAAATTCAAAATTCTAACAACTACGTACAAAGCCATCCACAATTTTGCCCCCAGCTACATCACTTGCTTAGTCTCGAAATACCAACCTACTCGCTCTCTTCGTTCCTCTCAAGACCTCCTGCTCTCTAGCTCCCTTGTCACCTCCTCCCATGCTCGCCTCCAGGACTTTTCCAAAGCCTCTCCAATCCTATGGAACTCCTTACCCCAATCTGTCCGCTTATCTCCTACTTTATTAGCTTTCAGAAGATCCCTGATAACCCTTCTCTTCAGAGAAGCCTATCCTACGCACACCTAACAACTACAACTGTACTTTTTTTTTTTTTCCCATCAGCTCATCCCCCACAGTTATTACCTTTTGTCTCCACTTAGATTGTAAGCTCTAACGAGCAGGGCCCTCTGATCCCTCCCTGATTGATTTGTATTGTAAGTGTACTGTCTGCCCCATGTTGTAAAGCGCTGCGCAAACTGTTGGCGCTATATAAATCCTGTATAATAATAATAATAATAATAATAATAATTAGTGGTCTAAACCACTTGCAACAAAAGTGAGTACACCCCTAAGTGAAAATGTCCAAATTGGGCGCACTTGGGTACATTTAGCCTGCCCACACATGGTCCCAGTCTTAGCTGGTTCCTGCTGAACCAGCCGAGATTCAAACCATATATGGCTGGCTTAAAAAGGGGAGGGATTTACACTGGGACTAAGTAGGAACAGCTTTTCGGTGCTGCCACAAATAGCACCATTGGGAAAGTCCCCACACATCACCATCTTCTTCCAATATTACAATATTATTAATAAAAGGAAATTAACAAAGTTTCAACGTTGTCCCCACTTGCACGGTGTATAATGACTCATGTTGTCTGGAGTCCACAAAGGCAAAACACTATCATTGCTTCATTTCTTCTACAGGTCCAACATTTTATATGCCATTTTTTTCTTTCATCCAGACAGAACATGCTAAAAAATTATATAAATATAAATATAGATGAAAGAAAAAATGGCATATAAAATGTTGGACCTGTAGAAGAAATTAAGCAATGATAGTGAAAGAAAAGAAAAACACATTTTTCTAGAACCATTATGGCTCATTCACATCTATTCAAAGTTAGACTACCACACTACCACACACAGCTTGAATTTCAGCCAATTTCTGCCTAATCAGCCAAAATTTAAGCTGTGGTTACCGCTCTCAGCATTACCCAGTTCAACAATAGTTAACTGTTCACTTGCCTTTTGTGTGGGTGGAAAATTGTCAGTTACTGTTTGGGTATTATTACAGCCTTGGGTGCCAGCTGTCAAAATACAATACCCGGCATGGGAGGTTTCTTCATTTTTGTTGTTTAGCGTAGACAAAATACTCTGTTAAATTTTTCTCCAGTGGGCTTAACAAATAAAAATATATGTCAATGGCTCGCTTAAGTTGCAGGAACAAGATTTGCCTTAAGCTTCGATATGCATTGCACCTGTGTGTTAAAGGTCCCCATTCACTAGAATTGAACAGGACCACGTAGAGCAACTTAGACCCCGTATACACTATTAGATTTTCTGCTGATTTTTGTCTTCAGATTTACCAAAACCATGTTGTGCAAGGACCTGCCCGATTATATGGTTCTGGTAAATCTGATGACAAAAATCTGCAGAAAATATAATAGTGTGTACGGGGTCTTGGGAAAAATTATTCAGCATGATGAATTTTCCCATCACACTACAGCGCAGCATGGAAGTAGTAACAAGACCTGCAAAAACCATGGATTTTATTAGCCTATGCCTATTTGAGCATTTCATAGTGTAGGCATAAGGCAAATGAAAATCCAAGTAAAGTAGAACTGGTGTGGAAGAGCCCTTAGCAAACACATCTGTCCAATACAAAAGACACAAAAACAGCTAAGAAAACGACACAAAGTGTCGTTTTAAAAATCTACTCATTTAGCTCTGGGGTAAACAAAGGATTAGAGAGGAATAATCTGTAATGAGTATTTCCAGCACAATAGAATAAAAGAGCAATCATGCAACCTAACTACATGGGTGGGGGATCAAGAAAAAGAAAAAAACTGTTTCTTCTAATCTTTGTAAGTACAAAAAATATACATATTAGGCGTTAGATTAGCAGAGAGTCAAGAGCTTTAACGTAAATGACATACGCCAGAGAGCTGACCTTTGTGCTGGCAGCTCAGTGATCTGTACTGTATACTGTCTGTCAGAACTACTGTCCACATGCATCAGCCAGTGAAGGAATGCTGAAACATTATCCTTCTTTTAGACAAAGCAGTTTGACAAGTTTCGGGAATTTCTCCTCAATTTACATTTCCAAGCTTAATGCCTGCCACATCTTGAACGCTATCAAGGCAAACAAGAGGCCACAGACTCTCTGCTTCACATTTTCTATAGGAACATTCCAGGAAAGCATTCTTATTTCTGTAATTTAAAGAGGTCTCCTCCATTAAAGGCTTATTGCGATTGTTCCTGTTGAAAGGATGTCCTTAAACGATAGAGGTCAGGGGCTCCAGAAAGTGGGGTTTGTGTTACAGGTAACGTATATTTACATCAAACAATTGTTATAAAGACATATCAAAGAGATGGTATTGTTTGATAAAGGAGACTCGCCGAGACAGAAGACATCTTCAAATGGCACACGTAGAACAATAAAATCTTTTTCTTTTTTTTTTAAATAAAGTGGAAAACACTAGTAACTCCTTCAGGTTTATATGGTTATATGGTTGTGTCTTCACTGTGAAGACTTGCTTCTTTTTGGGTCATTGGGGCAGCCAAAGAAGGAATGTAGAAGCTTCCCAAGGCCAACACACCAACCTTTTGCATAAAATGGCCCATGGGGACAGGGAACCCCAGTAGGTTTTATTTTCATTGTCTCATTAATTCAAAATATTGATTAAGATTATTACAATACCTGTAGGCCTGTTCTGGTCCCCCCCTGAAGCACTGGCAAAATTCCCCCATAGTGTTTACGTTCCCATGCCATGGCTGGTTTCGGAAACAAGGCAGACTTGGGTACTCTTCCTCAACATTACAGAAATGAGAATGCTTCCTTGTTGTTGAGGGCATTTCCTTCATTTCTGCTTGTCTATGCAAAAGCATTTTTTAAAAGACTTAATTCAGCTTTTGCATATAATGAACTATGCAGAAAAGGGGCTTGCAGGTTAAAATGCACTGTGCCCATTTTCAAAATATTGCTTAGAGCCCAACTCCAGGCATCTAAATGATTATCCTTTGCATCAGGGCTGTGCCCGCATTGCAAGCAATATTTGCTTGTTACAGTCTAGGGGAACAATAAAAAGTAGATTTGAAAGTAGTTGTAAGGATAGAAGGCTTTTTACTTTATTGTATTCTATGCATTAAGGTAAAAGACCTTTTGCATGCAGCTCACCACCCCTTATACTTACCCTATCCCAATCTTGAGTAGTGGCTCTCTCCCTCCTCACAGGGCAGATTGATAGCATCGGGAACCATTGGCTTGATGAGGCAGCAGTGGGCGGGATCAAGCCTGCAGGTGTGCCACAATAGGAAGAGGTTTCCCATGGTGTCACATCATGTGCAAAATCAGTACAAGTGTAACATCTTTGTTGTTTCTCTTTTTTTTAATAGGTTTACAATCACTTTAAATTACCTGATCTTCCGCTCCTCCCCACCACCTGACTGGTCCCTGCTGTGTTTTCACTCCCATTTTCCAGCAATCTAAGGTCCTTGAAACTTGAAATAGGCAGCCGCACACCTCAACAGGATATCAATAAAAATGTCTTTATTGTAATGTAGACAGATGCAGTCACAGGAGCGAACAGAAGGTTAATATGTTTCACACATATTGTGCTTAGTCATAACCAAATCTAAGGTCCTGACATCATCAAGACCAATGTAGAGCCAACAGCTCTCCATTGAACACATTGATGCTAAGGGGCAGTCCACTGCTGGTTCGTCATATGTCGTGAGAGTTAAGGATTAGTAAGTAAAAGTGTTTATCCTCTCCTCTAGACAAAATGAACAATTAACCCCTGCAGGGGATCATTTAAAATTTTCCCAGAGTTGGGCTTTAATGTATTTGCCATACATGTAGGCCTGTTTTGCTTTCCCTTGAAGCCTAGCCAAAATACTCCCATGCTGTGTACATTCCTAGATCCTGGCTGGATTCCTTGACACATCAAATGTTGAGTATTTGCCCCAAGTATTACAGAGGGAAGCGCATTTCCTAAATGAAAAGCCTAGCATGCACAGTACGCTCTCTCCTCCCCTGTCCTATCACAGTGGCGACCGAGCTCAGAATTCATATTAAAAAAAAAAAAAAACTTTTAAAATGACATTTACATGAAATGCATATATCTGATTTTGATGATTGGAATCAGATTTACTTTAAACCCCAGCTCAGAAAATCAGGGCAGGAAGTAATGACAAATATCTCCAAAGGGGACAGAAAAACACTTTTAGTAAAGGAAGGGTTCACTACAGTGGTGATCCATCCATATGGGGCGCTGCCCCCCCTAATCCATGCGCCCAGCCCCTAATCCACATGCAGGGCGCTGGACGCATGGATTCCAATGGGGTGTCTGAGGCTCTAATTGGTTTCAAAAAAGGGTGGGCTTGAGGCTCAGAGCCCTGCTCCCCAAGCCCACCCACTTGTCTGACAAATAGCAAATTAATATTCGCTATTGTCTTCCCGATTCTCCTCCTGGCCACTCAGGAAGCGGGTCTTGAGACCCGTCACCTAATTGGTCGAGAGGAGAAGCAATCCTATTGGCCGCCTAGGAAGAGGGAGGAGATGCACGCCAGAAGCCACCATGCTGCCTAGGGGGAGGAGATGCAGGGGAGGCTGCCGCCTGGAGGAAGCGCTGTGGGTGACCCGAACGACCAGAGGGAGGGTGGCTGTGGGTGCATTGTTTGCCACCCCCCAAAAAAACAAATATCCATACCACCAGCCGCCACTGGTTCGCTATGTTTACCAATTTTTGACTGTCTTTTTATTGCTTATTTGCATGTGTTTTTGTTGCTTCTAGCTCTTCCTGCCTTGATGATCACTCAACTCCCCGAATTCTTGTATGGGCAGGGAAAGGAAGTGAGGGAAAATCAACCCAAATCAACCCAACCCATACAGACTTTGTTTGCCCTACCCTACAAAAAATAAATACGTAAATGGCTGAAGTTAGGCTTTTTAATACTTTCAAACTCAGTCAGGCTTGTTTGTTATTCATACCTTCCAGTTTGTATCAGAGGCAGAGCAAGTTTGTTCATGTATTTTAGGCTGGTAATGAAATATGTAAATCTAAACATAAACCTGTACAATGCAGACCGATGACACAAATCCACCCTCAGGGTAAACCAGTGAAGTAAACCCTGGAAGGAAACTTGAGTACAGTAAGGAAATATAAACACTGAACATTTTTCACTTCACATACTCCTACATACGGCCTGAGCTGAAAATGTGATCGATTGTGAATATGCCCGGGCCTGTATGCTCTGTAACCTGAGGACAATGGAGCCTTACGGGGTTACAATTATTAAGGTATCCATTTCACTTTCTAATTAGCAATAATGAAGATAAAGGAGTTAAATATATATATATACACACCATGGGAAAGTCTCATGAAAACTGTATTTACACTGCTTTGCTTTGTGCATGGTAACATACACATCTGCATTTGATTGGGCCCATAGAATTTATTTTTATCTTGAACACAAAACTGCAGTGTATAGATGTGAACTAGACACATAGGAAAGAATGGGATTTCCACTTGACATGGATTTTCGTGCAGCAAAATGCAAAAGTTTTGCTTCATCAAAATGGAAAAATTTGAAGAGGCCCTAAAGCATGATAGGAAGTGAGGAGAAATTTCCACAATAGGGACACATAACAATAAAAAACTGACATAAGTAATAAAAGCAATTAAACATTTTCGCTGAAGATGGGCATTGGCACCTTAAGCTGGCCATACATGGCTCAAATTTTAGCCAAATCCTGTAAGTGGGCATAATTCGAGCTGTGAGTGGCCCTGCTGACACCACCCAGCCCAACAAACTTGAGAGAAATTGCAAGAGTCGGGCAGAAAAAAGTCAACTGACCACAGCAAATCAGCTACAGTTATTGCTCAGGTATTGCCACTGATGCCAGCTGTCAGAATACAATAGCTGACAGCAGGAGATTCACCGATCCACATCACAATATTTAGTGCTAATTGGGAGATTTTACAGATTTCTTTATATGAAAGGCCAGATTAAGTCTGGGAAAAAGATGAACTTCCACCTTTTATTAATTCCTAAATGATTATCTCCCCACTTCCAACAAGTTTATATGATGCCATGGCAGGAGCAAGTGCAATTAATTTTAAAACATACAGTCGTCTACTGTGCATTCTGAGAATTTTCCATCGTCTGAGCACACAGAAGGTATATTTTTGGTTCAGAATTGGTACAACCAATATTATTCTTTCCACCCTGGTGTGCCAACCTCATGTACATGCCATAAGGTATTAGCAGTAAGGCCAATATGAAAAAGTAGAAGAGATTCACCCCACACAGAGATGTGTATATTTAGACATAGGTTTATTGTGTTTCTTTGTATACTTATAGAGGTCGGGTAAGCTGGGCCCTTACAACCCGCTGGTCTTGCATTGTACTGTAATTGTACGGTCTCCCTTTATTTTGCAAAGCACTACACAATAATATATTAATCCTGTATAATAATAATAATAAATTATAATTTGTGCCAAAGCACCAGATCTCCATCTGACTTGACACTAATCTGATGCTTTCTAGTTTAATCGTCTTTGCCATTTTCACCGAATATGCACATGGCAGATGGGCTCTCCTATATTCTATGAAAACAGCAAACAGCATATTAAGTGGAAAGCTCCAGATTAGCCTATATTAAATCAATCCAGCCATCCCACAGTGAACTGCCACTTAATTCGCTTATTCCTACTTGGTACCTAACAGTTATAATACAAAGAACACATACATTAGACAGCAATGTCCACTCCCTCAGGGGATTCCTGTGACATTTATCCATGTCCGATGCTGGAAAGTAACAGGCCTATTCTAGATTTGTAAAATTCTTTGTTTTACCACTTCACAAGGTCTGCAGGATAAATTTAGTTAATATTATATCAAGGATGAGGTGCAGCAGCTGTTAATCCATGCTCCCCGCTCTTGGTGAACTGATGCTCTCCCTTGTCATCTTAGATGTTTTGTACGAGATCAGTCAGTCTGAACAGTGGTGCCGCTGGGTTTCCTTTTTACTACAATTCCTCTGATCTCCTCTCTGTAACCAAACAGAAAAGCACCCCAGTGGCACTTAATGCTCCAAGGATCTGATGTTGTATGCAAGTGAACAGCTATTTGCAAAGAGTTAGATGTTGCTGTGGAGAGGTACATGCATGTAAAGCATCTATAGAGATCCTCAAAATGTTAGGAAACATGTAAAGGCCGATTACCACAAGATCTTTTCATCAAAAGCAATAGCTATAACTGACACACTGCAATTAAACATGCTGGCTTATTTTAGGACTGTCTCCAAGTAACAATTACAGTTAATTAAACTGCTGATGCTATCCAAGAAACATTTACAGTGTTAAAAAAAGAAAGTTTAATAAATTTAACTTAAAAGGCACACGTCAGTGAAAACTACAAATAATGAGCATGCATTTCATGCAAACAGAGAAATCAACCAGTGACTTGGTAATGATATACAGAAAAAAAATGGCCACTCAACTTCCTCAAGAATCTTAAAAATCCAGCATAATCTGGAGGGTGTCAAATACTCGGTTCCCCTTTGGGTTCTGTGGTTCAATCTGCTAGCCCCTACTTCAGTACAGGACACAGTAGCTCTTTTCCAGAGTGAAGATTAGCGGTACTGGAGGCGATACACTTAAGAAGTAATGCTTTTCTTCTTAAGGCTGGCCTTATGTTCAAGCAGCAGAACCGTATTATTTGACAGAACTCCCATTGCTTTAAGTGGACCTTTACTTTTATTTGGTACTTTAATATTTCTCATCCGCCCCTTCTTTACCACATCCGCATTATTTTTTATTTTAATCATTGTTTGTTTTGCTTTTTTTTATTAACAAAATAGCTTGAGCTTATGCCTTTTCTGCCTGGGCAAGAATGACATAGCCCCAGCTGCCAACAGCCTCCTTGAATACTCACAACATGCATCCCCGGAGGCTTCTGGGCAATATATGCCACACTGTGCATCTACCATGTTGCGTCATCAGGAGGCAATTGCAAGAACAGACAGGTGGCCCACCAATGACATAAGAAGAGGAGATGGCAGTGTGGTACCTGGTGTGAAACAGCTAAGCGGAGGTTATACCAGAACCTGGATTCACAGGGCATGTGAATATTTTAATTTTATTTATTTTAATTTTTTTAGATAACCCAGCAGACAAGGTAACAAGGGGAAAAAATAAAGGTGGAATGAAGTTCCTCTTTTAGATCCCCATATTGGTGTTTTTAAGTCTTTATGAAAGCTGCTCAAATCTTGCAAAAAACTTTGCAAATGTTTGTAACACTTTGCTGTACATACTTGTGTGCACATATGGCGAGTCCTAGACACATTACTCACCACCAAACTCTCCTCTGGCAGGGACATTTCTTGTGTTGAGGATGCAGCTCACACAGTCCACCAATCACCTGAGGCCCATGTGACATGGGGGCCCAGGTCACTTGCTGTGTGCTGTATGGAGAGAGTCAGATCCTTGCCAAAAAGGGGAATTTCTACCCTTGTCCACCACCTACCCCAACCCAACTAGGTTTGCACTAGAGTTGTTTCACGGGGATCCTATATCCCACTTTGTGTGTATTCATGAGGTGCACCAGGCTAGCAGTTAGCCTAATGGAGGTGCTATCCCACCTTACATCTCCAACCAGTAACAGGAATCCACTTTACTCAATACAGAGCAGCCACACTCTCAGTCCAACCTCATTTTTTTTTTTATGTAGTTCACAGCAATAGTTCAATTAAGTGCATTCTCCCATCTTAAGCAGTACAAGTCATCTTTGTGTGGCAATGTACCCCTCCCAATAGGGAGGGTGCCCATCCTGGGGTTAGCAGAATTAGATATCAGTCTTTAACTCATCTCACAGACCACGGTCTGTCATTCCCATCAGTCGGTTGCTCACTTGATAACAACTCACCTCACTTCCAGGAAGGATTCTTCATAAGTTAAACCCTGCCTACACATTGCTCTTAAGCACTGGTTGTATGTGGCCTATCAAAGTTGCAAAGTTTTAGGTAGACCATTTACAGATTTATTTCACTTGTTGCCTGAATTTTCTGAATTGAATGCAACCATGTTCATCACACATCTTATGGGTGAGCAGCAGCTTCTTGTCAAAAGATACTTTGGAACTTCCATCTCATGCTTCAAAGTGTAATGCCCCGTACACACGGTCGGATTTTCCAACGGACAATGTGCGATCAGAGCGTGTTGTCGGAAATTCCGACCGTGTGTTGGCTCCATTGGACTTTTTCCATCGGATTTTCCGACACACAAAGTTTGAGAGCAGGCTATAAAATTTTCTGACAACAAAATCCGTTGTCGGAATTTCCGATCGTGTGTACACAAATCCGACGCACAAAGTGCCACGCATGCTCAGAATAAATAAAGAGATAAAAGCTATTGGCTGCTGCCCCATTTATAGTCCTGACATACGTGTTTTACGTCACTGCGTTCAGAATGAAAGGCAAGTTTGAGCCAACATCTGTCGGAAAAAATCCTAGGATTTTGTTGTCGGAATGTCCGTTCAATGTCCGACCGTGTGTACGGGGCATCAGACTTGATTGTTGTTTTCTTCAAAGCAGAAGCTTTAAAGTGTATCTAAACCAAAAATGTAATATAAAACAGCAACATGCATCTCCTGAGCATGCGTGTGATAGTCCAGTGAAGTGTAAGAACCTTTGTTGTCTGGCTCTGAAGAAGAAGGAACTCCTTCGAAAGGCACAAGCCTGCAAGGACCCCGGTGAGGTCCACCCTATGCTCGGCATACCGTTTGGTCTGCAAAATCAAGCCATGGAAATGTTGCTGGATGAGCACTTTTACTTATATGTTTGTAAGTATCCTATTTTATTTCTTTTTAAAATCTGTTGGATAACGCACTAGGCCTGCGTGCCCTCTTTTGTTTGAAAAAATGTAATATACTGTATTGCAGCAATATATTCCTTTTTTGCTCTTGGGTTTAGCTACCCTTTAAATAAAGGCATGCATTTTTGCCAGTCCAAACTTAGGGCCATTTAGAAGATAAGGATGCTGGGATGGGTCTGTATTCAAGGTATATTGTTTGGCTCACCTGGAGTACTGAAGTACTGATAAAAGATGTGGCTATGATGGCTATGCAACAATGCAACCATCAGTCCCTCCCCTCACGCCAGGGTACTAGGTGTAATCCTAGACTCTGACTTGTCATTTCAGCCTCAAATCCAATCGTTGTCAAAAGTTTGTAGAATTCACCTCCATAACTCCTCTAAAATTCGCCCCTTTTTAACAAATGAAACCACCAAGCTCCTCATTCACTCCCTTGTTATCTCTCGCCTTGACTATTGCAACTCCCTTCTCATTGGCCTACCTCTCCATAGGCTATCCCCTCTTCAGTCTATCATGAATGCTGCTGCCAGACTTATCCACCTTACCAACCGCTCAGTGTCTGTCAACCCTCTACTCCAATCCCTACACTGGCTCCCAATCACCCAGCCAATTAAATTTAAAATACTAACCACAACATACAAAGCCATTCACAACTCTGCCCCGAGCTACATCACTAATCTTGTCTCCAAATATCACCCAAATCGACCTCTCCGCTCTTCTCAAGACCTCCTGCTTTCAAGCTCTCTCATCTCCTCCTCCCATGCTCATCTCCAGGATTTCTCCAGAGCCTCTCCCATCCTCTGGAACTCGCTACCTCCATCTATCCTTCTATCCCCTACTCTTGCTACCTTCAGGCGATCCCTGAAAACTCATCTCTTCAGGAAAGCCTATCACGTCTCCAACTAATCTCCTACCACTTCCAACAGCTCATTCCCCACAGTTACAACCTTTTGTACCACCTGCCCCACCCTATTAGATTGTAAGCTCTTCTGAGCAGGGCCCTCTTAATCCTCTTGTATGTTATTGTATTATAACTGTATTGTCTCCCTTTTATATTGTAAAGCGCTGCGTAAACTGTTGGCGCTATATAAATCCTGTATAATAATAATAATAATGATCTTTGAAACTACCATTAGATCAGGAGAGTTGATTAATTTCTAATTACAGTGAAGGCATGCTTCTTTTTCATCCTTTGATTTCTGTTACAATAGTCCTATTCCAATTTTAAATATAGTTATCAAAGAAACATTACGGTATTGATTACCCTTCATACATGACCCTTTCTGTCTTGACAGTATCCAAATTTGTTTGTGTTGTGTCTCTTCCATCTTCTACGGGAAAGCGGTTGCTGAGCGACGCACGCACAATGAGCCATGTGTAAAAGAATGGAGAATTTAAATTGATTTTCGTTGTAAGTTCAAAGGTGAAGCCCCCAATTTGATACTGCTTGAATATGAGAGAGACTTACTATAGCTGCACAGATCTGCTACATAGCCATTAACTCTTTTTAACCACAATGTGTTTCAAGGCAATAAACCCTCCTAAATCCATATTTCTAAGGACTTGAGGGCTTAAGATTATTGTACTCTAATACATGCAGATAACAAGGAGCAAAACACATAAAGCCAGTACAGGGGACATAATGTTTCAGGAGCTCACATCTTGCAGCCAATGTACTGAGACAACACTGTAAAACCAGTGAATGTACAGTGCTTTTTATACCTGTGATGATGACTTGCGAGCAAAGAACTGATCTAAAGAACTCAATAGCACCTCATGATAACGGATATTTCTCAGGGTTGTGGCTTCATGTCCTATTACACCAAGTACCGTGATTGATTTTAAGTGGAGCTTTTTAAAAGAAAATTCATTTAAAAGGATGTTCAGTAAGGCAGTACAAAAAAGCAATGATGTGAAAAGCGAATTAGGCCCGAATAGGTTTAAATATTTATTTTTAACAGTAATAAAACTCATATAGGAAGTTCCATTGTGTGGAGTGAATCGAAGGTGTAGTTAACTTCCTCCAGGCGATGAAGCAAAATCGGAGGCCCACATATTTTCCACTGTATACGAAAATGTCTCACACATTATTACATCTCTGGTCTTTTTAAGTGAGTACACAAATCATGATGATGCTTTTCCAGTATGGAGAAAGGAAACCATTAATAAATCAAAATAATAATAAAGCTATAATCAATACAATAGTGCTAAATGATCAAAAGCTATAATAATTATGAATAAGACCAATATTATGCTTGGTGACATATAAAGTGCAAAGTGCTAAAAACAATAGTTCAGTAATGTAGTGTAAGATGATACAGTCTTTATATTTATGGTGATTGTCCTTTATCTATATGTATTGGTCTTATTTATAATTATTATAGCTTTTGGTCATTTACCACTATTGTATTGATTATAGAGCCCATGACTTATTATTTTCCAGTTTAGTGACTCCTACACTTGGGGAGCAGCTTTTACAAATTTCTTTTTAACCACTTGCCGACCGTCTCACGCCGATATACGTCGGCAAAGTGTCACAGGTGCGCAAAACAACGTACCCGTACGTCGCTGCGTCATCCGCGGCTAGCGGGAGCGTGCCCGCGGAATCGATATCCGCTGGTGGCACGGAGAGGCAGAACAGGGAGATGTAAACAAGGCATTTCCCTGTTCCGCCTAGCAAAATGATAGGGAACTACTGCTCCCAGTAATCAGGAGCAGTGATCTCTGTCATGTTCTAGTGAGCCCATCCCCCCTACAGTTAGAACATGCTTAGGGAACACAGTTTACCCCTTGATCGCCCCCTAGTGTTTAACCCCTTCCCTTCCAGTGACATTTACACAGTAATCAGTGCATTTTTAAAGCACTGATCTCTGTATAAATGCCAATGATCCCAAAATAGTCAAAAGTGTCTGATCTGTCCACTGCAATGTTGCAGTCATGATAAAAATAGCAGATCGCTGCCATTACTAATAAAAAAGAATAATAAAAATGCCATAAATCTATCCCCTATTTTGTAGACGCGATAACTATTGCGCAAACCAATCAATATATGCTTATTGCAATTTTTTCACCAAAAATATGTAGAAGAATACATATTGGCCTAAACTGAGGAAGAAATTTGTTTTTTTATATATTTTGGGGGGATATTTATTATAGCAAAAAGTAAAAAATGTTGCTTTTTTTTTTTAAATTGTTGCTCTTTTTTTGTTTTTAACGCAAAAAAGAAAAACCGCAGAGGTAATCAAATACCACCAAAAGAAAGCTCTATTTGTGGAAAAAAAAATCAATTTTGTTTGGGTACAATGTCGCAGTACCGTGCAATTATCAGTTAAAGCGACGCAGTGCTGTATCGCAAAATAGGGCTTGGTCAGGAAGGGGGTAAATCCTTCCGGGGCTGAAGTGGTTAAGCTTTAAAAAATATGTTTGTTTTTTTTGTTTTTAAGCAGGGTGAGGTTTACTTTATTAATAACTATTAATTAATAAATCTTTAATCAGAGAGGGGCCCAATGAGAGACCTGAACCCGGTAGAGGTTGCCACTTCCACTACTTCAAAATATTCATTATAACCCAACTACAGACAAAATATTTGATTTGGAAGATTTAGAGCTTCTTTAGAAGGAGTGCAGTTCGTTTTGCACTCCTGTGACCCGTTTTCAGCAGAGAGCGGGCTGAAGTCTGCTTTCTGCTGACATCACCGATGTTAGTCCAGGCACCGCGTCATCACGACAATAAAGTCTGGATCCACCAGGTGCCTGGACTGACACCCCGCTCAGCCTCTCAGTGAGCCGCTGAGAGACTGAGCCGGTCGTTCCGCCCCCTCCACAGCTCAGCACTCCAGTGAGCGAGGAGGGGGCGCAGCAGAGACCTATGACTGATAGTCTGCAGCTCTCTACTCACGGAGCTCTGAAAAGAGCCAGGACTGTTGGATAATTCAGCTGTAAATTTTATTTTATCATACCAAGTTTAAAAAGACAGGCTGGCGCGTTTCGGCACAAGCCTTGTTTAAACTTGGTATGATAAAATAAAGATTACAGATGAATTATCCAGCAGTGCCGGCTCTTCCATTGGATTTCCCATGAGGCAATGTAAGGCTGACAGTTACAAGTATGACTCCCAAAGGCAGAGGAATAATTGGAATTGTAGTTCTGTAACAGCTGGAGGGCCATAGGTTGAGCACCCATTATTTAGTGCCCCACTTTCTATCAGGACAGTCTAATGATCTCTAATGAGGACAGAAACCAAAACAAGAGTAGGATAAATTTAAAACTTCAGCCATTTCTGGCAGTTCATTGCTGTCCCAGTAGTGACTGAACCCATTTCTTGTATGGGCATCATATGGACAGGAAATGAGAGGAACATCTCCTTAATGAGGTCACCAACAGAGAACAAAATCTGCATTAAAGCTTTTCCAACTCTATCCAAAGCAAAACAAACAAAAACTCTTTACAATAATAGTTTAAGTTTGAAGGTACTCTGCGCCATTTGGCTGAAAACAGATCTTATGGCTATGGGTGCCTGCAAAACAGAACTGGCCAGTTACCACTGGTCAGGTACCTTAGAATATAAAAATGGACTGGATAGAGTTAAGTAGGCCATAGATGGTTTGAATCTCGGCCGGTTAAGCAGGGACCAGACGAGAATCAAACCATCTATGGGCATGCCGATCCAACTGGATTTTTACATGTAATTGTTGCTAGTGGTTAGAGCCACTAGCAACTATCACTGTGTTCTCCCAGCAAGGATGGCTACCCCGCCCCCGGGAGGGGAAACACAATAGCTCAGTGTGAGGGACTCCCCCATCAACGCTGACTGTGCAAGAAAGAAAACCGCATCATCTATGGCCTGCCTTAGAAAACCTAGCAACCTACAGCACCTTTTCACTCCTCTCTCTGCTCTTTGGTAACATAAACTAGTAGGCTTGACCGCGACAAGCATATCAGTTTATTGAGTACTTTGAAGATGGCCAGATTTTAGGCCATGGATCATGCCACTTTTGGGGGACAGAGAGGACCTGTTAGCCAAAGAGCCAGCACTGCTTATATGGTTCACACATACAGCATCTCACAAAAGTGAGTACACCCCTCACATTTTTGTAAACATTTTATTATATCTTTTCATGTGACAACACTGAAGAAATGAAACTTTGCTACAATGTAAAGTAGTGAGTGTACAGCTTGTATAACAGTGTACATTTGCTGTCCCCTCAAAATAACAAAACGCAGCCATTAATCTCTAAACAGCTGGCAACAAAAGTGAGTACATCTTTAAGTGAAAATGTCCTAATTGGGCCCAAAGTGTAAAAATTTTGTGTGGCCACAATTATTTTCCAGCACTATTATTTTTAAGCACTCTTGGGCATGGAGTTCCCCAGAGCTTCACAGGTTGCCACTGGAGTCCTCTTCTACTCCTTCATGATGACATCACAGAGCTGGTGGATGTTAGAGACCTCTGAGTGGAACCTGTCCTGTTAAACCGCTGTATGGTCTTGGCCACCGTGCTGCAGCTCAGTTTCAGGGTCTTGGCAATCTTCTTATAGCCTAGGCCATCTTTATGTAGAGCAACAATTTTTTTTTTCAGATCCTCAGAGAGTTCTTTGCCAAGAGGTGCCATGTTGAACTTCCAGTGACCAGTAAGAGAGTGAGAGTGATAATATCAAATTTAACACACCTGCTCCCCATTCACACCTGAGACCTTGTAACACTAACGAGTCACATGACACCGGGGAGGGAGAATGGAGAATTGGGCCCAATTTGGAAATTTTCACGTAGGTGTGTACTCACTTTTGTTGCCAGCAGTTTAGACATTAATGGCTGTATGTTGAGTTATTTTGAGGGGACAGCAAATTTACACTGTTATACAAGCGGTACACTCACTACTTTTCATTGTAGCAAAGTGTCATTTCTTCAGTGTTGTCACATGAAAAGATATAATGAAATATTTACAAAAATGTGAGGGGTGTACTTAATTTTGTGAGATACTGTATAATCATGATATGGATCACATTCAAATACAGCATGCAGAAATGATATTAGCCAGCTGGGGTCACTGTATTGTGTTTTATAAGTATATAAATAAACGCAGGATTATATTTAACAGGATCTGTCTGTGATGGTGGAGCACAATTTGTAGAACATAAGACAAAAACCAGATACCTAGGTGTAGATTTTTTTCCCTTGACAATAAATGTGAAAATATAGCTGAGTATTGTGTTGCTTGCAGAGTATAACATTTCCTTAGATACGCTCATCCTCCAGGTTTTATTGTTCTGATCTCAGTACCTCCTTAGCTTCATGATTAGGAGCAGCACACTGGCCCTGACTTGTCTTCCCTCTCCTGATGAAAGTGCCGGGGTGGACTGCATAAACCTCCATGTCTATTCGCATGTCCTATTACTTGAATTTCAAATGTATAATTACTGTGAACGTTGGCACTTTGGTTGCAGGGAGACTTCTGCACATTTATAATAGGATTCTAGAATGGCAAAAGCTTCAGAGGGGAGAAAGACGCCCGGGAAATCGAACACAACTCTTTAAGCTTGGAAGTTATTATTTTCTATAATATAACAAATAGGAGTGAAAGCTTTAATGAGCAGATTCCGCATCCGCCCGTTTTCACGATTAGTCTTTTTAAAAGTGGCTTCTACAAACTTTGTATTCTCCTTTATTTGAAAGATATCCTGGGATAGTGTATGTATCTACTCTGTAAAGATCGCTGGCAGCAATATAATACATTTCAAATTTTTCACTGCCTTCTTTGCTTTTATTTAATCCAAAGGAGTTCTTTTTCATACAGGCATCTATTAAACCCAAAAGTGGAACTTCCGCTTTCAGCACTCCTCGCCCCCTGGCATGCCACATTTGGCATGTAATTTTTTTTTTTGGGGGGGGGAGTGTACCCTTTTTTACGTGGGACTTCTAGTCCCACTTCCTGCTTCCTATCTTCGGCCGCCTAGGTGACTCCTCCCTGCCAGCAATCTTCTGGGACACAACTCAGGTCCCAGATGATTGGCTGGCCAATAGGAGAGCCCAGCGTGACTCGTGCTTGCACAGTACGCGCCTGGCCATGAAGTCTTCACGGCCAGGTGCCCACAGTTACCATGATGGCACCGAGGAGAGGAGGGGGAGAGGAGCTATTCTTCGGGCGGCCACATCGCTGGGGCAGGTAAGTGTTGGTTTAATAAAAGTCAGCAGCTATGCTTTTTGTAGCTGCTGACTTTTAATAAACTAAAAAACGGGTGGAACTCCACTTTGGGTGCCCATCAGGCAGTCATTTGACAGATCTTTTCAACATTAAACCCATATAATGGAGATGGGAGCCATATATGTATGTAAACAGCAAGATAATCACTATAAATTGCACATACAGTCAGGCCTGGGACAAGGGGTGAGCAGCAGGGGTGGCTGCCCTGGGCACAGTGGTATCATGTGAGGTGGGGGGCACCACAAGGAGATTGAGGGGAGAGAGTTTAAGTATTGTTCTAGGAGGGGAAATTTAAGAGGGGGGTGCTAAGAGTGCTGAGTTAGAGGATTTGTGTTGGGAAGGAGGATGGGGGGGGATTTGTACTAGGAGGTAGGATTTGGGGGGGATTTGTGCTGGGAGGGGGGATTTGAAGTGTGGGAGAAGATGTTTACTCGGAGGGGAAATTTTAGGGGTAGAGGATTTAGGCTAGGAGGATCGAATATATTTTTGCGGGGGGAGGGGGCAAAGATCTGTACTGAGAGGAGGGTTTTCAGCAGGGGGGTGGATTTGTACTGGGAGGAGGGAGGATATATATTATTGCTTAGGGGGTGAGCATGCAGATTAGTGTTCAGTGCTTTTGTGGAGGGATTGACACAACGCTCATACATCTGGGGGGGGCAGTAGGGTTGTCACATGTTCGGGATATACACGAACAGTCCGGGTTTGGAATCATATGTCCGGGTTTTAGACGGACTGAAACCTGGACACATTATTCAGACCGGGCTGTGGCTCCCCAAGTAACCAAGATAATCGCACAGAAATCTGTTGCTGTCCGGGAGCTGCGAGCAGCTGTCTCGGGGCAGGTGCGAATTCACTTGGGGGAAAGAAACTGATGTCAGCAAGAGCAATTTGGCCACACCCACTATTCGCTGTGGCACACTATGCACGCCCAAAAGTGTCCGAGGCTACTAAAGTGTTTGGGTTTGGCTTTAAGGCTCCATCCACATCTAAGTGATCCGAATCATGGGCGGGAATCACCTTGATTCGAAATAACAAATCGCGGGTCGCCTGTGCGCTCCCCGTCACTTCCAATGGCATCCCAATCATGAAGTTCTTGTACTTCTTTTGGATGACAGGCGTCCCGTGATTTTGTTTGCGTGATTTTACCGCAATTATTTGGGCGACAATCGCGGCAAAATCGTACTGCGATTTGGGTGCCAATTGGAAGTGGCGGAGAGCACACGTGCGTCCCGCGATTTGCCACTATTCTGAATCGTGGAGATTCTGCCCGTGATTCAGATAGCTCAGATGTGAACAGATCCTGACTGATCCTTAGAAAAGGTGGCAACCCTGGGGGGGGGGGCGGTTGGGGGGAACGCAGTTTAGCTTTAAAACAATGTCTCACTGACCTCTATAGCTGCAGAAGCTGGAAAGCCACTCATGCTCAAAGTTTGTCAGCAGAAGCACTTTCAGGAGCTTCAAACCCACTGTTCCCCCTTAGGTTTTAAATCTTAACAGTTCCTAAGGCCGGCCATACGCAGAGCGAATGTCTTCCCTGCAAACACAGGTTGCAGCAAAGAAATTTGTTCAATTCTCCCATCAACACAGACAGTGTTGATGTAGGAATCCCTCCTGCCGAACCATTGTCTTCTCCCGGCAGGGGGACATGGGGGAAGCCGTCCCCACTAGAAGAAGACAGTGATTATCGCTAGCGGCTATAGCAGCTACTAGCGATAGTTTTATTCTTATTATTATTCAGGATTTATATAGCACCAACAGTTTGCGCAGCACTTTACAACATGGGGTCAAGACAGTACAGTTACAAAACATTTCAATACAGGAGAATTTAGAGGACCCTGCTCATTAGAGCTTACAATCTAGAGGGGAGGGTCAAGTGGAACAAAAGGCAATAGCTGTGGGTAATGAAGTGATGGAGAAAATGAAAGTACAGTTGTTAAGTGTGGGTAAGATAGGCTTCTCTAAAGAAGTGTTTTCAGGGATCATCTAAAAGCTAATAGATTAGGAGATAAGCTGACAGATTGGGGTAGGGCATTCCATAGGATTGGAGAGGCTCTGGAGAAGTCCAGGAGGTGAGCATGGGAGGAGGTGATGAGGGAGCTGGAGAGCAGGAGGTCTTGAGAGGAACGAAGAGAACAAATAGGTTGGTATTTAGATACTAGGCTAGTGATATAGCTGGGGGCTAAGTTGTGGATGGCTTTGTAAGAAGTTGTTAGTATTTTTAATTTAATTTGTTGGGTGAGCGGAAGCCAGTGGAGGGATTGGCAGAGAGGAGTAGTAGACACAGAGTGATTGGTAAGGTGGATGAGTCTGGCAGCAGCATTCACGTTGGACTGAAGGGGGATAACCTATGTAGAGGTAAGCCAACGAAAAGGCAGTTGCAGTAGTCTAGGCAAGAGAGGACCAGGGATGGAATTAAGAGCTTTGTTGTGTCATTGGTTAGAAAGGGACATATTTTGGAGCTGTTGCGGAGGTTGAAGCGGCAAGATTTGGACAGTGATTGAACGTGGGGCTTAAAGGAGAGTTCGGAGTCCACGACTACTCCTTGGACCTTGGTAAGCGGGGATGGGCTTATAGGCTGGTTGTACCCAAGTTAATCGATTGATCAACTTGGTACATTCAGCCTGCCCATTAACGGTTTGAATCTTGGCCGGTTCCTGCAGCCTTAGAAGGGAAGCAGAGAGATTATCTTCTTGTGATCATACAATAAATCTCTATATTTAACATAAAAAAGATGGAATATCAAAAACTTTTTAAGGTACAGAATGCAATACCTACTCACTCCTCACTTAAAATCGTTACATTCCCTTTAAATGTTTCATCTGTTCATTTCTCATTGAAGTACATCTACGTACTTCTGCCCATTCTGGGCAGGGACTAATGTGAATGTACTACAAATCTTTTTTTTTTCAGAGGGAACGCAGTTCTGGCACCTCCAGCACTGAATGTATGTAATGGCAAGGAGTGCTGAGGTGTACTGGAGGGTCTATTGATGCTGGCAGGAATCTATTTTTGTGTGGAGGGTCTAATGTTGCAGAGGAGGTCTAGTTGTTGCTGCGGGGGGGGGGGGGGGTCAATTGCTGAGGGAGAGGCCAATTGTTGCTGGCTGCTGGAGGGGCTATTGATGCTGGCTGTTGGGAAATCTGTTGTTGCTGGGCTGGATCTATTGGTCACTGGGGTGGTATTTTGTAACTGGCGGTCAATTGTTGCTGGGGATTGGGGTAGAATGTAATGTGGGGGATCTAGCATTACTGGGGGTTATCTATTATTGCTGGGGGATCTATTATTGCTGCAGGGGTTTAGTGTTTCTGGGGGGGTATCTATTATTGCTGGGGTGAGGTATATTGTTGCTGGGGGGGTCTATTGTTGCTGCTGTATCTATTGTTACTGGAGTGGGCCTAGTGTTGCTGTGGCTGGCCTAGTGTTGCTGGGGGGAATTCATGGAAGCTGGGGTGGGGCCTATTGTTGCTGAGGGGTTTAGCACCCTGATGTTTAGGCAGGGTTGCTATTAAATTTTTTTGCCAAGTGATAATTGCCTTGGTCAATTTTTAGGAGGTCAATTGATTTCACCCTAATTCTGGAATTGCTGCACTTCTATCTTTTGTCCATAGATGGCCAGGTATCTGGTGACATTAGACAAGACAAAGGCATTGCAAGGACAGATTAGGAATGAATAGATTAGGAATGAATAGGGTGTCTCGGCCAATGTGCAGGGATTTTCTTGGCCTGCTGGGAGAACCTATTTGGGTGGAGCCAGGTGATCAGGGTTCTGTGCCACCTGGACGGCTGTCTGGGTGGATGTGTGCCGTATTGCCCTCTCAGAGCCTATCCAGAAGTAGTGCAGGGTTGGGACTGTGAGCTTATAGTCCAACCAGAAGTAACGGTTCCGCCGGCCGGGGAACCAGTCGTGGTCAGAGTTAGAGGGGAAGCTGTCGCCACAAGGGGGCCATCTGCCTTGCTACCGGAGACCATTGTGAGTAAGCTGAGGCCAGTACCAGAGCAGACTTCTCGCTAGCCGCGGACCATGAAGAAGTGGGAAAGCATCAGCAAGTACCAAGTCAGGGACCCAGCGGGACAGCAGAGGTGACGCTTGTGGAGTGCCAAGCCAGGGACCTAACGTGTCAGCAGGGGTAAAGCTTGAGGAGTATCTGTGAGTGCCAAGCCAGGGACCCAGCGGTGAAGCTGGGGTGACGTTTGAGGAAGACACTGAGTGCTACAGTAAAAGAGCTCAGGGGATCCAGTGGCTAGTGGGAGAGACTGGGAGCTCATTGAGTGAAGACTCACAGTGAGTGTGGGGTAAAGAGAACTGTTCGTGTTGCAGATAGTTGAATACCTTTACCGTTAGTAACAGCTACAAGATTGTGGCAATAGGAGACAGTGGTCCTACCCATACAGAAGTGGTATCCGGCTGGAGGTCTTCACCTGTATAGCGGTCTACCTATAGAAGTCATGGAGTCTGCCAATTAACATTGCATCTACCTAAGGGTGTCCTGACCCTAACCCTCTCTCCCACAGGTCTGTTTAAGAGACAATAAATCTCTTTGCATTCAAAAAGTGTCTGGCGCCCACCATTACGTCTTGTATTACACCTACCATGCCTTGCAACCCACTCTACACTGAAGGATGTCAGCTGTCACTAACTCTGGAGGCCACTATTAGGCCTCAGGGGCCCCGGGACTTTGGTACAGGGGTATCAATTATTGCTGGGGGATCTATTGTTGCTGAGTTCAGGGGATCTATTTTACTGCTTTTCTTGTTATTAGCAAAGTCCATACTAATTATGTAGCACCACAATTTAATAGTTGGTTCTGTACTCTCTAAAAGGTCCGGTACTGGGAAGTGGGTGGGGGGGTGAAACCAAGGGACGGTGCTCAGAGGTGGGTGGGGGCAGAGGGAAGGAGTACCTGTGATAAATAAATATGGAGATCCAGCAGCATCCACACCAGCGACAGAGTGACATCTCCCTTGATTTGGCTACAAGGGGAGCGATTCCACCAGGACAGACAGACAAGCTCTTAGCGATCCTGCCGCTGGTGATTTATCTCTAGCGGCAGAATCACCTGTTTGATAACAGCCTTATGATTTGCTTAATGTAATTATGCAATGTTTTTATTGATCTTTTGGATAAATGTACATAAATACCTGACCCAGCATATATGCTTTTTGTTGTGATGTCTCTGTGCAACAACGCCAACTACAAGCTGCTAATGCTGTGGTTGCTTTTTTTACAATCCTGTGTTTGCTACCGCATTGGAAGTACAGGGTGCCATGTTAATGCATAGCGTGCCTGCACAGTGCCATTGTCAACCGGCCCTGAAGTGTTGATATGGGTCCTGAATAGGATTGCCACCTCATCCCTTTAAAACCAAACACATGTTAAAGCAGAGTTCCACTGGTTTTTGAGCTTATTAAAAGTCAGCAGCTACAAAAAGTATAGCTGCTGACTTTTAATAAACAGCCACTCACCTGTCCCATGGCCTAGCGATGCGGCCGCCCGAAGCCTCCGTTCTCTCCCCCTCCTCTTCGCGGCGTCAACATTGTGAGTGTGGGTGCCCGGCTGTGACAGTTTATGGCTTCACAGCCAGGCGCACGCTGCGCTCCGTCAATGGCCAGGCAATGTTCTGGGACCTGTCACGTGTCCCAGAACATTGCCGGGAGGGAGGGGCCACATAGGAATCGCCTAGGCGGTTAGAAGTCGGAAGGAGGAAGTAGGACAGGAAGTCCTACTCCAAACCACCCTCCCCCCCAAAAATATGACATGCCAATTGTGGCATGTCAGGGGGCGAGGAGTGCTTAAAGCGGAAGTTTCATTTTTGGGTGGAACTCCGCTTTAATTACACAGGTTCTGTAGCCGATTAAGGTGGTAATTAAACTTAGTTGGTGCCTTATCTGCATTAAATTAGCCTCAGAACCTGTGTAATCATTATGTGTTCGGGTTTAAAGGGATGAGGTGGCAACCCTAGTCATGAAACCTGCAAAGATCTCAGTGGGTGGACACTGCAGCTTTAGCCATGCTCATGACCAAGGAAGCAATTTAAAATATTGCAGTAATGCAGTGATCGGTTTATTAAAGCAAAGAGAACTGATATTGATTTTTTTGTTAATATTAAACTAGCAGCTAGAAATAAATATTGATCAGAGTGCCTAAACTGTTGCCTACAACCTTGAGCATTTGTGTGCATGCAACTGATCTCCTATACCTTCCCCAAAATAACTTTTAGGAAACCACACATGCACTTTTGATAAAGATAAATCTAAATACAGCTGCTACCCTAATGACAAACCTACAACATTCATCACTGAAATGTATCCTGTCCACAAATAAAAGGGAGATTTTCCTCATTTGCCAGCTGATTGCTTCCAGCTTGGCAGCAATTTGCAAAGTGTCAAAGTAGCACTTCGCCTACAAGGAAAGTTGGGATGAGAAAGTTGGTGCATTCTGATCGTAGGGCTGATCTAGTACAGTCTTAAAGGATTTGCGGGATAGCTCCACACGGCGCAGTGGCTTAATGTAATTTAAATATAACAATATCCTCATTGGAAACCATTAGAACGTTTAATCAGAGAGATGTTAAAATATAGCTTAATCTCAAGCTGGGTTTATCATTGACAGAAAAAAAAAAAAAAAAAAAAGACCGAGATGAGGAAGAAAGCAGCTGTTCCTGGGCTCAGTTTTAATCCCTAAACATGGCCTGTCTGCTCGTATAACATGTGATGGGATAAGGAAGGCATAGAGATGGATTTCCTTTTTATCCAATGTAATAAGTCATCTAGTAATGCACTCGTTCGAGAAAACTGTTGTCCTCTGGGCACCTCAACGAACGTCAGCAATTTCTACTCTTGCTGACTCGGAACTTCTCCACAAAATTCTGACAAAGAAGTCACTTTTTTTGTCATCCAAGAGAATGGTTTGCTGTAGACAATGTTTCCATTCAGATGAAAACGAAGGTGTCATTTGTACTTACAAGCCCCAGCTTAGCTTGTGGAGCTGATTCATGTAAGGCTCCCGCTTTTCCGCTGGTGGGTGGCACGGCTATTAATTGTAATTACAGCATTACTTTCCTAGGAAGAGAGGAACCCAAGGCTCTGTACACCAGGCATAAGCAAAACACAGTAAAAAAATGCAAACTCATTACTTTTCGCAGAGTTATGGGATATCATTAAAGCCAGCGAGCTTTTATTTTCACAACTATCTAAATACCTTAAGCAATTATGGCCGATCCCTCTGTTATTCCAAATCATAGCCCACTTATTCCTGTTGCATTTTATGTTAGCTATTAGAAAACACTTTTGTGTTCAATCAAAATATGCAGTGGAATTGGGTCCTATGTCTATTCCAAATGATTGCTTGTAATGTAAACTGGGTCCTAAAGAGGCTTTCATGGTGCAAATAATGCAGTGTTTATTTTGCAACGAATTGTTTTAAGTCTTTTGAAATAACAGGAAAGTGCTAAAAGGTGGTCTTTAATTGCAGACAGTGTGAAATGGGAAATGAAGGAGTGGGCAGACAGATCATTTAGCGATTTGTCCATTAAAAGTATTCACAAGTTGACAAAGACTTCAAAAACGAGTTGATAACTAGAGAGATCACATTACGCAACCACATTTGCCAGATGTGATGGGATAAAGTGTGCACTGTTGAGGTACACCAGAGCATTGATTATAATGTAAGGTAATCCATAGGCTGGCCATATTGAATCACTTGTGATGGTGGATCCATGTATGTGTGCTAACAAGCATCGCTGATCTCCAAAACCAAATTAGAGATGTCCCAACGCTTAATAATGCAAAACAGTGTATCACACTCAACATAATACTCAGTATGCTTTACAACTCCAGGACTATGCTTTTAGCAGGCAGTACTGCTTTTGCTATATATCAAACTGGTCTTTCAAGCACAGGCAAATCTAACTACCTCTGGACTTCAGCATGAATAAGGGCTCAACAATATATTTTCATTATAAAGAGTATCTTCAATTTCCCCCACAAAAAAAAAAAAATACAAATATTGTAGCTGCTGACATTTCATAAAAGGACACTTACATGGCCAGTGATGCAGCACAGCCCTCACCTGGGCCGGTTCTTTGCTGGTCTTCAGGTCCCCAGTGCCAACATGTTAACTAAAAAAAAGGACCCCTTGCAGCTTCATCGCCAGCTTCCCACTGTGCATGAGCAAGCCACGCTGCTTTGTGAATGGTCCTGCAACTATCTGGGACCTGTGAAGTATCTCAGAAGACTGTGAGCAAAGGGGAAGGAGGGTTGAGCTTCCACTTAGATGGCCTAGGCTCAGATCCCCCCCCCCCCCCCGAGCAGAAGAAGTAGTGGGCACCAGTCAATACCAGGTACTAGCTCCCCCCAAAAAAAAGTGGTAATAGAGGGGGAAGGAGGCGGAAAAGCAGAACTTCCCCTTTTGGGGGAAGTTCTGCTTTAATAAAGGTTGAGTACACCTAAAAAGTGATATTTTAGTCATGGAACATGGTAATTCAGCACCTGCCATTTTACATGTCTTGGTTACTCCACCATATCTCCCTACAATAGTTCTCAACTCTGTTCATGTCCACCTAGGAGTTTTATGTTTTCTTGTCCACCTTAAACAACTTCCAGTCCCGTCTGGTGCATTCTGCATAATACGAACTGACTACAAAACCAACAGCAAGAGTGAGAACTGCTCATATTGCCCACAAGATGAACAAGCCAAGGACTGCAAGAGCATAAATGATGGGTGGGCTGACCCTTTTGAATTGGACCTGAACCAAAAAAGCAAAGAATAGTTACGTTAGGAAACATCAAGAAATGGAAATTGTGCCTAAGCAGTACCCTGAAAAATGTAAGTGCACAGACCCATTCTTCTACTGTAGAGTTTGCAGCAAGAGGACATCTAAGCCACTGCTACCTCTGACTCCTAGTCTCACAATCTTTGAAATGTAATTTAGTGATATCACTGCTTTGCTGCTTCTTGTTAGAGAGAAAGCAGTGCAAGGATCTTCCTTCTTTTGCTTCATTTATTCTGTCTTCTGCTGCTTTTTCATCATTACCTTAACAGTCATCAGATCACCAGTCATTGGGGTGCAGCTCTGACTACAGAAGAAAAAGCTGTGCTCATATATAAAAATGGCTGCCTCCACAAAGGGTTTACACAGTGCTGAACCAGGCATAGTATTCCACAAAAGGGGAAAAGATCAGCTGCCTACAGGGAGTCTCTAGTGATTCTGGTGACTGGGCATTTGCTCTTCTTTTGGCATATCTCCCACAATATAGGTCTTCTTCAATAATACTGGGCACACAGCATACCTTAACATCTCACATAATATCACAAATGGTGAGAATATGTGTATCATCTAGCGCAGACTTTCTTAATCTTTTTTCTCCAGAGGAACCCTTAAAATAATTTCATATGTTGGGGAAACGCTGCTAGCAGTGGCATAGTTAGAAGCTTGTGGGCCCCGATACAAAAGTTGACCTGGCCCCCCCCCCCCCACTACTTCCAACGTGCGTGCAAATACATCCACCGCTCGCCAAGATACTCAAAGTGCCTTAAGAGTTTTGAGTTCACAGATTGGGGTAAGTAGACATCCCCGGGTGGGTGGGTACAGAGAATCCCAGCTGGTGACTAGAAGACACTGAGCAGTGTCATACCTCACCAGTGACATCGGTCCCATCGTGGCTACAGGACGACACTCTCCACCTCTTGCCTCGCAAAGCTTGGTTGCCAACACACAGCACAGACACTTCCCCATCCTGGGCTGTTCTCACCTTGTGCTCCTCTCCATTCAGGAATTGGCTCAAGGCTTCTCCCCAGCCAATGGGAACAGAGGGGTGTGGACTGTGAAAGGCAAAGTAGAAGCCCAGTACCAGAGCGTGGCTGTGGGGCCCTAGAGCAGATCGAAGCTGGATTTTGTGGAGGATATGATAATTTGACAGGGAGGCTGCAGGGGCCCCCTGGAGCTAGGGGCGGGTTGCAATTGTGACCTCTGCAACCCCTTTTGCTACAGCCATGGCTGCTAGAACAAATACATTGGGGGTCAGGGTGCAACCCCCCCCCCCATACACACACCTTTTCCCCCAGTGGTGGTCCGAATCCCCCCTTACAGACAGGTAAAAAGATGGGGTCATGCTGTTGGCTCTACCAAGTGGCCTTGGCCTGGAACTATGCAAGCAGCATCAAAATGAGTGTCCTATCAGCTGCTGGAGGGACCCTAGAGTTACACAATAATCTAGTTGAGAATGGCTGATACAGCTAATAACAGAATGTGAGTATGCTTGCTAGGCAAAGGGAAAAAGACAAACATTTTCTCTCTAGAAGGTGTACCCCTCAGTACATTTGCTGCTATGCCATTTCACAAGGCAACTTGTCATGTGTAGTTCATAAAGCCGAATGTTGGGATAGGGAAAATGGAAGCTCTGGGAAGTAAGAAGTAGGAAGAGTTGGGTATCAAGGGAATGACATTAACTGCAACTGCTAAAAGCTTTTCTAAAAATGGTTTCTAATATAGTTATTACAGAGATTGACTTTTACAGCTTGCAGCACATTAAGAGGTAGAGTAATCTGAAGAAGCTGGAAATAACACAATGCTTCCATAGCCACACAAGTACAAGACCTAATAGATGAGGTCAAGCCTAATGAACCTGGACACAGTTAACATTGCTGATGGATACAAATGTATAGAAAAACTTATCATAGGCGCAATATTGCCTACAATCAGCCTGTATTACAAAATACTACGCAGCAATGACCAAAACATACATGAGAGATTGCTACTGTATACTTCATAAAGAGAAGTGCAGCTGGCACGTCCTAAGGGACTGTCTGTATATTGCTTGTAACATTTAATCGTATTGTATTTTCCAAAGTAAAGAGCTGTACTATTTACATAGTAAGACAATTTTCCTTTTCACGCCCCATTTGAAGAGGAGTCTCACAACGGCCTGCTGTTTTTCCAGATGTAAAATGATAAAATACATTAACCGACTGATTTATTTGTAAAAGGAGAGGAAATAGTGGCCTGCTGACCATATTGCAGATCCTCAAAGTCAGAGCAGGTCATTCTGAATCCATATATCATGTTGCATATATACTGTAGATGATCTGCTTTAACAGGCAAACAGGGCTTGAGCACATCTAGGTAGAGCACAGTACATGGCGGGAAATCTAAGCAACTGACAAGAAAAAGGAAGAGATCTTATACTGTGTGTATCCCACAAACAAATAGGACCCAGAATAAGAACTATGTTAGGACTAAAGGGCCGTACACACGGGCCGAACATCAGTCGGCATTAACATTTGGCTCACGTGTACAGCCGTGGCCAAAAATTTTGAGAATGACACAGATATTTATTTTCACAAAGTCTGCTGCTGCAACGTTTTTAGATCTTTTTGTCAGATGTTACTATGGTATACTGAAGTATAATAACAAGCATTTCATAAATGTCCAAGGACTTTATTGACAATTACATTAAGTTTATGCAAAGAGTCAATATTTGCAGTGTTGACATTTCTTTTTAAAGACCCCTGCAGTTCGCCCTAGCATGCTGTCAATCTACTTCAGGGCCACATCCTGAATGATGGTAGCCCATTCTTGCATAATCAATGTTTGGAGTTCTTCAGAATTTGTGGGGGTTTTTTGTTCACCTGCCGCTTGAGGATTGACTACAAGTTCTCCATGGGATTAAGGTCTGGAGAGTTTACTGGCCATGGACCCAACATTTTTATGTTTTGTTCCCCAAGCCACTTGGTTATCACTTTTGTCTTATGGCAAGGTGCTCCAGCATGCTGGAAAAGGCTTTGTTCATCACCAAACTGTTCTTGGATGGTTGGGATAAGTTGCTCTCGGAGGATGTTTTTGTACTATTCTTTATTGAATGGTCCCCAGTTTCTCAGCAGTCTAATCCCTGTGCCTTTTGAAGAATATCAGTCTGTACCTGATGCTTTTCCCAGACAGAAGTGGCTTCTTTGCTGCCCTTCTTGATACCAGATCATGCTCCAAAAGTCGTTGCCTCATTGTGTGTTCAGATGAACTCACACCTGCCTGCTGCAATACCTGAGCAAGCTCTGCAATGGTGGTGCCCCCATCCCGCAGCTGAATCAGCTGTAGAGGATGGTCCTGGCTCTTAATGGACTTTCTTGGGTGCCCTGAAGCCTTCTTCCATGTTTTTCTTTTATGGGATGGAGTTCATTTTCATGGCAAAAGGGGACTTTGCCATTAATTGGAATTCATCTGATCACTCTTCATAACATTTTGGAGTATATGCAAATTGCCATCATGAAAACTGAGGCAGCAGACTTTGTGAAAACTAATATTTGTGTCATTCTCAAAACTTTTGGCCACAGCTGTACAGCATCCAGGCAGGCTTCCGAGGCGAGACCAAAAAAGGTCTGTCGATCAGCACCTGATCAGCGCTCTCAGCCAATGGTGACAGGATTGCTATGTTGGTGAAGACTGGTATAGGCTCAGCCGTAGCGGCTCAGAAATGCTGAACACCTGGGGAGAGGTGATCTCGAACAGAAGTTGTGTCTGTAATGCAGTAATGTTAACAGTGTAATAAGTATTGCCACTGTTTACAAACACAATGTGACAGTTGGTGCAAGGAAAAGAACCCCTCACTTGCTGTCACTATGAGGGGAGGTTTCTGAGGAGGAGAACAGGGAAACTATAATATGTTACACTCTAAATATGGGCGTAACAAGTTCTAAAAGATGAAATTATCTTTTAACTACTTCCGGACCACCTTCCGCACATTTACTGTGGCAAAGCAGTCCGGCTGCGCAAAACGACAGACCTGTACGTCACTTCGTGCAGTAGCCTTTGGGGGCGTACGCTGATTGGCCAAAGGGGTGGGCCACCCACGATCGTTCTCCAGAGAGGCAGAAAGGCGATCTGGCGATGTAAACAAGGCAGATTGCCGTTCTGACAGGGGAAAACACAGAGATCGTGTGTTCCTGCTAAGCAGGAACACGGATCTCTGTGTTCTCCCAGTCAGAGCAATCCCCACACAGTTAGTAAGCACTCTCCAGGGACACACTTAACCCTTTGATCGCCCCTGGTGTTAACTCTTCCCTGCTAGTGTCATTAGTACAGTAACAGTGCATATTTTTTAGCACTGATCACTGTATTAGTGTCATTGGTCCCCAAAAAAGCGTCAAAAGGGTCAGTTAAGTGTCCGGTTTGTCCGCTGCAATGTCGTAGTCCTGCTAAAAATCGCTGATCGCCACCATTACTAGTAAAAATAAATAAATAAAAATTCCATAAAATTATCCCATCATTTGCAGACGCTATAACTTTTGCACAAACCAATCAATATACACTTATTGGGACGTTGGCCTAAAATTGATGAAGAAATTAGATTTTTTTCATTTTTTTATTGGATATGTTTAACAAAAGAAAGTAAAAAATAGTTTATTTATTTTTTTTTTTTTAATTGTCCATCAAGTCCAAACTGTGTGTGTGATTATATGTCAGTATTAAATTGTATATCCCTGTATGTTGCAGTCGTTCAGGTGCTTATCTAATAGTTTTTTGAAACGATCGTTGCACCCCGCTAAGACCACCGCCTGTGGAAGGGAATTTCACATCCTTGCCGCTCTTACAGTAAAGAACCCTCTATGTAGTTTAAGGCTAAACCTCTTTTCTTTTAATTTTAATAAGTGACCACGTGTCTTGTTAAACTCTCTTCCACGAAAAAGTTTTATCCCTATTATGGGGTCACCAGTACGGTATTTATGAATTGAAATCATATCCCCTCTCAAGCGTGTCTTCTATAGAGAGAGTAAGTTCAGTGCTCGCAACCTTTCCCCATAACCAATATCCTCCAGACCCTTTATTAACTTAGTTGCCCTTCATTGTACTTGCTCCATTTCCAGTACATCCTTCCTGAGGACTGGTGCCCAAAACTGGACAGCATACTCTAGGTGCGGCCGGACCAGAGTCTTGTAGAGCTGGAAAATTATTGTTTTATCTCTGGAGTTGATCCCCTTTTTAATTTTTTAATGCATGCCAATATTCTGTTTGCTTTGTTAGGCTCAGCAATGGCAAGCAATGCCAAAATGCCAAGCTGCTGCTATCATCTACTATGACAACAAGGGCCTTTTCCATCCTAGATTCCCCCAGAGGTTCTCCCCCCAGTGTATAGATTGAATTCATATTTTTGCCACCCAAAAGCATTATTTTACATTTTTCTATATTAAACCTCATTTGCCATGTAGTTTCCCACCCCATTAATTTGTTCAGATCTTTTTGCAAGGTTTCCACATCCTGCGGAGAAGTTATTGACCTGCTTAGCTTAGTATCGTCCACAAATACAGAGATTGGACTTTTAACCCATCCTCCAGGTGGTTTATGAACAAAATAAATAGGATTGGTCCCAGCACAGAACCCTGGGGGATCCCACTACCCACCTCTGACCATTCCAAGTACTCACCATTTATCACCACTCTCTGAACTCGCTCTTGTAGCCAGTTTTCAATCCAATTACTCGCCTTATGGTCCATGCCAACGGACCTTATTTTGTACAATAAACGTTTATGGGGAACTGTGTCAAATGCTTTTGCAAAATCCAGATACACCACGTCTACGGGCCTTCCTTTATCTAGATGGCAACTCACCTCCTCATTGAAGGTTAATAGATTGGTTTGGCAAGAACGATTCTTCATGAATCCATGCCGATTACTGCTAATGATACCGTTCTTATTACTAAAATCTTATATATAGTCCCTTATCATCCCCTCCAAGAGCTTGCATACCATTGATGTTAGGCTAACTGGTCTGTAATTCCCAGGGATGTATTCTGGGCCCTTTTTAAATATTGGTGCTACATTGGCTTTTCTCCAATCACCTGGTACCATTCCAGTCAGTAAACTGTCAGTAAACATTAGGAACAATGGCCTGGCAATTACTTGACTGAGTTCCCCAATTACTCTCGGACGCAAGCCATTTGGTCCCGGTGATTTATTAATGTTACGTTTCCAAGTCTAATTTTAATTCTGTCCTCTGCATAGAGGTGCTTCCTGTGATGTGTCATGAGGATAAACACTGCAGTTTTGGTTACCGAAGCCCCCCGATTCACTCGTGAAGACTGAGGAGAAGAATAAATTCAATACCTTCACCATCTCTCCATCCTTTGTAACCAGATGTCCTTCCTCGTTCTTTATGGGGCCAATATGGTCTGTCCTCCCTTTTTTACTGTTTACATACTTAAAGAATTTCTTGGGATTTTTTTTGCTCTCCTCCGCTATGTGTCTTTCATGTTCTATCTTAGCCGCCCTAATTGCACCCTTACATTTCTTGTTGCATTCTTTATAAAGTCTTTATAAAGTCTTGTCGCTCTTTTTTGGTTTACAATGCAAAAAATAAAAAACGCAGGTGTGATCAAATACCACCAAAAGAAAGCTCTATTTGTGGGAAAAAAGGACATCAATTTTATTTGGGTACAGCGTCAAAAGACCGCGAAATTGTCAATTAAAGGATCGCAGTGCCATCTCATAAAAAATGGCCTGGTTGTGAAGGGGAAAAAACCTTCTGGAAGTGGATAAAGCTAGCTATACTTCAGTGGAATTTCATTAGAGAATTTTTGTTTTTGGAACGTTTGTTTGATTTTCGAATGGTTAATTCGATAATTTTCTACCACAGTTTGTTTTTATAAAGTGCTTCGCAAATTGTGAGCACTAGATAAATCCTAAATCCTGGGAGTCGATGCATTACACAGTTGGTGTTATTGCTATCGATTTTTGTGAAAACTAGATCACCGTGGAGCAGCATTTTCTTATCACTGGTGTGGTGGCATTTGGACTTTACTGAAATTACTAATTACTTCAAGGACACATAGGTATCCATTAGTGTTGAATTTTTGGTTATATCGCAGCGCTACATTATATTCATATAATGGTTAATGTGGTACACATTAGATTTTGTTCATTGATTTAAAGTGGCAGCAGTGATTGTCTATAGATTTATACTATTGAGCTACACTTTAATAATTTTTTTGAAGGTTTTTGGGTGAAATAATTCACTTGACTGCATAACACAATGGTTTTATTGTATATTTAGATTTTGCTACATACTGTAAATCCTGTATAATAATAAAAATAATAATAAATAGTGCTGAAAATTTCTGAAGGAGCAGGATGGAAAAATTTTCTTGAATGATTGAAACTCGAATGCCCTGTACACACGATCGGACATTGATCGGACATTCCGACAACAAAATCCATGGATTTTTTCCGACGGATGTTGGCTCAAACTTGTCTTGCATACACACGGTCGGACAAAGTTGTCGGAAAATCCGATCTTTCTGAACACGGTGACGTAAAACACGTACGTCGGGACTATAAATGGGGCAATAGCTTTCATCTCTTAATTTATTCTGAGCATACGTTGCACTTTGTGCATCAGATTTGTGTACATACGATCGGAATTTAACCGATCAGATTTTGTTGTCGGAAAATTTTATATCCTGCTCACAAACTTTGTGTGTCTGAAATTCCGACTGAAAAAGTCCGATGGAGCCCACACACGATCGGAATTTCCGACAACACAATCCAATCGCACTTTTTCCATCTGAAAATCCGACCGTGTGTACAGGGCATAACTGTGAATGTTGTTTTCCTTTGGAAAAAATTGTACATATTGTAATGAAAACTATTTAATCCGGAACTCCATTCAAGCAGCAGGTCTGGATAGAATTTTAAGGTCTTTCAAAGGAAATTAGTTGACTCAATAATTAGTTGACTTGAATGCTCTGATGAATGATTTTTCAGAATTTCCATACGAATGTTCAAACGAAATTCTTCAGCCGTATTGTCAGCTTTTTTCTGCACAGTTCGGCCTTCTGTTTCATTTGAGTTTGACATACTGGAGATAAGCTACTTTTATCTCCAGTAGCAATATCATTATTATTGTAATTTTTTTAATTTCTTGTTGCAGCATTATTGACCTAACCTATAAAACAGGTCATCTGTATACCACAAGACTTTTTTTTTTTTTCATTTGATACATATTTCAACTATAATTTGTAAATGAATTCCTGGTAATCTTGACAAAGACTTGAATACATAGAAAAAAAAAAGGAAGCAACATGAAGAATTGTGATTGTTGTTCACTGCAGACAGCCTGTTCATAGTACAACTCCAGCCAGTTATTTCGGAAAAGAACCAATCAGCCTTTTGTCTGCTGCTGCATTCTTGAAGAACATTATGACAAATGAGCCTGGTGTGCCAGCAGCTCCCAGTGACAAGCATATCTTTATTATTTGCATATTACTCAGAATGTCATGTATGGAATTCTGGAGGAATGCTTTGTATGTGAAGAGGTGAGTGCATGAGGCCAGGCCTGACCAGCAGAACACAGGAGATGAACAAAGAAGGGGGTCAGCGCAGGATCAATGTGTTAACAGATCGCACTGCGGAGCACCAAGTGACACTTGAAATCTGGGCCCGGTCTGTAGTCCCAGGCAGTTTATCATTCTCATCTGAGCAGAGAGGATCGCCATTTTCGCTTTTCCCACTAAAATGAATGTATTGTGTTTTTATTTTATTCCTTTTTTTTTTTTTTTTTAGGATAAGAACATTTGATTAACACAGTATTACGGTAATTCCAAAACAGGCGTTTCCAGTTTCAGTTCTTAACGCTGAACAGTGGGTACACAAACCTTCATTTAAATATATTCCTCAATAGTCACAAAAGATAAAAATTCACTTAATTTGCACCAAACACCATTGTAAACCCAGATACTACCATTTAACCACTTGACCTCCGGAAGATTTACCCCCTCTTCACGACCAAGCCATTTTGTGTTATACGGCACTGTGTTATTTTAACTGACAATTGTGCGGTCATGTGACACTGTACCCAAACCCCTTTTTCCCCACAAATAGAGCTTTCTTTTGGTGGGATTTGATCACCTCTGCGTTTTTGTTTTTTTTGTGCAATAAAAAAAAAAAAAAAAAGAGGCCGACAATTTTGAAAAAAAAAAATATTTTTTACTTTCTATTAAACATATACAATAAAAAAATAATAAATCATGTTCCTTCGTGAATTTAGGCCAATATATATTCTCCTACATATTTTTGGTAAAAAATCCCAATAAGCGTATATTGATTGGTTTGCGCAAAACATCTACAAACTATGAGATATTTATATTTATTTTATTTTATTTTTTTTACTAGTAGCGGCAGCGATCAGTGACTTATAGCGGGACTGCGATATTGTGGCAGACATTCTGACACTGACACTTTTTGGGAACCAGTGACACGAATATAGTGTTCAGTGCTAAAAATATGCACTGTCACTGTACTAATGACACTGGCTGGGGAAAGGTTAACATCAGGGGCGATCAAAGGGTTACCTATGTTTCTAGCCAGTGTTTTACTACACCGTGTGAGCTGCTTTTACTAGGGGAAGAGATGGAATGTATTAGCAGGGACACAAACTCCATCCCTTCCCTCCTGTCAGAAGGGCAATCTGCCTTGTTTACGTAGGCAGATCGCAGTTCTGTGCCTCTGCCTGGCGATCAGCTGGTGCCGGCGGATATATGGTACCCGCCGATCGCCTTGCGCTGTGTAATCACAGCGGGAGTGCGCCACCGGCGGTGCGCATTCACGCCCCCTACCAGAAAGTGCAGAATTTCACATTTTTTTTATATATATATATATATATATATATATATATATATATATATAAAATATGTATTTGTGTGTGTGTGAGATCCTGCCCACAGCTGCCGTCCTGTAGCAGCAAAACTGCTATAGGGCGGTTGGCAAGCTGTTAAATTAGCAATGATATCATCACTGTGCTGTGCAGAGAGCAGAGCTGTGGGAGGAACACAGCAGGCTCCACCCACTACAGGCTGCATGTAGAATACTACAGAAGGAGGGCGGAGACAGGACTAATCACCCTGCACAAGCACAGAGAGCAGCGTGACTGGTCTTCATTACAGGAAGCTCCTGCACAGAAGCAAACTTTTACAATGATAGATCTGAAATAAATATAGAAAGCACATCATGATTCAAGTAAGAATACACATGGCTCTTATAGTTAGACCATATATATTTATCCCAGAGTTCAGCTTTAATAAAGGAAATACAGATGGAACCAACAGTGTTCAGCTATCGATGCGGTTTGACTGAGTCCCATTGTATATTTGGATTTAAAGGCCAACAATCAGCCTCATGCACCGATCATTACAGCATCATTTTAATGTCACTGCTGTGCTCCATTGTCTGTTAGTCATAGGAAGTCGTATGCAGTAGAGTGATGGATTGACACCATGATTGGTCAGTAGCCAGCACATCCACATGCAGACTACAGGAAAATGCCAGCACATCCTGAATACTAACTTTGCAAACAGAAATAAATAGTTTCCCATGTTAATATATTACAAGAAATACAGTAAGGTATAAAAGTTAAACAAGAGGATTCCTACTTATTGTGTTTGAGTTGGCTCCATCAGAATCTCTGAATCATAAATTAACAAATGAATCCAAAATGTATTTTGTCTCGTTCGTTACTTTTGGATGCAGAGGACTGCAGTCGATATCGTCCAATCAGCTCATTCCATTTCTCTTTGTGTGTTGGACTAGCAGAGATGACTCAGAGTGCATAAGTAATCTCCCGAAATAAAGAACAATTTAAAAAGAAATAGTCAATCTTCTGAAAATATAAAAATTACAGAGCTTCTGAAAATACGATACGGAACAACGGATATACGGTATATTTGCCTGAAATAATGAAACCGTTCAGAAAACAAATTATTCTAACAGAACACATATGATCAAACAAAATTATTTATTTACTTAAAGAGGTGTTCCCGCCTGGGGAGAAAAAAAAATGAAAAGTCAGCAGCTGCAAATACTGTAGCTGCTGACTTTTAATATATGAACACTTACCTGTCCAGGGAGCCCGCTAGGTCGGCACCCCAGCCGATTTTCGGATCGTGTTTCCGCCGCCATCTCCTACTGCACACGCACGAAGCGAGCTGCGCGTTCTAATTGACCCGGCGGCGGAGAAAGGAGGAGGGGGGCCGAACTTTGGGGAGATCGGGCCATGGCGCCATCTCCCAGAAGTTGGGAAGGGTACCGGTCAAAAAGAGGTAATCGTTCTCCCCCCTGAAAGGTGCTAAATATGGCACCAGAAGGGCAGAGGAAGCAGATAAACGGAGGATACACTTTTGGGTGGAACTCCGCTTTAATGAATGAAACCAAAACAAGTTTTTCCGTCATGCACGTCTCTAATATTTACTCACCAGGACATTGTTTGATGGGAAATTGCTGGCCTCCAGAGGTAATTAAGCAGTTGACAGGGTTTTTAGGCTCCGTTCACACCTATGCAGTTTGCTTTTGATCCATTTCTGCAGTGCTTTTTACTGTGCATTTTACACACACGATTTGCATTTTTTATGCTTTCTTTTTTGTTGGGCAGAATAAAAAACGTAAAACTCAAATCGTGGTAAATCAAAAAAGTACCGTTTTGCATTTAAAAATGTCCCTGACTCTTTCCAAAAACATAGCTGCTGAAAAAAGCATAGATGTGAATGCGTCCCATAGGAAACCATGATAAAGAAACAGCAGGGCGTTAATGTAAAAAGCACCAAAAAACGTATAGGTGTGAACCAGGCCTTAGGGTACTTTAGGTCAAAGTGACTGCATGCAACAGTCTCTCCACCTGAAAAAACAACCTTGCTTAACGCGTTTCACCACTCTTGGCTTGCTCACAATGATAGAGTAAGTTTTTGCTGAGAATTAATATATACAGAAAAAGGAGCTAGATGGTTAGGTTTTTTGGCTCACGGACATGGGAATATTTGGTCATATAGTGCAAAATACAGCCATATTTTGGCATACCTGGGAGCCACAGGTGTTGCGTATAGCTGTTTGTACAAACGAACTGCAGGATACAGCTGTAAACAGTCCTATGCCAGTACTTGCATTAAGATATGTGTGTGTACAAACCTGTGCTAATTGATGCTCTGAGCTGCATACAGCTGTATTCGGATATTAGTTTGTACTGGTGGCTGTACGTAACACCTGTGGCTCTAAGGTTCAAAAATATGACCATATTACATGAACCCTTATAAAGAGGAGTACTGAATTAGATTTGAAACTTTGTTCAAGATGGGCTGTGTCAAGGCAGCTTTTTTTTTCTATTTTTAAAACATCAATTTACACTATATTAAAAAAAATACAAAATCATTAAAATAAACACTAATAATAAATACTATATGGTGATTTAATAAAAATGCCATAACCTGCTGACTGAGAATATAAATGTGAAAAAGCCACTACACATATAAAGCCACTAAAATAATTTTACATTTAAATTAATTAAAAATAAACTATTATTTTATAGCACTTTGGGTGTATAATTTCTTGGCTGATTTTTTCTTTCTCTGTAGACTGCTTGGTTCATTTACAGTTTAATTTATATTTTTATTTCTTTATAATTACACATTATTGCATCTTTAATATGGTACTTTACTGCACCCGCCTACCCAAACTCAGTTTCAGTATACTGATATTTTCCACATTTTGCTAGCCCTATCCTTTCCGGGCCAAAATTCTGGCTATGGCACTAAAATAGGAATTCATGGGAGATATGGTCAAAATTCCAGGGATTTCCTGGGCAGATGTCAGTTTATACTAAAGGCAGAGGCAGATGTGCTTCCTGAAAAACAAGCAGAGCTTTTTGGTGATTTAGTTGTAGTCAGCGAGTGAAATGTACACGTTTATTGTAGTTAATCATGCACACAGAGTTTATGTTTCACAAACTTATGCCAAACTTTTCATAATTTTTCCGAGCTAGCGGATAATGCAATTAAATACGCTTGTTGCGTTTCAATTTTTTTTTAATGGGATGACTCCCAAGGCAGTCAGCTTTAAAGATTACTTTAAATGAAACGCTTTTACATAACAGCATTTATGTGTGTATAAGGTACAGTCGCAAAACGGTCACATTCCCGATTTTACTTACAAGGCTAAAATGGAGGTTTGTGGTACGGTGGCAACGTTGCTCATTTGTTAAGTGAAACACAAAGAAATAACTCTTTTTGAGGATTGCCAGCTCCAGCTTAGTTACCACTAATTCCAAAGGCCTGCCAGTGATACTAAAAAACATGGTTGTATTATGCTGGATACCACGGTCAGCTTCGATCGTCCTCTGACGTTAGTGGGTTCCTCACTCTTTCCACAGAATACAAGATGCTTTGCGAATGGACAAGGGGAGGGGTGGATGAACATCACAATCTCCCTTCATCTGTTCACAGAGCTCCTTGCATCCTGTGAAAAGGATACATAACATTTTCTGAATGGAGGAGGTAAAGAGCGAGCGATCTCCAATCATCACTGTACGAGCGGCAGAACTTGCACAACATCTGTCCCGGAAGATCAAAGCCGACAGTGGTATCTGGCAATGGTAACTAAGCTGGACCCAGAAAACATAAAAAAATAACTTTTCCGGGAGTTCCACTTTATATACAGTACAGTGAGTGAATGTGGTCCCCACAGGACAAGAACGGCGTTGATAGTAGGATAACCATTTGAAAATTAATGGAAAAAAAAAACCATGCAAAAACAGAACTCTTTCTTTCTATTTTATGTAGAAGAAAAGAGAGAGGGAGGATTTTGTAGTCCTAAAATCAAAAAAGCAGCACTAAAAAAAATCAATATGTGCAGTGTAACAACCTTATACCATGGACACCCAAATTGTTGCTGTGTGGTTACCACAAATTAGTTGTGCAATAAAATTAGTCCGGACAATGAGTTCACAGAAATATTGAACCATCAAAAATACAATGTGATTTTTAAAAAGGTTGTAAAGAATAAAAAAAAGCATAAAGTCCTTTCAAAGGTGGATACAAGTGTCCAAAAGTGAAAAAGGGTGTAAATAAAGTTGATGAACTCCGCCACCAACACTTAGCATACGCCTCTTACCAGATCGCATGGACCACAAATTATAAATGTCATATAGGCATGTGGTAAACCGGCGTCTGTAGTGGGTGATGGCTGCTCCGCAGCAGCTCCAAATGGATCAGGGATAGAAAGAATAAACAAGCATAGTGAAGCCTGTATGGATGTAAATCACTTTTTATTTTAATTAAGCGGCCTGCCTTGGGAAGACGTCACTGATGACGAAACGCATCACAATTGGCCAGTTCTGATGACATTACGCATGCCAAGCCAGAACTCACAGTCTGCTGGAATGTAATACAACATTTGCTTGTTTAAAAGTGTTTTAAGGTACTTCTTTTTAATCAAAATAAAAAGGGATTCACATCCATACAGGCTTCACTATGCTTGTTTATTCTTTCTATCCCTGATCCATTTGGAGCTGCCGCTGAGCAGCCATCGCCCACTACAGATACCAGGTTACCATGCCTATACGACAAGTATAATTTGTGTTCCACACAATCTGGTAAAAGGCGTATGCTAAGTGTTGGTGGCGAAGTTCATCTGTCAACTTTATCTACATCCTTTTTCACTTTATGGACACTTGTATCTACCTTTGAAAGGACTTTTTGCTTTTCATTTTGCACAATGTTTTTAATAATCATATTGTATTTTTGATGGTTTAATACTTCTGTGATTCACTGTCCGGTCTACTTTTATTGCACAATTGATTTGTGGGAACCACACAGCATCAAATTATGCATGCATGGTATAAGGTTGTTACACTGCACATATTGATGTTTTTAGCACTGCTTTTTTTTATTTTATATTATTTACAGCTGGTATCATAGCTTGTTGAGGGGCTGCTTATTTTGTTATCACTTTTTGATCTAGTGCTAATTTGTTTTGATTTTTCTATTTTGTAGTCCTGTCCTACTGTGACATTTCTGCTTCTCTATATATCCATCCATCTCTAATGCCATCACCCCATCCAAAGCTGGCCATAAGTAGGTCTTTCTTTTGTAGTCCACCATCCACACAAGCAAAGTGGAAGAAGGAATTTCCACCACTGAGACTCTCCGCTGTCAGAATACACTGATAAGTGGCTCCAGAAGGATTGTCTACAGCCACTGATTGACCGAAGGTTTCCAACATTTCCATTCGACAGAAGGTGATGTAACAATTGAGTTCTGTCGAACAGGGATGCCCACACATGGACCAAAACTTGTCCAGTCCCTGCGGAATTGGTTGAATTTTAATCATCTATGGCCAGATTTAGGACTTGTTAGTGGCAATATATAATCTGTTTGTTCTGGGTTTTAGATATGCTTTAAGCTAGCTGAAGACATTCAAAAGCATTTTGACGCAAGACACTGTTAAAACTGCTGAAGTAGCTACCAATGTGAATATTTCTATACCCATCATACCCTGGCTTCTGCACTTTATTAGAAGTGGAACTGCATCTGCCATGGAAAATTCCAGAACAACCGTTTCCTCCAGCAGTGGTGGCTCAAGGATGTTTGTAGAAGCCTAGGGTACCCAATAGAATACTCATCTGCCATTGGACATACTAAAGGCCGACATAGAAGTTGCCTCGAATTTAGGCCAATTCCTGCTGAGTCATCCAAAACTAAAGCAGTGGGTAGTCCTGTCATTAACACCCAGCTTGACAAAAGTCAATTTTTTTTAACTTACTTTTGTGGAAGAATTGGGTAGAAACTTGCTGGCCAAACAGTGACTGCATCCAACCAGATGGAGTCATTGATGGGAGTATTGTGAGAGTGGTGGGTGCCGGGTGTCAGAATACAATAGACAGCAATTGAAATTCCTCCATCCACTCTGTTTAGGAATCTATTAGAAATCTATATGTGCATAGCTAGTTTAAGTATCGCTAGTTTCTAAAGATAATTGCTTGATAGCTTAGGTTCTTAGGTTTTATTTTAGCAAGTGCATCTACAGCAATTGTTTGTAAGAGAGCATATGGGGCTCTTACGGCATATAATGACTGATACCTCTTCTGTTTTGTAATCAATCTTGGAAGTAGAAACCCCACAGCAATAAAATAAAGCCTTTTAATCACCATATGAATCTCAAATTATACATTATGAGTTCTCAGTTTATCACTGCAAGTAGATGGATTAAGATTACCCTGACATCTGCTACATTGTATGTCTTTCCTCTACTACGTCTCAGTAGAGAAACACGCACCCTTTCTCCTGGGATAGATAATATCTGCCATTGAACACTAAAAGCTATACTCTGGGCAAACCACTAAGTACGCTAATGCAATTCATATACAGAAGCCGTTTTACTGATAATTGTTTCTGTTCATCCAGTTCTGAGATTACACAGCTCTGCCATATTGGAAAGCCCTGTATGACAAATTGGAAGACCTGATTTGAGCTTGTAACTGGACAGTGAAAGAAAAAGCAGCACAGTGTTTTTATCACTCTGTAACTCTGCTCTCTCCCCCTACTAGTGTGTTCCTTGTTAGCCCTTGAACATTGATGCACTATTCACTGTCATCTCATGGTGCATTTTCCTCTCTCAGACTGAGCTCTTTTGTACATGGACTGCAAGAGTCTTCTACCAGGTTGTACTTAAGCTGGCCATACAAGCATAGATTTCTTTTGTTCAGCCTGTGAGTTGTAGGAGTGAAAGAAATCAAACAGCATCCTCACCGTTTAGAAGAATCTTCCTGTTGGCCATTTTATTCCAACAGACAGCACCCACGATTGGGACACCTACAGCCATGGGTGCTGTCTATTGGAATAAAATAGCTGTGACGCTTCAGCAGGAATAAACCAAAATTTTGGTTGTAAATGACAGCATTTACACTAATTGCATTGTACTAGTTCCAAGTCTCATTCATTTGTAATAAAATTATATTTTTTTTATATCTGCCTGGCGTTCAGCATTTAATGTAACCAGAAATCCCTCCACTTCATTCTGCATTTCAAAGTTGGCTTTTAGTGTGCAGGGCCCATTAACCAGGCCACTTATAAGGACTTATGGTATACAAAACACACATTTTACAACATTAGAAAGTAAATTTGAAAACATCAAGCTGTGCACAGGCAATGTGCAACATTCAGACATTAAGAAAATATTTTCATAATTTTAAGGCTGCCATACACCACTTGAATTTCAGCCAATTCACGCTAAATCGACCCAAAAAAATTAAAAATAAAATCAGCCATGGGTGTTACTGCTGGCACAACCTAGCACAACAAAAGTTGACTGTTTAAGAGACTTTTGTTGAAGAAGCCAATTGGAAAATTGTTGGCCAACTGGTGCCTACATCCAATCAATTACATGCAGGGTTCAGATATTCTGAGAGTTGTAGGTGCCAGCTTTTTAAAATACAATAGCCATTTCTATATTTCTGTATGTACTTATGTTGACTGAAGTCATACTTTTGTTGTGTGTCCCGGTGATCCGGTTTTCTAATATAAATAAATAATTAAAAATAAATAAATAAATACAATAGCCAGCATAACATGGATGGAGGAATGTATTGGATTTCACTTGTTCAGCCCGCAGGTTGAACAAAAAGAAACTGATGCATGCATGGCCACCTTAAAGTAGAACTTCACCAAAAATGGTAAGTTCCACTCACCCTCTTCCTCCGGGTACCTATTTCTGGCAGATAGCTGCTCCAACTAAGCGAGAAGAACAGAAGTGCGCCCTCCACTCACCCGCAACCGCATGGGACGCGTCCTAAAAGGCTCCAGATCCAGGATAAGTGCAGTGCACCACACACATTCACAGTGGGGATCCAGCTGTGAAACAGCAGGATGTCACAGTTGTCTTCACGCAACCAGGATGGCAGCACCAAGGACTGGTGAATAACTGGCCTGGGTGATGACCGCACTGGACTCCAGGACAGGTTAGTGTTTATTAAACGTTAGCACGTAAAGTACTTGTAGCTGCTAACTTCTAATTTTTGTATAAATCACTGTAGTGCCTCTAACTCAGTAGGGCCGACAAACTGACAAAAGGCTATTTTCAGCCACGTCTGATTTCATCAGTGAGAGCCGCACATGCATGGCCAACAAAACAATGCACGATCATCACACTCAGTGGACCTGTATTTTTAGTGGATTAGTTTCACTGGTTTCAAAACTTTTTTTCTTAAAGGAAGTGGTCAGTCAAAACTATATAGTAGGAAGGAAACAATCCCCCAAATCGCCATTAGAATGCCTATGTAGCCTCCATGATTTATTATGGGCTACACAATTGTCATTGTTCCTTAGCATATAGTAGCTTGCCTTCCGCTGTGTCAATCATACTCCAGGGACCAGGGCTGAGACCTGCTAGCCATCCCCCATTAGATATAATGATCAGTTTGACACAGTGTATTTTCTTTTCTGGATTCCTTACTGCAAAGTGCTGTTTCGTTAATGTGTTCATAGTGAAAGTGGCTCACAAGAGTAGTCATCGTCTTGGGTGGTGAAGGAAAACCACACAACTGTATTTATCTTAATGCTAGCTAGACACAAATTACACTCAAGTCAAAGATTATCTGCACCTGAAAACACACCTCTTGGCTTCCCAGATGTAAAAGGTGACGGAGAAGGGGGTCGAATATTCTTTTATCTGTGCTGTGAAGACTGCCCTTGAGCCATGTGTGTTGTGTGGAATACTAGGCTCTGCCAGTTCACTTAAGACTCCCTTTTAAGCCAAAACGTCCCTTCCAGCACAACAACATACGGGTCACTTGATATTAATTGAGCCACGCTGCAAGTTGCATGAAATAATATGGTTGGTATATAAGCAAACAAAGCCAAGTGATCTAGGATAGCATGAAAGGATTTAACGGTGTTCCAAAACACGCAGACACTTTCTGCCTTATTCAGAAAGCGCAGCTAATTCTTAGGAGATAATTCTTAAAGTGCTCCTGTGTCCGACAAATCCATCACATTCCAAGAGTAGCCTTAGAAAGAGGAGCTTACCATCGATGTCTCTTTTTCCTATACAATACCACAATTCACAGAAATCACATTTTTTATTTTCCCAGGCTTATCAGTCAGTTGGTAGTAGGCTGCTATTCTCCTCTTTTTAAGGGCCCCTCAATTTGTCAGATACATTTTAAGTGAAGTAACCCATTGCAACTTCTCAAAAATCCAACTTACTGGTAAAACTTCAACAACATGCAGCACAGGACTTAGTGGTTAGCTCTTCTACCTAGCAGCACTGGGGTGCTCGCTTAAAATTTTAACCAGAACACCATCTGCATGGAGTTTGCATGTTCTGCTTGTGCGGGTTTCCTTCAGAAACTCTGGTTTCCTCCCACACTCCAAAGACATGCTGGTAGGTTTTTTGGATCCTGTCTAAATTGGTCTTGGATGTGTGTGCCTATAAAGAATTGCCCCTTTTTAATAATCACATTTTGCTGCTTTGCAGCCTGAAATGAAGTCAGACACAGTTTTTGTTTTATCCAGCTGTATCTACTAGTGCAACTTATAACATCCAAGTGAAAGATATAACACCAACATGTCAGATTTTTTTTTTTATTCCAAAAACAGAATCACTGAGTTGGAAAATGGATCACCCCTCTTTATCAGTATTTTGTTGAACCACCTTTTGCTTTAATTACAACCTTTAGTCTGTTGGGATAGGTCTCTACTAACTTTGCACATCTAAACTTTGCAATATTTGCCCACTCTTCTTTGCAGAACTGCTCAAGTTCAGTTAAATGTGATGGTGACAGTTTCTTGACTGCAGTTGTCAAGTCATTCCACAGATTTTCAATGGGGTTTAAGTCTGGGCTCTGACTAGGCCATGCAAGGACATTCACCTTTTTTCTCCTTGAGACCCAGTTCACACTGACGTGGTGCGAATTTAAAGTGGTACACCGCACAAATTCACATATCAATTTTTTTACATCGCAATGCGAATGCTGCTTAGCGTGTGTGGTTTCCTTGTGAAATTGTGAGGAGAGTGGTCACATCTGCAATTTTATTTAAAAAAAAAAAAAATATTTGCAATGATGTGAACACTGGACTGCGATTTCAATTTGGTCCCAAAGAGGTCTATGGAGCTGAAATTCACACTGCACTAAACTCGCACAGGAGCCTTTTTTGAATCGGATCAAATTTGCATTGCATATATGTTTACAGCCTTCATTGGAATATAGGATTTTTCGTCATACTTACCTGTAAAATCATTTTCTTTGAGTACATCATGGGACACAGAGTTAGGCTAATATTCATTACCTGCTGGGTTATACTTCATCTCCAGGTAAATGGACACTGGTACACCAAAGGTCTTTAGACAGGAAGTGATCCCTTATATAACCCCTCCCATACAGGAAGTACTTCAGTTTTGTAGCAAGCACCGAATCCTTAAAAAGATGGAAGGGAGCTCTGTGTCCCATGATGTACTTTAAAGAAAGGGATTTTACAGTTAAGTATGATGAAAAAATCCTATTTTCTTTTTCATACATCATGGGACACAAAGTTGGGCTAATATTCATTACCTGTTGGGACGTCCCAGAGCAATAGCCTTGAGGGGAGGGAGAAACCCTGCCAAACAATAGCCATCAGAACTTATACAGAAGCCCACAGTACACTGTGGCCGAAAGCCAAATCCTCGGCTGCTTGAACTTCCACTTGATAAAATTTTGTGAACGTACGCACTGAAGACCAGGTAGCAGCCTTACAAATCTGAGCCACATATACCTGATGGCAAAAAGCCCAGGAGGTTCCTCCATCCCTGGTAGAATGAGCTCTCCCCCAAAAGTTAAGAGCTTTACGTTTCAGACCATAGGACTGAATGACCAATAGATGGACCCAATTGGCAATGGAAGCTGCCTGCCCCTTCTTGGGTCGTTTTGGTAAAACAGAAAAGGAGTCTGATCCTCGAATTTCCGCAGATCTAGACAAATAAACCTTGACTGCCTGGACAACGTCCAAAGAATGCAGTCATCTCTTTTCCGCCGAAGGAGGCCGAGAGAAAAAAGAAGGCAAAATAATACCCTGATTTAAATGAAAGCCTGACACCACTTTTGGCAAAAAGGATGGAACAGGTCGTAACATGACCCTGTCGTGGTGAAACATCAAGTATGGTTCCCTGCACAAAAGGGACGCCAACTCCGACACCCTTCTAGCTGAGGTGATGGCCATCAGAAAGGCTAGCTTGCGTGACAGCAAGTCTAATGGAACTTCCTTGATAGGCTCAAATGATTGTTTCTGTAACACAGACAGCACCAAGTTCAAGTCCCAAGGACACCTTGGTGACCTGATTGGGGGAAGCAAGCGAGTTTCCCCCTGCATAAAGGTTCAGATCAGTGAATGGGAGGCTAAAGGCCTTTGGAAGAATACTGATAGGCCCGAAACTTGACCTCTGATTGTATTCAAAGCCAATTTGATTTCCACAGCTGACTATAGAAAAGAGAGAATTCTCCCAATCACGTATTTCCGAGGATGCCATTTTTTGGCTTCACACCAAGCAATACAAGTCTTCCAGACCTTATGATAGAGCTTCCTAGTGACAGCTTTTCTAGCATTCACTAGGGTAGACACCACTGGTCCTGAGATGCCACAGTCCTTTAACACCCTGGCTTCAATAGCCATGCTGTCAAATTTAGAGACGTAAATTGGGGTGGAATATGTGACCTTGAGACAGTTGATCGTGGTGACGTGGAAGCGTCCATGGCCCGTCTATTGTCAGCCTCACAATCTCTGGGAACCAGGGCCTTCTGGGCCAGGCGTGTGGCACCAGAATGACTGGAACTCCTCCTCTCTAAATCCTGCGTAACAAATGTGGAAGGAGAGGGATCAGAGGGAAAGCATAAACTAGGGAGCACTGGCTCCATGGAACTACCAGAGCATCTGCTCCGATTGCCTAAAACTAGCGCCACTTTACTGCTAACGCCCGCACTGCTCCAGTGTGAAAGGGGTCTTATATTACAGCTTACCAATTCTAACAAATGTTTGCTTTAGGGTTTAATACTATTTTAAAGGGTTACTTAACCCACAACAGTAAAATCAGTCTGTATATGCAATAAAACATGCTTGTGATACTCACTGTGGAACTAGAGAGTTTCTTTTTGTCTTGGGAGAGTACATGTGATCAGCACAGGGCCAATCAACACTGTCCAGACAAAGGGTCAGGAGTCTTGAAGCCTGATAGGACAATCGTGGGAGAAATGAAAACTCCTCCTACAAGCTTTCAGCGCACCCACTGATACAAGGCACATGACTGCTCTAACTGCTATATCCGCTGATGGGAAAAAGTTATTTAGCAGTTTATATTTACTAAAACTATTGCATTTCCATGTTCTGTGTACTGTGGGCGACCAGACATAGTGAATGCAGGCTCTGGGTTTAGTAACACATTAAGATTAATAAAAAAATATTTTTATTCACATTTCGCTTTAAAAGCACCTTAAAAAATAACCTTATTGAAACATTTGTTTCTATTTTTGGTGCTTTATGTTGATGCTTAGAGGCCAACAATAGGCAGGCAATGCTTTTACAAAGCAATGAAACACTACTAGCATCCATATCTCCAATATGATTCTTCACCAGTGTTGTGTGCCAGATTACCATCGCCTCTTCCCGTAAATGTTTAAACTGTTGCAAAATATACCTGACTCTGTCACACTACTTAACATACTGGATAGTGTTTACCCAGCCTCACACAGAGAATAGTTCCTGGTGCACTATGAGGTCATTGATTAAATAATAGTTACAACGAATAATGATAAGAACGACTTTAGGCACCAGATTTTTAAATCAATATTTTATGTGGCCGTTTTCCAACTTAAGAGTTCTTTTCATGCCTTTTATTCCTTGAAGTTATGTTCTTTGTTTTATTAAATTAATTCACCATGACCAAAGTAATGAAACAGCCTTAAGTGCTTAAAAAGTGCTTAGGTGGAGAGAGTGTTTGCTCTGTTTTGAGTATAGAAGCTTAGCACCGTTAGCTGGACCTGAATTTAGAAGAATAAAACGTAACAGAGTGATCAACTCCGAATAATTACACTCCACACTGCCATATTACTGACATTTATTATCTGAAGAAAAAACAGTAAAGTAAACATTGTTTTCTATAGTTTCGTTTATTGCCGTTAGTTTATAACCGCTTTAAAATAGTGGTAACGCTATATGTTGGCGAGGATCCAGCAAAGGCTGGACATCAAGTGGTATCGTTGTTCTGCGTGCCTGGCAGATTTGTGCTGATCTATAAACATGATATCTGGAAGCGATACGCTTTCTCATATTGCAGAGATAAGCTTGTCAATAGACATCTTATCTTGGAGGAACAAGGTACAGTAAAAGCAAGGCTAAAATACATATATGCCAACTGGTTTTATCAGTAAGGGCCCTTTCACACTGGGGCATTGGGGGCGTTGGCGGTAAAGCGCCGCTATTTTTAGCAACGCTTTACCGTTGTTTTAGCGACACTTTTCGTCCGCTAGTGGGGCGCTTTTAACCCCTGCTAGCGACCGAAAAAGCCGCTCCTAAAGCGCCTCAAAGATGCTGCTTGCAGGGCTTTTTTTTTACATCCTGCCAGCGCATCGCCCCAGTGTGAAAGCCCTCGGGCTTTCACATCGGAGTAGGGCTGCAAATAACGATTATGTTCATAATCCATTTGTTGGCCGATTATTGTTTTTAATTAATCGAGCAATAACCTTAAAAGTGCGGTGTATAATTTAGTTAACATGTAAAGTTTAAAAAAAAGGCAATTTATTCTTAAATATCTATATGCAGTGGTAATTATAAATAAGCAACTATATGGTTGGAGAGCAAAATCTCTAATCCACTCTGAGAATATCAGACAGAAAAGATATGCTGTATATATTATTAGAAGAGATATACTGTATATACTATTAGAAGAGATATACTGTATATACTATTAGAAGAGATATACTGTATATACTATTAGAAGAGATATACTGTATATACTATTAGAAGAGATATACTGTATATACTATTAGAGGAGATATACTGTATATATTATTAGAAGAGATATACTGTATATACTATTAGAGGTTGAATCTGGTAAATATCATCAGACTCAGATCTTTTTTTATTTAAAGAAAAAAAGTTAGACTGTTTTGCAGATTTTCAAACAGAACTGTAATATATTATATGCTGGCCATATGAAAACAATGTCTTCCTTCAAAAAAAAGTCATTTTAAGAACTTTCGTTCAATTTTGGTTAGTGGGGTCAAATCGACGTTCGTTTTCAACCACAGTGACAGGAAAACTTCGAAATTTTAAAATTTTCATTTTAAAACAGAATGTTAAAAACAAGTGAAAATTTCCAACAACATTCTTTCATTCAGCAAATGTACAAAGATTTTTCATATGAATATTCTCATCTGAAAATTGATCCATGTGGCCAGCCTAAGGCTCGGTACACACCTATCCAGTTTGCTTTTGATCTGTTTCTACAGCGCTTTTTGCTGTGCGTTAAATACAGTATAGAGTGACCCAATAGCAAGGTAAAGAAAACTTCTGCCTTTAGAACCACTCACTTTCTGCCCAGGACTACATGTCCCATGAGGCATTGCTCCTCACACATTCACAAGTTCTCAGGCACTTACTGACATGTATGGACGGTGTACTAAGCTTTATGTGTGCTACACTGTATTTCCTGATATGTAAATGATGCATTCTGTATGCAGGCCAACTAATCGGCTGGCCGATTAATCAATTATGAAAATAGTATTCGATTAATTTCATAATTTTCTTTGTCGATTAATCGATTCGTTGTTTCAGCCCTACATCGGAGTGAGAGGAGAGGCGCTTTACAGTCGCTATATTTAGCGCTATAGCGCCTGTAAAGCACCTCAGTGTGAAAGGGGTCTAAAGGATTTTTTAGTTTTGTTGAACAAAATTTGGAAGCCACAGACCAGTAACACCATTACCTAGCACTGAAGGACATGAGACAACACTATTTTCTGGTTCCGTTTTGCAGCTTCCTGCCTCACCTATTCTCATAGCCGTTGATAAGGCAGTACAGCCAGCCCTCCTGTACTGGACCCAGGCCTCATCAGTTCAGAAAGGGGGGCCCGGACACCTGCCGGCAATACTGCCTTAGTGTTGACACTTGTGACTCAGTGCTGTTAGCTTCTACTTTTTCACCCTCGGGCTGCACTGCAGGGGGATTTTGTCTAGTATTGGCATTCCCTGCTGTCTGAGACCCCTGTGTGCCCCTTTGTCCGCGGTGCTGCCGGTTTTACACAGGGGGGTTATTTCAGTTTTAAAGGGTTGCCACCTCATCCCTTTAAAACTGAACACATATTAATTACACAGGTTCTGTGGCTGAATTAAACTCACTTGGTGCATTATCTGAATTAAATTAGCCTCAGAACTTGTGTAATTCATATGTGTTCAGGTTTAAAAGAATGAAGTGGCAACCCAATGTTGAACCAATACACCATCCTGAATGAACACAGTGAGCGATTGGTATTGATCGCTCACTGTGGGGGTGCAGATATTGTTTCAGTGTCACTATCCCCTTGAATAGGTTTTGTTTGACGGGGGTATAATTTCTTCCATGGCTGCAAAGCATAGCATCATTGCTGCTGCATTTTAGCAAAAACATAATTTGATATTTTCAGAGGAGGGGGGCCCTGTCATGATTTTTATCAGCAGCCCTACTTATTCCTAACTGCTTGCTCTTTGGATAATGACCATAGGTGTGCGCAGCCTATTGCATTAGGGTGTGCACCTCAAAGCTCCAACACATATGCATTTGACATATTTACCGGCCTCTTCCTCACTCTCCATCCTTAAACAATGGGAAGAAGGGGGAGCAAGGGAGCACATGGGAGACCCAGGCAACAGAAGGAAGAGGATCAGGGAAATGAGGGGTGGCGGGGGTGGCATATATTAGTACCAATCCCCTATATTTTCCTCCTGTGGCAGTTGAATGTTGACAAAAGGGAGAGGAGAAGCCTACTTTCAGCTGCTGCAGGAGGAAAATACAGATCGGTTCCACCAAATTCCACCCACGCCACTTCTCCTGTCCAGGTTCTGAGGGTCGGCAAGGAAGGGTTGTGGTTTACCTGTCACCTGCCCACCATTGACAGGTTGCCAACCTCAGAATTAGGGTGTGCCCAGGCACACTTGGCACACCCCTTGCGCACGCCTATGATAATGACATAAAGCGTTTGTTACCCCAACACTTCATATTCCTGATATGTGCTTACTGTACCATGTACTTGTATGAGGAAGTCTCTTGTTCTCTTTGACTTGTTTCCTTTATGTGAAATCCCTGGTGTTCCTGCAGGTCCCCTTGCTTTCCAATAAAAACTCACCACACTAAGCAGGAGAGCACAGTGGTCATTTCTCTAGCTATGCTGGGAACTCAGTGTACTCTCCTCCAATGATCAGACTTGTCCTGAAATGCCCCCCACTGCACAGCCATTCACTGGGAAGCTCAGTGTGCTGCTGTTTCTCCTCCACCCCAAACTCGCTCATCAATGTCTTTATGGGCCCTGCTTTGCGCACTGGTCCAAATCATTTGGTGGAGGGGGCATTATGGTGTGGGGTTGTTTTTCAGGGTTGGGCTTAGCCCCTTAGTTCCAGTGAAGGGAACTCTTAAGAGGTCAGCATACCAAGACATTTTGGACAATTTCATGCTCCCAACTTTGTGGGAACAGTTTGGGGATGGTCCCTCCCTGTTCCAACATGACTGCGCACCAGTGTACATACAAGGTCCATAAAGACATGGATGAGCGAGTTTGGGGTGGAGAAACTTGACTGGCCTCAACCCAATAGGCCAGGTCTTTTCGTCCAACATCAGTGCCTGACCTCACAAACGCGCTTCTGGAAGAATGGTCAAACATTCCCATAGACACACTCCTAAACCTTGTAGACAGCCTTCCCAGAAGAGTTGAAGCTGTTATAGCTGCAAAGGGTGGGCTAACTTAATATTGAACCTTACAGACCTAGGCTGGGATCCCATTAAATTTCATGTGCGTGTAAAGGCAGGTGTCCCAATACTTTTGGTAATATAGTGTATCTAGCCCTGTAAAGAAAAAAATTACTATACTTACCTGTTCTGCAGCTGGTTCAGCTGTCAGCGGCAGCTTTAGGGTGTATGTATAGGTGAAGCAGCTGACAACGAAAGCACCACAGTAATTCTATGGGTGACGTCACTTTCCAGGCATTTCCCAGCCGTTGTCCTCTTTCACCTGCACATAGAAACTGCTGCCAGAGAGCAAACCAGAATGGCTGCAGAACAGGTAAGTACAGCATTTTTTTTCTTTACAGTGCTTGATAGATTAGGCTTAGAATGTGGCTGAGAGTAGAATTAATGTTAGTGAAGGTTAGTTATTGTTCCTACTTCTACTTTAAGCTAGCCGCACAACTGTAGTACTTTGTTTAAAATATTGTTGTCTTCAGAATGTTGTCTTCAAAATGTTTATTTGATTTTCTAAGAGTTAGAGAGGATGATTCAATAACTGCTTTTGACCAAAGCAAGCAAAAAAAAACCCAGGATACAACATTTTTGCTAAATCTAATGGGAACTAAGCAGTTTTTAATTGTTGAATTCACAGGCTGAGAAAAAGTGGAACTAGCCTTCGGCATATTCACCTGTCAAAATTAATCTGAAAGTAGAACATTCATTCTAAGAAAAATCGAGACTTTGACATGGCACTCGAATAAAAAAGTTTCAAACTAATAGAGTCCATAAATGCTAAGAGAAGCAATTTTTATACAGTCTTGTCCTAACATTTGATGAAATTCTACATGTGTAAGGCCAGTAATGCCACATACACAGGAGCGGTTTTACCGCTGGAATAAATTCTGAAGGTTTCTCCGACGGAATTCCACTCAAGCAGTCTTGCCTACACACGGTCACACCAAAGTCCGACCGTCTAGAACGCGGTGACGTACAACACATAAGACGGGACTAGAAAAAGTAAGTTCAAAAGCCAGTAGCCAATAGCTTCCGTCTCGTACTTGCTTCAGAGCATGCGTCATTTTTGGTCCGTGGGAACAGCATACAGACAAGCGGGTTTCCCGATAGTATTTAGTTCCGTTGGAAAAATTTAGAACATGTTCTCTATCTAAGTCCGTCTGAATTTCCGATGAAAAAAGTCCGATGGGGCATACACACGGTCGGAATATACGATGAAAAACTCCCATCGGACTTTTTCTTATGAACATTCCGCTCGTGTGTACGTGGCTTAAGAAAGTACAACTAAATCGGTGAGTCGTGACTGTACATGTGCCTTCTTGAGGAGGAGGAATCGTGTTTGGAGGGAAAATAAATGCTGATTATGATCCTAAGAACAGCATCCCTACAGTCAAGTACGGAGGTGGAAACATTATGCTTCTGGGATGTTTCTCTGCTAAAGGTACAGGCCGACTTTGCCGCATTGAGGGGACAATGGACGGGGTCATGTATAGTAATATCTTGGATGAGAACCTTCTTTCCTCAGCCAGAACACTGAAGATGGGTCGTGGATGGGTCTTCCAGCATGACAACGACCCAAAAAATACCGCCAAGGCAGCAAAAGCTCAAGAAGCATATTAAGGTCATGGAGTGACCTAGCCCAGAGGCGGCTCTCTAATTATGTGGTTGCCTAAGGTCTCGCCCTCTCAGGGGCCTCGCAGCCGCCTAGTTTGCCTAAAGAGCCGCCTCTGGGTATCCGCATACATCAGCCCCAGTACAGTCAGCAGAGCTTTGTGCCGCCTTGTTCAGTGTACAGTCAGTTCTCCTCCTCTCTGCTCTGTAACACCATGCCCACCAAGGCACTGCCCAGTCTCTACTCCTGTCAATAAAACTCCACTGGAACAGTCGGCAGACACACACACACAGACCAACAACTGCCCCGCCAGCTAATCCTGTCCATCCCTTGAGCCGATATCTTGTGCAAGGGCGCAGCTAGAACCTCAGCAGGATCGCCGAGTCCACCCTCCTTCCAGGGCGGGGCCTCCGTGGTGGAGGCAGAGCCAATTCCAGTTAGCTGTAGCCTATCAGTGTGCAGCCGACTGACTGCTGAGCTGAGGATGCCCAGACTGAGCTGTGAGGGGACAGAGCCTTACTATGTGTGAGGTACATGGGGGGGTGCATGTGACTGGGGGGGTGAGCATGCGACGGGGGGTTGTGCATGTCACTGGGGGGAGGCTGTGCATGTGACTGGGGGGCTCTGTATGTGACTGGGGGGGTGTGCATGTGCCTGGGGTTTACAGTCAGGTCTGCTCAGTCCTCTGCCAGTGTGCCTGCCTGTGTTAGAGAGCCCGGGTCCCCCTGACCTGACTCCACCCCACCCTCATCCCCGGCCACCCAGGGGTCTCAGCTCAGTGCAGTGCCGATCCTCAGCCATGGGGGGCAAGGCACTCTTCATTCTGCACTGGCACTGCTCATGATCGGCTTCTCTGCAGCTATCTCCCACTAGGAGCTCTTCCCCTACAGGGAGTCTGATGGGACCTACTGCTGCCCAACAGGGATGATGAGACTTCCGAGGTGGTGAAGTTTCGCACAGCCCCTTCTCTTCTAAGAGGCGAGTTCAAGAGCTCTATGTGAGTACAGCACTGAGAGAGACAGAGCACTGACACCAGCACTGAGAGAGACAGAGAGCACTGACACCAGCACTGAGAAAGACAGCGCACTGACACCAGCACAGCACTGACACCAGCACTGAAAGAGACAGCGCACTGACACCAGCAATGAGAGAGACAGAGAGCACTGACACCAGCACTGAAAGAGACAGAGCACTGACACCAGCACTGAGAGAGACAGCGCACTGACACAGCACAGCATTGACACCAGCACTGAAAGAGACAGAGCACTGACACCAGCACTGAGAGAGACAGAGCACTGACACCAGCACTGAGATAGAGCACACTGATACCAGTACTGAAAGCATACTGACACCAGCGCTGAGAGAGAGTGCCCCGACACCAGTACTGAGAGCATGCTAGCACTGACACCAGCTTTGAAATAGAGGACACTGACACCAGTACTCTTAATATATTTTTATTGCTTGAAATATTTTTTTCCCTTATGGACGTGAGTGGGGCCTCATGTCTAAGTTATGCCTAAGGCCTCACAAAGCCTAGAGCCACCTCTGACCTAGCCAGTCTCCAGACATTAATCCTATAGAAAATGTATGGAGGGAGCTGAAACTTCAAGTTACGAAGCAACAGCCAAGAAACCTTAAGGATTTAGAGAAGATCTGTAAAGAAGAGTGGACCAAAATCCCAAAATATGTGCAAACCTGGTAACTACAAGAAACGTCTTACCTCTGTGCTTGCCAACAAGGGTTTCTCCACCAAGTACTAAGTCATGTTTTGCTTTTGGATCAAATACTAATTTTACTCACTGAACTGCAACTCAATTTATAACATTTTTGTATTGTGTTTTTTTCTGGATTTTTGGTTTCTATCATTTTAAATACACCTATGATAAAATTTTAGGCCCTTCATTTCTTTGTAAGTGGGCAAATTTACAAAATCTGCAGGGGATAAAATAATGATTTATAGATAAGTAGTTCTGACTTCCTTTTAGGTCAATTTCTCAAACTTTTGAAGTCAGGGACAGCCAGGGATCAAGCATTTCCAGAAGGCTCTCAGCAACAGCAGCCTACATACTTCTCGCAGTCTATCAGATTGTTCCTCAAAGTACAAAGTTCTTCACAGGAGAGCCAATGAATCTAACAAGATGCTGTACAAGCTTTGAAACATTGAGAAAGAAATGGTATGCGCTGCCCTTTTCATCAGCTGCTCTCAGCTGTCTCTATCGGTGAGATCATTTGTGTCTGTGAACAATCATTTAGTAACTACAAGAAAGATTGTGATTTCAGTGTGAGCCTTTCCTCCGAGACAACGGTTCCCCAACAATGATATATGTTCTGTATTAGAGTGATACAATATAGCAGCTCTATCTAACAGCAGGCATACTTCACCCATCAGGAGACGTGAGCTGTGTTAAACTACATGAATGTCTAAGCAGAACACATCTTTATATGATAAAGAATTCACTTTACAGTTTGCCGATACTTCCATGTGCATGTAGTATTTCAGAAACAAGAACCTGCTAGATAAGAAAACTATAGGAATATTAAAAAAAAGCCTTTATTTGCAAAAGCATTGCATCTATTACTAAATCTATTTACTTTGTGAAAGTAAAATAAAATGTAATATTTCTTGGAACTAGAGAATACAATTAGACATACTATGGGGTTGATTTACTAAAACTGGAGAGTGCAAAATCTGGTTCTAGCGGCTCTATTTGGGCGTTAGCGGGGCAGTTTTAAACCCCGCTAGCGGCCGAAAAAGGGTTAAAACCGCCCGCAAAGCACTCGGGCTTTCACACTGGGGAGACAGGAGAGGCTCTTTACAGGCACTATTTTTAGCGCTGTAGCGCCTGTAAAGTGCCTCAGTGTGAGAGTAGCCTTAACCGCTTGCCGCCCGCCGGCTGTCATATGACGGGCAGGCGGTGCGGCTCTCGTTCTGGGAGGGGATGACGCCTTCGCCTTCCCGGGCCACCAGGGGGCACGGACGCGCCGCCCGGGGCGGCGGCAATCGCGCGCGCCTGCCGTGTCACTGGGCACCCAATGCGCATGCCCGGTGGCCGCGATGTCCGCCGGGCACACGCGATTGCCTGGTAACACGGCAGGACCGTGGATCTGTGTGTGTAAACACACAGATCCACGTCCTGTCAGAGAGGACAGGAAACCGATGTGTGTTCTCAGTATAGAGCAAAACCGATCGGTCTCCTCCCCTTGTGAGTCCCCTCCCCCTTCAGTTAGAAACACTCCCTAGGAACATAATTAACCCCTCGATCACCCCCTAGTGTTAATTTATAGCAAAAAGTAAAAAAATATTGTGTTTTATTCAAACTTGTCACTCTTCTTTTGTTTATAGCGCAAAAAATAAAAACCGCAGAGCTGATCAAATACCACCAAAAGAAAGCTCTATTTGTGGGGAAAAAAATTATAAAAGTTTCATTTGGGTACAGTGTTGCATGACCGCGCAATTGTCATTCAAATTGTGACAGTGCTGAAAGCTGAAAAATGGCCTGGGAAGGAAGGGGGTGAAAGGGCACTGTATTGAGATGGTTAAAGTTGAAAAAAAAAAAAAAGGATTTTTTGATATTTGCTATGTACCAATACTTACCTCCCAATTTTTTGAGATACGAATGAGGGACACCTATTAGCAAAAGTATGTAGGCATAGTACACACACCTTGTCATGCCCCCCTTAAAGGAGAATTATACAAAAGAATGATTAGTTAAAGTGATATTAACTGGTTCGGTTCCCGACCACCGCATGTAGATATACGTTGACAGAATGGCACGGCTGCGCAAATGGGTGTACCTGTACGTCCCTTTGAATTAGCCACAGTGCCTGCCGCAAGCTCAGTGAGCAGAATCACGGGTCCCGCGGACGTGATGTCCGCGGGGATACCCACTATCGTCTCACAGAGAAGAACGACGGGGAAATGCTAATGTAAACAAGCATTTCCCCGCTCTGCCTAGTGACACCGTCACTGATCACCGCTCCCTGTAATTGGGAGTGGTGATCAGTGATGTGTCACACGTAGCCCCTCCCCCCCACAGTTAGAATCACTTCCTAGGACACACTTAACCCAGCACCACCTAGTGTTAACCCCTTCACTGCCAGTCACATTTACACAGTAATCAATGCATTTTTAATAGCACTGATCGCTGGATAAATGTGAATGGTCCCAAAAATGTGTCAAAATTGTCCGATGTGTCCGCCATAATGTCGCAGTCACGATAAAAATGGCTGATCGTCGCCATTACTAGTAAAAAAAAAAATTATTAACAAAAATGCCATAAACTATCCCCTATTTTGTAGACGCTATAACTTTTGCGCAAACCAATCAATAAACCTCTGATGATATCCACATAGGATGAAACATGTCAGGCTGGCTGATGCAAGCACGCTGCTGTGATGATCTACTGTCTATACCTGTAAGTAGACTAGAATAAATGCTTTTTTTTTTATCTATACGGGCTTCAATATTATTGCTCCTTCTTTACTGGGATATCTTGCTGGTGATTGCACAATCCATTCGCCTTCCCATGTATACCTTGATGTCCTGATGTTATGGACCATCTGGCTTTTCCCATCTTTTGGCTGTGTGTGATGGAGTGTCATTCCGAGATACTGTTGAGCCTTGGCATCATTTGATTACATCGCGTGTTTTTCACATTGTTCTGGTAAGCAGTTTGGCAGCACGTGGGTGTGTGGCTTTCTCTGTGCACACTGAAGTTTGGTGGAGGCTTCACGTCATCTCTACTTTCCAAATAATTCTTACGGACTTATTTATTACATAATCACTGTATTTAATTTAACGCTGCATTTGGATTTTTTTATATATATATATATATGTGTGTTTGATCAATCAATAAATGTTTATCGCAATTTTTTTTACCAAAAATATGTAGAAGAATACGTATCGGCCTAAACTGAAGAAAAAAAAAGGTTTTTTTATATATTTTTTGGGGGATATTTATTACAGCAAAAAGTAAAAAATAATGCGTTTTTTCAAAATTGTCGCTATTTTTTTGTTTATAGCGTAAAAAATAAAAAAACGCAGAGGTGATCAAATACCACCAAAAGAAAGTTCTATTTGTGGGAAAAAAAAGGACATCAGTTTTGTTTGGGAGCCACTTTGCACGACAGCGCAATTGTCAGTTAAAGCGACGTAGTGCCGAATCGCGAAAAGACCAGCCAAATGGTCAGGGGCTGAAGTGGTTAAAGCCTTTTTTTTTTTTTTTCTATATATGAAAAACATGTCATACTTACATGCTCTGCGTGGTTGGTTTTGCACAGAGTAGCCCGGATCCTCCTCTTCTCAGGTTCCCTCGCCGGTGCACCTGGCTCCTCCCTCCTGCTGGGGACACCTAAGCAGGCGCGCTCCGAAGATGTGGCTCTGTGTGTTCATTCACACACAGGGCCATGGCCCTGCCCCGCCCCCTCTGTCTTATGATTGGCTCACTGGCTGTGATTGACATTGGCTCCTGCTGCTGCCAAAAGCCAATCAGGAGTGCAAGTCCCGAAGAGGCAAGGCTCTCGCAGACCTCACTGGATCGAGAGGGGGCTCATTTATTAGGGGGCTAGGGAGGCTGCTGAACACAGAAGGTTTTTTACCTTTATGCATTGAATGGGATGGTTGTTGACAAGGGAGACACATGTGAGAGCCTGCAGAGTGTATGACATTAGATGGAGGGAGTTCTACAACATGATAGAACATTTTGGAAAAGGGTAGTCGAGAGAAACTTTGGTGAGACATCCTGCTTTACTTTCATTCAGATTCCTGCTTGATCATTGCCTAGTGGAAATTGTAGAGACGTGGAATCAGATTCCACCTGCTTCTTATGCCTGCCCCTTGCACATGGGAAGTCTAGCCCCTGTGTGTGTAATTCTGGCGTTTTAGTTTGCCTGGGACAGTCATGGCGAACATTGGCACCCCAGATGTTTTGGAACTACATTTCCCGTGATGCTCATGCACTCTGCATTGTAGTTGAGCGTCATGGGAAATGTAGTTCCAAAACATCTGGGGAGCCAAGGTTCGCCATCATTGGCCTGAAAGCTACGGATGCAGTAACCAGCCCCACTGCCTGCAGCAAAGTCAAAGTCTATGGCAGACTGAAATATACTGTGACTGGTGGGGACTGAACGCTGTATCGAGTGGTACTTGTGTTTAGGGCCCTATGCATTCAGGGACGAATGGCCAGGATGTACGTATTCTGTGTTCCTCACATTTATCCCTTAACACATTTACCAAATATTAGTTCTGGATGGATTGAATCTTTATGGTAAGCTCCGCACAAAACACCATCCACTAAAAGACAATTGTTCACCCAAAGTGGGTGCAGGATTCCAAGGTGGTCATAGCTTTTCATACCAAATACAAAGTCTAATGATGTTACTTGACATTTCAACCATGTACGTCTGTCAATCAACATCTGAGAGCCTCAATATCTGTCATTCTCCATCTGTCCACCTCAGTTACCATCACCGTCTGGTCAGTCTGTGTACGTTTTCTGGGAATATAGTGCACAGTGGGCTAAATTATTAGGATTCACCTTGAGGTTCAGTGACATCTATAAATGTACTCGGCCTGCGGCTGGTTGCCTTATTCCTCAGTAGATTCTAATGTCCTCATACTTTATAGCTGGAGGTACATTATCCCATATATTATTATGTTCAATAATCAGCCCTTCTAGCAATTGCCCATTATGGCTTGGGAGTTAACTCCTTCACGGTCTGATTGGCACAAGCATGGCCTGAATCAATCATGTTGCTTGCAGATATCAGGGCATACATGGCTGCAGGGGCAAAAATAGGATCTAAAGAGGAACTCTGACCAGAGATCAAAATTCCATACATAGTTTACCATGCTTTAAAAAAAAAAAACCTTCACAAATCACAACTTTAGGACATAGTATGCCAGTTCATTTCCTATCTCTGAATTCTGTTAATTAAAAAGGTAAAATAATAACCCCTTATAGGCCAGGTATCTGTTTTTCTGACAATGTCACATGTGCAAGTAATCACATTAGAGCTGATTTCGGTCTCCATAGTGATAATCTATCATATTCAATACTACCAGAATCAAATATTATTATTATCAAGATGTTAAAGTGTCACAGACCAAATACAGAAAGCTATAAATCAATATTAAAACAGATTCCTAATAAAGTAAAATACTGCATTCTCTAAAGCTACTCTCCAGGCAAGCATTTGAATACATGGTGCAAATACATACATGACAGCTACTCTACTAGCCAAATAATTTGTAATTTGGTTTATTTACTTCTGAAATTTACCGTTTTCTGCACTGCCTGTTAGGGCAGGCGACCTGATTTTTCTCTGCTGCAGTGAACCATTAAATGTCTTGTCGCTCCTCTGCCTATATTTGGGCAGTAAAAGGAGAAGCAGCAGACTGAGGAGGTCATCTCTCTGTCATTTCACTTTCTCCTCCGATAAGCATGTTTGTTATCACATGAGCTTTGCAGCACAACTGACTAGATCCTTGTGCTGCTTCTCAAACTCTGACCTCTGCTGCATAGGGACTTAAAGAGGCTGATACCAGGTCAGGTCAAATTCAGATTCTTACACTGCTTTCATTAAAAAGATCTATTAAATGGTTTATTAAAGTAGAAATATAAGCAAAACTTTTTTTTTTTGCTTTCTGGATAGAGTAAGGGAGGGTTATAACCCCTGTCGGTTCAGTTTTTGCTATCTGTGCCCCGTTGGGGAGATTTTATTTCACTTCCTGTCCTATAGCCAAAACAGGAAGTGAGGGGAAATCCCTGAAAATTAAGGGGTTACCTTGGGGACCCCCCAGGCTACCATAACTAGTGGCCCCATTAGAAGATTTTCCTTCTATTACTTTTCTGGTGACAACCTAACATTTGGGTTTTCTTGTACTTTCACTTTCAATGATGATAATGGTAAACAGGACAAATAGAGAGGGTGAATCTCTCTAACAGGGGCACAGACAGCAATAAAAACTGACAAGTGTTCTAATCTCTTCAGTACAACCAGCCTGCAAGATTTTAATTGTAATTGTCGCTAGTACCCGGTATAGGTGCTAGCAATAATCACTGTCATCCCTCTCACCGGAAGAAAACAATGGATCAGCAGGAAGGATTCTCACATCAACACTGTCTGCGGGGGAATCGAGGTAAAGAAATTTCCACAGTGTATGACTGGCCTAAAGCCTCGTACACACGATCAGATTTTAGGACGACCGTTCGTCCATTTTTTTTCGCATGCTAGTCTCATGTCAAAAGTGAAGAGGGTACACACCATATGAAAATTCGCGTACGAAATAATACAACTTCAGAAGTGACGTAATTTGTTGAATAGATTTGTATGTATTCTTTCGTTTGAGCATGCGTAGTCTTGCTCTTACGATTTTTTTCGTACGAAAACCATACTGATTAAACAAAAATCAGAGGTCGAGTTCACGTACAACAAAAATCTTTACAGTCTGCACATCCAGCTTTTGTCTGACAAAAAAAAACAGAATCGGCTGTCGAAAGCACCCTACTAACGACCCAAAAAACGGCAGATCGTTCGTCGGACTAAATTTTACTTCCGATTTTTGGATTGGGCCTTAAGACCGAGAGCGATCAAACACCACTGACTGGTCAGCTCTTGGCCCTCAGCCTGTAGAGAGCTGGTGACTTTCAGTCACCGACTGTCTGCTCTCCTCTCCAGCGCTCACTGGATCGCTGGGCTGTGGAGCAGGTGGGAGCAGCTGGCTCAGGCTCTCAGCGGCTCACAGGGAGACTGAGCCAGCTGTCAGTCCAGGCACCTGGGCGGAAGCCTGACCATATGGTCAGGATCTTTTTAGAGCCTGGACCGGCTCTGTGACATCAGCCAGAAGCGGACTTCAGCCCCCTTATAGCCGTAAAACGGGTCACAGAAGTGCAGAACTAACTGTGACCTACCCAAATAGCAACAATTAAATTGCAAGTTTGAAAATGACTTGCTAAGCTATTGCTAGACTTGCCAGGCTTCACAAGTTTGTTGCACAATTGCATGACTCCAGATCAACTTTCTTTGCAAACATTCTGCAAGTCTGCTGCAAGGTCTGGTTCAGTTATGTTGTGCGATAGACATCCCACCACAGGGGGTCACTGTGACTTGCAGAGCCCTTGCTGTAGACTCACTACTGCAACTTTGCTCTTGCTAGAGACTTGCCATGCATTTACTACAAATTGGAAAAGTGTAAACTTGTGCTTCAAGCGCTTTGCAAATGTACAACTTGCCCTTAAAAAAGTGCAGCAAGTTAATAAACTTTGAAAAAAAAAAAAAGCTTTGGCCATACTTATGCTTTTCCTTTAAACATATTGTGTATATTTTATTTTATAAAAAATGTGAGTTTAGTGTTACTTTAACCTAATAATTTCTTGATATTTAATAAAAAAGAAAAATCTAAAGTCATGTACTGTATAAAAAAAGATGAAATGTACAAGCTAAAACTTTTTATTATATTGCTGTACAGTTCAAATTTCTACAGCGGGGTCTGACCTTTGCGAATTGCAGAAAATTCCTTTTGAAATCACATTTCATAGACTCTAATTTTCGTAATCTCCCTTAGTGGCATGCAGTTTAGCACACGAGTCACACTGTTCCAACCGCTTACAATCTATAGCTGACATCATTAATCTCTGAGATCTATACTCGAAAGACCTAACATGTAGCATGGGTAACCAAAGCTTGACCTCGCTAAGCTGAGAGCTTTTAAGGCTGGTCTCTGCAGAATTTCTGGTCACATTGTCAGCGGGTACAAAAGAACTTTGAAGAACTGTGACAGTTTACTGGGATTAAGGTCAAGAGGTCAATTGCCCCAAACCGTCCACTAAGTGGTGCTAGTTAAAATTATTACACTCCTCTTCACTTCTTTCATTACCTTCCCTGTCCTGTTTTGACATGTGAAATCAGCGACAAAGAGAACTATTCATTCCAAATAAAAACATTGTTAACATTCATCTATACATTTAATAATGGCGTAGAAACGCGTGGTTTGCAACGTGTAAATGAGAACCGTGCTTAATGCAGATTTTAAAGACGAGGAATAAAAACAAAGATCCCATTTTAGGAGAAGATCATAAAATGGGTTTAGAAGTACTGTAGATCATATTTGTGACTGAAACCTAAAATGATGCTTATCAATACAAGTCCATAGACTACCTAAAGTCCAAGCCACACCTCAACGTTTCGAAGAGTGTAACATGTCTCTATAAACTTCAAAGGAAGCACCTGAAAACACATGTAACATGCATTTTTCACATATTTTTTGCCTATTCTTTTCCCAATTGCTAGATTTGCATTCGCTAAAATAAAATGTCTGTACAAACACGCATAAAAAGAAAAAAAAGTAGAAAAATGCTTAAAAAAAAAAGCTAAAGCTCAATTGTGGACCTAGCCTAAAGACCATGTACCCCTTCTATAAGGTAATGCCTGCAGCAATAAAAAAAGATATAATCTAAGAGCCTCAAATACTTAAAGTGATACTAAAAAGCAAAAATGCTTTTAATTCAAATAAAAAAAGGAGGTGGGGTTATGGCTTATCGGCACTGTGTGTTTCTATGGGCGCACATAGTGCCCCCATAGCACATGGCTTGCTAAAGGGGTACCCAGAGGAAGAAGGAGTGGACAGCGCCGGTGTGGGGACCACCAAAAAAGGAGGCAAGGGACCGCTTTGGGCAAGGATATTGAACAGAGCATTTATTTGCCTCCTCTTTAGTGCCCCCACATGGCTCTGTCCACTCCTCCTTCCTCTGGGAGCCCCCTTAGCAAGCTATGTGGGCAACCGCTGCTGCCAGTGTCTCCTGTGAGACCAGGAAGAGAGGAGAGTGGTGCTGCAGCCGGGACAGAGCTGGATGGGTGAAAGGAGTCAGGTAAGTGTTGAGAGATTGGGGTGGATGGAGGAGTTGGGGGACAATTAGTGGAGAATTTGGCAGGGGTGTCTAAATCACACAAATGGCTGAAATACACTATACTGTCAAAGGTATTGGGACGCCTGCCTTTACACGCACATGAACTTTAATGGCATCCCAGTCTTAGTCCGTAGGGTTCAATATTGAATTGGTGCACCTTTACGGCTATAACAGCTTCAACTCTTCTCGGTAGGCTGTCCACAAGGTTTAGGAGTGTATCTATGGGAATGTTTGACTATTGCTCCAGAAGTGCACTTGTGAGGTTTGGCGCTGATGTGGATGAGAAAGCCTGGCTCGCAGTCTCTGCTCCAACTCCCAAAGGTCTTCTATCGGGTTGAGGTCAGGACTCTGTGCAGGCCAGTCAAGTTCCTCCACCCCAACTGGCTCATCCATGTCTTTATGGACCTTGATTTGTGCTCTGGTCTAAATCATTTGGTGGAGGGGGGATTATGGTGTGGGGTTGCTTTTCAGGTATTGGGCTTGGCCCCTTAGTTCCAGTGAAGGGAACTCTTGAGGCACCAGCATACCAAGACATTTTGAACAACTTAATGCTCCCAACTTTGTGGGAACAGTTTGGGGATGGCCCCTTCCTGTTCCAACATGACTGCACACCAGTGCACAAACAAGGTCCATAGAGACATGGCTGAGCGAGTTTGGGGTGGAAGAACTTGACTGGCCTGCACAGAGTCCTGATCTCAACCCAATAGAACACCTTTGGGAGGAATTGGAGCAGAGACTGCGAGCCAGGCCTTTGTGTCCAACATCAGTACCTGACCTCACAAATGCACTTCTGGAAGAATGGTCAAACATTCCCATAGACACACTCCTAAACCTTGTGGACAGCCTTCCCAAAAGAGTTGACGCTGTTATAGCTGCAAAAGGTGGGCCAACTCAATATTGAACCCTATGAATTAAGACTGGGATGCCATTAAAGTTCATGTGTGTGTAAAGGCAGGTGTCCTAATAATTTTGACAATATAGTGTATATTAAACTATATATACACACACACACACATACATACTGTACGTACATACAAGGGATCTTCAAAAAGTTTCCATACTTTGTTTTTAACCAAGTTATATGTATAATATGCGGAAACTTTTTGATGACCCCTCAAATATATAGTTTTAATATCTGTATAATAAACAATAGTCTGTGGAGCAGGGAAGCTCTGTACAGTACACATATCCAGAGTTCAACTCTTCAATCCAAACAGGTTACCAGAATAAACGCTCTAATATTAATGGGCTACGGGTTCTCCCTTTGTCCAGGTGTGTTTCCAACAGGAAATAGATTTATTAGGCTAGATTTACCTTAACCGGATCTTGGAGTAGAGACAAACACAAATTAAAATCGACAAATTTATGCCCACGTGACAAATTAAAAAAAAAAAAGTATTAAATAAAACCACCAGCTACCAAATAGAAAAACAACGAAATCAAAAGCACCCTAAAATCACCAAATCAAATTCATTGCATTCTGCATTGACAACTGCCTACAGGCACTTGAAAAATGCCAACCAGTCAAGTATTTAGTAGATACTTGAACTAACGCAGATCTCTGATCTAACGTGTATGACTGATCATGTGGAAGGGAGAGTAAATTCTAAGGTTTACAGAGGCACCAATAATTTGTACATACACATAGTGGACTTTCATGTTGCATTTTTAAATGATCTGGCCGTATTATAAAAAGGGTCATATCTTACACATCTAGACATTAGTAGCAAATATCCAGATCCTGACAGGAGAATGACAGCTCACACCTAAAGCTGTCACTGCGTCATTTTCCAGCCCATTAATTCAGATATGCCGATTATGGCCAAATTATTGTTCTAACTAGGTCATGTTAGGCACAATCAGCCTTACGATGGTTAAAAAAAATGACAGAAGCTCTATTTTTATACCTGTCCAATGAAAATGTTAAAAACAAAATTATTTTTCACTTTTTTTCCAGATGAATCATTTCAGTGGATTGGGAAGTTTTGTTTTTTTATATACAGCAGTGAACTCTTGCACTCCCAGTTTGATGACTGGCTTTTTATTTGACTTTTATACTCATCATAGGAATGTGGAAAGAAAAGGAGGAGCCATAAATCCCACATGAAGTTCTGTGCCCGAGGCAGTGAATGAAATGCCATTCTGGTCATTTGTAGCTCCTATATTTGAAGCACAAATACTTTGCCACTTGAAATCATTCACCTTCAGAAGGTGCCCTATATCTTTTAACAACTTATGTTTTAAGTATTTGAAGGCAGGATAGAGTTACATAAATAGTTAGCCAGAGTCAAACCTTTTACAAACTCTACTGCCCCGTACACACGGTCGGAAATTCTGACCGTGTGTGGGCTCCATCACACATTTTCCATCGGATTTTCCGACCCACAAAGTTTGAGAGCAGGCTATAAAATTTTCTGACAACAAAATCCGTTGTCGGAAATTCCGATCGTGTGTACACAAATCCGACGGACAAAGTGCCACGCATGCTCAGAATAAATAAAGAGATGAAAGCTATTGGCCACGGCCCCGTTTATAGTCCTGACGTACGTGTTTTACGTCACCGCGTTTAGAACGATCAGATTTTCCGACAACTTTGTGTGACCGTGTGTATGCAAGACAAGTTTGAGCCAACATCCGTCGGAAAAAATACTAGGATTTTGTTGTCGGAATGTCCGAACAAAGTCCGACCGTGTGTATGGGGCATACCAGTGTTGGTTTAGAGGATGGCAAAACTAACCATTTATATACTGCCCTTTATTAATTACAAGTAAAATTGTGCTCCTTTGGATACAGGAGAGATCAAGGGGCATAAATTCTCTGAGATATGAGATCCACTTAAATCCACTTGAACGGAAACAATGCTACCATTGGTCCATTTTGCAAATAAAATAGACACCTATGTATTCCCCAACAAGTGGTCTAGTTTATTAAAAACATAAACGTCTCTTAAATAAATGATCCAAGAATTCATTAAATATTAGTATTTCCTTCACAGAGGGTATTTATTAAAGGTCTTGTGGCCCATATCTTTATGGCTATAAAACAGATAATCACCAAGGCATGGAAAACAATGGTTTTCATCTTTAACAAGGTGAAACGACGGGTGCACGGCTCGCTAGTGAGCAAAAAATGTATGGCAATTCTCACTGACATGCACAACAAATTTCTACGTATCTGGCAACCTTGGTTGGACCAGTTCCCAGCAATGCAGCCACCCACGCGATTCTTTGACTTCTAAGGCCGCGTACACACGAGCGGACTTTTCGGCAACATAAGTCCGACGGCCATTCTGGCGGACTTTCGTCAGACTTTTGACGGACTTCTGAACGAACGGACTTGCCTACACACGAACAGACCAAAGTATGATGGATTCGTACGTGATGACGTACGACCGGACTAAAATGAGGAAGTTGATAGCCAGTAGCCAATAGCTGCCCTAGCGTGGGTTGTCGTCGGTCGGACTAGCATACAGACGAGTGGATTTTTCGACCGCAGTCGAGTCCATCGGAAAGATTTGAAGCATGTTTCAAATCTAAAGTCCGTCAGATTTCCGACTCGAAAAGTCAGCTGAAGGTCCGATGAAGCCCACACATGATCGGATTGCCCGCCGGACTCAGTCCGTCGGACCAGTCCGATCGAACAGTCCACTTGTGTGTACGCTGCATGCTGCCTTCCTCTATGATGAAGGTGTTACATGTTATGTGGGTCCTCTGGGGTATACTGTCCCTTCTTCCTTCTCCGCCGCCCCTTTTCTCCTGTTCTATTTTTTTTTTTTTTTTGATTCACCCATCTTTGCCTCTGCCTATCCCATTATTTATATATTTAAATGCACCATTCTATACAACGCAGTGTATCTGCATCCGGATGATACAAAATAGTCTGAGACTTTTTATACTCCTAAACTAGATCCTCTTTTAGGGATATCTACGCACACTGACCTCGAATGCTGCTCTGGATCTAATCTCTATGTTGCTCTATCGTTATCTAGATCTATGGCGAAGATGGCCACCAAGTGCCTTAACTGCTGTTAGTATCCATTGCCTCTTTGGCAGAGAGAACCACTTATTTTTACTCTAGCTCTGTCTCCTAATGCTGTATCCTGTTATACTGATAGATATTCGGTTTTGAAGCGTTTTCACAGCCCATCTTTGTCTTTTGTATGATGCTTCTCTTTACTTTTTCAATAAAAGCATTGTAAAAGGAAATTTTTATTTTTAGGTTTAGATATGATTTAGGAGAAGAAGGAAATGGATCAATGGTGCACTAGAGGAGCTGAAATAGAGGAAGAGAAAAGAGGAGTTAAATGTAGGGCTATTAGGCATTACAATCAACCAGCACTTGCACAGATCGAGTTTTGCCCTAATATTGTGCCATGATCTGAGCTTCACAGCATTAAAGCAATATTACAATATTGCAAGAGTGTCTGAGAGCTGTTATGGATGTGCACTTGATTTAAGTAAAATATAACACTGATACTATACATAAGCTATACTCATCATACTATCTGAGTAGTTTCCATGCAACTAAGTGGGTCTCCAGTATGACACCATGGAGTGGAAAAGCTGAAAACATATGTGAATCATGTTATATTTCTATGCCTTTTATCAACCACACTACTGGGGTATATTACATCCTTCTACCGTAGGAAGACCTACAATGTTGCAGGCTACAACAGAGGAATACAAGTTTAATACTCCAACACTTTCAGAAGCAACCTGGAGGGCCTGCCGTGCCATTCATGTTTAATACATCTATTTTTATGGAATATAAGTCTGTGATGTACTTAGCTCAATTTCAACTACCCACAGAGATTGGACTGTTCCAATATAAGTGCACTTCAATCCAATTCAACAGCTGCTGAGATCTACATGCTGAATTTAGTCACCTACTATAGCTTTGTATGGCTGGAATTTGAAACATAGATTTACAATTAATTTATTTTAACCTAAACGGGTCCTATGTTAGCTCTTGTAACAGAAAAATGACATTACATGTGAAACAAATTGTCTTATGCTTTTGTGTTAATTCATATCAATATCATTTTATGTCCCTATGTTATGTTAGGCAAAGGACTATAAGGCTTGTTATGAAAGATGTGGTGCAATAAATATTAATATAAAAGTCAACGAAATTGTTGGTAATAGATTATTTATGATAATATTATTATGTATATGTGTTTACATATAGTAGGTGCAACGTATTTTAAGTTTAATAAGAGTGATTTATGTATTTGCTAAAGATGTTCTTCTCTCATAGGATTCTTGAACTTTTTAATATACGGAATAGAGGTATCTTACCCAGGAGACATATTTGTAATAACAGGTCATTGAGAACGTTTTTTTAATTTAGGAAATTTAGCTGCATCAGGAAAAGACAGTTATGTGTAGGTTTATGAACTTGATTAATGCAAACAAGCAGTTTGCAAATGTTGCAGGTTATATAATAAGTACTTGTAACCATTGATCCACTTTATTAGAAATGATACATAAAGGATTTTCCTAAAACCCAGTATGAATAATGACCCCATTATTTTACACAGTCGCTGCATTTTACCATGAATCTGTCCCCATCTGATCTGACTTTTTTGCATTTGTTATATAATATGCCAATTGTTTAATTCCCTTCCCGTAACTCTGCAAATCTTAATAACCCCCTTCTTTTTTTTTTTACATGTTCCCTTTGGTATGTATAGCTGCTCTACTGTCTTTATGGGCTCTTATTCTGGAGTCGATCTGTGGAGTATTTGTGCTGTTCCTCAGAGGTCAGACGTGGTGGGCAGCAGAGAAAAAGTCCCAACTGTCTGTAGCAGATACATTCAGATAAGCAGCTGAATTTAAACGTCCAAATCATTCATATTTAAAGGGTCCATTAAGATTTATGAAATAATGATGCTATATGAATACCTTTTCACTTATGTTGCCCGGACAGCTTTGATCTCCTGTTATCCATTTCCCAAATTTAAGATACCATGTAAACTTAAAGACAACAATAGAGTTAAGCTGGCCATACATTATACAATCTTAATGTTCAATGTCCTTTAGATTTACCTTCAGCTATGTAGTGCAAGGGCCAGCCTGATTGCAAACAAATACAAAGTGTTTAGGTTTGACCTCATATGATATGGTTTTCGTAAATCTAAAAGGAAAATTGTATAATGTATGGCCAGCCTCAGCCATGATCCCAAAGCTACAAAGCCACTACTTATTGTGCCCAATGCCCTTACATAATTGCTGCTGTGCGCCTCATGAGGCCACATACTGAGGCACTCCAACATTAAGCTTGCATTGCTTTGGCTTCTAAACCTCACAAGTTTTAAGCTGGCCATAGATGGATCTTGCTGAACCGGCCGAATTTCCATCCATCTATGGGCAGGCTGGTCATACTGAAGTGGATCCATTGGTCAATGTCTGTACAACCGACCTGTCGGATATATTTCCTGTGTACAGCAGCTAGCAGTGATTATTGTGTTCTGCCGCTGGGGAAGGCTCCCCAGTGGCAGAACACAATGGCGCTGTGGGAGGGATTACCACATCAACACTGACTGTGTGTTATTCTCTATGGTGCCTGTTCACATCAATGTAGCGCAGCTACTGCGTTTTTTTTTAAAAATGTGCAGGTGCTACTTTGTAGCAGCTGTAGAATGATTTTAGTCCCATAGACTTCAATGGAAATGCACCAAAAATCCAGTCTCTCTCTTCCGAAGAAGAAAAAAAAAAAAGAAAAAACATTAAGCATGAAAAATTCATCATGCTGCAGCAACACTAGTGTGAATCTAGCCTAATGCCGTGTACACACGATCGGAATTTCGGCCTGCAAAAGACCAATGAGAGTTTTACATCGGAAAATGTGACCGTGTGTATGCTCCATCGGACTTTTGCTGGCCGAATTCCAGCCAGCAAAAGATTGAGAGCATGTTCTTAATTTTTCGGTCGTGAAAAGTTTCTATCCGAAAATGCGATCGTCTGTGGCAATTCCGACGCGCAAAATCACTACACATGCTCGGAAATAATTCGACACATGCTCGGAAGCATTGAACTTCATTTTCTCGGCTTGTCGTAGTGTTGTACGTCACCTCGTTCTTGACGGTTGTAAGTTCAGCAAACTTTTGCGTTACCGTGTGTATGCAAGGCAAACTTGAGTGGAATCCCTTCGGAAAAGCCGTCATATCTTTTTCCGACGAGAAGTCCGATTTGTGTGTACACGGCATTAGTGTTGTGTGTTGTCAGGATAACAGAGCTTAAGAGCTGATAAAAAATCCTGGCAGTTTGTCAGATATTTTTCTATATTTGTGGGTTCTTTATAAGATAAGACATTTGGAAATGTGCATATTGCAGAGATGGAATGCCTTGTTTCAGTAAGATCTACAGTACTGTGATTTTGCCCTTACATTTGACAGATAGACCCTTCAAAGTGTCTGTACCCAATTAATCAACCCAAATCAATATTTTTGTTATTTGGTGAGTTTGGATAGGTACTGCACATGCCGCCTCTTCTGAAGTCCCATTAAAAATGGTACTTTCAACGCTCTTATTGCATATCTGCCCTTCATAACTTAAAATTACCTAAAAATGCATCATTAGATTGGGATCCCCTCATATATGGTAAATGTACTAAAACGTGAAATATCCGTTTTGTGTGAAGACTTTAGAGGTTGCTCAGATTTGTTGCTCCACATATCTTACCCTAAAAAAGCCAAGTCTTCTATACACAGTATTGAAGAAAGCCATGGATACTGAAACAGCTCTAGGCAAGCTTAATAAATAGTTCTATACTAAGGTAAACCTGTCCTGAGAACACATGGAAGCTGCCATTGTTGATGTTCCCCTCTGAAAATGTGTATTACCTGAATGACTTGCTAATCCAGAGGCTTCAATACTTTCTAGGGCACTAACCTAGAACAAGTTTGTAGGTTTGGAGTTCGGAGTTCATGCTGGCTATTCTGCATGTTGGGACTGGTATTGGTATTATTTTTGCTACTCTGCACTCTCCTCTTAGCAGTATGTCCCTTGTTAGATTTTGAGCATAAATGACTGGCTCTTTGTGCTGGTTTGTCATCTCCCAGTCTGAGCTATGCTATACAGGTGATTTCAAAATGCTTATCCAAATCAAATGCAGGTACTTATTTTAAAAATACATTTAGTCCTGCAACCCAGAATCAGCCAAAATTGAACTAAAGCATGCTGTAGGTTGACATCACAGAGCCACATCAGACTCTGGAAGGATCCCAACAATAATGTCAGAATCCACCCAGATGCCTGATCAGCAGTTGGTTCAGCCTCTCAACATAGTGCTGATAGCCTGCACTAGCCACTCTCAACCCCTCCCCAACCCAGCACTCCAGTGAGCGCTGGAGGAGCAGAGATCAGTGACTGAAAGTTTTCAGATTTACCAAAACCATGTAGTGCAAGGGTCTGCCTGATTGCATACGAATTGAAACTCCTAAGGTTTGACCTCATATTATATGGTTTTGGTAAATCTGAAGGTCAAAATTAGCAGAAAATCTGATGTGTGTATGGAGCTTTAGGCTGCAGCAGGAAGGTATTTAGGTTTGTTTTTCGTATCCCCACACTTCTCTTTTAATTTCTATATTTTTTTATCTGCCTTGAATTCAGCTTTAAGTGTGCAACATTTGTAGAAATACATTCTGGATGTAGTCACGGAACACTTTTCTGTTTTACTAGAGAATGTGTTAAATTACAGAACATAAAATCCAAGTCTACCAAGTAAACACTTCACAAAATCAGATGCAAGCACAGAAGACAAAGCAGGACCGTCTTGATTCAGAATGTTTGTCAAGGACTCTTCTTCTCCTTCTCCCTCCCCCCACCACTCCCACAAAGGAATCAGCCCACAACATTTGTTCACCTTAAGAAGGAACTCACTCAGGTTTTACATTTCGTATCTTATCTTTTTATAACCGTGGCATCAAGGCTTAGAGGGAGCTGACTGGCACAAAAGGTCTTGTACCTGGGGTCATAGCCCTCTTTTGAGATCTGTTGGTTCCTACCTAAAGGTTCACCATTACTCAGTGGCTTCTCCAGCTTTCATATTTAGGGGGGGCACATGGGGGGACAGGGACAAAAGTAGGGGGGCAACTATAACATGTAGATAGATAGATAGATAGATAGATAGATAGATAGATAGATAGATAGATAGATAGATAGATAGATAGATAGATAGATAGATAGATAGATAGATCCTGGGACCCTTTACTACGATCCCACAACAGCCCTTTCACATGTTCTGCAGTGAGCTCCCTTCCTACTGTATTGGGCCCCCCCCCAGGGTGGCAGAAAACAAGAGATATATGTCACCAGCATACCAAGAAAATATAAGGGTCCAAAGCAGTGGGAGAACTATCAGGGTTGCAAAGGTTGTCTTGCCACCGGGCCCTGGTGTTCTGCCACTGTGGGGTTCCCCAGCCTCCTCTTGCTGTCCTGCCCCTGCTATTGACAGCGCTGGTCTGGCATCTCTTGGAATTTACAGGCTGGTCCTCCTGTCTTAAGGATGGGAGAAATGTTTTCAGTCTGTTTTTTCAGTAACTGAGAGTCCTGGTGGAGTCCTTCCTGCAACTCACTCTTCTCCCTGCCAATGAGGATGCAGGAGAAGTAGCAGATCGGGCGGCCGTGGTTGTGTGAATGCTCGCATTATGCAGTGTCAGCGAGCAGAGGGGGGGGGGGAGGAATCACCTGCAGGAGCTGACTGGGGACGATCTCCCTCTTGGACATTTTTTTTTCTTTTTACAAATAGGCAATTTTTTTTTGTTTAATTGGGGGGGGGCACATGGTGGGGCACAGCATAATGTTGGGGTGGTCAGGGCCCCCTCTGCCCCCCCCTAGTGACGCCATTGCCATTACTGACATTTACTTGTAGATCTCTGTAGTTCTGATTGTGCTAAAGTTGCACTTTGGGGAAAACCCATTTTCTACATTTTTCTTTCCATTGTTAACTCAATAATATTCAGTAAAGTACCCATCGCAATTTCTGATATTTCTTTGGTGTCTTGTGCATTCATAATCTTTCTTTGAATAATGTCAGAATCCAGGGTGTCAGAGGTGTCGGGAGGCTTGGAAGGTCAGGGAAACCTTTGGGGACAGTTATTTCCAGCAGCCCCTACAGGGGTATTGTTATGTTAGTAAATCAACCCCACTGTGAGAAGTTCAGCCTGGGTGTACATATATCACGGTTCACTAATGCCTATGACTAGTATACAAAAAGGGACACACTCAGTGCAACTGTGAATATTTCAGTGATGCTGTGCAGCATATCAGCCAATCTCAAATTACTTTATTTAGCCTGGAATGCTGCCACATATCAATATAATAATTTGATCTATCATTTCAACATTTGGATCACTTTTTTTCACTTTTGTTAATCCCTTTCAAACATTTTTTATGGCACTGAACAGAAGATGAAAACCTCTGGATATTTAGAAAATTGTGATAACTTTGGTCAACGATTGCTTAAGAGATTGCTTGCTCCAGCATCATTTCAGTACATTTTGATTTCAAGTAAACAGTATTTACGGAAATAGAATTAGCCTTGCTATAATAGGTTATTATTGATTTTTAAAATATAAACAATAGTGCATGCTCATAGTGTAAAAAATATTAACGTGCAATAAACAAGTGTAAAATCAATTAGTGTAACAATAAAGTCATAGAACTAATAAAATGCATACAAATGGCAAAATATAAAGTCCATTAACAAAAAATCGGAATGGTAAAATCAGTGCTGTGATCAATACCACAAAAAATGATGAATGCATGAACATTCAATAACTTCAAAATAAAAGTTCAATAGAAGATAGTCCACCAAGAAAATTAAATTCTTGAAGTGAAGATGAAGATACCCATGTGAATCTTCACTTCAAGAATTTTAATTTCTTGGTGGACTATCTTCTATTGAACTTTTATTTTGAAGCTATTGAATGTTCATGCATTCATCTTTTTTTTGTGGTACAATCACAGCACTGATTTTATCATTCCAATTACCATTCCGTTCTTTAACTTCAGAGCGCAGTTTTTGTATTTTCTTTATTATTGATTTTTACTTATTTACACACCAATAAGTTCAAAAGCAAGTTTTATACATCAGTTTCCATTGCATGTCAAAAATCTTTGTTTTACAAACCATTACATCCATATTATTCAGATCACAAAAATACACCTTTTCAAAATGCGTATAGCCTATGTGAAACTAAAGCTGGCCATAGATCGAAATTTGTCCAGTTTAGCAAGGGCCAGCATAAAGAGAAAGTTGGAAAACTTTTCCCTGTCAGCAGCTGCAGATCAGTGTATTCTGACAGCAGAGAAGTACCGCTGTCAACATTATCTCATTGGGAAGGATTCCTCCCATCCACCTCGCTTGTGTGGATGGAGGAATCTGTTTGTTTTGGCTAAATGAAAAAAAAAACAGAGTCATCTATGACCACTCTTAAGCCTAGTACACACAGGCTGAATGGCAGGCAGCATTGACTGGTTCAATAGAAACCGGGCCGACCTTTGGCCTGTGTGTACTAGAGTCGGTCTGACAGAAGCCAGCCGGTTCCTGCCAATGGGGCATGACCAAAAAAGGTCTCCCCCTGTCAAAACACAATAGAACAGCAGGGGAGATCGCTATACTAACATCAGATAGCAATTACAGCGGCTCCTCCTGAGCTGTCATGTTTTTTTTCATTCAAGCCTAGTACACACACCATACCTAGTTCAACCCCGGCAAGTTGAACGAAAAAAAATTTGGCCTGTGTGTATTAGGCTTTAGGGTGCCTTCACAATTATGAATGCACACAGCTGTGAGAATCCTTGCGGAGGACCCTTACTGCAAGGCCTTATCTGTAATGCCGCGTACACACGAGCGGACTTTCCGGCGGACTAGGTCCAATGGGATTAGTCCGGCGGACAATCCGATAGTGTGTGGGCTAGTTCGATAGCTTTTCGGTATAAAAATCCGACGGACCTAGAAATAGAACATGTTTCAAATCTGTCTGACTGACTAAAATTGGGAAAACTGTTTGTCTGTGTGCTGGTCCGACGGACCAAATACAACGGAAGGGAAGCTATTCGCTACTGGCTATTGAACTTCCTTTTTTAGTCCTGTTTACGTCATCACGTTCAAACCAAACGGACTTATGAACGGACTTATGCCCTGTACACACGGTCGGACATTGATCGGACATTCTGACAACAAAATCCATGAATTTTTTTCGACGTATGTTGGCTCAAACTTGTCTTGCATACACACAGTCACACAAAGTTGTTGGGAAATCCAATCGTTCTGAACGCGGTGACGTTAAACACGTACGTCGGGACTATAAACGGGGCAGTAGCCAAAAGCTTTCGCCTCTTAATTTATTCTGAGCATGCGTGGCACTTTGTGCGTTGGATTTGTGTACACACGATCGGAATTTCCAAGAACGGATTTTGTTGTCGGAAAATTTTAAAGCAAGCTCTCAAACTTTGTGTGTCGGAAATTCCGATGGAAAATGTGTGATGGAGCCCACACACGGTCGGAATTTCCGACAACAAGGTCCTATCACACATTTTCAGTCGGAAAATCCGACAGTGTGTACAGGGCATAAGTCCTATCGTGTGTGGCCAAGTCCATTGGTTCAGAAAGTTCGTCGGACCTAGTCAGAAAGGCAGTCGGAAAGACCGTCGGACCTAGTACGCCGGAAAGTCCGCTCGTGTGTACGCAGCATAAGAAGAAATAGGGCCCCTCCACTGATTAATTTGGCTGTGTCTTCTGAATAAACCTGCTTATTTAAGATCTCTACAGCATAGAAGTAAAACAATGCAGAAAACGTCCAATCAATATACTTTAGTTTTTCACCTGCTGGAAGCAAGTGACAAATATGGAACCTATGCACATATTTATATTTGCGTACATAAAATTATATTTTTAAAGTGACACTGGAACCAACTCTTTCTAACTACACTAAAGCAAATGAAATTTGCATAGCTCATTTGTAGCCTGTATACTTCCGGATGTAGATTACTTGGTCTCGGAATAGGCTTACTTTACCTTGCTCTGTTTTCCAGTTTTTAGAAATGACGACAAATTGATATTTAATATTTGAGAATGTTTTAGTACATTTTCAAACTGCATTAATTAAATTGTCATTTCTGATGATTTTACACATACTTTTTATTCTTTTTTAGAAACCAGGGATGCGTATGTACCAAATGGGGAAGGTAAGAATAAAATATTTTAAGGAAATGGAAATTTTATCTCTGTTCCGACTTAATTGGATAATAACTACATTTTAATTCAGCGTGGCGTCTTTTTCCCCCCCTGAGCATTTGTTTCATTTGCATAATTAAGTTCCTGGTCTGGACAGTTTTTAAGTATATGCAGCACATCTAGAGTAGTTTGAGCAATTCCATTTGGGAACCCTGGCCCTTTCTTTGCTCATAGCTAAGTCACTACATACGTTCTATGAGCAATCTTCTTAACAACCAGTAGAGATTTAGTCATTTTATCCTTAAATGTACTTTAGCCATTTTCTGCTACGTACAAAAAAAAAAAAAAGTACTGATTATAAAATGTAAAGGTTTGCTTTTAACTGCACTGCAAATTCAATTCTAAAAACTTCTGTATTACAAACTATAAAAATATAATATATTTTTATGGCTACATCAACACAACAAAAAGCATTTATATTTTATAAGCCATCACGTCTTATGAAACAAATATTGCAGAATAGTGTAGTAAATGCTACTGAATCAGTATGTTAAAGTGTAATATCTAAAGAGAATAATGAAATCATCTATAAATTGCTGAACAATGGGGTATTTACTATACCGCTCAACATTTTTTAGCATGCAAAATCATATATCAATTAAACAGGGTCTACAAATTGGTCTATCTCTGTGAAAATAGGGCACAATTTTCTTGCAGTTCCTTGGAGAGAGAGTGGGTGATATTTTGCATGTTGACGTACATGTAATCCATCAATCAAGGCTCCTTCAGGGCATTAATGTTGAGGCTAAAACTTGTAAGTTGTTAGCAAGAGCCTAGGGCCCAGTGATGTCCAGAGGGCCAGCAATAAACTACATGCTCTTACATTAAACCGGGGGGTGATGCAATTGGTCAAAGCTGTACACAGTTCAAGAAGGAAGAGAGGAGAACAAAAAATGAAAAAAGGGAAAGGGAGAGTGTTGCAGGGCAAGCTGCACATTTCTTAGCGCAGGGGTGGGCAACCTGCGGCCCTCTAGCTGTTGCAGAACAAGTCCCATCATGCCCCTCCCTCCGAGAGTCATGGTTGTAACTGTCAATCTTGCAATGCCTTGTGGGACATGTAGTTTCACAACAGCTGGAGGGGTGCAGGTTTACCACCCCTGCCTTAGCATATGTTTGAAAAAATTATGTTTCTAGCAGGAACGTATGGCCAATAAGCTACCCACAGTTGCTGTACTTGTGAAAACAGTGCCCAAAAAAAGTCAGAGGACAAAAGACTAGTCAGCTGTATTGCCTGTGGTCTCCCTGCAGCTCATCTATCCCCATTTACTCACCATGCCTTGTTCTTCACTGATCGTGCTGGATTCACTCAATCAGTTATTGGTCAATGGGTAGGTGATGATGAGGGCAGGTTGAAAGAATTCCCTTCCAATGATTTCTGTCCAACTTAAAAAGAAGGTGGTGGTGAGCCCTTTTTGAGAGCTTGGGCTGCTACCTCTGTGTACAGCCTTGAGGTTATTTCTGCATGTACTTGTAAAAGCAGGTAGAAAGGAGTGCCTGATATCCAGTGAATGCAAGCTGGAAAGTGAGTTTGTAATCATTAGAGAGTAGAAAAAGTAATCAAGCAAACACGTTTTGGAGGAACAAAGACTCCCTCTTCCTCAGGGCTGTTGCTGCATACCAATATTAAATAGGGAGGGATCTCAAATAGGTGTATCTAACACCAAGATCAGAAAAACTGTTGTCAGCTGTGTTTACAGAGGCAACTCTTTCTGATCTTGGTGTGACAGACACACCTACCCAAACATGGATCAAAATTCATTCAATCACTGCTCAACTGGCTGAATTTCGATCCGTGTATGGCCAGCCTAAGGCAACAGAGTATAGGCCGTGGCGTATTATCCTGTCTCCTGTTCATTCATCTTCAATGCTGAAAAAGTGACTGGAGAATCTCTATCCTCAGCCCCTTTCTCGGTCTCAAAGGGGAGATATCTCACCAAAGCCCCCCAACAGGGCTGATAAAAAAAAAAAGCAATAAATATGACAAAATGTAATTGTAAAAAAAAAGATAAAAGATAAAATTTGGCAAAAAAAATAATATGTAATAAAAAAATACTGACACCACCAGCCCCCCCCCCCCCCCCAACACACACACACACACCCTACCAACACTGTCCACAGTCCCACTCCCCCCAAAAAAAGCATTGTGAAAAAAAATGAAAAACAAAATAAATTGTCAAAAGAAAATACATACAAATGAAAAAACTATTGACACCATCCACTGCTCTACTGACACTGTCCACTGCTCCCTCCCAACCACTTCCCCAGAAGCACTGTGAAAAATGTTTTTTCTTTTTAAAAAGATTTTAAAAAATTGTAAAAAATAAAAGATAATAAAATTATAAAAACAAAAAAAACTGCTGACACCATGCACTGCCCTACTGTCACTGTCCAATTTATTTGCTATATTCAACCCAATTTAGGTCCATGAATCAAAGGATGAGGACCACACTCAATTAATTTTTAACCTTGGTAATAGGTGCTTATGGTGTTTGTAGTGGATGGCATGGTAAAACGATGAGAAATCACCAGCACACCGACATAAATACTAATTTATAGGTGCAATGCCACATTAGTCAAATTTGTCAAATAATGTTTCAGGCGCCAGGACCATGCAGGATCACTTTCTCACAGTGACATAGTGCGGTCACAATGTTGCCTTGAGGAAGGTACCCTGTGTGGTCCCAAAATATGTGCTTCTGTGGCATCTGTTTGCAACAGAGTGCTGATGTCAGGATGTTAACCAGGACAAGGGGATGCATGCGCCAGTGCTCAGAGTCCCTATGAGTAACCTACATGGGCATGTGTGAGCGCATGTCCAATCTCGGAACTGGCGCCAAGCAGCCTATTTAAGGGAAAGAGTGGTGACTGCTCATTGCTGGATGTTGTTCAGCTACACACGATCATCGCTACTGTGTTGTTCTTACCTTGTTACCTGATTATCCATTACTGAATGGGCTTGCTCCTATTCATCTCTGTTGCACTCCTGATCGTGACCTTGGCTTGTTTGACCACACTTCCATATGGTTTTCTATGTATGATCATGGCCCGGGTACTGACTACATTCCAGCCACTTACCTGTATATGACCCTAGCTTGTCTCCTTAACAACTCTCCCATTCTGACTACTTACCTGTGCTCGACCACAGCTTGGTTTCTGGACAAATGGCTTGTCTTTCTACTGGAGGTATAGTCTCCACACTGCTGCATCCAAGATCCGCCCTATGGGTTCTGCCCTGCACTACCATGGTCATACAAACTGTTGGCCGTGGTTCCTTGTGGAGTGTGTCTAAGACTTCTGTATACAATCCAGACACCGCTAACTCCATTGCAACTACCAGCCAACCGGTTCACCGCCACCCGTGCTACTTTGTGCCTTGTACAGCTGTCTCCATGCTCAGGGAAGCTCAGACCAGAGCCGCTATTGAAACCATCTCTTCACTTCGTGACAACTGGTGATATCTCATCGCTTTACTCCAATTCAGGTCCAAACACAGACAACCCTGTTAATATTTTATTTCATTTTTTAACATAGCATACAGCAGCATTAATTTCATAAACTAATCAAAATATTCTTAAAGTACATGTACAATCCTAGCTATAGTTGTGTGAAAAAGTATTTGCCCCCTTTTTGATTTTTTTGCATATTTGTCACACCTAAATGACTCAAACCATCAAACACATTTTATTGCTACACAAAGATAACCTGAGTAAATACAAAATGCAGTTTTTAAATGATGGTTTCATTTATTAAGGGGAAAAAGCTGTCCAAACCTTCCTGGCCCTATGTGAAAAAGTAATTGCCCCCCTTGCTAAATCATGAATGAACTGTGATTAACCACATTTTTTAGAAAGTTAAGTTCAATGTCACTTGCCAAACTCAGGCCTAATTACTGCCAGACCTGTTGAATGAAGAAATCACTTAAATAGAAGCTGTTGGACAAAGTGAAGCATGCTGAAAGATCTCAAAAAGCAATGCATCATGCTGCCAGTTAAAGAAACTCAAGAACAGATGAGAAACAAAGTAATTGACATCTATCAGTCTAGAAAGGGTTACAAAGCCATCTCTAAGGCTTTGGGACTTCAGTGAACCACGGTAAGAGGCATTATCCACAAATGGAGAAAATTTGAAAGAGTGTTGAACCTTCCCAGGAGTGGCCAGCCGACCAAAATTACTCCAAGAGCACAACGATGACTCATCCAGGTGGTCATGAAAGAACCCAAAACAACATTTAAAGAACTGCAGGCCTCACTTACCTTAAGTAAGGTCTGTGTTGATGATTCATCAATAAGAAAACGACTGGGCAAAAATGGCATCCATGTGCGAGTTCCAAGACCAAAGCCACTCCTGACCAAAAAGAACACAAAGGCTCCTCTCACATTTGCCAAAAAAATCAGAATTATCCCTAAGACTTTTGGGCAAATATTCTGTGGACTGATGAGACAAAAGTTGAACTTTTAGGAAGGTGTGCGTCTGGTTACATCTGGCATAAAACGAACACAGCATTTCAAAAAAAGAACATTATACCAACAGTCAGACATGGTGGTGGTAGTGTGATGGTCTGGGGCTGCTTTGCAGCTTCAGGACCTGGACCACTTGCCATCATTGATGGAACCATGAATTCTGCTCTCCACCAGAAAGTCCTGAAGAAGAATGTCTGGCCAGCAGTTCCTGACTGCAAGCGCACTTGGATTTTGCAGCAGGACAATGATCCAAAACATCAGCAAACCCACCTCTGAATGGCTAAAATAAAGAACAATATAAAGGTTTTGGAGTGGCCTAGTCAAAGTCCGGCTTAAATCCAATTGAGATGCTGTGGCATGACCTTTTACAGGCCATTCATGCTGGAAAACCCTTTAATATGGCTGAATTAAAACAATTCTGCAAATAGTGCGCCATAATTTCTCCACAGCAATGTGAAAGACTTTTTGCCAGACATCCCAAATGCTTGGTTGCAGTTGTTGCAGCCAAGGGTGGCACAACCAGTTATTAGGTTTAGGGAGCAATTACTTTTTCACATAGAGCCAGTGTCAGGAAAGAGGCAAGTACCAGTCTCGCCAATATCGCTGCCTTCCTTCACATATGCGCGGTAGAGCGGCACTACGGCGCATCCCTGGGCACAATACAGCGAAACGGCTAATGCGTGTGTACAATTCGGCTAAACGGCTAATGTTTGTGTGCAATTAAGCGAAATGGCTAATGCACGTGCGCGATTCAGCGTAACGGCGAACGCACGTACGCAATAGCGCGCACAACATGAGCCTCCCACTGGCCTATAAAAGCCACTCTGTGCCATGGCCAGATTGCTGGTTTGTCTTTCAGCTCCCCGTGTGTTCCTGCTTTGTATTCTGATTCTTGATTACCTGTTGTGACCCGGATTGACCTTGACCTGCTCTGATCTCTACCTGCATCTGACCCTCGGCTTGCCTCTTTGACTTCTCCACTTGCTTACTTTGTTTGACCCCTGGCTTGCTCACAGACTTTGCTTCCAGTCACCTGTGTTTGACCCTCGGCCTGCCTATGGACTTTTTGCTATCAATCTTCAGTACTAGTCATCAGCCTGCTGACAGACCTGCTGACAGTCCTTGCACTAGACTGTTTTGCCTATCTAGAGACTCTTACTAGTCATCGGTGTTTGACCCCCGGCCTGTTATTGGATCAGCTGTTTATCCTCCTTCCTGAGCTTCAGCATCTTCCAGTCCTGCACAGCTCTCTCCCTGCTGGTGACCTTCACGCAAGACCTGCCCAGCCTGCTGGTGACTTGTGCCTCTTTGTGCCCTTCACCCCCTGTACCATCTCCAGGAGTGGAGTGCGCTTAGTTGCAAGAGGTTACTGCTCTCAGCATCTCGACCTCGGTGAGTACCCTTATCTGACAGCCAGGCAGGTTTGGACAGCTTTTTTCCCTTAACAAATTAAACTATCATTTAAAAACTGCATTTTGTATTTACTCAGGTTTTCTTTGTGTCATATTAACATTCGTTTGATGATCTGAATCATTCAAATGTGACAAATATGCAAAGAAATAAAAAATCAGGAAGGGGGCAAATACTTTTTCACATCACTTTATTTGATACCTATATTAATTATTTTGCGTAAAAATCCATCTGTGTATAGCCCCCTGAACTTCTACATTGACATCAGACTGCATCGAATGCCAGTGTGGAGTCTATTTGTGGCATGACTCTGCGCATACACACTTGGACAGGCAGCAGCAAAGCGGGGAACGTGATTCAGAACAGAAATAGCCAGCCGATGCATACAGAATGGCTATCAAGCAAGCCATAAATCTCCTGTAAAACAGTCTTTAAAGTGTTGCCCTCCACAAGCCTGGTATTAGAAGCTGATTCTATAATTCATATGCTGGACATGCTCTCCATTATTTGCTACATATCTAGTGCAAAGTGTCAGAATCTTTGTGACAAAAGTACCTTTTATTGGGGCGACCGATGTTACAGAGCAACACAATGCTCTGCAGGGTTCCACTGCCATACAATCTAATATGTCATTACTTGCTACAAAACTGGGTGAGAATATGTCAAATTACAGTGAAAAATGCATTTTAGAAATGGCATAGTGAAGACACGAGAGTGGCGCTTTGGCGTGATAAATGGCTGTAAAGCAGAGCTTGCTGTACAGATGAAACTATAACAAGCTACCTTGGAAGGGAATGTAAGGCCGGCTAGTGGCTACGCTATGACAGAAGATAAGTGTGCTGGGCCTCCCTAGAGAGGCAGGGATAGCTTGCGCAGCATATGGCAAGTTGTGACAGTGAACAATTATAAATGCAACTCAATTTCCATCAAATAGCTGGGCTTTCTAGTACTGGCAACAGAACATTAAACCAAGAAGACCCATTGCCAGTTCCTGTAACAAAGTGAAAAGTAATGTGAAATGCAGACATTCTTGGTAGTAGAACGACAGGGACTATAGCAAAATCATTGTGGGCCTCTATGGCTTTTCAGCTGTCCCAGCTGAGCAGACTGGAGAAGATATTGCTGGACATGGGTCTTCAGTCAAGTGCAGGTCAAGGAAAAAAAATATGCAGGACATCTCTGCAATTAATTCACATTTACCAGTGTTTGTCCGTTTAAAGTGTATTTCCACCTTTGCAGTCAAATCTGAGAAACCCTCACACTATATGTTTGTCATATTTTGTCTTTTGCCACACGTCATATCTAAAATATATATTTTTTAAATTGAACTTTTATAGTTGTTTCTTTAGAGTGGTTTATACATAGGACTCTATAAACTGCAAATTATTCTAAATACTAGAATAGCTATGTGCAATTCGGTTAAGCCCCGTACACACAAGCGGAATGTCGGGAGACATCGGCCAGTTTAAAAAAAAAAAAAAATCCAACATTCAGCCCATGTGTATGCCACTCTGTCCGACAGAAGCCGGCCATTTGGCCGGCTTCTGATAGACAAGCATGCTGGAAAACCAGCAGCCGACCGACTCCCAATTGAAAGCCGAGCTTTGTGAATTGAAACATGTAACAAACATGGAAAACATATTAGAGAGTGTCAGTTCACCTTTAAAGATAAAAATGTAAAGGTGAACCAACACTGTACACACTGCCTGTTCCCACTGTACATACCTCCGGCGATCCTAAGACCTCCCAGCACTTTGTTCTCTTCTCTGCGGAGTGCTTTTGGGATGCAATAGATCTATTTTGATTGGTCAGCATAGTCAGAGTGATTCAGTCTAAACTAACCCTTTAAGGACCCTGCAAGTACAGCAAAATAACTTTTGATCTGTAAGAAATGCACTCAGCTCCTAAGGCCAGCTATAGATGGATCGAAATTCGTCAGTAAAGCCTCTGACGAAGGCCCTTTACCATGTGATTAGCCGTGTCCAATCATGGCTGATCATGGTGTAAACCTGAAGAGCCATTTATCGGCTTTTCCTCACTCGCATCTGACAGACACGAGTAGAGGAGAGCCGATCGGTGGCTCTCCAGACAGGGGGGGTCTGCGCTGCCCCCCCCCCCCCCCCCCGGATACCCACACTGGACCACCAGGGATGCCGCCAGGACCACCAGAGATAACCACAATAGATGGATGACCAGGGATGCCACCCATGGCCACCAGGGATGCCAGTAAGTGTCCAAAAGATGCCAGTAAGTGCCCACACATCTTGCCAGTCAGTGCCAACTATTATTGCCTTCCAGATATCTCCTCATCAGTGATGCCTAGCAGTGACATCCATCATTGCCCACCTATCATTGCCAATCAGTGCCCATATGTGCCACCTATCAGTGCCACCCATAAGCACCCATCAGTGCAGCCTTTCAGTGCCATCTATGAGTGCCCATCAGTGCCACCTCATCAGTGCCCGTCAGTGCAGTCTCATCAGTGACCATCACTGAAGGAGAAAACTTACTTATTTACAAAATTTTAGAACAGAAACAATTTTTAGTCTTTTTTTTTATTTGTTGCACAAAAAATGAAAACCCCAGCAGTGATCAAAGACCACCAAAAGAAAGCTCTATTTGTGGGAACAAAATGTTAAAAAATTTTGTTTGCATACAGTGTAGCATGACCACGCAATTGTCATTCAAAGTAACAGCACTGAAAGCTGAAAATTGGGCAGGAAGGGGCGAAAGTGCCTGGTATTGAAATAGTTAAAGTGGATGTAAACCCACCACTCTCCCAGTATAAACTAATGGCACAGTATTAATGTATAAATACATGCAAGCCTCCTGCATATGTCCCTACCTTGCAAATGTCATCTCCCTCAGCAGTAGGAGCCCTGCAAAACTCTGGAATCTGTGGTTGTGTCCCTTTGCCGAAGCTTGGTGGGCAGAGTCGTGATGTCACAAAACTCGGGGCCCCTCTCTACACTCTCCTATTCCTGAGTTATGGGTAACATCCAGTCAAAACTCAGGAAAGGCACCCCATGACTTCAGCATGCCCGATCATGCTGAGGTGTGGAGCAGCCAATCCTGTGAGAGCTAGAGAAGAAAAGAAGGGTAATGTGAAGCTGGAAAAGTAACACACTCTCTCTCTCGCCCTGCATGAGATAAAGAAATCAGATGTCAATCACAGCAGTGGGAGATGTGGCGACACAAACTGATCTGTGTGTCATTTTTTATCTTACTAAAAAACACAAGAGTATTGCTCAGAGCTGTATTAACTCTTTGTGGCAAGACTGGACACAGATGACTTGACATCCTCTACTGTACCAGGTAGAGGTCTTCATTAAAAAAAAAATCAGGTTTATATTCACTTCAAGTCTGTTTTTTGCTTGTAGCTTTTTGAGTGTTGTCAGATCTCCTAGTTTTCTCTTGCCAAACTACTCAGACTCACCTGCTCTTCAATTCCCACATTACAAAGGCTAATCATTCCATAGTTCTAAGATATAGACTGAGAGCGCTAATTACTCTCCCTGAAAAAACACCAGAAGCATAGTGGTGTGCCGGGTGTTCCCATGCAGCCCAGGCCTAGGCCTCCAAGCCACCTCCCTTCTAGTAAACTGCGTTCACTACTCCTCAGTTCACAAATGAACAGGAAGCCGCTCGGCACAGAGCACTTCCAGTGCAGCTGAGTGCAGCTGAGGCTGTAAAAAAGGGAATGTGGAATCTCTGTCCTCAGTCCATTTCTCTGTCTCAGAAGTGAGACATCAGGGGTCTACACCAAAGCCCTCCAACTGGGCTCCTAAAAAATTGTAAAAAAAATCATTATAATAAAGTAATAAAAACTAACTACTGACACCCAACACTACTGCCCTACTGACACCAATCTCTGTCCTAATGACACTGTTCACTGCCCTACTGACACCGTCCTCTGCCCTACTGACACCGTCCATGTTGTAATACATTTTAAAATGTTTGTTTACAAGAAGAGGATACTCAATGCAATGATCTTAAGGCCTTCTTGGTTAAAATAAAGCAAGGCTTTCAAGAAGACAAAGCAGCAAACAAAGTACTCAGGTCAGCTTCTAGAATTGTTGATATAATTTTGGAGTTTAATAACACTTCAAATTTGAAGTAAACCAACCAAAGACTTTTAATAACTAAATGTGGGCGAGTTTTCCAAACCTATTACGTAAAAACCTCAGCAGTGAATGTGTCGGATTTATGCAGCCTGCACACAACAGTTTAACTGTGCGTCTTTATCTGTGTAAACATTTACAGAAGCCCTGCAAAAACACGGGTCCATCCGAAACTCATTTGTATCCAAATGTACACGGGCTGTAAGAATTACTAACAGATGTAAGCTTTTCACTTGTTCAAATATTGTTCAAGCCAGTTGTAATTATGTGCTTATAAATAAAATATGAAAAGGTTTGTTAGCGAAAGAAGGTGTGAGGGAGAAGACAAATGGGGTTATTCATCAAACACAAGTACCGTGTTGAAGACAAAGGCAAAGCACCACAAACGCGTTATTCATTTTAATAGGCCTATTTATTAAAGCAGGGAGGGGAGTGATATCTTTTACAATGAAAATAAAAAATTTTAAATATTGAGAGATAGCAAGGTTGGCAAATAGTTATAAAGCACAGACAGTTTTTAAATGGAAGCGCCATTTTTAAAATTTATAATCCCATACACCTCTTGCCATTGGGCTACACGATCACCAATAGGGCGTACAGACAGCTCTCCCATACTGAGCCCAAGGCGCCATTGGGTCATTCTTCTCCTCTGAGTGCCCAGTGGTAGGGTTGGGGGTCCTGTCATGTAGGCTGTATGGGGCATCATGATTTCTAATGATACTCCTGATGGGCTCCTATAGATAACCCAAAGCTGCCAGAATCAAAAGGAACACTCCAACCACCCTCAGGAACTCCTGTTTATTGGCAAAATCATAAACAGGTATATCCTACTGTGCTAAAGGTCATCAGTGAATGGAAAAGAGAGAGTAGGAGATGAGCAACAATGGCAGATATTTTTGGCTTTGCGTGTCTCAGGAGGAAACAAGCCATCAGGACAGGTTTTCTAACTTGCCTACAACAACCTACAATGATTGTTCCCAAAAGTATCATGGGGTGAAACCCATAAACATAATCCAGTACATTATGTGACTGTCACACTTTCGCAATGTCATTTTCTATCAATTCATCAGGCTATATTTCTTTTTCTTTTCTTTTTTTTTAAATTTGTATCACGATAATGACACAGATCTAAAATAAAAAAAGCTCCAAAACATTTTTCCTAGATGCTAATTGCAGTGCATGGTAGCATAATGGACATCACAGAATGGAATTACATCTAGTGTACTATTGGCTTGGGCTTTGCATGTCCTCTATGTGTCTGCATGGTCTTCCGCTGAATGTTCATGATGCTTCCCACACAACAGGGCCATACTGGTTAAAATAGTAAAAAAAAATCTCCTCCTATTAATGAGGCAATATATCTTATAGTACACAGTCCAATATAATATTTCCTCAATGAAGAGCTGGTCTTGTGCAGATAGACAGACATATGATGGTTACAACCTAATAAAGACTTTCTCCATTTCACTTTACAAAGAACTCTTATCTACCAAAGAATTTCCGTGACTGAAGGCTCATTATTTTGTAACAACATATGTGCTCACCTATTAATGGTGCACTCAGTCAAAAGTGGAGATTAAGTCCAGGAAAGCATACAGAAGGCACAGAAATTTCTCACCACAATCCAAATTGCCTTGGAGGTTTTAATCTGTTTAGTGATACATGAAGCAGGGAAGAAAAAGTCCTACAGAACAGATGTTAGAAAGCAGACTTTCCCAACCCACATGTGAGGTGCTTTGTGAAGTCTGCTTACAAAATAAATTACATAGAAGTCAAGGAAGTAATGGAGTTTCTCTTTTTTAGCTCAGCTACTGTCAAATGTGTAACCATATGGTTATATTTTTTGCTTGGCGGTTCATCTTAATATAAAAATGCAACTAAATAATATACAGTTGTGTGAAAAAGTATTTGCCCCATTCCTGATTTTTTTAGCATATTTTTCCCATACTTAAATTATTCAGATCATCAAACAAATTGTATTATTACACAAAGATAACCCAAGTAAATCCAAGATGAGGTTTTTAAATTATTTCATTTATTAAGGGAAAAAAGTTGTTCAAACCTGCCTGGCCCTATGTGAATAAGTATTTGCCCCCTCCTATGCTGAATCATGAATGAACTGATTAACCACAATTTTTTGGAAAGCGGAGTTAACTTTCACCTGCCACACCAAGGCCTGATTACTGCCAGACCTGTTGAATCAAGAAATCACATAAATAGAAGCTGTCTGACAAAGTGAAGCATGCTAACAGGTCACAAAAAGCCACACATCATGCCACGATCTAAAAAAAAAAGATTCAAAAACAGATTAGAAGCAAAGTAATGTACATGTATTGGTATAGGAAAGGTTTCAAATCTATTTTTAAGGCTTTGGAACTCCAGTGAACCATGGAAAGATCCATTATCCACAAATGGAGATAACTTGGAACAGTTGCGAACCTTCCCAGGAGTGGCCGGCCTACAAAAATTACTCCAAGAGCATGACAACGACTAATCCAGGCGGTCATAAAAAACCCAGATCATCATCTAAAGAACTGCAGGCCTCACTTGCCTCAAGTAAGATCAGTGTTCATGATTCCACAATAAGAAAGAGACTGGGCAAAAATGGCATCCATGGGAGAGTTCCACTGCTGACCAAAACGAACACAAAGGCTCATTTCACATTTACCAAAAAACATCTTGATTATCCCCAAGACTTTTAGGCAAATATTCTGTGGACTGATGAGACAAAAATTTAACTTTTTGGAAAGTGTGTCTCGTTACATCTGGCATTAAATGAATACAGCATTTCATAACAAGAACATCATACCAACAGTCAGACATGGTGGTAGTAGCGTGATGGTCTGGGGAAGCTTTGCAGCTTCAGGACCTGGACAACTTACCATAATTGATGGAACCATGAATTCTGAGCTCTACCAGAAAATCCTAAAGGAAATTACTTTTTTTACATAAAGCCAGGCAGGTTTGGACAGCTTTTTTTGTCTTAATAAATGAAACCATCATTTAAAAACTGCATTTTGTATTTACTCTGGTTACCTTTGTGTAATAATAAAATTTGCTTGATGATCTGAGTCATTTGAATGTGACAAACATGCAAAAAAAAAAAAAATCAGAAAGGGGCAAATACTTTTCCACACAACTGTATATGAGGGCTGTGCCGAAAATAATGCAAAAGTGGGCTTAACTTTCATTAACTTACATAAGTTGTTAAAATTTCATATGTTGGTAGAGTGAAGCAGCTCATAGATGAGTTATGTTCTCCTTTTCACACATTCAAGCTGGATGAGGGGGGGGGCATCGTGCTATGTCAGCGGGGAGGCTTTCCTGCCATCAGAATACACTGATCAGGGCTGTGGGCTATAGCTGGTGGAACCTATTGAGCAGGGAAAATCCAACAGACTGGTTGTAGAGATGTTGATTAGTAGACGGACTTCTGTACAACCAGCCTGCCCATACATAAATAGAAATCCAGCCGGTCCCTGCTGAACCGGCTGAATTTAAATCCTTATATGGCTGGCTTAACTCTTCCTCTATAGCAACTCTTCTTTTTCATTGCGGGTAAATGCATTCCAAGCAGAAGAAATATGCCGTCACTGAATTCTTGACAAGGGTGTAGGCCAGGGGTCTCAAACTGGTGGCCCTCCAGCTGTTGCAAAACTACAAGTCCCATGAGGCATTGCAAGGCTGATAGTTACAAGCATGACTCCTTCAGGCAGAGGCATGATGGGACTTGTAGTTTTGCCACAGCTGGAGGGCCACCAGTTTGAGACCTCTGGTGTAGGCCGTCTGACATTGATGGTTTTCCACCGCATGGTCTGTCTTTAGTGCTGGTTTCCCCTTCTTTAAATTTCTTCATCCATCTGTGCACATTGTTCTTGTCAATCTGTCATCTCCGAAAACATCAGGTAGTCCTTCTGTGGATGTCTTGCATAGACAGTGGGACACAGCAGCTTCTGTGTACCAACAACGCTACTGGGAGAAGCCATTTGTATAGAGGATGTAAAGAGTTGTCAGACCAGAACCAGGGCCATGATGAAACAACATGATCAACCAAGCAATCTATGGGTATTATCAGAGGCTAATTTAAGAAACTTGCAATACAGAGTTTTTCATTTGTGCCTGGAGAGACACTTTGAAGATTTGCCATACAGGTAGATATATCACCATGAACAATAGATGGTGAGATTAACGGCCTACATTTACTCAGGTCACATGCCTCTGGGATCTTCTCTCACTGTGCTCCCATTGCTTGCAAAAAAAATGTCTGAGGGGGTGAAACAGAAAATCTCTGCATGTGTTAACGAGCACTTAAGATCCTCGTTAAGGCTCTGTTGTTGTCCATACAAGTAATTGATTATCTTAAGTGATGATCTTCCAGATTATTTTCCATTATAGATTCAGATTTATTGTTATCTACTCTAATAACATTACAATAAAGGAAGGAGGAAGGAGAAAAGATGGTGGGTGGTTGTTTTTTTTTAATGACCAGTATGACCTGTGTACATCTTGGTCAGTCTAAGATGTCTGATAACAAACCGAGGATCAGGTTTCCCTGAGAAATCTCACAGGTGTTCAGCTTGTGTGCCCCCAGGAACCAAGGTCCTGCTAGACACATTTCTCACTTCAGTAAGGAATCCTGTTTTGTGCTCCTGCTCACCCAAGTGATTCGAGCCTGGCCTTTCTACAATAGCCTGGAAAACAATAACAGCCCCTGATCGCACTGCGGACAGTGATTGATGCTACAGACCAAAGGCACCCCTAGCATTTTTCGCAAGCCTTCAGTCTGGTAAAATAAGCTTGCACTGATGTTTGGCTCTGCAATACATGTACACTGGAATATATTTCATTCAATATTCTACTTTCTGCAAACATGGCACTTCTAGAGCATTGCAACCTATGCTTCATGTCTGGCACACACTTAAAATACTATATAGAGACTAATAGACAGGCAAGGCAGAAAAGACTAGAAAGAAATACTAAGTTTAACCACTCCAGCACCAGGAGGTTTACCCCCCTTCATGACCAGGCTATTTTTTGCGATACGGCACTGCGTTACTTTAACAATTGTTGCGCAACGCTGTATCCAAATAGAGCTTTCTTTCGGTGGCATTTGATCACCTCTGCGGTTTTTATGTTTTGCACTATAAAACAAAAAAAGACAAACAATTTAACCACTTGCCGACCAGCAGCCGCAGTTTACTGCGGCAGAATGGCACAGCTGGGAGAAACGACGTTATGTAACATCTCTTCTCCCTGTGGCCACTGCGCCCGCTGCTCGCCCCCAGAGCCAATGCGAGTGCCCGGTCGCGATGACCGCCGGGCTCCCGCGATCACTTGTGACACGCCGAGAACTGGGATCTGTGTGTGTAAACACACAGTATCCGATTCTCTGAGGGGAGAAGAGACTGATTGTGTGTTCATACAAAGTATGAACAGCGATTTGTCATCTCCCCTAGACAGTCCCATCCCCCTTCAGTTAGAACACAGAGAGGGAACACAATTAACCCCTTGATCGCCCCCTAGTGTTTAACCCCTTCACTGCCAGTGATATTTTTACAGTAATCAGTGCATTTTTATAGCACTGATCGCTGTATAAATGCCAATGGTCCCAAAATGTGTCAAAAGTGTGCGATGTGTCCACCATAATGTCGCAGTCCCGATAAAAATGGCAGATCGCCGCCATTACTAGTAAAAAAAAAAATAATGATAAAAATGCTATAAATCTATCCCCTATTTTGTAGACGCAAACCAATCAATATATGCTTATTGCGATTTTTTATTACCAAAATTATGTAGAAGAATACATATCAGCCTAAACTGAGAAAAAAATAGCTTTTTAAAAAAAAATGGGGATATTTATTATAGCAAAAAGTACAAAATATTGTATTTTTTTTCAAAATTGTCGCTCTTTTTTTGTTCATAGTGCTTAAAATAAAAACCGCAGAGATGATCAAATACCACCAAAAGAAAGCTCTATTTGTGGGGAAAGAAGGACATCAATTTTGTTTGGATGCAGCGCCCTACCACCGCGCACTTGTCAATTAAAGCGACGCAGTGCCGAATTGCAAAAAATGGCCTGGTCATTCAGCAGCCAAATCTTCCGGGGCTGAAGTGGTTAAAAAAATACATAAATATAAAAAATATTTTTGCTATAAAACATACCCAATAAAAAAAATGTAAAAAAATCAAATTTCTTCATAAATTTATGTCATTATGTATTCGGCTACATATTTTTGGTAAAAAAATTCCAATAAGTGTATATTGATTGGTTTGTGCAAACGTTAAAGCATCTACAAATTATGGGATAGAATTATGGAATGTTTATTTTTTTTTACTAGTAATGGCGGCGATCAGCGATTTTTAGTGGGACTGTGACATTGTGGTGGACAAATCTGGCACTAAGTGACACTTTTTGAGGACCAGTGACACCAATGCAGTGATCAGTGCTAAAAAAAAAAAAAAAATTTGCCCGTCACTGTACTAAAGACACTGGCAGGGAAGGGGTTAGGGGCAATCAAAGGGTTAATTGTGTTCCCTGGGAGTGTTTTCTAACTGTGTGGCTGGTGCATTTACTGTGGAAAGACAGTTCGGTGTCCCTGCTTAGCAGAAACACAAGATCTCGGTCTTCCCTTCTCAAAGGATGGCGATCTGCCTTGTTTACACAGGCAGACTGTCGTTCTCCAGAACAATCGGCAGGTCCCGTCAGACATCGGGTCCATTGGACATGCTATTTGGCTCCTGCTGTATCCAATCACAGCAGGAGCGGGTCGCCAGCAGTGCGAGAGCACGCCCCAGACACGGACGCTAAGTGGTTAATCAGACACTGAATCAGACACTGGATGCAGGAAGCCATCCAACATGAAAATGTCATGGCAGTGCTTCGCTCACAGAACTCCAGATGAAATTAACAAGAATAGAATGAAAAGCCTATTACAGGTTAAACAACAAAACTAGCTTAGGATGCAATATTCACCTTCAATCTAGAGATTTCTCCCACAGTACTCTTATCTGCCGTTATATATCCTCCGTCTCATGGCCAGAATCATTCAACCCATTTCTAGATTGTGACTGGATAGTAAAAGAAACAGCACAGTGATGAGCTCATTTCTCTGTCATTTTGTTTTCTCCTCCTATCAGCATGCTCCTTGCCAGCACATTAACTGATTGGCTACTTGTGTTGCTTCTTCCTCTCACACACCAGCTCTGCTGTCCAGGGACTGCAAGAGGCAGAAGAGACCAGGATAATTCAGGTGCTTGAAAATATTTTTATTACTGGAATAATGATTACAGAGTTACATTAATGTGCATCTTTTATAGCTACCAATTGTTCACTTTATTTATTACACATACTTGTATAGCGCCGTCAATTTGTGCAGCACTTTACATATACATTATGCATTCATAGCAGTCCCTGCCCTCAAGGAGCTTACAATCCCTAGCCCACATTCATACATACACATAATACGGCCAATTTAGACAGGAGCCAATTACCTACCAGCATGTCTTTGAAGTGTGGGAGGAAATCCAAACAGGCACAGGGAGAACATGCAAACTCCACGCAGGTAGTGCTGGGGTTGGAATTCAAACCATCGACCTTAGTGCTGCTAGGTAGAAGTGCTAACCACTTAGCCATTGTGCTACCCAGTTTTAAACTTTTATTTTTTTGTGGCAGGGGCCACAGAGTGAAATGAGCAACTGTTGGCATCTATAGCACCTAATGCTCAGAATTGTAGCTTAGCTGGCACATGGCAGAAGTCAGAAGCACCTTCCAAGTGCCCATTTATCTATGCGAATTCAGTCTATGAGAGTTTAGTCAACCACAGCTGCGATAACGATAACAATGTAGAGCTATTTCCAACTCCAGAGCAGTGTCTGCTCACTTACCACTACTTACACCACCATCCATCTCTCTGCGCCACAATGTCCCTGGAAAGCTTTGTAATCCTTTACCCCTGACCCTCACATTACACTGTACCTGAAAAACTCACTTTCCGCATCCCAGAGTCAGCAGTGTCCATTCCAACCCAAACCAAACTGTGGGCTGAATACATAGCTGTTCTGTACCCAGCTCCATGGAGTGGCTCTGAAAATATCACTTTTCTCAAATCTTAGCAGTGCAACACCCCTGAAAATATAACTTCAGTGATGAAGCGTTTCTGTTTTTTCTCTTCAAGCAGAGTTCCACCCAAAAGTGGAACTTCCGCTTTAAGCACTCCTTGCCCCCTGACATGCCACATTTGGCATGTCATTTTTTGGGGGGGGGGGGGAGTGTGTACCTTCTTTTTAGTGGAACTTCCTGTCCCATTTCCTCCTTCCTGTTCTTGGCCACCTAGGCGACGCCTCCTCTTGCCCTATACGGCCCCTCCCTGCCAGCGATCTTCAGAGACACAACACTGGCCAATAGAAGAGCACAGCGCGACTCTTGCATGCACAGTGCCCGTGAAGCCGTAAGCTGTCATGGCCGGGTGCCCACAGTATCAATGGAGGCGCCGAGGGGAGGAGAGGGAGAGGAGCGAGGCTCTGGGGTGGCCGCATCGCTGGACCGTGGGGCAGGTAAGTGTCGGTTTATTAAAAGTCAGCAGCTATGCTTTTTGTAGCTGCTGACTTTTAATAAACTAAAAAACGGGTGGAACTCCGCTTTGGGTTTAAATTTAAAACTGTCCATAGGCATTAAGTGACAGTTTTCCAATCTAACCATTGGGTGACAATCTGTGGAAGACCCATCTAGAGTATAATAGAGAAAATTAGTGTATGTCGTATATGAGACACTGTGCTTAAATTGGATGTAAAGGCTGTTTATTTATTTTTTTACCTTAAAGTGTTACTAAACCCACAACAGTAAAATCAGTTTGTGTATGCAGTAAAGCATGCTCGTTATACTCAATGTGAACCCTAAGAGGTTAATCCTCCGCATTGTGTAAAAAGGCTATTTGATCCTGTCTTCTCTGTTCTTCCCTTTCTTCCACAGTCCCCAAACCATCTCCTGATAGAACAGAGCCTTGTGGGCTAGCTGCACATGCTCAGTTTGGTGTGTAATGCTAAAGAGTTTTTTTTTTTCTTGGGAGAGTGCATGTGATCAGCACAGGGCCAATCAGCACTGTACAGACAGAGGGTCAGGGGTCCAGCAGCCTCATAGGACAGTCAAGGGAGAATGAAAACTCCTCCTACAAGCTTTAACCAGTGCTCTGCTAGACACTGAAAAACGATTGCCTTTCCATGTTCTGAGTACTGTGGGAGGCCAAATATAGTGAATGCAGGGTCCTGGGTTTAATAACACTTTAATGCATTCTCTGAACTAAGGTATAAAATCTTCCCCAGATAGCAAGAATAACTTGCCACAAATTTGTGACAGAATTGAATTGTAAATCTGTTAACTTTCTGCATATTTTCACTGCCAAGTTGTACACTTGCAGAGTACTTGAAGCACAAGTTCTAGTTTACACTTTTCCCATTTGTAGCAAATGTGCATGGAAAGTCTCTTGCAAGAGCAAAGTTGCCATGGTGAATCTACAGCAAGAGCTCTGCAAGTCTACAGCATGAAAAGTCTGTCACAGTGACCCCTGTGGTGGGATGACTATTGCACAACATAACTGAACCAGAACTTGCAGCAGACAAAAAAAGGGCCAAAAATACATCCCTGGGAATTACAGACCAGTTAGCCTAACATCAATAGTATGCAAGCTCTTGGAGGGGATAAGGGACTGCAAGATTTTAGTAATGAAAACGGTATCATTAGCAGTAATCACCATGGATTCATGAAAAATCGTTCTTGCCAAACCAATCTATTAACCTTCTATGAGGAAGTGAGTTGCCATCAAGATAAAGGAAGGCCCGTAGACGTGGTTATCTGGATTTTGCAAAAGCATTTGACACAGTTCCCCATAAACGTTTACTGTACAAAATAAGGTCAGTTGGCATGGACCATAGGGTGAGTACATGGATTGAAAACTGGCTACAAGGCGAGTTCAGAGGGTGGTGATAAATGGGGAGTACTTGGAATGGATGGGTAGTGGGGTCCCCCACGGTTCTGTGCTGGGACCAATCCTATTTAACTTGCTCATAAACGACCTGGAGGATGGGATAAACAATTCAATCTCTGTATTTGTGGACGATACTAACCTAAGCAGGGCAATAACTTCTCTGCAGGATGTGGAAACCTTGCCAGAAGATCTGAACAAATTAATGGGGTTGGCAACTACATGGCAAATGAGGTTTAATGTAGAAAAATGTAAAATAATGCATTTGGTTGGCAAAAATATGAAAGCAATCTATTCCCCGGGGGGGGGGGGGGAACCTATGGGGGAATCTAGGATGGAAAAGGACCTGGGGGTCCTAGTAGATGATAGGCTCAGCAATGGCATGCAATGCAAGCTGCTGCTAACAAAGTAAACAGAATAATTGACATGCATTAAAAAAGGGATTAACTCCAGGGATAAAGCAATAATTCTCCCTCTCTACAAGACTCTGGTCCGGCCGCACCTGGAGTATGCTGTCCAGTTCTGGGCACCCGATCTCAGGAAGGATGTATTGGAAATGGAGCGAGTACAAAGAAGGGCAACAAGGGTCAAACAAAGGGTCCGGAGGACATTAGTTATGAAGAAAGGTTGCGAGCACTGAAATTATTCTCTCTGGAGAAGAGACGCTTGAGAGGGGATATGATTTCAATTCACAAATACCATACTGGTGACCCCACAATAGGGATAAAACTTTTTCGCGGAAGGGAGTTTGACAAGACATGTGGCCACTCGTTAAAATAAGAAGAAAAGAGATTTAACCTTAAACTAAGAGGGTTCTTTACTGTAAGAGCGGCAAGGAGGTGGAATTCCCTTCCACAGGCGGTGGTCTCAGCAGGGGGCATCGATAGCTTCAAAAAACTATTAGAGAAGTACCTGAACAACTGCAACATACAGGGATATACAATGTAATACTGACATATAATCAGACACAGGTTGGACTTGATGGACTTGTGTCTTTTTTCAACCTTACCTACTATGTAACTACCAGAATGTTTGCAAAGAACGTTGATCTGGAGTCATGCAATGAGGACATGCTGCAATTGTGCAACAAGCTTGTAAAGCCTGGCAAATCTAGCAATAGCTTAGCAAGTCATTCTCAAACTTGCAGCACAATTGCTTGCTATCTGGGTCCATGATTGCTCCCCCAAATACTTGTCTGATCTCGATCTACCGTTGTGCCCGAGAGCAGCAATGGTGCTCTTTCTATCCTCCCACAGGACTCAGAGGTAGCAGTGGGAGTCTATGGCTGCTGCTTCTGTCAGTCGAATCCTTTGGCAATAGAGCAGGGGGCGGGGCTGAGAAACACTGTGTTTCAATAGATGCACACAGCCTAGCTCAGGGACAAGCCTGCATGAGTGCCCCCATAGCAAGCGAATTTCTATGGGTTACTCGGAAGGGAGGAAGAGCCAGCAAGTGAACCCTAGAGGAGGTTTGGGGGTCAGTGTTGAAAAGCATCGCACAGAACAGAAAAGTATAACATTTTTATTATTTTAATTAAAAAAAAAAAAAAACTGAAAAAAACCTTTTAAATCACTTTAAAATGCATTTCGTACAGGCATATTTCTTGTAGTTAACACAGCACCAAATCATATTAATCTGTAGTCCTTCAGTGAAAGGACATGGTGTCATTGTAGGTTTTTAATATAAGCACTCAATTTCTGGTATCTGCAGTGCATAAAAGACCCATAAATCTATCATTACAAATGTGAGCATAACAGCCTACAGTATATCTACATATAATCAATTTATTTGCCTAGGGGCCTGTTTTGCCTGTACTGAGTACTGCTCAGACCAATTAGAAAGGAGTAGACTTCCAAAAGCTTGTCTTGAAAAATGAGCTGTTAGTGCAGATAAAAAGTATTACATACAGTGCTCAACTATTCTGACAGCTATTCAGACAGATACATTGATTTATACATTTATAGATCTGTCAATATAGAACTCATCTGTCTGTCTATCTCCATTAAAAAGTTCCAGAGTCTGAAAGACTGGAGAGCACCCAAAGGAGGTCCTAGGTCAGGATGTCACTGCTGGCCACCAAGACCTCAGCAGCTGCACCCACAGTCTCTTATCTTGGAAGATTAAATGGCAGACACCACACAAGTAAACAGTGCAGCCTTCTCCAAGGACACACAGGCAGACACTGGGGTCTTTCACTAACCTTTCACATTTTAGTGATTCAATCATGCTTTGCTGCAAGATGACACCTCAACCAATCATCTTCATTCAGTTAGATCATGTCCCTGTCATATATCACCTGTTACAGGCAACATGAAGACTCGGAAAGAAAGCAGAAAGGAATTGATTCTCCTCAATACAGGGGAACCAAATGGAATTACTTTCTCTCCGCAAGCCCAAGGACAAAATACATTTACAAACCAATAACCAGCACAGTAGTATCTGTATTACCATCACATCTGAAATATACTGAAAGATCTGACTGACAATTTTAACAGTAGTTGCCGTTATTCATTTTCATTTTGGTGCATCATCTGCTGTGCAGAATACTTATTATCCTGGATAAGGATTGTAAAGTACTTTCCATAATTTTAAGATGCTCAGCTTACAACTTTTGAACGCCATAAATTCTATGAAACCGGGGATGGATTGTGATCAGTCCCATTGGTCATGATTTAATAAGATCATGCATTGAGCAGTGATGTACAGAAGATCCGAGCAACCCAATTTGTGTTGTCATATACAGAAACCAATTCAATTTCTGTTCCCAGAAGTTTAGATGGAAAAGAACACTGAAAGAGTAGTTCTGAATTTCCCTTATTTGATTAGGAGTTTCCTCTGTAATGCATCTTTTCAATAAGAGAATGCAAAAGGATTTGGTGTTAAAGCTGTTTAAATGTCAATCCATTCCCGAGTCAGGGTGGATTTTTCCCTGACATTTGTGCCCCTTGCTGGTGGCTTCTCTGTATTTCACAAACTCCACTAAACCGTGTAGCACCCTCTAGTGTGCTACTAGTGTGAGAGTAGGTAAACTACAGTCTGACTCAGGGCTAAGCCTGAGTCATGGAATCTGGGTCAGAATTTACTAACGTTTAGGGCTGAGTGACTCATATAGGCAGCTCTCTTACCATATCTAGATTTAGAAGTTTGAAGAAACTTCTAGAAGTTAGTAGGCGGAGGCTAGGAGGGCTGTCCCACATGTTTAAGGGAGCTTGACCAATCCCCAGGCGGTGGGCCTGACAGGGGACTAAGGCAACCGTTAAATATGGATAAGCCATACCAGCAGGAGAGTCGGGTGGAAGATGGTATTGGATTGCTGAGGGAGACTGCTGGTGGTCCTTAAGGAACCCCTACCGGGGAGGGACTCTACCTCGGGCCGGGGCTCAGGTGGCTGGCCTGGAAGGATCCCACCACAGAAGAGGTTGGAAGGAGGATTTCTTGAGCTGAAGTAGGGGCAAAGAGGAAAGTGTGAGTACTACAGCACGTTGTGAGGACCTACAAGGGTGGAGACTGCCACGTGTAGCAGGTCTCCCTGGAAGATAGTGGTGTTTTTAAATCTTTCCTACCTTGCCCTGAGCCCAGAGAGTCAGTCGGGTGGACTGGTGAAGAGAAGCAGCCAGGTGGGCTGGTGGAAGAGCAGCCAGGTGAGCTAGCATTTCCTGCAGTGGTAGAGTTGGGACCAGTGTCTACAGAGGAGTGGAGGTACTCCAAGATGTAGCACACACTGCATTGTGCTATTTTCAAAAGGGACTGATAGTTCCTAGCTTGTAATGAGTTGTTGCTGAGCTAACAGAGACTGTTAGATACTACAGAAGAAGAAACTGGAGTTGTAAATGATAAAGGAGAAGGATCAAGAGGAACTGTAAATAGAGAGGAAGCTGTACCTGGTTTTGTTACTGCCACGTTGGGCAACCCATATTTCCCCTACCTATCCAAGTTATTATCCCCTGATAAAACATAAAACTAAAGCTCAAGGACTGTTCATGGACTCTGGATGTAAGCTAAAAAAGTGTATGTGCCAGTGTATGTGGTTGCATGGCGATTGAGAAGTTTCTCTACTGGCATGAAGTGCCATCGGCTTAAAGTGATTCTAAAGCTTTGGGGTTTTTTTTAATAACATGTCATAGGCGCTTGACTCTCGGACCGTCCATCATCTATAGTTGTTGGGCCTGCCTTAGGTGTCTCTCCCAGTAGGGTGCCTCGGTTTTCTTGGCCTTTATGTTCCATCTGTCCAGAACTTTTTGGACTTGACACATGACTTAAAGAGCTGTCCAGAGAGAGGTTCCACCATCTCTCCACCATTGCACAATCTTATTTCCCCCCTTTTCAAGTCCATCTGGGCCTTTCGGAAAATTATCCCACTGGTCGCAGCGCTGTCCACACATGGCATATTGGAGTCTCTGTATGGTCTCCTGAATTTACTACTGGCCCCTGAATTGTTATATTATTAAATCTTTAATTTTATGATATTTGTATTTATTGTCTGGGCAAGATAGGACTAGTGCTCTGTCCGGGAAGTAATTGTGCTGCTCATATGCTTGCACGCTACAAGTGTTGTTTTACAAACTTTTAAGGAAATTATAATAAAACTATGTGTTTTTAAACATTTGTATTCACCTCCTTTCTTCTTTTGGAGTTATAAGTGGCACTGTAATGTTCACATATTGGTTTCTTTTGTTTTGCTTCAATAACATGTGATACTTACCTGCTCTGTGCAATGCTTTTGCACAGAGCAGCCCTGATATTCCTCTCCTAGGGTCCCATGCTGGCGCTCTCAGCACCTGTGGATCAGCGAGTGCCCCCATAGAAAGCTGCTTCCTACGAGGGCCCCGATCCCCAGGCTTGCTGCCAACGCCCCACTCCCTCTTCATAGGACTTGACTGACAGCAGCAGGAGTCATTCTGTAAGAGGAGAGAGAAGCTGCTCTCGGGTACAGCGATGGATCGGGCTCAGGTTAAGTATTTAGGAGGGGCTGGGAGGATTCTGGTCACAGGTGGTTTTTCACCTTAATGCAGAAAATGCATTAAGGTTAAATGCATTCAGAACCAGGGGGAAAGATGTTGGGGGGCACTAAAAACTCAGCTCAGCCATGTGTTAACACCCCCCAGCTGCAAGTCTAAATGAATCCTAACTATTAAAAAAAATAATCAACAGATCTCTGCTGTCATTTTGACAGCCGTTTATTGCACTCTGTTATTTACGAGTGTCTAGAGCTTCTTATACAGACCAGGCCGATATCACAATAAACTAGCCACACAGGCAAAGATTTCACAGGCTGAATGAGAGAACTTTAATAGCTTCCCCCCTCAACGCTGTTTAGCATGGATGGTGGAATCTGCCCCGCCGGTTTTTGTATTCCGACAGCCAGCACCTGCGACTGGGTCTAAATACCCAGTGGCTACATCTGACTGGATGAAGTCACTGTTTGAGCCAACAATTTTTCACGCAAAGTTGGCCGAACTGGTTGGTGGTGACAGGGCCACCCACAGCTCGAATTGTGGCAGATTCAGCAGCAATCAGCCCAAATTTAAGCCCTGTATGGCCAAGTGGAGATCTACTGATTAGACATTGAGAGTCTGTAGGAATGAGATGTCAGATGCACAGCTCATCCCTGTACAATGCAGGAAACATCAGCACCATGAATTGGGAGAAGCTGCCCCTACCCCAGCTGCATCCCCCATAGCATGGAGCCCTAAACAGGAGCCTGTTCTGCTTCACCCTGCCCTAGACTGACTGTTCTCAGAAAAGTGGGCAACTGTCTCATAGACTTTTCACAGATATGAGGTCATCGTCTGGAGTAGCCAAAAAGGTTCAGACTAGGTAAGAGTCTTCTCATTTTTATAAATACACAGAAACAAGCTTGAGCTGCTAAGCACACACTGCAATTTTTTTGCAAAAGCATTGATACTACATGGCTTAGGACAAACATTGATTCATCCGATACTACAAATGCTTTTTTTTTATACTATTAACAGCACAAAGGTTTTCAAGCAGGCTTGAAAATCTCTTCTATGGATGCCAGAATTACCCTGTTATGATATTCATGATGAATTTATCATAATCCAAAATGTAGCAATTTATGATTGGAAATTTTGAACTTGATGGTAGGTCTACATTTTTTCCCAACTTAACTACTAAATTACTTGTTTAATTGGACATAATTCCAGCATTTGGGCTTTCGGGAGATCAGTAGGATTGTTGTGCTGATAAAAGGGGTCAGAAGATGACCTCAGACATGAGCAATGACAAGGATTAGGAGAAATGGCAGGACCTTTTCACTGGATAAAAGGAACTTTGGGAAAACATTGTTAGTGCCTGGTAATTTTCTAATCAATTTCAGTGGAGTAATTATTGGACGTGGTGGTGATTTTAGCAATGTGCACACTACATAAGTGTTTGGCCAAATAAAAACATTACACTTACAATGCATTCTTTTGGTATTATCACCGCATTTTTAATTTTCCCCAAGTTTTTTGTTTTATTAGTTGTTGATCTTGCCAGTGGAAACTGTATTTTCTACTTCCAAGCTATTTTCAGTTAGGGGCACTTGGACAAACCATATTACATTGGTTGGGGTGCTCACAACACCCTGCCTTTATGTAGATTGTTAAGTATTTTTTATTTTTTTTTAATAAAATAAAAAGCATTTACACTAACTGCTTAAAAAGTTTTAGCTGGAGTAAGGGCCCATTCACCGATAATTCGAAAAGGAGAGGTGCGCTAAACATCAACCTAAATAAGGAAAAAAGTGAAAGAACCACTCATGTAGAGAGAAGTGAAAAGGTGTATATCAGGTTTAAAGTCCTCCTCGTGATGTTGGTGACTCACAACAGGACAAGAACCTCAACCACATAAAATACACGCTTACCAGACAGCAAGCATTTTAACGCTTGCTGCTAATACCAAGCCAGGGCCTTTGTCCTTAAGAGGGAAGTCAAATGGCAGCTCGTATCATAGGAAAATTCCAACATGTAGTAGAGCAAAGCAGATGATCTAAGCCCTCTCCTGAGATCCAAATTCGTTTTCAATTGATGTACTCAAAAGGATGACCCAAAAAGAGAAAGCTCACAAATAGAGCTTTCGTTTGGTGGTATTTGATCACCAGTGCGTTTTTTTATTTTTTGCACTATAAACAAAAAAAGACCGATAATTTTGAAAAAAAAAACAATATTTTTTACTTTCTGTTATAGAACATAACAAATTTAAAAAAAAAATCGAATTCTTCATAAATTTAGGCCAATATGTATTCTGCCTCATGTTTTTGGTTTGAAAAAATTCCCAATAAGCGTATATTGACTGGTTTGCACAAAAGTTATTGCGTCTACAAACTAAAAAAAAAATTAATTTATTAAAAAAAACAAACAAAAAAAAAAATCGAATTTCTTCATAAATTTAGGCCAATATGTATGCTGCTACGTGTTTTTGTTAAAAAAAAAAAATCTCAATAAACGTATATTGTTTTACTCAAAAGTTATAGCGTCTACAAACTATGGCATATACTGGAATTTCCATTTATTTACTTTTTTAATAACAGTAATGGCGGCTATCAGCGACTTATAGCAGGACTGCGATATTGCAATGGCAACCGGACACTGACACTTTTAACACTTTGCGGGAACCAGTGACACCAATACAGTAATCGGTGCTAAAAAAAAAAGCACTGTCACTGTACTGACACTGGCTGGGAAGGGATTAAACATCTAGGGCGATCAAAGGGTTAACAGTGTGCCTAGCCAGGGTTTGTATTTACTATGTGTGCTGCTTTTACTAGGGGAAGAAATGGATTTTAGTTCCTGCTTTGTAGGCACACAAAATTCATCCATACCCCTCTGTCAGAACTGAGCTTTGCCGTGTTTACATAGGCAGAGCTCTCTGCCCAACGTTCGGCGGGTGGCGGCATATATCGAGTGTCCGACTCCCGCAGATCGACTTCTCCTGTCAATAATCACAGCAGAAGCGGCCCGCCGGCGGCCCCTGGAGGCAGAAGTGCAGGATCACATTAGTCTGTATATATGTGATCCGACGCACAGCTGCTGCCCTGTACCAGTAAAATGGTAATAGGGCAGTCAACAAGTGTTAATGGTACATTTCCACCATTTAGGTTAGCGTTAGACATGCATCTAAATCTACCTTCTTCTGAAGTCATGATCTGCGTTCAGCGAGGCTACTGACATGCAGTGAGAAAGTGATGTGACCTCCTCCTCACTGCACACCTAAAAGCAGAAAAAAGTGATCTGTGAGTAATAGAAGTTGTTTATACTTGCCAGATAACTTCTCCTGCATTTCGAAAAGCTTAAAACGCAGGAAAGCTTAAAGTTTGTTATTTAAAATAAAAAACAACAGGTTTACACTTACCTGCTCTGTGCAATATAATTGCACAGCGCAGATCTGAACCTACTCTTCTCGAGTCCCCCGCTGGCGCTTCTCTCCTCCTATGAGTGGACTTGTGTGGCTTGCTCCTGAGCCTCGCTGTCTGTCTATAGATACAGAAAGTGGACCTTGGTCCTGCTCCCAGCTCCCTTGATAGCAAAACCAGTGAGATCAGGAAGTGAGGGGAGAGAACCACTGCATAAAGGCACAGCGCTGGATCCAATGAGGGCTCAGGTAAGTATAAGGTGGAATACTACCAATGCATTAAGGTTAAAAAAAGTTCATGCTTTACAACCTCTTTAAAGCCCAGAAATGGAAGGCGCGCATACCTAGTGCAATAGCCAATAGGCCTAGCTTTGAGGAAAAGGGTGTGCCCCCGAAACACGTTAGCTGTACCCCGTGTTCTGTGCATGTCCATACACTGTGTAAATCCTAAGCTGAACAAACACAGATTGACACATTGGCCTGTTCAGCAGGAATCAATCTTAATTTAATTTCTGTGTTTGTCAATCCCTGATCAACAGAATTCGATCAGTAGATTGACTTCTATCGAACAGGACTGCTGGAAAATCTTCATTTGACCAGGCGCTGATGTGTGTATTCTGATAGCAGAGGAATCCCCGCTGTCCGTATACAATAACACAGTGGGGAGAATTCCTCCATCCACCTCGCTTGTGTGGATGGGGAAATCTATTAGTTCTCATTCAGCCCACTGAGTATAACAGCTGGCTTTTATAAAACGGGCATGCTGGAAAACCGGCATCCAATCAGCGCTTGTAGCCAATGGCTGTGAGCGCTGATCAACATGTTCTGGCTTAGGGAAGTCCCCCTGTCAGAACACACTAGCTCAGCGGGGGAGATTGTTGTACTAACATCGCTTTTGTTAGTACAGCGATCTGTCAAGTTTTTTTTTTAACCCACTGGGTTGAACTTAAAAAAAATAAAAAATACCCAAGTGTACCCAGCATACCTGTGTATACCCAGCTGTAGACTACCCTGTCCATAAGGGGGTCAACACTATTGTGTGATTACCCTGTAAAAAGAACAGGGATGCCGCAGATAATAAATCTATTTTACGGTTCATCTAGTGACAGATTGCATCATATATGTCATTATTTTTATTTTGCCCACAGTTCTACTTTAATGGCTCAACTGCCATTATCACTACATATATTGTAGTGTGTCAGGTCAGTACTGGACATGTTCTTTCAGATTCATAACTGTTACATTATAGAAGTATTGACATTTTACAGAGCGTAAAGGAGATTTTCTTGAGTGTGAAGGTAGAAAACAACAGTATTCCACAAATAACAGTTTTTTTAGAATGCTACAAAATAGCTTGAATGAAACAGGCCAAAGAACATCTAGTTTAATATTTAACAGTTACCAGAATGACTAAAACCTAATAAAATGTCAAACTAATAGGTTTATTAAAAGTTTGCCATTCAAACCTGGAATTTGCAAGCTAGCAAAGTTTTCAATTCGCCAATTACAGTGAAAAACAAAAAACAAAACAAAAAAAACATAAAAAAGGTAGAGAAGGCAAAGAAGGTCCCAGTGATACCTTTTAGTGTCTAGCTAAAAAATATTAAAAAGATAAACATTTTCAGAGCTATAAAGCTATTTCTTGAGATGAAAAATAAAACGCCTACGGCAAAAATAAATACATTTTATAATATATATATATCATATGTGTATATATATATATATATATATATATATATATATATACACACACACACACAGAATATATATTTTATTAGTAGATAATAAAAGGCGTTAGCATTACAATACTAGTGAATGTTTACCAAATGCGTACTATATAGGCAAAGCCTGATTGGGTGAATTCACAACACACCACCAGATTGAACCAATATGCACCAATTGTGTGTCGCAAACAGAAAACAATGACACACAAATTCTGCTTTATGACAGAATAAAAGAGGTAACAAATCATTTTGCACCAAAAACTTTGCAATTGAAGATACACGAGTCGGACCTAATGCTATTTCCAACCATTTTTTTGGTTTAGAATAAAGTGGGGAAGGAATCAAAACCCCAAATTTCCCTGCTATCTGGGGCTCCAGAGACCTCAACCTTCACTAAAGCTGGCCATACACTACAGATCATTTTTGTTCAAATATTTGTTCAAAAAATTACTACATTCGATGAGAAATGTTGCTTGAAAACTTTGTTTGATTTTAACATTTGATTTCTGAAATGAACGTACTTTCCAAAATAAAAACCACATACCCTGTTACATGAGAAGTACTTTAGCTTTAATAAAGGCGCAACATCCCTATACAAAATGCCTAAAACAAATGCAAGAATTGTGGGACTTTTGAGGCACAAAATAGTAAATTTACCTAAAATTGCATTCACTTTCATTATTACAATTTGAATTGTTTAAAAAAAAACTTCATGACAAATAAAAGTTATTAAAACTAGATAGAACATAGCCCCCAATTGTCACCTGATATATCACCATGCTAACACCCCAGTAGGTTACCCCACCTGCAATTTTATTGAAATTCATATGACTATGTGCACCGTTGGGTGTTTCTTGGATTCGAAAATTCCACTTTTGCAGGAGAAATGGGGGTCAAGTTGCTCTACAGATCACAAATCATACATTAACATTCACAAAATATATACAATGCATCTAAAAACATTGATCATGCACTGATCTGAAATAGCTGCTGATCCTCCAGACTCATGGATAACACACAACCTGAACCACAGCCAAAGTGGAGACCAATGAGGGTGAAAAAGGCATGAGCCCCCAAAAACAAACAAATCCCTCAGTGCCCCCAATGGGTAAGTAGGCTCTCCAACTAACTGGTGTAAAAGATCTAAAGGAAAAAAAAAAGTGTGGAAAAATTTTCCATCCTGCTACGTCAACGTTTCTCATCATTGCAGTTGAAAATGAAAATGAACATCGATTTGCCTTACTAGCAATTGAAAACTCAAACAAAGGTTTAGAAAATTAAAAATTTTGAATGAAAATCTATCAACTTATATCCAGCTTTACAATCACAGTGATAACTTAATCAAAAAGGAAGTGAGGGAAAATCTCGAACAGTAAAGTCTGGTACACACGGGCCGAATGTCGAGAGACATCAACCGTTAAAAAAACCTCCGACATTCGGCTTGTGTGTATTTCGATCTGTCCGACAGAAGCCGGCCGTTTGGCCAGATTCTGAAAGACAAAGATGCTGGAAAACCAGCTGCTGACGACTCCCGATCAGTGGAGAGCGCTCATCGGAGTGTTCTGGCGGGGGTGACATCCCTCTATAAGCTCAGCGGGGGAGATTGCTGAACTATAGTGAGTACAGCAGCTCCAAACGGAGCTGACAATTTTTTTTTTTTTTTTGTTCAACCCGCTGTTGGGAGACATCGGCCGGTGTTCTGTCAAAAGAGCCAAACTTATGAAAATCTTCAATTACGTCACTTCTGGTAATTGCGGATTTTGACGACTTTTTTCACAGAACAATGGCAGCGTGTACACTACGGTGGCTGCCATAGTATATACACTGCCGGTGCTCTGTGAAAACAGCCAAGTCGTCATGTACTGTAGTCTATACACTGCCGGTGTTCTGTGAAAACAGCCAACTCGTCATGTACTGTAGTGTATACACTGCCGGTGTTCTGTGAAAACAGCCAACTCGTCATGTACTGTAGTCTATACACTGCCGGTGTTCTGTGAAAACAGCCAAGTCGTCGAAATCTTCTATTACTGCTGCTGGAGAGTCACCGGAAGTGACTTAGTTGGAGATTTTGACGAGCTGGCTCTTTTGACAGAACACCGGTTCAAAAGAAAAAAGTGCCTGACATTCGGCCTGTGTGTATGTCGATCTGTCCGACAGAAGCCGGCCTTTCGACCATGCTTCTGTCGGATGTGCATGCTGTAAAACCAGCAGCCAACCGATATCCCGATCAGCACTCTCAGCCAATGAAGGAGAGCGCTGATCAGAGTGTTCTGGTGGGGGGGCGTCCCACTGTCAGAACACAAGAGCTCAGCAGGGAAGATCGCTGCACTATTGTCGGATCGTTAGTACAGCGTCTCTGACCGGAGCTGACAGTTTTGTTTTTGTTCAACCCGGTGGGTTGTACAAAAATAGACTTGTATTGTATATCAGGCTTTAGTGAGGAGACATCCCTCAAACTAGCATATAGCAGCAATATTTTATATATGTTCTATTCTTTTCCCACTTGATTAAAAAAAAAAAAAAAGTTTTGCCTGGACATTCCCTTTAAATCTCAACTCAACTCTAGCCCCGGCCATGTATTGTTACACAGACCAGGACAGTGTTTATCATTTGTCTTTTTTCTTTCTTTTTAGGCATCAAAGTGTGACTATTCTGATTCTAATACAAAACCAGTCTGTGTTAGTTACTAAATAACTCTCTTACTCATAGCTAGCGGTCAATTTTCAGGATATTTCTTTAAAACTAAACGTAAAGGATAAATTCACCTTTGGAACATGTAACATGTTCCAGCATCTGCATCATGTCTCCCCGATCCTCCCCCCTCCTTATGACGGCGGGCGGGGGATCTTCTCCCCGCACCCACTGTCATAATTTGAAAACAGCGTGGCCATGCTGAGCTCTGGCAGCGTCATTCAATTACAGTTTCCTGTGAATGAATAGACTACAAGTACCATCATCCATTGCAGTTGACAGCTTGTAGTTCTCAATGAACTACAAGTGCGCTGGTGAAAAATAAATCTTCCTGCTCTCAAGTAACTTCCTGCCAGTATCAGAGGTACAGACAGACAGCTATCCTGAGGGTCTGCAGAAGCCGAACATTACACGCAGGATCTACTGATTACCTGCAAAAAAAAAAAAAATATGCATTTATATATTTTTTTAAAAAGTTGAAGGTATCCTTTAAATCTGACAAAACAAAATTTAAACTGCAACATTCTAGGCACAAAGACATCTGCTGATGACTGTTACAACTGGAAGATATCCAATGTAATTATTTTCCATGCAGACAATCATTTCAAGAAATGTTATCAATGCAAATGATCTTTGAAGTACATGGAAATTACATAGACGATATCAGCTGTTGTTCAAAGTGTAATCGGGGGAAAAAAATATAAAAGTGCACAAAGCACATACAACAAATCACTGAATATAGAACATTCTTTGTTCATTCACCTAAGATTATCTAGATATTGAAATGTCTACGAATCTTTTTTTTTCTTTTTTTAAACTTTTGACGAGTTGGCTCTTTTGACAGAACACCGGCCGATGTCTCCCAACAGAGGGTTGAACGAAAAAAAAACACTTCTAATTTCTCTTATTTGCTCCCTTTTGGTCTGTTAAATATAAAATTTTACAAAACTTTACAGACTCCTAAAAAATAATATTATAATAATAATAATAAATGCACATTTTTTTACCTGCAAAAAAGTGCATTTATTATTATTATTTTTTTTAGAAAGATGAACTTATACTTTTAAAAAAATGTAAAATATAAGCAAATGAAAAAAAAAAATCAAAAATGGAGTAGATACGATAGAAGACGGACAGCAAAAAAAGACCAAGTGGTCGAAGCTTCCCTTTATCTAATGTTTCATTTTAATTAGCAGAGAAAATAGTTAGTGCCCTTCAATATTCCAGACAGTTTGATGCAGAAAACCAGAGTGTCATACAATAAATTCATGACCATTTAGGAACCAAGATCCGGTTAGCCGTGCTGTAGGCATACCTCCCAACTTTTTGCCACGTCCTCTTAACCGCCCCACGTACATAAACTGTGGCAAGGCAAAATACCTGTACGTTAATCCTCTCTTCGGCTCTGGGGCGCAGGTGCCACCAGAACCCCACTCCCGCTGTGATTGGACACAGCGGGAGCCAACCAGTGGGTCCGGCGGACCCGATGTCCGCCAGAAACTCAGCAATTGTTCAGAGAGAGGCAGAATGATGGTCTGCCTATGTAAACAAGGCAGATCGCCGTTCTGCTAGTAAGAAAGACAGAGATCTTGTGTTTCTGCTAAGCAAGTACACAGATCTCTGTCTTTCTTTGGTTAAGCCATCCCCCACACATTAAGAAAGTAATCCCAGGGAACACAGTTAACCCTTTGATCGCCCCTGTTAACCCCTACCCTGTCAGTTAAAGTGATGCAGTGCCGTATTGCAAAAAACGACCTGGTCAGGAAGGGGGTAAAACCTTCCGAAGCTATAGTGGTTAAAGCGGAGTTCCACCCAAAAGTGGAACTTCCGCTCACTTTTCTACTCCCCCACCCCTTTCGGGGTCGGGGGGGAGCGGATACCTGTCTTTGACAGGTATCCTGTCCCCACTTCCGGGAGTCTGACTGTGGCGAATTACGCCAGCAGCTCGGCTCCATCCTTCCCCCGTCGCTGGGCCAGTAGGAGAGCGCAGCGGAGCCTCGCACATGCGCAGTAGGGTTCCTGGCATGAAGCCGTCAGGCTACACTGCCGGGTTCCCTTACCCGCAGTTGCAGCGGCAGCACCCGACAGCTGATGAAAACATGAGCTGCGGTGCCGACATCGCTGGACTCCAGGACAGGTAAGTGTCCGATTATTAAAAGTCAGCAGCTGCAGTATGTGTAGCTGCTGGCTTTGAATTTTTGCAGGGATGAGCGGACCTCTGCTTTAAAGGAGAATTATACAAAAAAAAAATTATTAGTTAAACCCACAAGTGCTTTTTTTTTTTACCATTACTGGGCTTTTGAAATTTACATATGCAGCAATTTATAAATTGGATGAAAGGTTTAGTCCTGGGAATCACTTATCGAAGGATAAAAAGTGCATTTTATATACAACTATATAGATCAGACCAAAATGAGGGACAAAGGAGGAGGAAAGAGGGACTTTGTTGCAAATCAGGAACAGTTGGGAGCTATAGTGTAGGTATATATATGTAGGCCATAGGAGTTAGGAAGAAAAGTGGATACACAAAATAAAGCCCCTTTGAGTTCTGGGTAATGGGGATGACACATGTGAAGATGGGGCCTTGGAATGGCTTATGTAAACAAACAATAGGCCTCTTATTTTAGCAGGCAGTAAAGTGGTGACATATCCTGTCTCCACTCATCACTCAGAAACACAGGCTAACCCTTTTCCACATCTCCCAACTCCATGTTGTCACTTCACACCTCACTGGATGGTTTTTACACCAGAGTTGCGACACACACAGGACTCCTGAGGGGATAGGCGTTTGTTTTGGCACACACATTTACACTCCTTAAACTACAGTTCACATCCCTGCTGTGACGTGGCTAAGCTGGTTCTTGGATGCAAGTCGCAGTTATGAAAAAAACACCTAGGGGGATATTGTCAGCTAGCATGTCCATATCAAAGGGAAGATATTTAGACTATCAGGCAGACTAATTATATTAAACCAAAGGAAACAGACACTAAAACAATTATCCATTCTGTAATTGGTCATAATAACACATTTTCTTCAGTGGGTGAAAGACTTTTATTGTAAGTAAAAGTTTAGTTACATTTGTTTAGGAAGCTACTTCCATATCGGTTGCGTAATGGTTTCTAATGGCTGCACTAGGAGCAGTCTTATGGGAGTCTGCTGCCCAGTCCCTTCCCCTAGGAAGTATGTGGTGTATTGTTAAGCCCGGAATATTGGCCGTAATCAGTCGTTACACTAGAATCTGTCTGAATTTAGGCCTGTGTGTACAGCTGCTTGTCTAAAAGCCGATTTCACAACTGGCTTCTGATTAACGAGCATGCTGGAACACCAGCAACCGATTGGCATCAGATCCAATGGCTGTTGTGTTCAGGCGGAAGGGCGGCCACCCTGTAAGAACACAATGGCACAGTGGGGGAGATAGCTGTACTAACATCACATAGTTAGCATAGCGACCTCTCAGGGTTTTTTTTTTCATTCAGCCCACTGGGGTACATTTGTAAACTGGTACATTTGTAGCAGGCTTTAGCCTTTTTACACCTTTATTTATATTTTTTCCACATGCAGATCAAGCTGTCTAATAAAAGTAACTGAGACAGGGGTTGGGACAAACTTCAGCACAACCAGGGTTGCTTTAGGCTGGGTTCACACCTATGCCAATGAGATGTGGTTTTCCCTGCATCCAATTCGCATGTTAGGAGATTGTGACCGGCTCTCTATGGAGCCAGTTCACATATCTTCGCTGCGGCTCCAGTGCGAATTTGCACAGGGGTCCTGTGCATCTTTTGGTCCGTTTCAGGTAAGAATTTAACTCAAAAATTCGGACTGAAATCGGACCTAAAACGGTGAACGGGGACGTACCAGACCCCTGCTGTGAGCCTCATGCGGCAATAGTGTGCACCCAGCCTAGAGTGGTACTAAAGCGTCTGTTACCCCAACACTTCATATGCTTGGTATGTGCCTGCTGTACCATGTACATGTATGAGAAAGTATTCTGTTCTCTTTGTATTTCTTCCTTTAGTTGAAATCCCCGGTGATCCTGCTAGTCCCCTTGCTTTCCTAATAAAAACTGACCACACTAAGCAGGAGAGCACACTGTGGTCAGTTCTCTAGCTATGCTGGGAGCTCAATGTACTCTCCTCCAATGATCAGACTTGTCCTGACATGCCCTGCTGCACAGCCATTCACTGGGAAGCTCAGTGTGCCACTGTTTATCCTCCCTCCAGCTCTTATGCAGCTGAGAACAGAGGGAATGTGATCACTAAAAAAAAAAAAGGGAAAAAAAGTATATATCTTATTTATCTATAAAAAAAAATTTGCTTTTCATTTCTATTTTAAACTATTTCTATTTTAAACTGAATTGGTTTGTTTTACAAGGTGATCGTTTACAATCACTTTAAACCCCAAAACCAAAAATGTATATATTGCAGCTTACCAATTCTTAAAGTGAAGTAGCTGCATTAGTTTTCTTTTTTTTTGGCTTTGCTTTACTTTATTTTGACTTGATGATCCAGCCAGTACCACACTTTTTGTCTAAAGCCGGCCATACGTGGATCAAAATTCAGCCAGTTTAGCAGGGACCAGCCAAGATTCGATCCATGTATCTGCAGGCTGCATTTAACTCGATCCATTGATCAACTTGGGTACAACCAGCCCATCTGATTTTTTTATATTCGATTACTGCCGACGGTTAAGCCAATAGCAGTAATCATTGTGTTTTGCCAGCCAGGAAGGCTCCCTGCGCCCTCCCTCCCACAGCCAGCAGAACACAATAGCGTTGTGGGAGGCATGATTGTGTTGATGGAGGAATCAAGGGATTTTCCTTCCTATCACCCATGGTGGAAGGAAAGAAAATCAAGTCATCTATGGCCTGCTTGGGATGGAAGAGCAATGGAGACAACATGGGACAGCAACACTAAGTTTTAGGGAGAGGGTCGTATTAGAAGCAGATGTAGATGGACTTGACTAATGCCCCGTACACACGGTCGGATTTTCCGACAGAAAATGTGTGATAGGACCTTGTTGTCGGAAATTCCGACCGTGTGTGGGCTCCATCACACATTTTCCATCGGATTTTCCGACACACAAAGTTTGAGAGCAGGCTATAAAATTTTCTGACAACAAAATCCATTGTTGCAATTTCCGATCGTGTGTACACAAATCCGACACACAAAGTGCCACGCATGCTCAGAATAAATAAAGAGATGAAAGCTATTGGCTACTGCCCCGTTTATAGTCCCGACGTACGTGTTTTACGTCACCGCGTTCAGAATGATCAGATTTTCCGACAGCTTTGTGTGACCGTGTGTATGCAAGACAAGTTTGAGCCAACATCCGTCGGAAAAAATCCTAGGATTTTGTTGTCGGAATGTCCGATCAATGTCCGACCGTGTGTATGGGGCATAACAATTTAAAGGCTGAACTTCGGCTAGCACTTTTTAAGCAGTTACAGCGAACTGTTTTTTTTTTACTTTTTGGGATAATTGTTTTAAATACAGTTTATGAATTCAAGCCAACAATTGAATGCACCCCTTGGCAGTGTTCAAGTTTTGTCCATACCCTCTAATTGACACATTTGTAGGGCAGCTTGGTCTGTTAAAGGAAGTTGAAAAATAACAGTTACTGTCCAGATCACCCGGTGAAAATGTAGGGAAAAAATCCTAAAAAGAAAACAAATGCAGCTACAAATACACTATAAGACATTACATCACTTCCAAATTTTTATTCTGTCGTACGAGAATTTTCGTATTTTAGTAACGTCTTCTATTTTGATATAGAGACTAGCGTGCAAAAAAATAAAATAAAATTGTCAATCATTTGTCCGATAATCTCATTGTGTGTATCAGGCTTTAACCTCCCCAACATCTTGGGTGCTAATTTGAGCTTCCATCCATTGATGTTTTTTTTTTTTTTTTGTCTGATCACTATTGCTTTCCTAGGTAAAGATGCCTATATAGACATTAGATCAAAGCCTACTTTCAAGCTGAAAATGGGTTAAAATCTAAGGTCTCAGGCACCCACAGACACCTCTGGCTGAGGTCTGAAGGGTCAACTAGGTATTATGGGAAAGTATTTTGTCAGCTTTGAGTTAATTAATCACTCACAATACTCCCTGGTCACTGGTAATGAGGTAGTACTCATCTTTTATTGATCCTTAGGACAAAGCCCAGATGAACCTAGGGGGAAATATACATCATCAATCAGTCTGGACTGAGTAGGCTGATGGGAATCATTCCACAAGTTCACTAATGGATCTGATATGCCAGCACTTCAAGTTTCACAAAATCACTAATGAATAGACTTTAGTCTTAGGGAAGGATGCCCTAACTTTGACCAGTCAGAAGTCTGGTCATCGTGATAAAATACATCATTTAGTACATTGGTTACTTTAGTATAGAGATGACAATCAACAAATCCACCTATCAAAACCGATCATGGCATCATAACTTCTCCATTGCAAAAGTCCACTATTCAAAAATCATGGTTTGCCTAAAGCTAGCCCCACACAATAAAATTTGGTTGTACAATGCCCTTTAGATTTACCAAAAACAATGTTGCATAAGGGACCTACCCTACCCTCATGCTACATACCTGCTGGAAAAACCAACAAAGATTGTAAAATCAGACTGTAATGTCTTTAGCCAGCTTAGCACAAGTAACCCAAAATGCCAGAGTACAAGAAAATATGCACAGTAAGTTCTTCTCAATGCGAAAAAGATATGAAACATTTTCTTATAACATATTTTAGTTAGTTGCTTTACAGAGTCAAGGACAGAACATGCATTGCTATCTAAAAGTAAAGAATTTCTTCTATAATAATAAAATAATTAACCTTTCACAAGCACTTTTGTAGAGGAGATAGAAGGCAATTCCTGTGTCAACAGCAACCAGACAGGTTAAAAAAACCTTTATCTAATCAATATTTTCCCATGATACGCTGGAACTGTAAAGCTGGCCATAGATGATTCGAATCCAGCTATGGGCAGGCTGATGGTACCAAAGCAGATCCATCGAGCAACTTGGGTACAACCAGCAAGTTGGATTTTTCATGTGGTTATTGTCAGTGCATGGTTTGTTGCAGTTGTGGTTGCAATGAAAGAAAATCAGACCGTCTTTGGCCGGCCTAAGGTAGGCCATAGATTTTCTGTCCTGCAACCCATGGTCAGTGTTGATGGGGGAATCCCTCCTGTGGACCTATTATGTTCTCCAAAGGGGGGGGGGATAAATCACACATGCTGGTTGTACCCAAGTCGATTGATGGATCAACTTGCATACAATCAGCCTGCCCATAGATGTTTTGAATTTCAGCAGGTCCCTGCTGAACCAGCCGAGATTAGAACCATCTATGGCTGGCTTAAGTGTCATTAACAAGCCATTTTTAATTAATAGGAGGGGTGACACTCCTCAATTTTAGGTATACAGTTTGTACATTTTGCCAACCTCTTATGTTTAAAGCCCCTGCTGAGCAAAGTGGATTCCATCCCGTGTGAAAGAGGCCTTAAGCGGAGTACATACACAGCTGGTTGAACAAAAATAAATAAATAAATAACTGACAGATCTCCGATGTTGATGCAGGGATCTCTGCCAATGAGACACTATATTCTGACAGGGGGACTCCCCCCGCCACCGCCCCCCCCCCCCCCCACACACACACACACACACACACACTCAGAACACACTGATCAGCGCTAGTAGATCGAATGCTGGCTTTTCAGTCTAACCATTCGATAGCAACCAGTCATTCGACTGGCTTCTGTTGAACAGACAGCTGTACACACAGACTGAAAGTCGGTTGGTTCCTGCTAAACAAGCCAATTTTCAGCCTGTGTGTATCAAGCATAAGGCTAGGCATACATGGATCATTTTCAAGTCTTTTTGACAAAAGTTATTCATTAAATCTATGGACAGATGGGGTACAGCCCTCCTCCACTGCAATTGCATGTATATGTATATGTAACTAAGGTATGTACTAAATCCTTGATAATTAAAATGTAGCTCTGGGTTGGTGGCATTCATATGGCCACCACACCATGAAGTTTTAGATGTTATGGTTACCATAGTAGATCTTTGGCAAGAAAGGTGAACCACACACTGCAGAGATGGTTCTAGTTAAGGGTGATCTTAAGCTATCAATCTATGAAGAAGAAATGTAAAACGTAAGAGTCCTCATTAGTTCTTGCAACGTAACCCATAGGTGGCCTAAAGCCTAGCACACACCACTATGCTCAGGTCAGATCTCCCCTGCTGTGCTATTGCGTTCTGACAGGTGGACGGTCCCCCCACCAGAACCCTCCGGTAAGTGCTCTCAGCCATTGGCTGAGAGCGCTGATAGGGAGCCGGTCGGCAAACCTTTTTTGGTCATGAGCATCTCGTCAGAAGCCGGCCGGAAGGTTGGATTCTGTCGGACCAGCTGCCATAACACACGGGCTGAATGTCGGCCAGTTTCTGCTGATTCCGGTCGACATTCGGCCCGTGTGTACCAAGCTTTAGAGTTGCAAACAGTGTCTAAAGCATTGGTTACAAATATTTAGGTTCATATGACTTGCCTCAGAGAGGTACTGAAATGTCCATTAACCTATTTCAAACCTTACCAACTTGCTCCATAGTGCAACAACATGGTTATTTTAATCTCATCTACCAATATATTCATGTTTATAAGTGCTGCCAGCAATAAATATTGACCACATTAGCGGTGTGTTGATTGAATACTGCTAATTTTTTTCCACTCAGCAAACAAAAGGTGGGCCTAAAAGCTGGTATACATGGGCCAAATATTGGCCATTCAACAGAAACTGGCCGACATACGGCCATTGTGTACAGCAATCTGTCCGGCCTCTGTCGAACGATATGCTGGAAAACCAGCAGCCAATTGGCATCTGATCAGCTCTTGTAACCAATCGCTGTGAACGCAGTCCAGTGTGTTCAGGTGGGGGGTGGACCCCTGTAAGAACACAATAGCTCAATGGGGAGATCACTGTTCTAACATTGCATAGTTAGTATAACAAGCACCTCAGGTTTTCATTTTTTTTTTTACATTTTTTCAGTAAAAAAATACAGTGTGTACTAGGCTCAAGTCAAGTTGCTGACCCTACTTTTCTCTCCTGTAGTTAGACACTACAGTTTGGACACAGCTTTATCACTAGCCTCTGATTGGACAAGAAAGAGAGCAGCAGCAAACTTATGAGGTCAACTTGCTCCTCTCCTTCTGTCAGCACCTGTGTATGCATGCAGAAGAGCCTGATTGGTTCAGTGTACTGACCACCCTCTCCTAATCTATGTACTGCTCTAAAAAGCATTAGAAGAGGCTCATAACAAGTTGTATTTATTATTATTTAAGGTATTTATATAGCGCCGTCAATTTACGCAGCACTTTACATATACATTTTACATTCACATCAGTCCCTACCCTCAAGGAGCTTACAATCTAAGATCCCTAACTCACATTCATATACTAGGGCCAATTTAGACAGAAGCCAATTAACCTACCAGCACATCTTTGGGGTGTGGGAGGAACCCGGAGTACCCAGAAGAAACCCGCACAGGGAGAACATGCAAACTCCAGGCAGGTAGTGTCGTGGTTGGGATTCGAACCAGTGACCCTTTTTACTGCTAGGTGAGAGTGCTACCCACTACACCACTGTGCCCATTTAGAAACAGATTGTTGTCTTCTTTTTTTAAGAATACAACTACAAGATTCAAAGATTTTAAGATTCAAAGATTTGTTAAACGTAATTTGCTTTATTCAGGAAGCATGAAAGTGTTAAGCTATAAATACATTTCAGGAAATACATACTGTACACTGTTCTGGTTTCACTTCTAGATTGCAGATTACTCATCATTAATCAGAAAAGAGAGGCTGTGTAAAGTGGAAGGTCAAAGTGGTTTGCATTTATGACACATCTAATACAAGTCTGTCTACATTTTTACATGGAAGTGATACCAGTCAGCCCTAATTTTCACACCACTTACCGATGACTTACAGTGTTGAGAATTCCAAGCTTGTGAATGTACAATATATGATGATATAATAAAGTAAATCTTAATAAACGATATATTAGAAGGTATTAAAAGCAAGGAAAGACTGGAACATGCTCAGTTTGCTCCTCAGATGTAAAGTTTTTTTTAAAATAGACCAAGAACAGCAGTTGCTTGGCCCAGCTGTACAGGGCTAGACAATGGATTCCTCATACTGTAGGCACCAGATCTTTCCCATGTGGAGCTTAAAATAAAAGTAAAGCTATAGAAATACACACTGTTTCTAATTTTAGGCAGAGGTTGTTTAACCTACTGTATGGATGGTGGGAAAAACATGAACTGCCATTCTTTGAGTCACCTGGAACTTTTTTTTCTTCGCATTGATATATGTCCCCTGGAGCAGGACCCGGGTCCCCAAACGCTTTCTATGGCAACAACTTGCATATAAGTCTTTAAAATGAGCACTTTTGATTTTTCACATTCGTGTCCCACAGACTTTAACTGTGTTTGCGTATTCGAACAAATCTTTTGTCTGTTGGCATGTTCTGCTGCGAACTGGGGGGGTGTTCGGCTCATCCCTAGTTGTGCAGTAGTGCTGAAGCCCTCACAAGGAACATGCTGATAGGAAAAGAGATCAGAGTGACACAACAGTCTTATCTGTCTGCTGCTTTGCCTTTACTCTCCAATTACAGGCTGCTGCAGGGACAAGACCTCGTTGTATTACTTAAACCCAGCAGAGAAAAGTCAGGTCTCCTGCATGTTCTGTGTGGCAGGGCTGTTTAAATCTCACAACTGTGTAGAGCGAAATACTAATCCTTTTGGTAAAACAGTCCCCATATATGTATTTCATCTGTTGATTTGGCTGTTTGCCTGGGGTTCAGCTTTTTTAAAATGTTCTAAAAAATTGCCATGAATGGAAATTCTGTAGCTAAAACTAAAAGCCTCTTGTGACAATGGTGACAGACTTTCCACTCCAGTTACTTTGCCTTTTCTGAGTTCTCAAATACATTGAATATGTAGAATATTTCTGTACTTCATCCAATGACTTTCAAGGTAGTGTGTGTGTGTATTTTCAACATTCCATCACAATAAACATTTCTACCTCATGCTGCCTTTTACCTCAGAACGCTAAAAAAAGAAGTGTCTAAATATGGTTTCCCCGAAGAATTCCTTGGAAAAAAAAAACAAAATGAGCCACTTGTACTCAAGCGTTGTCTAGGCTTTATTTGGTGTGAAAATAATATTTCTGCTGTCAAAATAAAGGTAGATTATTTACGTATATAGAGCTATTTTGCGGTCATCTATATTTACAGTCGGTCAGATTACATTACACACGCACAGGGAAATATTGAAAATGTTTTTTCTTTTCTTAACAATTTATTTTGTCCAAAGTAGGTTGTGATCTTTTCACTAAAAGATATGAAATTCAAATTTTCATTCAGCTATAACCAACATCGGTCAAACTCTGCTTTTATCTTTGTTTTGATCTCATAGAACGCCATATTGCTCTGAAAGGAGGGCAGAACCTGCTAAAATCAACAGAACCTGGATTGGAACATTCTAGTTCTTGCAATTCTGTCGACACCTTCCCTAAAGACCACTTGCATAAAGAATGTCATTCATCTGGGATCAACTGATTTTAATTAAGATACTTGACTTAAATGACCATATGACTGAGTTTGTTAGCTTTACCTTGTGGCTGTACAAGCTAAACAAGCCCTACATCCACAAAAAAAGTCACTTTCAAGTAAAACTTCACCCAAAACATTTTTTTTGTTTAGTTTGGCTGCAACGGGCTAGGTTTCTGTCTACTCCTAGGTCCTAAATACTCCTGCTAAACTTGCTGTTCTTCCCCCAATCATGATCCACCCATGACTGTCAGGGCCAAACTAATTAGAATGCCTACTCAAGGTGCAAGTTTTCATGTTAACAGCAACCAAGTGGACGAGCGGACCGTATGAAGAATGTGCTACACAGGAAAAACCAAAAAGTTCAGGGTAAAAGTCAAGCTCCAAGTGACACGAACACCAGAGTGGAGGATACTTACCTGTAGAGTTCACAGACACATTTTAAAAAGTAAATGGATAAATGTGCCAAAAGATCTAACCACTTGACTGAAGAAACACAAGGCCAAATTGTGTGAAAGTGTGGCATTTTATCCAAACGAAGAATCATCTGGGGACAAAACAAGTGATTGGAAGGAGACCAAATATATTGTAAGAAGAGGTTATCACACCTCTGCAAATCCAGTTTTGCCCACTAAATGTCTTCTAATGGTGAGATTATTGCTACAAATCCAATTTCCACCTCAAGTCTTATGCAAGCCATGTATATTGGAGAATGTTCAGACATGCAAGTAAAATTTGACCACCAATAGAGCAGAAAATCAGAATAGCTCTTTGAATTTTGGAAAAGGACAGGGGAGTGGCACTCATAAGGAAATGGGACCAAGGCTCTGAGGCCAGCTTATAAGCAGGAAAACAATGGTGATCTGGAGAAATCCTTTACACTACTCAGTTTTTTCCATCTGTGGCAGCATTTGGCAGGGGCATCGATCGGCTTATTGGCTCACAATCATCTCAAACCTATGAGTACCCCTATAAGCCACCCACAGATGGTTTAAATCTTGGCCGGTTCAACAGGTACTGGCTAAGATTTGATCCATCTATAGGCAGGCTGATTGTACCCAAGTCGATCCATTGATTGACTTGGTTACAACCAGCATGTTAGATGTCCCATCGGGAGAACACAATAGCTTTGCCAGAAGGATTCCCCATACACTGACTGTGTTGATGGGGGAATCAACCGATTTATTTTCTTTCCTTCAACCTGTGGTTGCAGAAAAGAAAATCGCATCATCTATAGTTTGTCTTAGGCTGGCCATACACATTTTGAATCTTGGCCGGTTCAGCAGGAACAGACAAAGATTCGAACCATTAATGGGCAGGCTGAATGTACCAAGCTGAACGATCAACCAACTTGGGTACAACCAGCCTACTGGATTCTCTTGCGATTATCGCTAGTGGCTATAGCCGCTAGCGATAATCACTGTCTTCTCCCAGGGGGTGACAGCTTTCTCCACCCTCCCCTGCCGAGAGAAGACAATGGCCTGGCAAAAGGGATGGTCTGTGTTGATGGGGGAATCAAGCGAATAAAATTCGCTCCCTGTATGGCTGGCCTTAGAGTCATTGGGCCTGCACCATCTTTAATCAGTATAAAAATATGACCAGCAATCTGGAGCTGGCCACAGTATGGATTACAGCATGTAATAAATAGAAGTGGTGATCGAGATTATCCTCTGCTAATGGTTTTCAATATAATCAGCAAGATAAGATTTCAATGTACAAGGAAGAAAATCAAGGCGATACAGAAGATCTTGGGACAGATCTCTTTATCGCTAGCTACTAGACTTTGCTTTGATTATCCATTGTTTCCCATCTGAAGCTCCTTATCTTGTTTTCGCAAACAAACATTTCAAAAGGAGCTCTGTATGCAATACAGGAGTAAAGCCATTCTGCTGTCAAGCATAGTGGCAATCCAGGTGGTACAGACATGCATGCTTGAACACGGGTGTGACAAACAAATTGAAAAATCTATTTACTGACAAACCTGAACCCAAGCAAAGATATTATTAAATCCTATGAGTTCAGTTGTTGATATGTTTTCTGCTAGGACTCATGCTACAATGAGGCGCTGTGTTAACCTGTACCATCTTGATGCTTTTTCTATTCTGGATTCTCAGATTCAAAAAAAAAAAAGCAATGATGGCACAGACCTCAATTTGCGAAGGATTACAAATTACAAATCATATATATGCACAAATTTCCTATGATGGTATATACATATCTCTGAGGGCGAGTCTTGGACTTTTCTTTCATTATAAATTGCACATACAGCTCTCTCTCCTGATTTATTTTTATTACAGGAATTTATATAGTGACTATTTTCACATTGCTTTACTTATTGTACATTCACATCAGTCCCTGCCTGCAAGGAACTTACAATTTAGGGTAGGCCACACATGATGCAATTTTCTTTCCTGCAACCACAGTGCAGTAAGTTGTCCCTATCGGGAGAACACAGTGATTATTGCTGGTGGCTAAAGCTGCAGGAAATAATCGCACATAAAAATCCTGCATGCTGGTTATACAGTTGTACCCAAATCGATCAATGGATCGACTTGGGTACATTCAGCCTACCCATACATGGTTCAAATCTCTGCCGGTCACAGCTGAACCAGCTGAGATTGGAACAGTCTATGGCCGGTTTCAGGCAGAGGTTGTCAGCTTGTAAGATACAGGGAGCCTCAAATGCCACCCTGATGTCTCAAACAGTCAGTGTTGATGGGGGAATCACTCCCGCTACACTATTCTGACAGTGGAAGGTCTTCCTGCCATCAGAATACAATGATCACTGCTGGTGGCTATAGCCACCAACCATGATCGTATGGGAAAAAAAAACATACAAGTTGGTTGTACCAAAGTTAATTGATAGTTTCACTTTGATACAACCAGCCTGCCCATAGATGGATTGAACGTTTGGCCAATTCCTGCTGAACCGGCCAAATTTCAATGTGTATATGGCCGGCTAAAGGGGTCTATCTTGAGCGCATACATACACATAATGGGGCCAATGCAGACAAGAGCAAAATAACCTAACCGCATGTCTTGGGAGCATAGAAGGAAACTGGAGTGCCTGAATATTTTAACCCTTTTTCCCAACTTTTGCATTGCAATGAACATACATCCCTATACAATGTCTTAGGGGTGCATTTAAAAAGCAGTATTAACTTACTATACAAAAACAAAAAAAATTTAAACAGCGTGCCTCTGGGTTTGGGACTCTGAAGCCTACTAGGTGCTATTAAAGAAAAGAAAATCATGCGACCTGTCGAGGCCATGTGTCTGGCAATCCTCCAACACAGAATATTCTCTGCTATTAGGTGTCTGGTGACCCCCTGTACGATGTGGTTTTAGCCACAGGCTGCCAGGTCACCACAGTACAAAGTAGTGACATGGGACTGGCAAATGGAACCACACTGGGCATCGAGGGACCAAGCATTTAACACAACCACAACTGTTTCTACTGCTAAAGAGTCTTCAATGTAGAGAGTGAAGATCAAAGTCAAAGCCCACCAGACTGACTGTTTAATTTTAAATTTCTTTGGATGCCTATTTTTTCCTTACAGGGGTCCTTCTTTAGCTTTTTTCTTTTTTTACTATTTCTCCAGTGTAACAGAAACAACCTACAGCTAACTACAACTCCCTTTGGGTCGTCCCAGCCTCATTTCTCCTAAACATTTAGAAAAAGACTGTTGGCTTTTATTTCAGTGCTAACATCAATCAGGTCAATTCTCTAAGAAACTATCAACACGTACGAAAAAATAGCAGAAGAAAAAGAGGGCTCTTGTGAAAAAAGCATCTTTTTAAAGGGTGTGAAACGATTGTCAGTTATTTGTTAGCTGCAGGCTTTTTCCTTTTTTTTCACCAGTCAACAAGCTCCTCGGCTTGTCAGTGGGTTATGATCTGATAAGGGAGCTCTCTGTTTATTTTCAGACTAGCCCTGGGGAAGAAGAGAGGAACCTGATTACATCAGGGGCATCTCAGAACTGACAAGACCTTTGCCCTAAGGCCACTGGGGATAACAAAGAGGAAAGCAAGAAGAGGGGAGGGCGAAAACAGCTGAGGTGGCTATTTACGGGTCTTCTCCACAAACAGGAGAGATCATCTCAACCAAAAAGAAAGTAAACAAGGGACATCTGCTCTCTACCTAGGCTGTCCTGAAAAGGCCTTCTAATGTACTGCTCGCTAGCAGTGGGTAGCAATCACTGTACAGCTGCATGCTTTAGGCCCCCTGGACATTATCGAAGCTTAAAATATAGTTACCTTTCACTAGAGACAAATTTCTGCAATTACTGCTAAATCTTGTACCGCTTAATACAATGTAACTCTTAAGTTAAATACTTAATTGCATTGTATACATTTTTTACCAGCTCACTTACCGCGTTAATTGTGTTTCTGCTTCATGCTTTTTTTTTCCCTCAGCACTTGCATGAGTTATTTCTAATAATGCAAAGTTTAAATGCACTAAGATGACATAATCTCAAAATTACTTAGAACAATTTCTATTTTTATGACTTATTTAGCAGAGTTTCTTTTTGCATTTTATATAAACAAATGCAAACTAATTTTAGCTTATGATAGCCAAAGAATATTAATGTATCCCTGAATACAAAACTTTTATTTATTAGTTTTGGGTGGGAGAAAAGTTAAAACCCATAGATTCACTACAACCACCCCACAAAGAGGTAGGACTCTGATGGGGACACTGATATAAATTGGTACTCTGATGGGGACACTGTTCACTGGTAAACTGATGGGGACTCTGATGTAAATTGGTACTCTGATGGGGGCACTAATATAAGGGGGGGGGGCCTGATTGGGACCCTAACATAAGGGCAGGGGGACTCTGATGTTATGGGGACTTGTGATGTTAAAGAGGGGCTCTGATGTGAAGGGGGAGCTTCTGAAAGGGAGGGGGGTTCTGATGTGATTGGGATTGGGATTATGATATGAATTATTTCCTTGGGGTGTGTTAATTCCATCATGAATGCTGCTGCCAGACTCTATGCTACCCCTCTCTGCTAATCCCTCCATTGGCTTCCCGCTCACCCAATAAAATTTAAAATACTAACTACTTACAAAGCCATCCACTACTCTGCCCTCAGCTACATCACTAACCTAGTCCCAAAATACCAACCAAATCGTTCTTTTTGTTCCTCCCAAGACCTCCTGCTCTTTTGCACTATCATCATCTTCTCACAAGCTTGCCTACAGAACTTCTCCTGAGCCTCTCCCATCCTCTGGAACTTCCTAACCCAATCTGTTGGACTATCTTCTAGTCTGTCCCTGAAACCCTTCACTTTAGAAACCCTTATCCTGCCTCCACCTAACAACTGTTCTTTTTATTTTCTCAATGTCCCACAGTTATTACATTCTATATCACTTGACCCTCCCTTTTACATTGTAAGGTCTAAGGAGCAGTGTCCTCTGATTTCTCTTGTATGGAATTGAATTTTAAGCTGTAATGTCTGCCCTCATGTTGTAAGTCGCTGCGCAAACTGTTGGTGTTATACAAATCCTGTAGAACAGTGATGGCGAACCTTGGCATCCCATGACGCTCAACTACACTGCAGAGCGCATGAGCATCATGGGATATGTAGTTCCAAAACATCTGGGGTGCCAAGATTTGCCATCACTGCTGTAGAATAACAATAATAATTAATTTACATTTTATTAATTCATCATTTTTTTGGACAGCCTGTGAATATTTGTAAAATATATGACGTAGCACTTGTGCTCTATAGTCGATTGGTTGGTGGCAAAATTCCTCCAAACTTCTATTTGGCTAGCAAACAATTCTGTATGGCTGCAGAGAGGAGCACAGAGAGGAGTAAGTGTACCATCACTAGGATTTTTGAGTCGTAGATCTCTGGATGGGGATGCAGAGGTAAATGTTATGCACACAATTACATTCAGCAAGGCTAGGTTGGTCTTTAGCCTCTGATTTTTTATTATTATACAGGATTTATCTAGCGCCAACAGTTTGCACAGTGCTTTACAATGTAGGGAGGGGACAGCAGGGAGTTCCAGAGGATGGGAGAGGCTCTAGAGAAGTCCTGGAGGCGAGCATGGGAGGAGGTAACAAGGGAGCTAGAGAGCAGGAGGTCTTGGGAGGAGCGGATAGGACGATTTGGGTGGTATCTGCAGATGAGGTTGGTGATGTAGCTGGGGGAGATGTTGTGGATGGCCTTGTATGTTGTGGTTAGTATTTAGAATTTTATACGGTGGAGTAGAGGAAGCCAGTGAAGGGATTGGCAGAGAGGAGCAGCAGTCACGGATCGTTCCCCAACATTAGACTATCATAGGCTTCAGTTCATTAGCATAAACATCCATGTCCAGAGGACAGAAGCGTACATGTGTGTGGATCAGAGAAAAAAAATAATTTTAGGTTCATTCACCAAATATTTTAATTTTTTGGGGGTCTACAATTCTAGTTGACTTTAGTAGGAATTAGCACAGGCGTGTTTGGATCCTAGAGTGGACCCACCTGAGCTATCCCGCCAGGAAGCCATCAATGCACAACGTCAATTCTAATAGACATACATTCGCCACCCAGCAGCCACACGTATATTCCTGTCAGGATAGCTCTGGTGGGTTCAGACTAGGATGAATACACAAATACATAGGCATAACAATAGAACAATAACCTCAATCTCTCAGGCTTAATGTACACGGGACATTTTTATAACCTCTCCTGAACAATTTAACTTGACAGATACGTCAATGTGGGTTGACAGATAGTAACCCACGTTTAAAATGTCCATTTTGCTGCATTTAGCGGCGTTTTGCCGCGTTTGCGTTTAGAAGCGTTTGAAAAAAAAAAGTGATATTTGGAGACAAGATTGGTGATGTAGCTCGGGGCAGAGTTGTGCATGGCTTTTTATGTTGTGGTTAGTATTTTGAATTTAATTTGGGGTGATTGGGAGCCAGTGTAGGGAGTGTAGGGCTAGTGCCCGCATGTGTGCACTAGCAGTTAACTACAGATATCTTCACTTTTTTTGGTTCACCTACAACCATGAAAAAGTGCATTTTAAAGATGTTTTACCCTACAACAGGTGAGTGTTGTAACTGCAGGTCCTGCATTTTACCAGAGGACGTCAGAGAGCTTCTACCAAGGGACATCCAGCAGCACAAAGAGGTTAATTGTAAAAATGTTCGTTCAATTTTCTAATGGTTAGTGGCGTCAAATCAACAATCATTTTTGACCACAGTGACATGGAATTTTGAAGGAACAGAATGGAAATGTTTTTTTCAAATGAATGAATGTCTAACAGCGAATATAGTTTCCGTTCAGAAAAACCTATTCACTCCTAAACTGAAACTTTTTTTTTTTTTTTAAGGACTTTTGAACCACAGTAATTAAGGCATAGAATGTATTAATGAGAATATTTGTGCAAATGTTTGCATGGAGTTCGTTTGTAAATCTGTGTATGACCAGCTTTAACTCTTGGATCTGACGTGAGTTCATCTTATTTGTTCTCCATGACACTACAAGCCAGGCTCCAGGTAGCCCTATGAGGGGTTAAAGGTTCTTTGTGTTTTGAGGAATTAGAAAGGTGACACTTCTGAATAGCAGGTTATTTCTTTAATCCCCAGTCAAAAGAGTTCATTCAGTGGCCAGCGAAGTTAGTTCAGCGGGTACTTTACATATAACTTACAATATCAATATTACCTTGTAACCAATTTAAAGAAAACTCTAGGATAACAATATCCAATGCATCTACATAAGATGTTTTGTGCTCTTACCATTTTTTTTTTTTTACTGTGGACATCAGCAATTTTGAAGTAACCCTTCACAGTGGATAGAGAGCTTCCTTTAAGGATGGGGTACTGTCAGATAAGATACATTTTCTGCCAACCGTGGCTCTCCTGAATAACAAACCCATGGCTTTCACCCACTGTCAATATAAACTTCTGCTTCACATCACTAATGCGGCCAAACAGACATTGCTAAGGCTTGGGAGTCCCCTTCCCTGGGTGTACTCGCGGCAAAAAATAGAATTACCCAAGCAATGATTCACGCCAAACTGGAAGTTGTCCTATTAGATAAAAGTACATACATTTGAAAACCTCTGGAAACTCTGGGTAACCCATTACTTGCCCCCCGGTTTTGTTGAATGCTTACCGCTTCCATGACTTCCCACAAATACTTTCTCTATCCTGATTTTGAGTCTGTCATCACTCTCCTAGGCTCCCCTAGGGGATCCCTTACCCCCTCTTGTCTCCCTTCTCCTCCCCTTCACCCTTCCTTCCCTTGTTTTGCTTTATCCAATTCCCTTCACTCACTCATCTGTCTGCCTCCTCACATCCTTTCAGTCTCTGTCCTCTTTTCTTCCTCCTGTAGCCTTTCTACACCCGGCTCAGGCCTCTAGATAGGTCTGCCCTCTAGTACGCCCTCACTGATCACCCCAAACTGCCGTCTCCCAGTTCTCCCATTTTGTGGTTGCCCGATTGTTTATTCAGCAGGTCTCAGTAGATATATTTCACTATTTTCTATAATTTGCGCTATTCATTACTGTTTTTTTGTAATTAGACAAATTACATAATTGAGATTGAACATAGATAGATTTAATTCATGACATTTCATTGATTATTTTTTATTTTTTCATTTTTTGGTCAGATATCACTACGTGCTATCTCTAAATTTTTCTGGTAGTGTGTCGGTGTTCTATAAACAAAACAGCCGGTGCTGATCACCTACCGATAGAATATACTTGAATTAAGCACTATTAAACATTGCTTAATCCCAGGGGATTGCCTGAATGTTCTGCTTGGACCTTCTGTTCTCCTCCATCTTTCCTATTTGGACATCCAGCAGCAAATATATTTTTCTTTTATACCAGGTTATAATTGGTTCTTTTTTCTGACTTTTTTTCTGTGGTTGGTGTTTGGATTATGCTTGGGTGGGCTATATTTGTTTTGGTTTGCCTTTCCGCCCTAAACGATGCTCATCATATGCCCCTGTTTCTATGTGTTCCATTGCTAACATATGTGTTTTTTTTATAGATGTACACTGATCTCCATGTTTAATAAGCCCCCGAGGAAAGGACAAGCTCCTGAAACGCGTCAAGCTCAATTTTTTTAAATGCAGGAGACTGTATTAGTGTCACTTTGTATCTTTATGCCAAATTAAATGTATGGCTCCTAACCAATCAAGTGTAATGTTTCACATGCACTGACTTCTTATTACAAAAATATTTAATAGATTACGTTATATATATATCAGTTTTGTATCTACATCTAGTTCCCCTAAAATCCCAACCCTTGTTTGGGGGAGCTTTCTTTACGGTGGTTTTATGGTGTTTTGATGAAGAGCTGTGCCTCTTACGGCCCTGATGGCGCTATCTGTTATTTCTATAAAAAAAATTAATAAGGCTGTACTCTTTATAAAAGCTAAATTAGTGATTATTTTACAGTTTTAGGGTTTTTTTTTTTATAAAAAAAAAAAAAAACTTTGACTGCAAAGAAAATACTTACCTGCCCTGCTGCCCACACCACAGATTTTCCCTCTCTGGAAGAGCCAAGCTTGCTAAAGAATCTTCAGCACACTACACTTCCTGGTGTGTCGGATGCCTTGTTTCCCCCTGCATGCTCGGGTTTTTTCCACCAGTCCCTAAGTGTGGCCATACACTAAATTATAAGATGAAACAATCAGCACCACAAGTAAAAAATATTGTGATGTTTAAGCCCGGGTTCACACTATAATGCGCTGCGGACCACACAGGAGCGCTGTGCGTCCCTGTTCACCGTTTCAGGGACAAATCAGGGCCGATTCTATGCCTGAATTAGGCCCTGAAACGCAGCCAAAGATGCACAGCGTTTTTGTGCAGTGCGCACTGCAGCCGCCCCGAAGATATGTGAACCGGCTCCATAGGGAGCCAGTCACATTCTCCTGCTATGCGAATTAGAGGTGCGGAAACGCACCTCTAATTCGCATAGGTGTGAACCCGGGCTAAATAAGATAACCTAATAATAAACGTGCACAGCTGCTAAAAATTCCAAGTGGTACACCACACTAATTTCAAGATGGATAGTAAATAAATGTAGCGCTATGTGTAAAATTATAAATATAAAGTGGAAATCTCTAAAATAAATAAATCCTACATATAAATAAATAGTCCATAAAATGAAAAAATGAAGAAATAAAACATGAAAAACTCTTCTTGTGATCAGTGTATCCACACAATTCCACCACAGTGATTGTTCATCCTCAAAAGGAGGGTCAATTGTATACTCCACATGGAGGAATTGACCGCTACCCTCCATAATACTGGGGAACAATTCCGAGACGTGGAGGCCCTGGAGACACTTCACAGGCACAAATACATACCTGCAAGAGGTGGCTGAATCTACAACATAAGGGAACTAAATTATTAACGCACTGAGCTCAATATTGGACCGTGTGTTTGTAAACTGTGCGGGAATGGATCCCGCCTACCCCCCTCTTCCTCCCTCCGCTCTACTCTCAAGTTCCTCTCTCTGTCTTTCATCCAAACTATGCTTCAGCACCTCAGCCGCTGTTACAGCTGTATTATAACTGTAGTGATCATATGACACATAAAGGCTATGCAATTTCTGGTGTTAGGATGACGATACATGATCAACACATTTGATCGACTAACTCTTTATGTTTTGGTTAGCATGATAAATGTTCAAGGCGGCACCTTAGGCCTTCTGGTTTTCATGTCTATAAAGGTTATCATATAGACAAAATAATCCTTGATCGACCAACAAGATTATTTCTAAGTTTTGTCATATCTTTTAATTCACGGAATTTGTTGACTACTGTATACGTGTAAAAAAAAAAAAAAAAAAAAAAATTATGTGACCCATTGTATGTCAAGGAACTTTGCCTTAAATAAAGAATTAAAAAAAAAAAAAAAAAAAGGAGTGCACACCACCACCAGTAAAAATGCGCGCTCACCTCCCAGATGAGTCAAAACTCATATGCGGATCTCCCCACAAGCTCTTTGCTCTCACTTCCTCTTCCCAATCAATGGTGGGTAATCCAGATGGCTCTTTTCTTAATGGTAACTCAGCTCATTAATATCCAAAGAAACGGATCATCTCCCAGCTTGGCTCAAGATTCCATGAGATCAGGACATGTAAATAATAAGTATAGAGACCATAGTGTTCTCTGTATACAAATTTATTCAAAGCCCCCAAACACACAAGTTGCACTTACAAGATAAAAACTTTTAAAATCACATAAAAACCTCCAGTGTAGCACCGCCATGTGCACATACACAGTGCCTGGCTGGACGTGACTATCAGCTCCTCCCTTCTAGACGCTTATCGGCCAATCACAGGCCTTCCTCAGTAGTACTAAGGCTACATGAAATTCCTCAGCCGTAATCTCAGACTCCAAAGAGTCTTGCACATCATCTGGTAATGTGGGCCTACCGGAGGTCCTGATATATTCACTGGCTGCCTCTGTTTTGGCCTTTAAGGCCTCAGTGGATTCTCCCAGGTGCAAGTTATACACTTTCAGGTAGTAATCGCAAAATTCTTCTGCTATCTCCTTGGAAGTATGTACTTTGGTCCCCTGTCTAGTTGTGACATAAGGGATAAAGGTGCGCTTCCTCGGGCCACGTAAAGCTCTGTGTGCACTCCTTTTGAAGACGAACAATCACTGTGGTGGAATTGTGTGGATACACTGATCACAAGAAGAGTTTTTCGTGTTTTATTTCTTCATTTTTTCATTTTATGGACTATTCATTTATATGTAGGGTTTATTTATTTTAGAGATTTGCACTTTATATTTATAATTTTATGCATAGCGCTACATTTATTTATTTACTATCCATTTTGAAATTAGTGTGCTGTACCACTTAGAATGTTTAGCAGCTGTGCACGTTTATTATTAGGTTATCTTATTGTTTTTGACAACTGCTGCCTCCAGCTGTCTGAATACCCAAACTGCAGCCACATCTGATTGGATGTAGCCACTTTTCCACCAACATTTTTTTGCCTGGTTCCTTCAATTTTTGAATCTAAGGATGTTGGGTGAGAGGAAAGCCAACAGGGCCACCTATGAAAGAATTTCAAACAGTGAATATCAAGCTTAAGTTACAACAGGACAGATGCCAGTGGAAGGAAAGGAGTATAAGATGGGGGAAAAAGCATGTTGAAGGTTATTTTTGCTGTGTCCCTATTGAACAGGCTTCAACCTCACACCTCAGGAGGCGATGTTGGATGGAGAATAGAGAAGAGGAGGAGCAGGACCCTGCTAGTTGCATCTTAAGATAGAATCCATCTGTAATTAAGTAATTATGCTGAAAATGTTTTAATGTATGGGGCAGTGGATAAGAATGAAGAGGAAGAGGAAGGTTTGAGGAGGGCCCAACATCTAAGATACAGGCTTCGTTGGAACTTTCCATACTTCATTGAAAACTAAAAGTACTGAATAAAACATTTTGTCATTGTTGTACAACACATACACAAGTCTTCTAGAACAAAAGGAAGACTACTATAGGCCCTTCTTGTGCAATAATGTGATATAGGACATATGCATGCTATAGGCCATGGCAGGTAAGACAAATGTTCATCTATATCTAGCCATAAGTTACGAAGAGTATTAATAAAAAATGAAAATGTGAAGTTAGTTACAGAAATCCCCCATCAATACAACAGAATTTCTTACAATTAAATCTCTCCATAACTAGTTTTTTGGGGAATTATGGGATTCAGGATTTGAACTCGTAGCTTCAGAGAAGGAACAGTTCTTTTGTCACAACTGGCAAAAGATCTCTTCATGTATGGCCAGCTTAGCAAAAATTATGTCTGGAGTCATAAGCCTTTTGTACTAGCACTAGCTCCATTTGTTTGCACAAGCTGCACCCTGCTATGCGCACAGAACATCATGTGACCCAGGAGCCTGCTGAGATTCCATACATAACAGTCTCAGAGAAAGACTTTCATTTTCAGTAATCCTCTAAGGAGAAACTGTTGCTGATTTTTTTTTTTTTTTTTGTGCGAAAAAATGTTGATAATTCAGCCTCAGTGAGTGTAAGAGGTAGAAAAAAGGGTCTGGATAACAATGGTGAATTAAAAGAGAGCAGCAGACTTCACTGCACACATTTTCTTTATTGGATTTTCAACTTCAAAGCAAAGCACAGCGCAGACAAAACAGCCAGCAACACCGGCTTTCACAGGAAATCATTTGCATAAAATTAGAGAAGGGAAACCTCAATTGCATGATTTTGGAATGTAAGATGACTAAGCCATTTTTTTTCCTTATAAACAGTCCGGTCATGGGGCATGTGTGTCAGTAGTCACAAGCAGGTCTGGTCTGTACACTTTCTCTTTGGTACAACTACATAAATGAAGGACCTATCAGAGAGCAGGAACCATTGGATGCCAAGACTATACATTTTCCTACACATTTAGGGTTTGTTTCCACTGGCAGTGGAGACCAATGGCGACCCTAGGGGGGGGCCAGAGGGGGCCCTGACCCCCCCAACATTATGCTGGGCCCCACCATGTGCCCCCCCCAAAAAAAAAAATTTTTTTAATTTTTTTTTTTTTTTTTTTTTACAAAAAGGCAATTTCTTTTTGTTTGTATTCATATCAGATGTGCCGCATCTTACTCAGGCCACCGCTGGAGTAACACAGTCTCTATTGAGAGGGAGAACATCCCCAGTCAGCTCCTGCGGGTGATTCCTCCCCCCTCCCTCTGCTTGCTGACACTGCATAATGCGAACGCTCACACAACCACGGCCGCCCAATCTGCTCCTTCCCCTGCATCCTCTTTGGCAGGGAGAAGAGCGAGTTGCAGGAAGGACTCCACCAGGACTCTCAGTTACTGAAAAAACAGACTGATTTCTCCCGTCCTTAGGACAGGAGAACGAGCCTGTAAATTCCAAGAAATGCCAGACCAGAGTAGTCAATAGCAGGGGCAGGACAGCAAGAGGAGGCTGGGGAACCCCACAGTGGCAGAACACCAGGGCCCGGTGGCAAGACAACGTTTGCAACCCTGATAGTTCTCCCACTGCTTTGGACCCTTATATTTTCTTGGTATGCTGGTGACATATATCTCTTGTTCTTTGTCACCCTGGGGTAGGCCCAATACAGTAGGAAGGGAGCTCACTGCAGAACATGTGAAAGGGCCGTTTTGGGATCGTAGTAAATTGGTAAAGGGCCCCAGGATAGATAAAATATCTATCTATCTATTTGCATTTTATATTGCCCCCCTATTTTTGTCCCTGTCCCCCCATGTGCCCCCCATAAATATGAAAGCTCGAGACGCCACTGGTGGAGACAAACCCTAAATGTGGATATTTATGTCCAAAAACTGCACAGTATTTATGGAGGCAGCAGCACTGCAGCATGTACAAAGTGCGAGCAGTGTTTGAGTGGCAACGTGGGAGAATCTTCCAACTTCCCAACCAAGGGGCAATGAAGCATGTTCAAAATCCTCTTGCAAATGCTTAAAAAAAATGAGTTTTGCTCTTTCAATTTGTGAGCTGTGAATATGTAGCAGCACTGGAGACAACCATAAGGGTTCAAGCACACTGTGGATTTGGCTATGATGCCAGAGACTCAGCATTTATGTGTGGGTGGAAGGCAAAAACGCTCCATCCAGCCTCCTTGCCGGCACCTTTAAAAATCCTTGAGACGCTAAAAGCCGGCTGGATGGTGCACCGAGAGCTACTAATATTTTGGGAAATATGCGCCCAGGAACAAATGCCCAGAACACAGATTGTTTGAACTCCAGGCATGATTACCTGAGCACATACTGCCCTTAACCGCTTGGTGCACCATCCAGCCGCATGCAGCTGACAGCCTCTCAAAGACTTTTTACAGGCAGCTGGCAATGGGGCTAGGCTGTGCATCTTTTCCTTCTTCCTGCACCTAAAAGCTGGAGTCTCATGCACTGGGACTAAATGTCCAGTATACATGAGACCTTGGAGTCCTCAAAGAACTCTCAAAGCTTCTTAGGGCCCTTTGCACATGGGACCATCTTGCTACAGTGCATCCCTTTCAGCATTTTAGTGTGCCTAGGAGGGACATGTGCAGCGTCCAGCCCCACTGCTCATCAAAGTCTATGGAAGACTGTGGCTAGAAGGGGACAATTGCTGTATCAAGTGATGCCCATGTTTAGGGCCCTCTGTATTCAGCGATGAATGCCTATAAGGCTGACCATACACAGTTCAAATCCTGCTGAACCGGCCAAGATTCGAGCTGTTAATGGGCAGGTTTAATGTACCAAGTTGATCGATCAACTTGTGTACAACCAGCCTGCCGGATTCTCTTGTGATTATCGTTAGTGGCTGCTATAGCCGCTATCAATAATCACGGTCCTCTCCCGACAGGGATGGCTTTCCCCCACCGGGAAAAGAAAATTGCTCGGCAGGAGGGATTCCCCATAGCACGATGGGGGAATCGTAAAAAATTATTTCCTGCAACCCGTGAATGCAGGAAATAAATTTGCACTGTGTATGTTCTGCCTAACACAGGTCTTTAAATTTTCCACGGAGGTAGTCCGCCTATAATCTCCATATATAGAAGTGTGTTTTTACTTCTGATCTTTCAGAGCTCTTGTCTAGTAACTCTAAAAAAGGCCATAGACTATACAATTTTTTTTACAGCAACCCTAACAACACACTGACTGCAGAACGATTGTGTTCTCACAGCGAGGGAGCTTTTGCTGCCGGGAGAATACAGTGATTATTGCTAGTGGTTACAGCTACTGGCAATAATTGCATGCTAAAATTCCGACATCCTGGTTGTAGCCAAGTCAATTGATGGATCAACTTGGGAACAATCCACCTGCCCATAGATAGATCAAATCTCAGCCTGCTAAACTGGCTTAAAGATAAAAGCAAAGGCATAATATGGTACATTTTTGCTGCCTCTGGAGCAATTTTAGTTCACATCAGTTTTGGCAAAATAATATTTTTGGGACCACATGCAACCCTATCTCTCCTTTTTAACCTCTGATGGTTCAAGAATGCAAATCAAACTAGGTCCCAGAAGTTCTTCAATTGATAGAAATGACACGTGCTTATATTTTCCTAAGTACTGCCCTGCAAAAGTACATACTTTAAGGTCATTTTTTTCTGGTATAACATGTTACAAATTGGTAATATAATTTCCAAGTTTAAAACTTTTTTTTTTAGTAGGATAAAATCAGGGAAGGTTAGAACCATTATCGGGTTTTAATTGCTATCCAAGGCTCCATTAAAGAGATTCTCCCTCAGTTAAGCTGGCCATACACAACTAGATTTCTTTTCTTAAGCTCATGGGCTTCCTCCATCCACACTCTTGCTCAACTCATGGGATTCCTCAATCCACATTAAATAGCAGTGATGGAGGAATCTGCACTGTTGGCTCCTGTAATTGGGCAACCACAGCAACCACTGTTGACAGAACACCCAAACAGTGATCTGACAGCATCCAAGTTGCCTTGAGCCAACAGTATCCCACTTGGCTCCTTTGATTTTTTTTAATCAAGTATTTTTGAGCTGGGTGTTTCTGACAGGGCCTTCTACCGCTCACATTTGCAGGAATTGGCTGCTTTGAGTCATGTGTGGCCAGCCTTACTGTCACTGTAATGGTGGTTATACCAGAATGGAAGTGAGGAAAAATCTGAAACTGGAGAACAGACACCAATAAAAAGTTGAATGTGATTCTAGCCTCCTCCTACTCGACTAATAAAAAGCATTTTTATTTCACTTTCATTTTGTTGCTCAAAAAATCTTTTGCATATTGCACCCTTTGACCACACATCTTCATGTTGAACAGATTAAAGCCCAAATTCTGCCAAAATTTTTATATAGTTTTCTATAAATTGGAGAAGGGTTTGAGGCTCTGTCAGATTTTTTTTTCTGCTTCATTGTCAACAACCCATGTCGCACAAGCTCCTCAGTCTCCTAATTTAATGTGAACTGAGCCATTGGTGGTATCCTGAAATCCAAGTGTATAAAATAGCCCGCACAAGGAGATTCAATCCAGAATATTTACTGTATTTTGAGGTCTACATGCCTAAGGCCGGCCCCACCAGGAGAACACACAGTGATTATTGCTATCTGCTATAACAGCTGCTAGCAATAATCGCATGTAAAATCCAACAGGCTGGTTATACCCAAGTTGATTGATTGATTAACTTGGGTACATTCAGCCTCTCCATACATGGTTTGAATCTTGGCCTGTTCCTGCGGAACCAGCCGAGATTTCAACCGTCTATGGCCAGCTTTACTTTTCAGAGACACAGAGACCCCTTTGTGAATTTAATTTGATGAAGAAGGCCTCTGTGTCTCTAAAACAATTGCCTTGTTGACATAAAATTCCAATAAATATGTGATAACTGCCAAGGGTGGGACTTACCCTCACTTCCTGTTATGTCATCTTTCATGATAAGTATTGAAACGTAAAATGCAATTGAATAAAGTTGTTTATTGTACATTACACATATGTATTTTTTTTTTTTTTTTTTTTATAAAACAAGTTTTATCGTTCAAACATATAACAGAGCTATGGGGTTATCTCAAGGTTCAACACTGAAATGTCATGAAGTCCCAATTACTGATGTTTTGTGTCTTGATATATGCTCCACTGCACACATACTGTATCATATTCCCTAATGGATAGAACATAAGGCTAAACCCAAGTCAGACATGAGTGTCTCCAAGGGGTGAAATGAATATGAATGTCAGGAGATGTTAGCAGATGGAGACCTGTTTGAGACAGAGGAAGAGTCAGACACTTCAATAGCACCATATGATTGAGTAATCTGTTTCTGTATTATGGGTAAGCTTCCTCCTTTTCAAAAGCCATTACCTTTATGGTGTCTATTGTTCGAAAAATGGAAATGAGATCTTTAAGTAATTTGTAACATGTTGCCTAATATATATTAAATTACATTAAAAAGGACTAAACCAGCTTTTCCTAAGTGCCTACTGATGTCTCTGCACTCACGAAAAGGAGAACCCCAACCAGGACAAAGTGATTAGTAAACGTATATTATGTCCATATTACAGTGCTGATTAAATGTCCTGAAATAATTGAACTAAAGTTATTAAAGTCATGTACACTTTCCGGAAAAGTACACTGAAACCCTCCCACTCCAACTGCCTACTTAACTTAATAGGATAGCAGTGACCTTCAAGTTGTGGCTTTATTTTAATCTTCTGTGTCTGGAATGCTTTTTACGGCAACTACACAGTGAACCCTCAGACTTGTTAAGGGCCCTCTTCAGGGAAGAGCAATACTCGGAAAGCACCCTTTACAAGTCTATGAGAGCTCACTGCATGGATGGTGAGTAGTAAGGAGCTCAAGGCTTGGTTAAAACATATGGTTTACCCCCAACTTTGGCTGTTAAGGCGTTCATGAACATATATAGCAGTGGTATGTCTATCGCTACTATATATGACAGCTTCCTTCCTTTCAAGAGATGTCAAAGTCCTTACCAATCAGTGACGCCACCCAGTCCCGTGTATTTACTGTGTGAGAATCCATGGCCATGTAAAAGGAGGGGGGGGGGAATAGCATGAAAAAAAAGCATGAAAAAACCCTTGTCCTCATCAAACGGGGGGCAAGGTGCTTTGCCAAGGAGTCCAGACTTCACTTGTAACAAAAGTCAATACAGGCAATGGGCCGAAAACAATTTGTTTTGGGGTACTGTTAAACACAATCAGGCAGCCAAAGCATCTTCTCGGATGATCAGCCAGAATTCAATGTCCATCGATAGCACCTTGTACCCAATTATGCAGGACAGTATTTAGCAGCAAAGGGTCTTCCCAAGATACTCCACACAGACAGCTATATTTGTGCTCCACTCCTTCTGGCAGTACCTTCCAGCAAAGTAACCCTTCCCATGCAGCAGGCTTAAGAGGGAAAAGGTCTCCAACAGTCAAAGCCTAGCAGGAAAAAAAACAGTTTCCAAGTTCATCCCAAAAATGTTCATCCTACCCCTGCATGTAACACTTGCACTGAACCTGCTAGTGATTTGCAAGGGAAAACAAAAAAAACATAACTAAGCTAATATTGTCTCCTCTTGCTCTATCTATGATATAAATAATAGTCTGAAACCCAACAAATACAGAAACCATAACAATTAAAGCTCAGACTGACTACATATAAATAGTATTAAAACATTCAATATATTTACAGAGGTAGTGCAATAGAAACCAACACTTTGTTTTCTCTTGCAGTGTGGTGTCAAATGAACTTCTGGAACCTCTCTATGATTTTGAAAGTCTTTGACACAGACTAAAGTTTTAGTAGAGTTCTAACTACAAGTCGTCAGACTCCCTTTAAAGTTTATGTCACTACTGGTGCCGGGACACACATAAAGAAATACAATCACTGGCCTCCTGAGTAAAAGACATCCTTTATATGACTGCAGACAGGCAGGTTTTAATGCACCCGGAAAAGCTGAAAAACACATGGAGGAAATCACTCTTGAAAGATTTAGTTCACGGAGCAATTTTGTTTCTTGCTGAAATGGACTAGTGGAATTTCTATTTACTTGCTGAGAGGTCTTGTAAGATTAAATTTGGCAGGCATGCTTTATAAGACCCTCCTCCTCTTCCTTATAGATGTCTGTGTCAAAGAATGAAATATTAATCCATACAGCTGGGTCATTGAAAGCTCTGAAGTGTTTCCAACTCCAAGAGAATGCTTGGAAAGTTAGTAAATCATGATTTGGGACTTGTCTTGGCCTACAACCTTCATGTGTAGTCAGAAAGGGGAAACCCTGCTGAGATAAGAACTCCCCTGATGTTTTTTTTTTGTTTTTTTTACCACTAGTTAAAAGAGGAAAACCATTCTGCTGTAGAACGTGTGCTAAAATTAACATGCCTCAATTTTTAGAACTCGTTCAAATTTAGTAAAAATGCAAAGTCTACTTAGCATTTTTGGGCACCTTTCCCCATCATCGATAGCTGCTTTAATGTAAAAAAAAAACTAAATAACTTGGGGAAAAAAGTTTGTGAATATACTTTTATTAAGGAAAAAGGTTTTTTTTGGGATTTTATATGAGGCCAAGACATGAAACGTCAAGTGCCTCCATCCCTATTGGATTGACATAAGGAGAGTTTGGGACTATATGTGAAACAGGCGGCCGAATTGAACAGCATGAACAGAGAGTGACTGGTGGGTATAAAATGATAAATAGCCGGCTATACACCATTTTGCACTTGGGGTATACCACCTCAGCTCCCGGGACTGATAATGCCTCTCCCCAGTTGGTCCCCGCCCATGGCGGGGTCACCTACACTCACAGTTTATCTGTAAGTTACCTATTGGTGATTCCTGGATATCACCCTAATTATTTATACCAATCTTTCTCCTACTTCCCTTCTCCCCCCTCTTACTTGGCCAGTCATATCAATTAATTTTATATTATGTTTATAGATTTTTGCATCTGCTCCTGAAGATTGGAGGTTAACCATGAAATGCGTGGAGCTATATAAATGCCTTTATTATGTTTTTAATCCAAGAGTGATATCAAAAAATATTTACATTATGTTGGTTTCATTGGCCTATACCAAGTTGTCATGGACCTGTTACATTATGTGATTTTAGAGTCTGGCGGTTTCCTTTTTATCATGCTGTTAATGTCATGTGCTCCCATGTTACCATGTTACTATGTTATCTTCTTACTATGTAATTCATATTTAATTAAAGCATATAATCGTGCAATTGGTTCATGTTATGTTACTATGTACACTATGCGATTAGGCTATTTGTCATTTTATACCCACCAGTCACTCTCTGTTCATGTTGTTCAATTTGGTCACCTGCTTCACATAAATTCTAAACTCTCTCCTTTTGTAAATATACTTGCCTAACCCCCCAGGCCCTCCCCGGAATTCACACGTGGTGAGGTTGGTATCATCATCCATCCGATGATGATCCTGAGGGTACACCAAGTATCCCAAATTTTTAGAAGATGCTCCAGTGCACTATGCTGGAGTGTCTTTAATGACATATGACATTCACAAGGACCTCAACAGAAAGATCTTAACATTACCACCTGACGTATGAAAGCTGGGGGTAGATTAAGTATATCTACTACATTTTGTTTACTACAGTATTTTTCCTTTTTACTTTAACCACTTGTCGCCCGCCATATAGCAAAATGACGCCGGCAAAGTGGTTGGGATATCCTGACCGGACATCATATGACGTGGTCAGGATAACAAGGGGGCGCGCATCGCGGCAATCGTTGTTGCAGCGTGTCAGTCTGACACACCGCAACTCTGATCTAGGTAAAGAGTCTCGGACAGAGACTCTTTACCATGTGATCAGCTGTGTCCAATCATGGCTGATCACGATGTAAACAGGAAGAGCCGTTTATCTACTTTTCCTCACTCGCGTCTGACAGACACGAGTAGAGGAGAGCTGATCGGCGGCTCTCCTGACAGGGATAGTCTGTGCTGATTATTTATCAGCGTAGCCCCCCCCCTCGGATGCCAACCCATGACAACCAGAGATGCCACCACTGACAACCAGATATAGCATCCCTGGTGGCCATGGGAGGCAATGTGTGCCCACACATGATGCCAATCAGTGCCCACCAGCAATACTTGACAGTGCCTCTTAGTGATGCCAATCAGTGCCACCTATCAGTGCCCATCCATGCCAATCAGTGCCCATTTATCAGTGCCTATTAGTGCCGCCTATCAGTGCCACCCATAAGTACCCATCAGTGCCACCTTTTAGTGCCCATCTGTGCCGCCTATGAGTGTCCATCAGTGCTGCATATCAGTGCCACCTATAAGTGTCCAGTGCCGCCTAACAGTGCCCATCAGTGTCGCATATCAGTACCCATCATCAGTGCCACCTCATCCGTGCTCATCAGTGCCACCCTATCAGTGCCCGGAAGTGCAGCCTCTTCAGTGAAGGAGAAAACGTACTTATTTACAAAATTTTATAACAGAAACGAAGAAAAACTTTTTTTTTTCAAAAATTTGGGTCTTTTTTTATTTGTTTAGCAAAAAATAAAAACCCCAGAGATGATCAAATACCACCAAAAGAAAGCTCTATTTGTGGGAAGAAAATGATAAAAATGTTGTTTGGGTACAGTGTAGCATGACTGTGCAATTGTCATTTAAACAGCGACAGCGCTGAAAGCTGAAAATTGTCAGGAAGGGGGGAAGTGCCCTGTATTGAAGTGGTTAAAGATGATCTTTATGATAGGGGAGGATCCCTAATACAACAAGGGGACCATGCACTGCATGGCACAGTCCAATGATCTGTTGGTAAACATTGAGCAAGTGATTTTTGACAAATTCAATGAGATATAGAGCTGTCAACCTGAGCAATTCGATTTTTTGAAAACTGATTGGTTGATATGGGTAATAAGCTTTTAGGTTTGTTTTTGTTTTTTAGGAGGGTTAATATGAAAGTTATTGTTGGACGAAGTTTTTCACATTTCGTTTTTTTTCTTGCTCTTTTGGAATTGTTTGGCTGAATGGTTGCCATAAAAGAGATCCTATATGTGTGCCATACTCATAATAATTAAGTATAACATCTAATAATATGGAGGCTGTAAATTGTAGATAGTAACGTCAAATAATTGGATAACCCAGAGATTAGCAACATACGCATTAGAATTTTGAGATGTGGCAAAAAATAGGAGTCTCAAGGCATCCATGAACCTTAGATTGGCCAGATTGGACATTGTTTATAAAGTCTATGACACCTTCAGATGTAGACAGACACCCCTGTCAACAGATATGTCAGGAAGGTTTGACGAAGTGGGTTGGATTTTCCTATTTTTTTATATAAGGGTAAGCTGGATTTGGCAAGTCTTCTCCATAAACTGTATTGCAAAACTGGGTGCTGAAAGTGTGAATGTTTATACATGCACTGGCAACTGGAAGATGTCTGTATGATCAGACCACCATCTATGAACAGCCTTAGGGTCAAATCCTAAGCGTCTGCACCTACATCTAAGAGCTTCACCTTTCCTTTTCTATCATTCAGATTTAATAAAGCTTGGCCACTTTTCCCACAACGAGAGGCAAATCATTCATATCTCCAGTACCATCCAGCCTGTGGAAATGTATTTGCTCAGCTCTGTGTGTGGCATGACCCCCTTGAATGTGGCTAAATAGTTTTGCAGCTGTACAGACATATTTTCACCTTGGATTACAAGCTCACACATACATCTGATGGCTGTATTCCAAACCTTCATGAATGATTAAGATTAAAACACATGCTATAAATAGAAAAACGAGAAGTATTGCCAGCGGAATCAAGATGAAAAACATCTAATGTATTTCCTTTAAGATGTTTACTGCGTATCTGAAATCCAAGGATTAGGTCATGGTATCTAGACACTGGCAGAAACTGCAGTACAATCAGGACTATGGTCACACATGTATAAGGCACCAAGGCAACGTGCAGGCACAAAATGACTGTGAAGGTTGAATGCTTGCCAAGGGAATGCAAAAAGAGAAATTAGGAAACTCCTATTGTTGAGATATGTCAATGTCATTTGCATTGCTCTACACTGCCCAAAGATGATTCGATTATCTTTCTTTCCACCACTGGTTCATTCAGTGTTGATGGAAGAATGCCTTCCCGCAGCGCTATTGTGTTCTGCTGGCAGGGGAGGGCAGGGGGAACCTTCCTGGTCAGCAAAACATAATGATTACTGCTAGCAGCCATAGTCACCATTGTATGTAAAAAAAAAAAATCCAACAAGCTGGTTCTACCCAAGTTTATTGATGGATCGACTTGGGTATAATTAGCCTTCCCATAAATGGATCGAATCTCGGCCAGTCCCCGCTGAACCGGCCGAATTTCATTTCCATGCTTGGATGGCTTAAGATAATATGAGCACTATAGATACAGACATAATCAGATTTTTTTTCCTGGAGGAAGCTTATGAAGCGGTCATGCTTATGTTATGCTCATGTTCTTATGTAAATATACATACATGCAGTTATCATCGACTTCAACAGTCCCATTTAAAGAAGCAGATATTCTGTTATAATTGTTTACATAGCACCAACAGTTTGCTTATTGCTTTACAAAATAAGGAGAGACAGTACGGTTACAATAGAATGCAAGACAAGAGGGTTCAGCGGGCCCTTTCTCATGAGAGCTTACAATCTAAAGCTGGCCCATATACTAGCAGATTTTTGCTTGGGACTTTCCATAACAAAAAATACATTCTGCTGTTAGAAAAGCATTAGTCTGTGAAAAATTTCTACCCTGCTCTTTCAAATTTTTATAATCACTGTGGTCTAAAACCAATGTCGATTTGACCCCATTAATAAATGAAAAATTTAACAAACTTTCCTGAAACAAAAAATGTAGAATGACCGTCTACTAGTGTATAGCCAGTTTTAAAAGAAAGAGCAAGTGATAAGAAGGGGTAATAACTTTGTGGAGATGAGTTAATGGAGAAAGTAAAACTTCAGTTTTCAGTGATTACCTAAAGTGGGACCAAGTAGGAGAACAATGTGGTGTAGGGAGTTCCTCTAGTTGAGCATGGGAGAAGGTGAAAAAGGACCTAAACAGCAAGAAGTCTTGCGAGGAACAAAGAGGACATCTTGGGTGATATAGGTTGGGTGATTTTGATAGCTATGGATTATAACAATGACCACAGTGTTAGGATGGACAATCATCTTTTAAAGGGCAACTATACCTAAAAGAAATGATTGCTCCCTATGACAAAAAGAGGTACTGTACATAAAAACATACAATATATATTCAAATATATTGGCTGACTTAAAGTGTTTGTTACCCCAACATTTCATATTCCTGATATGTGCCTGCTGTACCATGTACTTGTATGAGAAAGTCTCCTGTTCTCTTTGTATTGCTTCCTTTGTGTGAGATCCCTGGTGTTCCTGCCAGTTCCCTTGCTTTTCTATAAAAAGCTGACCACGCTAAAGCAGGAGAACACAGCGTGGTCAGTTCTCTAGCTATGATCTCCTCCAATTATCAGACTTGTCCTGACACGCCCCCGCTGCACAGCCATTCACTGAGAAGCTCAGTGGGCTGCTGCTTCTCCTCACCCCAGCTCTTATGCAGCTGAGAACAAAGGGAATGTGATCACTTCTAAAAAATTAAATACCCGTTTTTCCTTTTTTTTTTAAATATCTATACAAAAATGATTTGCATTTCATTTATATTTTAAACTGAACGGGTTGTTTTACAAGGTGATAGTTTATAATGACTGAGCTCTGAATCACATTATATTACCACTTTCTTGAGTAGCTAATTGCCACTTACCATCTTACATTATTTGTTGTTTCAGGCTTGTTATAAGGTAGGCTGACTGTACTTTGTGTTTATCAATGGAATTATGGACTAAAATTAAACTAAAAAACAGTCAGCTGTTTGCATCAAAATATCTTTTCAGTGTTACACACTATTTATACAGCCCTAGTTCTGATTTACATCTTTTGTTAATACATTTTGCTTAAGCCCTTTTGCATGGAGCAAACCTGTAATTTCAGTTTAGTATTTAAATCTGTCAGTTTATCAGATAAATCTGTCCTAAACCAGATAATTTCAAAATGAGCATATAAAAAGGAAAAAAAATCACAAGCAGATGTTATGATATGATAAGTAAAACTTGCATGTGTTTACATGGTGAGATATAGGCAGCTGAAGTTATATGCAAATCCTGACTTTCCCTTTTAAAAGTCAACCTTGACCACCTCTTTACCCACTTCTAAATTTTATGAGTCCAGTTTTTTAACAGTCACCAGTTAGACTCCTACAGTAACAGTTTTTGTCTTAAATGGTAGGTGCACTTTAAAACAGAGCGCACTCATTCCTATTGCCTCCTTCCCCTGACCTAACCTAACCCACCCTCCTTCTCCAGATACTTATCTTGATCTGATGGCTGCAGTTGTTTGTTTACATCCAGCGCTGCAAGTCTTCACTGTCTTGGCCACGCTTGCGTACTACAGCCCCATAGAAGTCTTTTAGGCATTAATGTGCAGGTGCAGCCAGGACAGTAAAAACATGTGGTGGTAAGGTAACTGCGCATACAGTGCCTTGCAAAAGTATTCACCCCCCTGGCCTTTTACCTATTTCGTTACATTACAGCCTTTAGTTCAATGTTTTTTGTAATCTGAATTATATGTGATGGATCAGAACACAATAGTCTAAGTTGGTGAAGTAAAATTAGAAAAAAAATATATAAAGAAAACTATTTTTCAGAAATAAAAAAAATGATAATTGGCATGTGCATATGTATTCACCCCCTTTGTCCACCTGTGTGCAATCCAAGCGTCACATGATCTGCCATTACATTACATATACACACCTTTTTGAAAGGCCCCAGAGGCTGCAACACCTAACAAGAGGCACCACTAACCAAACACTGCCATGAAGACCAAGGAACTCTCCAAACAAGTAAGGGACAATATTTGAGAAGTACAAGTCAGGGTTAGGTTATAAAAAAAATATCCAAATCTTTGATGATCCCTAGGAGCACCATCAAATCTATCATAACCAAAATGGAAAGAACATGGCACAACACCAAACCTGACAAGAGACGGCCGCACACCAAAACTCACGGACCAGGCAAGGAGGGAATTAATCAGAGAGGCAGCACAGAGACCTAAGGTAACCCTGGAGGAGCTGCAGAGTTCCACAGCAGAGACTGGAGTATCTGTACATAGGAGGACAATAAGCCGTACGCTCCATAGAGTTGGGCTTTATGGCAGAGTGGCCAGAAGAAAGCCTTTACTTTCAGCAAAAAACAAAATGGCACTCCCAAAATGTATGGAGGAAGGTACTCTGGTCTGATGAGACTAAAATTAAACTTTTTGGCCATCAAAGAAAACGCTATGTCTGGCGTAAACCCAACACATCACATCACCCAAAGAACACCATCCAAACAGTGAAACATGGTGGTGACAGCATCATGCTGTGGGGGCACAATAAAAAAAATCTTCAAAGTTGTGGGTATGTTCTGTAAAGTAAATGATGTAAATCCTCAAACAATCCATGTTAATTTCAGGTTGTGAGGCAACAAAACACGAAAAATGCCAAGGGGGTGAATACTTTTGAAAGGCACTGTATGTGGAAAGGAAGGGTAGGTTACATACAGTCAAGGTAAGAGGGAAAAAAAAGATAAACACGCTTTGTTTTAAAGTGCACCTAAGCCCCTTTCACATGGACCACATCTGATTTTGCTTAGCAGGAGATCCACCCCACCCAAGGGGAACAGCCAGATGACAGGTCCATGTCTGCTATGCTTATGCAGAGTGGGCATGGAGACAACCCGCTCTGCTCTATGGGTAGCTGGATGCAAACGGACTGGCTGCTCATTTACACCTGACTGCCCTCCAATCTGATCTGGCCAGACGAAGGGGAACGGAGCCACTTTCATTCTGTCCGCTAATCCCCGCTGAGCAGGTGGAGGACAGGTCTATGTCTGCTCCGCTTATGCAGAGCGGACATGGAAACAGCCTGCTTTCCTGTATGGGTGGTCAGATGTAAACATACCTCCTGTCCATTTACATCTGACAGTCAATCTGACTGTCATCCAATCCATTCCCCATTAGTCCATTTTTAATGGATAGGATCAGATCGGATGTCGACGGGTGTAAACAGACAGATAACTGTTTACATCTGCTGCTCCATAGAGGACAATGGATGGTCCGACTGGGTCCGCTTGTTGGTGTTTTAGGCAGATCCTACTGGACCATCCATACCTTTGCCCCAGCTACATCACTAACCTAGTCCAAAATTACCAACCAAGCGGCTCGTTTCGGTCCTCCCAAGAACCCCTGCTATCTAGCTCCATTGTCACCTCCTCCCATGCTCGCCTCCAGGATTTCTCCAGAGCTTTTCCCATCCTTTGGAACTCCCTACTCAAATCTATCTGACTGTGCCCTAATTTATCCACCTTTAGACGATCCCTGAAAATCCTTCTCTTTAAAGCAGAGTTCCACCCACTTTTGAGTGGTGGTCTTAAACGAAAGACCACCTCTCAACCCCTCGTTCTTGGATATTAAATTTTTTTTTTTTTTTAATTTTATAGTACCTTTTTATGAAGTACAGCCTGTACTTCCGATCCATCTGGTCTGCGCCACAGGACATCATATCCTCTTGTGCAGTGAACCCCCCTGCTGTCTTCTGGGACCCGTGTGTCCCCCAGAAGACAGCTGGCCATTCACAAAGCGCCGTGCTACTCGCGTATGCGCAGTAGGAAACGGGCAGTAAAGCCGCAAGGCTCCACTGCCTGTTTCTCTTTGTTAGAATGGTGGCGCCTGCACCCGATCCGATGGACGGATCGGCTTTGGGGGGCCGACATCGCGGGCTCCCTGGACAGGTAAGTGTCCTTATTAAAAGTCAGCAGCTACAGGGTTTGTAGCTGCTGACTTTAAATTAAAAAAAAAATTGCGGGTTTTACACCGCTTTAAAGAAGCCTATCCTGCTTCTAACTAATACACTGTTTTACTTCCTCCATCAGCTCATCCCCCCACAGCTATTACCTTTTGTATCAATTGGCCCTCCCTTTTTAGGTTGTAAGCTCTAATGAGCAGGACCTTCTGATACCTCTAGTACCCAATTGTAACGTCTGCCTTTATTTTGTTAAGCGCTGCGCCAATTCTTGGCACTATATAAATCCTGTATATTAATAATAAAGCACCTATTTTCACATATGTGCTGCAGTAATTCACACACACCTAACATGCATCGTAGTGCCACTGAAAAGGCACTGCCCTCAGTTTCCTGCATTACAATGCCTTTTCCCACACCATTCCATAACACACTTGTGTGAATGTACCCTAAAATCATATTACAATCTTCAAAATGGCCAAAATAATTGGCACCCTAAACTGGAATGGCTGTGTTTGTTATCCATTTATGAACCTAACTGGAGTAAACTAGTTTGGCCCAGCAAATTATTATAAAGGATAAGGTTTTGCAGCAAATATGGAGCCAGTCAAACCTCTGTGAAGCCCTTAAAGGGAATCTGCATTGGACTGTCCAGAGTGGTGACAATTTGCTGAAAATGTAACATGTTCCACTTTATGATACAACAAATGTAATGGAAACCCACATTTGATATGAAAGAACACATCCAAAATAGTTTTCCTGAAGAGATGCCAGAAAACCTGCTTAATAAATAAGGGAAATCCTAACTCTGTGGATGTCGGCCCCTTCACTGGGATGCACTGTGCTCCATGTCTGCGCATTCTACAAAAGGCGACAGTGCTCAGAATCCAATAAAACAAACACATGAATCATAATCATGGAAAGGTCCCAAAGGCAAATAAATGAGTGTATTGACTGCAGACGACATTTTTACGGTGTACACTGTTTTAGTGCAATGAATGCTTCCTCTATAGATGTTTGTTTATTGCTTAGTTGTAATGCCGTGTTAGGTCTTTGTGTATTCCAATTATGTTAATAGCATTAGCAGTGTAGATTGTAGGCCTTGGCTTCCTCTCTAAGACCTTTACTAAACGTAACACATCAGGAACCCATCCCACATGCAGACAAAGAAAAACACATGTAAAATGGATTCCACTCCACATTGTTGATGTGTATTTCCATATCCTTATGCAATCAAGGCACACTTCTATCACAGGACTGTTTTGTGTAGAACGCTGCATTGGAAATAATGTAGAGCGGGGGTATCCAAACTTTCAAAACAAAGCCAGTTTACTGCCCTTCAGGCTTCACACTGGTGAGATCCCAGACACCATATGTGATTCGCACCGCATGCCTGTGCAGATCACATGCGATGTCTGTGCAGTGCGAATTCAGCCATACAGTTTATATGGATGAAAACGCATCACATTCAGACCAAAGTGGTGCAGGACCCTTTTTTTGTCTGCACTGAAATCGAATCGCATTGGGTGCTGAGACCCATACGATCCAATGTCAATTGATTTCATAGTTCGCACTGCATTCTGCAAACCGATCTGGGGGTGTCATTAACTTTATATTGACACCCGCAGCGGTTCGCAGAGAGCAGTGTGAACTGCCTGTGAGTCAGATGCGATGTGGGAACCCGTACAGGAACCTGCTGTGGTTCCAGCATCACACCAGTGTGAACCGAGCCTCAAACTTTAGGGAGCTGGACTGTGGCCAGTGAGAATAATAAATGCATCAGTGGGAAAAATAGTGCCCCATAATGGGTGTCAGTGAGAGAAGTCGTTCCCCATCTCTGGTGTCAGTGGGAGGAATAGTGCCCTATAATGGGTGTCAGTGAGAGAAGTCGTTCCCCATCTCTGGTGTCAGTGGGAGGAATAGTGCCCCATAATGGGTGTCAGTGAGAGAAGTCGTTTCCCATCTCTGGTGTCAGTGGGAGGAATAGTGCCCCATAATGGGTGTCAGTGAGAGAAGTCGTTCCCCATCTCTGGTGTCAGTGGGAGGAATAGTATCACCATGTTTGTGTCAGTGAAATAGTGCCTCCTATCAGTGCAAGGAATCGTGTCCCAGGGCCAGACAAAGGCAAGCAAAGGGCCACAGGTTTGGAGACCACTGATGCAGACATTTCAAAGGCCATCAATACCAGGCTTTGGGCTCATGATAATAGCTGACAGAGCTATACACTACCCAAATCAGCCTATTTCTGCGGCATGTAAGGCCAGATGTTTTTGGTCAGCCACAGACAAGAAACCTTCAGCTTTGTGACGCCGCACCGATTCCCAAAAGTAGTTCCTGCTCTACTTTTGGAGACTTCGGAAGGGGGGGGGGTGGGGGTTAGCGGGGCGATTTCAATAGACTTCGGGGGTGATTTGAGAGACATCTGTGCGGTTTCCTGCACAGATGTCTCTCAAATCACCCCCGAAGTCGAACTGAAATGCTGGTTTGAAATTGTTCGAGTTCTGCTGAACTTGCACGATTTCAAACCCGCATTCAGTGTGCACCTAGAATTACAAATCAATGCCAGGCTGACACAGTCTGTGGTTGGTTGTATGTAGTCACACATGCAGCGATTACCTACAGATAGGGACGGATCTGCACTCTAGAGCCAGTTTATATCCCTAAACGCAGGTAATTGCTCCATGTGTAACTACATGCAAACAACCACACACAGTCTCAACCTGTTATTGCTTTATTCAGAATTCCTTCCACAACTCGTCGGAAACACTTAGCTCAATACCCATCACACAAGTACATGGACTTGGGTATTGCACGGTCCTAATCGGCTGTGTGCGATTCCTGCCATGCATGGTTTATATTAGGGATATGGAATTAGCAGACCTCCAGCTGTTGCAAAACAAGTCCCATCATGCCTCTGCCTCTGGGTGTCATGCTTGTGGCTGTTGGAGTCTCGCTATGCCTCATGGGACTTGTAGTTCTGCAACAGCTGGAGGTCCGCTAATTGCATATCCCTGGTTTATATGATGGCCTACATGATCCTCCAGTGGACAAATATTTAGGCTGGTTGAAAATATAACTTCTGCCAGATTTGCTGATCACTACTGAATTAGACTTCCACACAAAGACTTCTATGTAAAAACATAATATTTATAGGGAAAATCATTGCGGTTGGACTGTTAAGCCGGCCATAGTTGGTTCGAATGTCAGCTGGTGCAGCAGGCACCGGCTGAGATTCGAACCATGTATGGGCAGGCTGATTGTACCCAAATTGATCAACTTGGGTACAACCAGCCTGTCGGATTTTACATGCGATTGTTGCTAGAGGCTGTTATAGCCGCTAGCAATAATCACTGTGTTCTCTCAGCAGGGACGACATCCCCCACCCCACTACAGGGAGAACACAATGTCTCCGCAGGAGGGATGCCCCATCAAAACAATCAGTATGGAATTAAGCGATTTTCTTTCAAGTCTTTCAAGTACATTTGCAGTTCCACAGAAACGCACTACAACCTATTTAACCTCATTTCCTATGGGCCCTCGCCATCTATGCAGTATTCTGCAGTGCAGTTTTTTGGAAGAGTGCAAAGATTTGCATGCAGCTCCAATGCGCTTTTGGCTCCATAGACTTTTATGGAATTGCATCAAAAACGTAGGTTTACATCTATGCATTTTTTGTGCGTTTGCAGTTCCACAGAAACGCACTACAATTCATTTAATATGATTTCCTATGGGTCCTCGTCCTCAATGCAGTTTTCTGGAATGCGGTTTTTCGAAAGAGTGCAAAGACTTTTGCATGCAGCTCCATGTGTTTTTGGCTCCATAGACTTTTATGGAATTGCATCAAAAACTTATGAAAAACGCACGGACATGCTTTTTTGGAGCATTTTCCTACATGACAACAGACACCTTCTCCTAGCAACATTAATACATCCCATGCAAACGACATTAAAAATATGCATGAAAAAATGCAAAACGTGCCAGAAAAGCACCGCAAAAAATGCAAAGAAAGTTAGATAGTTTTTTGCAGTGATGCATTCAGAGCTGTAATAAAAAATATGGAAAATGTTACTTTGAGTGCAGTAATTTATGCATATATGCAACAACAGGCGGGTGTATATGCGTATATGTATATTTTAACACTGGCAGTAGGAAGTGGATATGTGTGTATAGGCTTAGGCCCGTTTGCATGCCTGTATGTAATATATATATATATATATATACACACACACACACACACACACACACTGAAGGTCTTCATGGAACATCACTTACGTCTTTTAATTAGGATCCGTCAGCCTCTGCCAGCAAGATCCTGCATATAAATGTCAGTAAATTATTATGTCCGTGTGCAGGAGGCCTTTATCTCAAGAAACTTCATAGCATCATCTGATCATTTGCCGTGTCTGGCTTCCACACGGATTTCTAATCATCCTGTTTTATGAATTTTTTTTTTCCTGCCATCTATATTGAAATGCCAAGAAAAAAAAAAGTGTTTTTATTTTTCCAATGTACATGACCCCCCCACCCCCACTTTCCCCTTAGATATACTAGGCCCCTTCAGACATTCCAGACTGCCACAACACTCAAGCAAACTTCAAAGGGCCACCTCTGTTTGTCAGGAATTGAGCTTTCATGGAGTCTGTCAAGATCTTGTAATCATAATAGAGCTCTGAAGTCCTTCCAAGAGCACCCTACTGAGAGGAGACCCTTGAGATGCTCAGGTAGTAGTGGGTGCTTAGGAAAGGACAGGAAATATTGCTTCACTTAAAGCAAACCGCCAAGCCAGCTTCCAGTGCAGTCATCATTGTATTAAAGACCAGTTAACAGCCTTTTTTTTTTTTGATGGCATATGGAAACTCATATTTCCCTTGCATATCCCCCCAACTTTTTGAGATGGGAATGAGGAACATCTATCAGCAAAAGTATGCAGGCATAGGACACACCCCTTGCCACGCCCCCTTAAAAGGAGAATTGTACAAAAAAAAAACCCAAGATTGATTAAACCCACAAGTGCTTTTTTTTACCACTACTATTCCTATATATTGGCTTTTGGAATTTACAAATGCAGCAATTTAGAATTCAGATGAAAGGTTTAGCACTGGGAAACACTTTTTGATAGATAAAAAGTGCATTTTATAGATCAGACCAAAATGAAGGACAAATGAGGAGGAATGAGGGACATTGCTCCAAATCAGTGACAGTTGGGTATGCCCTTGGTCTACAGGTCTCCATTGAAAGATTTCATAAACATGTGTAATTACATACCAAAATGAGCATTTCTTCTTATTATTATTATTATTATTATTATACAGGATTTATATAGCGCCAACAGTTTACGTAGCGCTTTACAACTTGAGGGTAGACAGTACAAATACAATACGCTTTGATACAGTAGGAATCAGAGGGCCCTGCTCCTTAGAGCTTACAATCTAAGAGATTTCTTATGATGGATTTTTCTGCCAGCTCTTAGCAAAAACACCCAAAGTAAAACAGGAGCATTTGAATACTCCCATATGCAGACTAAATCTGTGGTTTTTATGAAAAAAAAAACAAAAAAAACTGATGATCTTGACAATAAAGGTCCTTGTTTGGGCACTTTCTTTTATATGGTGACAACGCTATGCCTCTGTCTCCAAATAGTACTCCTGTGTTGTCACCTTGTCAGACCCCTGCCCCCCCCTCCCCCCTTGTGAAGTCCAGCGGTTCAAACCATCCATGGCCTGCTTAAAAGATATGGCAGTAACATATTATTTACCCATAGCTCCCAAATGTCCCTGATTTCTAGGGACTGTCCCTGATTTAGAACAATGTCCCTCTGTCACCCTTTCCTACTCAGTTGTCCCTCATTTTGCTCTGATCTATATAGTTGTATAAAAATGCACTTTTTATCTTTTGAAGTGTTTCCAAGTGCTAAACATTTCATCCAATTTCTAAATTGCTGCATTTTGTAAATTTCAAAAACCAGAATAATGGAATAGTAGTGGTAAAAAAAAGAATTTGTGGGTTTAACTAATCATTTTTATTGTATATTTCTCCTTTAAGGGTGTCCCTCGTTCCCGTCTCAAAAAGTTGGGAGGTATGGTTTACCTGTTCATATCACATTAACCAGTTTACCAAGATATTCAATATTCTGAAAGCTAAAATATACATAATGCTCACTTTTGTAAAATAACAAAAGAGGACAATAGTGGAAGACAATGAGACAGACAGTGGGCAGTATACCAAAATATCTGCCCACAGGTGATGAGGATGCCACACTTTTGTTGTGAAAATGATGTCTACGCTTCAGATACACAACTACACTATACCCCTTTATCACCAAAGACAAAAGACCTCACAAAGAGCCCCACAGACAGTAATGGCTGCACCACATTTGCTTCCAGAGTGGTGCAAAATCAACATGATGGATGTGCAAGCCCCGTGTTTAAATCTGAAGGTTAATTAATTGTACACTTCAGGGCATTCTCTATATGCACAAGAGGATACACTACTTTGCACTCATATAGGAATATACAGTAGCTGTAAAGTAGTATGAGGAAGCCAGCAAGCGCCTGGTGATGTGCTTGCAAAACTCAACTGAAAAACTAGCCACGTGTACGAGACACTGAATGCCCACATAGGGTTAATCGGACCCCGAAGGGTTACGTTGGGTACACGCAGGAAGTTTTCTTTTGTTCACCCCAGCAGTCTGATCCAAAAAAAACCCCTACAGGTTGATGTACTAATGCATCTGATGTTAGTGCGGCAGTCTCCACTGAGCTATTATGTTCTGACAGGGGGGACTTCCCCTGCCAGAACACAGTGATTGGCTCTGAGCGCTGATCAGATATTGGTTTTTCAGCCTGCTTGTTCAACAGAAGCCGGTCACAGTGTAGATTTTGATGTCAAATTTCGATTTCGTTTTAGTCTTTTGGCTAAAATGCCATTTAAGTTTTGTCGTATTTTAGTTGACTAAAATAGTGTTAATTGGCCAGGGTCCTGCTGAACCCACCATTTTTAGCTGGATGTTAGGCTAATGTGTACCCAACTTAAGCCCAGCCTGGGGCTCTATGACACCATCTTAACTGAGCTGTGTTCATCTTCATGGCTCAACACAAGGTAACATACAGACAATTGTTTTCACAAGATCTTTCTTTATAGTTCTTTACTCATCTGCCTTGGATGTTTAGGGGTTTCCCTTCCTCCTACTGTAGTTTCCATGAAAACAATTAAAAATCCAGCTGGGATTATGGAACCACCCTTTATAACAGTCATGGCAGCTGTACAGAAACGAAACTAAAGCCAGCCATAGGCGTTCGAATGTCGGTCGGTTCAGCAAGAAACAGCCGAGATTCGAACCATGTATGGGCAGGCTGAATGTACCCAACTTGATCATCTTGGGTACAACCAGCATGTTGGATTTTACATGCGATCATTGCTAGCGGCTATTGTAGCCGCTAGCAATAATCACTGTGTTCTCCCGTCGGGAAACGACTTCCCCCGCTGGGAGAACACAATGGCTGCACGGGGGGGGGGGGGGGATTCCCCCATCAATATGGATTGTATATAACCCGTGTTTGCAGGAAAGAAAAACGCTCCGATTATGGCCAACTTCAGAGAAGAGATCTTATGCCGCGTATGGACTTTATGGACTTTACGGCAGACTTTGCCTGGCAGACAGGATTTCATCAGACAATTCGATCGTGTGTGGGCTCCAGCGGACTTTGTTTGCTCAAAAGTTGGACGGACTTAGATTTGAAACATGTTTTAAATCTATCCATCGAACTCGAGTCCGGTCGAAAAGTCCGCTCGTCTGTATGCTAGTTCGACGGTCAAAAAGCCACGCTAGGGCAGCTATTGGCTACTGGCTATGAACTTCCTTATTTTAGTCCGGTCGTACGTCATCACGTACGAATTCGACAGACTTTGGTGGATTGTGTGTAGGCAAGTCCGTTCATTCAGAAAGTCTGTCGTAAAGTACGTCGAAAAGTCCGCCGGGCAAAGTCTGCTGTAAAGTCCGACCGTGTGTACGCGGCATAACTCCTTGAATACTCAGATGTTGTAAACCAATACAGTGGTTGAACTCCCCAGCGACTACAAAAAAAAAAAAAAAACCTGTAAAAAAATTTTGGGGGGTGAAAATCACCTTTTTGCAAAACTTCAAGTTCACATTTTTCCCAAATAAAAATAAATGATGCTGTAGTTATGTGGGTCACTCAATAACTGCAATCTGCTGCTCCACCACTGCACACTGGGTCCCGTGCCGCCTCTTCTTTTCTTACGTCTCTTTCTGGTTCTTGCAGCTGGCCCCTGGATGGCGTGCCACAGCACAAGCACAATGTGTGATTGCCCTGAAGCTTCCTGGGATGCATGATGTGGGTATCCCAGGAGGTTGTGGGCAGTAGGGGGAGAGGTAAAAACAGCTTATGCTTTTTCAGACTAGGGTTGACACTTTTTCTTCAAGCCAAACTCAAACACTTTAGCGGTGCAACACATTTTTTTTTTTTTTTTAGTATACACTATAGCAGTGATAGCGAACCTAGGCCCCCCTGATGTTTTGGAACTACATTTCCAATATTGCTCAACTACACTACAGAGTGCATGAGCATCATAGGAAATGTAGTTCCAAAACATCTGGGGTGCCAAGATTTGCCATTACTTAACTAAAGAATTGTAACAGACCTTGGACACCTCTGGGTGCTCCAAAGAGAATAGTAATGTGGAGGGCAAGCCCTGTTCCAAGCCACATTCCTGTCTGAATAATGCGTTTCAGGCGGACTGAAACCCGGACACATGATTCAAAACCCGGACTGTTCAGGTGATCCCGGACAGGTGGCAACCCTATTTTAGTCCTTCGTCATGGCTTAAAGTGGAAGAAAATCCCCCTATCGTTTTCAGCCAAGGAAGCTGCCATCTTGGCCTCTGTTTAATCTTCAACTGCCATGATGCTGCACATGTGATCAGTTATGACACCAGCCATTGGATGGTTTGACAGTTTGGTTGAGAGCACAACCAATGTGCAGTTAGCATTCCTGGCATGCTGGGAATGTAATGGTTTTTTGAAAATGTTACATCGATGGTTTTACTTCCGCTTTAAGCCTAGTACACATGGGGCCGAACGTGAGCCGGTTCAATAGAAACCGACCGATGTTCAGCCCGTGTGTATGGCTCATGACCAAAAAAGGTCTACCAACTGACTCCCGATTAACGCTCTCAGCCATTGGCTGAGAGCGCTGACTTGAGTGTTCTGGCATAGGAAGATTGCTGTACTAACATCAGATTGTCAGTACAGCGGCACCGACCTGACCTGTCAGTTTTTTTTACCCAGGGGTTGAACGAAAAAAAAAAATACTAGCAGTGTGTCCTAGGCTTTAGTCCTCAGCCATGACTAAGGACAAAACACTATGGCTGTTTTTACAGCGTTGTACATGTCTTTTGGTACGTTGGAGGTGACGGCAGCCTTGAGGTCTGAGCACCGGGCAGAGCTGTTAGGGCGGTTGCAGCATTTATACATCCGTTTTCCCTTGTGGGCAGTAGAGGAATATCATTCTTGCCAAGGCAAGAAACCTGGAAGCACGGGATGGACAGATTTAAAAAAAAGTTACTTGCAAAAAAATTTGATCAGGGGAAAGAGAAGGCGTAATCTGAGCAAAAGTGGATAAACAGGGCGAAGGTCCACTTTATCAGCAGAGATAATCTGGCACCGTGTGTTCAGGCCAATGAAAATATCATCCAATCCCACCTGCACTTTGGATAGAAAAATGATCATTGAAGGGTATTATCCTTCCGGACGGCCATCATGAATGGGTACCTTAACCCATAAGTAATTGTGATTTCTATTCCATTATGGAGAAAATATTAGTCTTTATCTCAATACAGCTGCAATCACCAGCTGTAGTCAGCAGACACGACCGCGCCTGCCTATTGTGAATGACCCCCATAGTCAGCACCCGTCTCATGCTCTGTAAAGAGACCGCTAAGTGCGGATTCAAAACTAAAATAAGAATAAAGTTTTCTTTTTTTCCCCCAGTTATAAAGGTTGCCTCCCATTGTCTTTATGTATTAATGCTAATTATTTAGCCTTCCTGTGATTTGAGCGTTTTGTGCTCTGCTCCCACTTGGATTTTGACAGCTGCGGATTCCATTGAAAACAGTGAAAATAAAAATAAAAATATAAATTGTGAACGATGGCAGACAAAGGCTTGCATTTATTATCTCAGGATATTCAGCATGGCATTCATTAGAAGCGCTAAGCAACAATAGCGTGGAAATTATTCCTAGGATCCTGGCCAAAGATTGTACTTTTTGACATGTTACATTATCTTTGTGATTAATCACATAAAGAAAGGAAGATGGATTCCTATTCTGCAGGCTGCCTGTGGAAACTCAAAACTACAGCGAGAATATTCAGCGAGGGTTAACCATTTCCAGGGACAAACTTTCACCGCACAGGGAAAGTTTATGGTTCTTTCGGGCTTCATTGTTGATCAGCTGTAGAAAAATATCCATAATATTCTGTAATTAAGACCCAATCATTCACTGAGGACTTTTTTTTTAATAACATCCATTAAAAAAAAATGACATAAAAAATGAACTCTGTTTTCCGAAGATGCTGCCAACTTGATTTGAAGAAGCTTTATTTAAAGCTGAACTCCAGGAAAGCCATAAATCTTCCTATGTAGTGTAGTGGGCTGCATTCGCATAGCAAGGGTTAACTGCTTCTATGTACCTGATCCGCAGTGCTTCTAGACAGGTCCCCATGGCCTCACCTCCTCCACACTCAAAAGGTCTAAAGCAGAGGCAAAATTAAAGCCATAGGCATGCGCAGGGGGTGTGCTGGGTGTGCCTGGGCACACCCTAATCACCCCATGCGGCACAGATTCCCCCTGATGCAGGGGATTCCCCCCCCCAGGTACCCCTTTCTGCAGCGCTGCAAGCTTCTCTCCTCTCTTTCGCCAGCTGCTGCTGCGGGCACACAGGGAGATGTTTCAGGATTGAAAGCAGCCTCTTCACTCTTCATTTTCTGAATGAACACAGTGAGCGATTGGTACCGATCATGTGTGTTTGAGTGCACACCCTAATGCCAAAGGCTGTGCACACCTATGATTAAACCCTTCAGGGCTCTGGTGTAAGAAACCATTAAGGGCCCCTCTGACCGCCAGGGACCTCTTCAATCTTGAAAAAAATTGATTGATTCCCCTATCCACACATTCAAGGTAGATGGGGTAATCCCTCCATATTGTGTTCTGACAGCAAGGAGGCTTCCCCACCGATAGACTACATTTATGAGCACGGCCTGGTATTGCCAGCAGCACGGATCAAGCAAGAATTTTCCAACAGGCTGGCTCTTCACAAGTTGAGTGAGAGATTGACTTGTGTACAACCAGCCTTCCCATAGATGGATCAACATTCCGCTAGTCTCTAATAAACCAGACAAATTTCAATCAATCAATCTATGGCTGCCTCAGGTCTCTTAAAGTCTTCAAGACCGATGCAAGAACCACAGCCTTGCAATGGACATGGGGACACCAAAGAACAGTCCACCAATGGAGCACCATCTGCTGAGTGGGGGGAGCAGAGGACCAGGTAAGTAGACTGCTTCTCATGTCCCCTAGATATAAATGAGCATATAACCCCCGTATGGGGTGATCATAGCCCCACTGCAAAGGAAGAACGTTTGCTTTCCTTGAGTAAGGCAAGCCATACACAGAGGGAATTTCTTTCCTTCAAAAGAAATTTGCTTGATTCCCCCATCAACACAGACAGTGTTGATGGGGGAATGCCTCCTGCCGGGCCATTATCTTCTCCTGGCGAGGGGTCAGGGGAAGCCGCCCCCACTGGGGGAAGACAGTGATTATCACTAACCGATATAGCAGCTGCTAGCGAAAATCGCAAGAGAATGCGGCAGGCTGGTTGTACCCAAGTTGATCGATCAACTTGGTACACTCGACCTGCCCATTAAGGGAGTCTTGGCCGGTTCCTGCTGAACCAGTCGAGATTTGAATCATGTATGGCCAGCCTTAGGCTTTAACTCTTTGGGGCATACTTATAGAGGTGAAATGTGACTTTCACCAAACATTCATTGGTGGTGAATCAGAATTTAAAACACATGGACTGGGAAGGTTCATACACAGTGAATGTCAGATTCACTGCTCTATTGACATTCTCCTAGGTGTCAGTCAGCTGGCAGTCTCTTGAATCTGCTCTCCGGTTCTCATCATTAAAAGTATCATCTACCTTTCCCAAAAATGTAACAAATGGAGCCAGATTATTTAAAAAAATGAAATGTAGCATTGCAACCGTGATCAGTGTGCCATGACTGCAATGCACAGGCTTTTGTATTGTTTAGCCCCAGCCTGGAGGTCAGTATGGAGGTATAGAACTACCATTATGGGGCTGGAGGAAGTAACCAATGGACTACAAGGGTGACGACGTCTCCGATTGCTGCAGCTACTATTTGCACTTTATACACTGGTGTAAAGCAGAACTTTCCCCATTACAAGTTCTTTAGCCAGAAACATACAATCCACATTAATGATTATGCTACCAAAATGAGTGGGTGCTGTAAATTGCTTCCAGCATTGCTCCTGTTTGTTCTTGATGGAGGCTGCCATTTTGCTGCACAGCCCCTGTACAGCAGTTAATTAAAAGTGGAACTAAACCCATCGATTTAATGGTTTCATTCCTGGAATGCTGAGATTGCTAACTGTTACATTTGCTTGTGTCCTCAACCAAACTGTCAAACCATCAAATGGCCGGTGTCATAACTGATCGCATGTGCAGCACCGTGGCAGTTGCAGATCAAACAGAAGCAGCTTCCTTGGCTGTAAAGGATAGGAGGGATTAATTCCGATTCAAGGCTGTCAGCAGATCGCCCTCTACAAATTCGGCAGTGCCTAAAAAGAGGGAGCAACTGAGCATGTGCAGAGCAGGGTGAAACCATGTGTTACTGGGTTTTAAACAGTACTCAGTCTTTCTCAACCTTTTCAACACAAAGGAATCCTTGAAATAACTTTCCGGTCTCGGGAACCGCTGCTAAAAATGACTTTATCTACAACTCATGATACATTAGTGTGGTGGTCAGTGGAAAGATTGCCCCTTACACTTGTGGTCATTGGGAGGAATCCCCCCCCCCCCTTATAGATAGCTAAAAAGATCAACAGTTTCAGTGGAAACTTAATTGAGAGGTAAAAATTGTCATTGCTCAAGGAACCCCTAGCAACCCCTGGAGGAACCCTGGTTGAGAAACCTTGGTATAGACACTTAAACTATATTACCAAAAGTACTGGAACGCCTGCCTTTACACGCACATGAACTTTAATGGCACCCAAGTCTTAGTCCGTAGGGCTCAATATTGAGTTGGCCCACCCTATTGAGGCTATAACAGCTTCAACTCTTCTGGGAAGGCTTCCACAAGGTTTAGGAGTGTGTCTATGGGAATGTTTGGCCATTCTTCCAGAAGCGCATTTGTGAGGTCAGGCACTGATGTTGGACAAGAAGGCCTGGCTCGCAGTCTCCGCTCTAATTCATCCCAAAGGTGTTCTATCGGGTTGAGGTCTCTGTGCAGGCCAGACAAGTTCCTCCACCCCAAATTCGCTCATCCATGTCTCTATGGACCTTGCTTTGCACTGGTGCGCAGTCATGTTTTAACAGGAGGGGTCCATCCCCAAACTGTTCCCACAAAGTTGGGAGCATGAAATTGTCCAAAATGTCTTGGTATGCTGACGCCTTAGGAGTTCCCTTCACTGGAACCAAGGGGCCAAGCCCAACCCTGAAAAACAACCCCACACCATAATTCCCCCTCCACCAAATGATTTGGACCAGTGCACAAAGCAAGGTCCATAAAGACATGGATGAGTGAGTTTGGGGTGGAGGAACTTGACTGGCCTGCACAGAGTCCTAACCTCAACCTGATAGAACACCTTTGGGATGAATTAGAGCGGAGACTGTAAGCCAGGCCTTCTCGTCCAACATCAGTGCCTGACCTCACAAATGTGCTTCTGGAAGAATGGTCAAACATTCCCATAGACATACTCCTAAACCTTGTGGACAGCCTTCCCAGAAGAGTTATAGCTGTTATAGCTGCAAAGGGTGGGCCAAATCAGTATTGAACCCTACAGACTAAGATTGGGATGCCATTAAAGTTCATGTGCGTGTAAAGGCAGGCGTCCCAATACTTTTGGTAATGTAGTGTATTTGTAATGTTTTACAGGGGTCAGCCTGAAGTGATTTAGCAGGACTTCATTTTCTGAATAAAGTTTCACTTTAACATCACCTTCGGAGGCCAATGAAACTCTTCGGGGTCATTTACACCAGACTACCAGTAAAACGGGTGCCGGCCGCTGTCTGTTGTGTACAATACAAGGCAGTGGTTACTTTTTTAAAATAATTTATTGAAAAGTCACAAAATGACAATTCGGTCACTTCTAGACACGGCAGAAGAGCGGAGGTCACATGAGGTCAGCTCTGCATTGCAAAAAAATTGCAGCATGTCTCCATTTTTACGTAAAGCATTGCAACCCCTTAGACCCCAATCACACCTTCACAGGTGAACCCGCGTGTCAGGAGACGCAACGTTCTTCAATCACGCTCTTCACATCTATGCAGACGGTTGGAAATCCGGGTGGAATAATGAAGTGTGTATGGACAATACAACGCACTAATATACAAAGAGATGGCGGAGAGATGTGAGCCTGGCCTGAACGCCAAATCATACCTCTGTGATGCGGATAACGAACACATTGGTGCGTTGCAGCGCTATTCAGTTTGAACGCCACCCCGACGCCCGCAGCAACGTCCTTCATTAGATTGTGCTGCAACAAAATTTATTCTGCATGTACGCTTTTTTTTGTGCGTTCGCAGCTTATTCAAAACCAGACGCCTTAACACAACGCACGCAGACGCGACACGGCGCAAGAACGTTAAGATTGCCAAAGTGGGAACTGGCTTTAACATTTCTTGGACATTTATTATTCAAAGCCACAGAGAAAGCAAACATTTGTTATAAGAAGAACTTTCCCTCCGTGTCTCTGATCAACAGATGTACGATCCGGCCGCTCCGGCACCGAAAGAGTTACCGGCGGCGGAGATTTCCGAGCGATGCCCGGAGACAGCGGAGCGCACAGTCAGCGCTGTACATAGCACCAGGCGCCCTCTAGTGTCCGTTCCCTGCCATCGCCGCCCTGTACAGCGCCTTACCTCACTGGGGATGGGCTAGCGGCCGGGCCCGCCCCCTGTCATGACATCACACACACACACTCTCTTCCAGTGCGAGGTGCTGCTGTAAGTTCAGACTTGGAGCTGGAAGGATCGGAGTGTTATGTGTGCGGAGCTCCGGGACTGCACTGTATACAGGGGGGTGACCGGGATCACTGCACAGCACTACTGCTAGGAGCATGCAGGCAGCCTCACCCCCACCCAGGAATCCCTCTTTTCTACGACTCCCCCACAGACTGGAATATATTACACGAGATCTCTCATAACTGGATTGTTCTTCTGCACTCAGCTTCCAGGTAAGCCCCGATCTATCGCCTGCAATCACTAACCCTAATCGCTGCATCTCCTCTCTGGGTGCAGATGGCATGGAATGCCAGGGAACACATCAGTCCTTCCAGGGACAATTCAGCACTCACAGAGGGGGATCAGACCTTCCAGAGGGGGATCAGACCTTCCAGAGGGGGATCAGTCCTTCCAGGAACAAATCACTCCTTCCAGAGGGGGATCAGTCCTTCCAGAGGGAGATCAGCCCTTCCAGAGGGGGATCAGTCCTTCCAGGAACAAATCACTCCTTCCAGAGGGAGATCGGTCCTTCCAGAGGGAGATCAGACCTTCCAGGAACAAATCAGTCCTTCCAGAGGGAGATCAGACCTTCCAGAGGGGGATCAGACCTTCCAGGAACAAATCGGTCCTTCCAGAGGGAGATCAGTCCTTCCAGAGGGAGATCAGTCCTTCCAGGAACAAATCAGACCTTCCAGAGGAAGATCAGTCCTTCCAGAGGGAAATCAGACCCTCCAGAGGCAGATCAGTCCTTCCAGGAACAAATCAGACCTTCCAGAGGAAGATCAGTCCTTCCAGAGGGAGATCAGACCCTCCAGAGGAAGATCAGTCCTTCCAGAGGGAGATCAGACCCTCCAGAGGCAGATCAGACCTTCCAGAGCCAGCACTTTCTTAACAAGTTGTGCAGAGAGATGACTGACAGCCTGGGCAGGGGGGGTTTGATAGAGCAGGGATGGGATTGGAGGGGCAATGGGAGATTACTGGGAGCCTGACCAAGGGGTGATTGACAAAGCAGGGATGGGACTTGAAGAGAAATCAGGGATAACTGGGAACACTGGGATGGCTGACAGTCTGACCAAGAGTGATTGACAGAGCTGGATGGTATTGGAGGAGAAATGGGAAGCACTGTGTTAACTGGGAACATTGGTATGTCTGGGATCACTGTTGCAACTGGGATTGCTGGGATCACTGCAATAACTGGGAGCACTGGGATCAGTTGTAGAGCTAGGATCACTGTAATAACTGGGATGACTGGTAGATCTGGGATCTTTGTTGTAACCAGGATCAGTAGGATTTCCAGGATTACTGAAAGAACTGGGATCACAGGTAAAGCTGGGATCCCTGTTGAGACCAGGATCACTGGGATTTTTGGAAACACTGGGATCAGTGGTGGAGCTGGGATAACTGTAATAACTGGGAACACTGGGATGAGTGGTGGAGCTGGGAACACTGGTAAAGCTGGGATCCCTGTTGTGACCAGGATCACTGGGATTTTTGGAATCACTGAGGTGACTGTAATAACTGGGATCAGTGGTGGAGCTGGGATGACTGTAATAACTGGGATCAGTGGTGGAGCTGGGATGACTGTAATAACTAGGATCAGTGGTGGAGCTGGGTTGACTGTAATAACTGGGAAGACTGGGATCAGTGGTGGAGCTGGGATGACTGTAATAACTGGGAAGGCTGGGATCAGTGGTGGAGCTGGGATGACTGTAATAACTGGGAACACTGGGATCAGTGGTGGAGCTGGGATGACTGTAATAACTGGGAACACTGGGGTCAGTGGTGGAGCTGGGATGACTGTAATAACTGGGAACACTGGGATCAGTGGTGGAGCTGGGATGACTGTAATAACTGGGATCAGTGGTGGAGCTGGGATCACTGATGTGACCAGGATTACTGGGATTTCTGGAAACACTGGGGTGACTATAATAAATGGGATAAGTCTGATAAATGGGATCCCAGGTCTAGTGCAGTACCCAGTGAGCCAGCAGAAGTTTCCTGTCCATCAGAGGTAGGTTCCCTGTGCTGAGCTCTCTGGATGTGTGGTATGTCCCCACAATGGTCTGTTCTCCAGCCAGGAAAGGAAATCAATAATCCCCTCTGAACAGCAGTGTATGTACATGAAAAGCATAGATCTTGCAGAAAACCCATGTTCCCGACTTGTGCAAAAAAAAAAAAAAGAAAAAATTCCAAGCAGACTTCACAAAACACAAATGAACAGCTACACCTACATCTCAAATCTTGAATTGCTTCAGGAAGAAAAGGCAGCTCCATTCCTGCACAGCTTCAGTTCCCCTTTATTTGTCCGAAAAAGTAAGGAGCTTAATATCTATATAAAAACAAAAAAGAGAGAGAGAGACTCTCCTATTCTTTAGACATTAAACCAAAATTCAGCCCCTGGACAAGGGAAGGATGTGACCAGCCTAGCAATGGGAAGGGAGGTGGTGTGAGACAGATAATGCCAAGCTTAAGGGACCCGGTATTGTCCTGGCTCCGGGGATCCCACTGGGAACAGGGAATTATGTTTTGCAAAATCTTTTTTTTTTTTTTTTTTTTAAAGCTGCAGATGAACTGGACTCTACAAGATTAGCAAGTTATTATGAAGTGGGGGAGGGGAGCAGGGTTATGTCACTTTCAAAGAGCTAGTGTTGGGATTTCTTCA